>CM059583.1:114132500-115332500 GCA_030407085.1 Trichopria drosophilae
ACGAACGGACGTAAGAGATGCTATTTTCTGTTGTTGCATACGTTTCCATAAGATTCTGTATCCCCCGAGAAAACTTGCCTAGACCAACGAAGAATCAAGAGCATCTGCCGCACTTTATAAAGAAGTGGGAAATTTTTTTCGCCACCCATTCGGTACGGTATGTTTTTGCGCGCATTACCATGTGATGGCGCATCAAGTAATGAGTCAAACGTTAGATTCGCATGCATTATCTTTCACAAACTTTAGACAGACTATTACGTACAACATTCTAATTGCAAGTGACGCCTCTGTTATCTTAATATTAACGTATAGCCTACTACTACTATACGAAACGTCTCTCCATGCGGGAGCTTTAAAGTTCCACCCTTTTCTTGTAGCCAAAAATTGACAATGGTTTCGTTTCAGCGCCAATGTCGACTTTCGGAGCGGCGCTTACTGTAACTAACACAACTTCTAATGAGTTGCAAGTACAGTCGGTATTATCAATGTATAATATTCTACTTTTCCTGCGCAATCAATTCTGACCCAACTGTTTACAGACTACTCATACTTTCAACATAGAATCTCAACGAATATAGGCATAAGATATGATTATTAATGTATGGGTCTATATTTTTTTGTTATATACATACATTGCCGAATTCAATTTGACATATGATTATATTATTTATGAAATGATAGATGCAAACTGCCTTTCTAGTAGAATTACTAAGTTGTGGGAAATTCTTTCTTTACAAACTTTGGGAACAGATTAATAATCGCATATCAATTATTTGTGAATAATATGCTGATTTTAAGCTTACAAAAAGATAACAATAAGTTTAAAATCGCTTTTCGAATAAATGATGATGCAACTGTGTATGTCGCACATTAACGAAGCATTGCACTTATTATCAGTTTAGTTGTTTAGCTGCGAGCACTAAAATTAATAGTTAGGGAAGTGTAACAGTAGACTTCTGCCTATTCGGTATAAAAGAATTGCCATCGTGAAAAATTATGGTCGGCGTACAAGACCGATCTGCACCAACAAGCCTTGCTGATGATTCCTGTAGGTGCAGATCGGGATGAAGCGCCAGAGGTGGAGTTCTCTCATTTTTTCAATGAGGGAATTCTGCTTCGTTCGTCAGATGACAAAAAAACACTTTTCAATTAATATTAGAAATCGGTCAAATTTCATCGTGATAGAGATATGTTCCTCCTCGGGAATGCACGCGAGTCGGCTGAGAGGGGGGAAACTATAGATTCGTCATTGGCGGGGCATAAGCAGAATTTCATAAAGGGAATTTTTTAGAACTTCTCACTCTGAGAGCTAAAGACAACGATGTAATTTCCCGCTTCTTTCTTGAAAGGGAGAAAACATTCCGTTATGTGAGTCCCGAGTATCAGAATCATTTTCTGGACTTACTTTCCAAAAATGTATTGAATCAAATAATAAATGGAGTTAAATCTGCTAAAATATTTAGAGTTATTATGGATAAGACGTCCGATTTAACAACACATGAATAAATCTCAATCATTTTGAGATATTGTGATGAAGGTTTAAATGTCTTTGAAAGTTTCATTGGGTTCTATAAAACCGAAAACACAGACGCTGAATCACTAACAAATTTGCTAATAGTAGTTTTCGATACAAGGGCGTATGCGTAAAGAACTTTACACACGCACACGTGTGCCGAAATATTGTTTACGTACGGCTTTTTCGTGCGTAAAGTATAATCGAGTGCGTAAAGTTTACTTTACGCACAAGTTTACTTTACGCACCGAAAAGACGTACATAAAAGGCGTTTTAAACAGTTTTGGGCTTAATATTTTAGAGATCCGGGGGCAGTGTTATGATGGCGCTGCCGCTATGAGAAGCCAACATTCGGGTGTTTCCACTCTTATATTGAAAGAAAACCCGCTGGCATTGTACGTACACCCAACTCCATTAATTCGCGCAGAGAATCCCCACTTTTGTCCTTGTTCTTGCCTATACGTCTTTATGTGAGAAACAAAGAAAACCACGGGGATTCCCTGCGCGAATGGAGTTGGGTGTACATTGTTATGCACATATTCAAAATTTGTGTGTAGTAGCAATGGCCAACTCCGTCAAATATATTCGAAATATGTTTGGAATTCTGCAAAAATTATATAGGGAAGTTCAAATTCAAATAGAACATTGAAATCGTTAAGCGACACTAGATGGAATTGCCGTCTTGAAGCCATTCGATCTGTCTTGACGAATTTCAAAGATCTTATAAAAACTTTAGAATTTATTGAAGAAAATGATACTGTTAGCGGACCTGAAGCGATCTCCCTTTTAGAATGCACGAAAGATTTTTTTTTTCTTTGCACTCAATGTCATGAAAATAATATTGGGATATACAATCTCACTCTCAGTTAAATGCCAAGAGAAGAACGCAAATGTTGCCACCATTACCATTTTAGCGAAATCTACTCTGTCACTACTACGATCATTTTGCAGTATCGAAAAATGTAATCAATTTTGGACCGATACTCGTCAAACAGCTATAACCTACGGATTTAATGACCCGGTGGTTCCAAGAAAAAGATTTATTCCCAATAAACTGGGCGGTGGATGTATAGATGCCGAGTATACTTCCGCCGCGGATTATTATCGCCAAACAGTCTTTTTTCCCGCCCTTGATATAATTATAAATCAAATAAATGACAGATTCAAAGAAAATGATTTAAAACTTCTTGGATGTTTCTGTTCTATCTTGAGTGAGCATGATATTACAAGTGAAAATAAAAAAAATAATATTTCCCTAATAACTAACTCATAAAGTCTTGACAAATCCAATTTCACAACAGAACTAGAATTATTTTTCCAAATGTGCAAAGATGAAAATGTAGCAGAGAATATGGATAGCAGATTAAAATTTTTCACGGAAAAGCAGCTGCAATCAACTTTACCTTGTATCAACAAGGTATTTAAAATTTTTTTAACTATACCTGTCAGTTCCGCCAGTAGTGAACGGTCATTTTCATCACTTCGTCGTTTAAAAACGCATGTCAGAAGTACTTTGGGCCAAGAAAGGCTTTTAAATTTAGGAATTTTAAATATTGAAAATACTTATAAAATAAAAACTTCCGAAATCATTGACCGTTTTGATACCGAATGTTCATGAAAAGGACGAAGATTACAATTGCACTAAATAATAAAAACGAAAAACATACAAACATTAAGAAGCTGTACAAAATTACGTTAAATCGAAAAAGTAACAAAAAAAAAAGAATTAAGAAAAAAGTAAAAAAAAGACTAAAAAACAAAAAAAAAATTTAAATACAACAAAAAAATTTAAAAAAAAAAAAAACAGAAAAAAACAAAAAAAAAGTAATGCGGGCAGATTTAATCTGGCAGTCTCAACCCTGCATAAACGCAGAGAGCTTTTTATTTTAACTAACCAGTTAAATGATTTGTGTGCCAGAACTAGTATTCGGAAATTGCATTTTGATGTATTGTGAAATGTTCAAAATATGGTTAAAATAGCTCCCTCCCTTCAATTCCTACCCTTAGAAAAAATTTTTCGGTCCTATATAATTTCGCCCCCCCCCCCCCCTCCCCCAATATATTTCCTAAGTTACGCCTATGCTGGTATTGATGAATTTAAAGAGTACTTGAACGTTTTTCAAAAAGTAAACATTGATAGTGTTGAATATCAAGCTTGGAACAGTACTGATAGAGCCACAATGGCGACCAAAATTTCAGATGTTGATGAGTTTGTTGAGAATTTGAGCGAAAAACAGATGGCACTTAAAACTCATCATTATATTGCAAAAAATCGGTCGAATTACTTAAATTGGAGGAAAGAAATTTTGCTTGATGGAGAAATTCTCAATCAGTGAGACTTTCCTAAAAATAACGCCTTTGTAGCCCAAGATGCCGGCCAATCGTTCCATTGGAACAATCAAGCGTCATTGCATACAATAGTATGCTATTATAAAGTTAATGGGAAATTGCATTATAATACATTTGGAATAACATCTGACGATTTACAGCATAATGCTGTTGCAGTGTTTGCTTCGCAGGAGTTGGTGATTGAATACATGAAGCAAAAATTGAAGGTAAAAAAAGTTGTATACTGTTCCGATGGTGCTAGACGGCACTATAAAAAATGTGTCATTTCTTTGCGACTGCTCATGGGAAAGGGGCGTATGATGGAATTGCGGGCAATATGAAAAAGGTTAGCAACAAAGGCTAGTCACAGCGTGGATGAACAGAGCTACTTTTAACACCTTATAAGCTCTATTTGTGGAAATATACTTTTCAAAGTACAATTATATTGTATAGTCCAAAAGAGAAAGATACCGAAATAAGTTCAGTATTTAAGGGAAGATTCAATGAAGCCTAAACGATTTCAGGTACGCTTCAATTTCATTCCTTTATACTTGATGAAGAATCGAGACTTTGTTTAAAGCGTTGCAGTCAAGATGCTGCTGAAATTATAATCTCGATGAACCGAAATATAAGAAATGAACGGAAATGATACAGTACGGAATCTGTGAGAGGCGAGGGGACTCACATTAAAAAAGCACCCCAACAAAGTCTAAAACTGTACTGCTCCTTTCAAGTGGGAGACTCCAGTAACGGTTTTACAGGTTGACATCAATCGTAAAATGGTTATGAGGATATTCTTAAACATTCTACGCTAATTTCTATACCACTAGGGTTTCCTTTTTTTTATCATATGCTCTAAATGTATCCGTAAGCTGACAATTTGGCGTGAAAGAGCTATTTTTCCTCGTTAATTTTGACCTTGATACGAAAGGATGAAAATGAAAAATAGAAGGCCCCTGAATTGCGTGCAATGGTACTATACTCAGGGGACTTATTTGTTAATAACCACTTAATGTATTTTTTTTGCATATACGCTCTTAATTGCCACTTTATTCAATATATTATCATGTTCGTAATAAAATTTTCTTTTTTTTTGATTTTTTTCAGATTTTTAAAAATACCCGAAATTTTAAAGAATTAACTGTGAAATGTTTAATTAAGTTATTTCGGCTGAAGGTACAATTGAAATTAAAAATACATATTTTTATCTTATAGCTCGTCCAAAAATCTATAATAAACATGTAAGACAATATTTGTTAACATCATCATTTTGCACGAAAAAATAAAAATACCGCAAACGACTGAATAAAAAAAATCATTATATGACATGGTCTAAATGACTAAATTTTCATTATTTTATAATACAAAAACGGTAAATACAAAATTTAAAAATTGTGTAAAAGTCTATTTTTCAAACCCTGCACGCAGCGTTGAGCGTTTGTATCCCTTAGATTACAACTTTAATGCTTTTTTTCTGGAGTTATGCACAATTAAAATTGTTGACTCTATTTTAGTAAAAAATTAATATCTTCGGAGCGAATTCGATCTTTCTGAAATTTACTGTAACTGAATATGAAATATTGTACTTTTAATTGAAATAATAAAAACTTTTAATTGTCAATATTTACTTATTGTTAGTACAAAATTAACTTTCAATTTGTAAAATAAACAAGGATCTCCACGTCTGAGGAAGTTCATTCAAAGTTTACGTTGAAGCGTATTTTATAATCAATCGATACCCGTTTTCAAATTAAAAAAAAATAAATTATAAAGCGTTGCAGCAATATTGATAGTTCCTTTATTATTTTACCATGGGAATTAATTAAAAGATATGATTGTGATTAATTTTATGCGCTGTCAAGCGCTGTCAACAATTAATCAATTGTCATTTGTTTTTCGGTATTTTAATTTACGGAATTTTACATCTTCGGATATTGTATTTTTAGACTTTTGTCCTTTCGTGTTTTTAGTTTCGGAATAATATCTACTTTTTAAATTCTTGTCATTCGGAATTTAGAACGCGTGCCATGAATATGAATCATCCGCAAGGCAACAAATTATTCGTCTTAGGCACTAATAGATAATGTGACTAGTTCTTTTTAAATTTCTTTCCAATTTCAATTCTAAAAAAGTATAGGGAAACTGGGTAATTGTATTAATTAAAATATATGAAATTGTTTAGGTCGACTTCTCACTTATTTCATTAATGAATTTTTTGGCATTATGCAAAAATAAACTATATCGCACACTTTATAACATATATATTGTAGTTATGTATTGATTACGCCTTCTTTGTGAATTACCGCGTTAGGTTAAGCATTATTTACAGAAAAAGTTGCATATGCCATTCTTTTAAGCTGATAATAACAAACGAGTTGCCCGACCAAAGACAAAAATGTCATAAAAGGTTCATGTTTATCACATTTTGTTTATTTTTCTTTGTATTAATTTCTAGTGCAATATGAAATTGTTTGTACTTTCTTAAATAAGATATTTATTTAAGATGTGAAAAACAAACTTAAAACGCGAAGAAAAATATGTTTTTTATATTCAATAATGTTGAACCAAAAGTGGGCCCTCAACAATGTGGATATGGAAAGTTTGATAAGATGTAAATGATGAAAGTGGGTGGTGGTTAGGTACCGTTACAAATGAAATGTTGAATGTTGATCAGAATGAAAAATACGTCGAAAGAAAATCAAATAACAAATAACCATAACAAAAAATTTGTTACCACTTTTATTACAAAAAATTATTAAGATCGAATAACAACAGCTGACGTAGTAACTGCGATTCATGCCTTAAAACAATTTATGAGAATTTACGACATTTTCACAGAGAGTTTTGCTAAAACTTAAGACGGCTTTGACAAATTTCATTATTTCCTTGGTTACCCATTGAACATGAAGTTAGAGCTTTCTTTAATGTCGCAAATTATTTGGTGGAAGCAATAGAATGAAAAAAGTACGGATTTTTTTCCTTTTAACCCATTAACGCCCAGAAACAGAGATTTTGTAACGTCTTTTCGAGCCTTATTTTTTTAATAATGCGAAAGGAATAATCAAACGGAAATGATGCTTCTTTATGTTTTTGACTATGCTCTTTCAGAATCTGGCATTACATTTTCATTTTTTTTACAAGAAAAATAAATATGGCGGCTTTTAGATGAAAAAATACGGAAAAATGAAAACTGTTTTTTTATGAATTTTTTTCAGATTGAAGCAGAGATATAATCCCGTCGTTTTTTCACTAATCGGTGAATAAAATAGTAGTAGTTTATCGGAATATTTTTGAAAATGGTTAGAAATATTATTTTCATTATCAAAATGGCGATCAACGTCTTCCTGGAGAGTGACCAAATTTCTGAATTGGTAATATGACAAATAGGCTGATGGATTTATATGAAACTTCGTTTGCTAAGGTTTTCGAGGGCGCCGAATACAAATGTGATGTCAGATTTTCAAAAATTCAAAATGGCGGATCCAATATGGCTGACATATTTTTGAAAAGACTTTGAATTTGCATGAAATTTGTTACTCGGGGGTTTTTGGGGTCACCGAATACAAATGTGATGACAGATTTTCAAAATTCAAAATGGCCGATCCAATATGGCTGACATATTTTTGAAAAGACATTGATTTGCATGAAATTTGGTACTCGGGGTTTTTTGGGGTCGCCGAATATAAATCTGATGTCAGATTCACAAAATTCAAAATGGCGGATCTAATATGGCTCACATATTTTTCAAAAGAGTTTGATTTTGCATGAAATTTATTACTTAGGGAGTTTTAGGATAGCTGAATATGATTTTGTCGTCGGTTCAAAACTAGCGAAAAGATTATTCATACAACATAATGTTATTATTATCATGGTATTTTTCGAGAGCCCGTGGTTTTGAAAAATTTATTAGTTACTGCAAGTCTACTCTCGTTCCTAATGCACATTTCCCTAATTTGTCACCAATATTTAAATTTTTACCACCTTATAAATCCAGCAAAAAGTCCATCAGAAGTATGAAATGCCCGAAATTGTGAAATAAATTTGTTTGGTTTTCCACGAATAAACTGTTTTAGGACGGTCTACTACGGGTCTATTTGAAAATAACGAAATTTGTAAATATCTCTCCGAAACATATTTATAAGAATTTGGTACAATTTTCATCAATTGGGGCTTAGCATATTTTATTTTAGATTTTGTTTTTCAAAATAATCACGCTTCAGTATCATAGAAGCATTTACAAATTCTCTTGATAGAAATTCGTTTGTCAACCAATAATCTATTTGGATTTTCTCTTGTTGAATGACGAAAATATAAAGCGAGCTGCTGCTAAGAAAACAATTTCGAAAAATTGCTACCCGGCCGGGGATCGAACTCACGACGTACGACTTCGTAGTCCAGTACGCTACCGCCTGAGCTACGAATCCGTGTTAAATTTTTGTCATTTTCTTGCAAAAGTATTGCATTTTTATTATTATTTATGTATATTTTTTCGCCGTCAATCCAATAATCGTTTTCCAACTTACCTTGACTTCAATATTCATAGAACAATATTCTAGTGTTACACACGGAGAGACTCACGCCCGGCGAAACGCTCAGTTACAATGCAAGCGAGAGCACGTTGCTGAGATGACCACTCGAGGGCACGTCTAAACCATAGAACGTCATGGTACGTTAGGCGTAGTGAACTCGACTCTATTGTGCCAACTGTTTTCGAAGTAAGATTAAAAAGCGTTTTCAGGTGCTAATTGCCCACCATTTTCCGCTGCCCGCCATGTCCGCCATATTGGATCCGCCATTTTGAATTTAGAAAATCTGTCATCAGATTTATATTCGGCGACCCCAAAAACACCCGAGTACCAAATTGCATGCAAATTCAAAGTCTTTTCAAAAATATGTCAGCCATATTGGATCCGACATTTTGAATTTTGAAAATCTGACATCAGATTTATATTCGGCGACCCCAAAAACCCCCAAGTAACAAATTTCATGCAAATTCAAAGTCTTTTCAAAAATATGTCAGCCATATTGGATCCGCCATTTTGAATTTTTGAAAATCTGATATCACATTTGTATTCGGCGCCCTCGAAAACTTTAGGAAACGAAGTTTCATATAAATCCATCAGCCTATTTGTCATATTACCAATTCAGAAATTTGGTCACTCTCCAGGAAGACGTTAATCGCCATTTTGAAAATGAAAATAATATTTCTAACCATTTTCAAAAATATTCTGATAAATTACTACTATTTTATTCACCGATTAGTGAAAAAACGACGGGATTATATCTCTGCTTCAACCTGAAAAAAAAACAGTTTTCATTTTTCCGTATTTTTTCATCTAAAAGCCGCCATATTTATTTTTCTTGTAAAAAAAAATGAAAATGTAATGCCAGATTCTGAAAGAGCATAGTCAAAAACATAAAGAAGCATCATTTCCGTTTGATTATTCCTTTCGCATTGTTAAAAGAATAAGGCTCGAAAAGACGTTACAAAATCTCTGCTTCTGGGCGTTAATCGGTTAAGAAGGTTTACAAATTATTATAGTTAATTATTATCAATTAAAACGTCTGAAAATTATGGTAAAATACTCTTAAAGGTGTCACAAAAGTGAATCTGTTCATAAAAAATATCTTGTTTAACGATTTCGTATTTTCATCGCCATTTTAAAATTGTCAGAGCAAGCGCGGTAATTATAGTCCAAGAGCCCACCGCAAAAAATTATGTATTAGCGTATAGCGGGTTGCAGCATATAACCTGAAAGCTTGTGAAAAACTGTGCAAAAAACAGTGAGAGTACTCTTATGTTTATATCCATTATCTGTACGAGAAAGTAAATAAACAACGACTTCCGCTACAACAATTTAGAGGTTAACTATATATAATCGTTTCGAGATGAGCAATATGCCATATGAAAGAGGTCTGTCCGTACTACCGAAAAACATTGGGTTGCCAACCTCCACTCGGTGCATATACGAGGCAAACTCCTCCTAATCTAATTAGCACATGAATTTGTAAATTCACGTAGTTCAATGAACCAGGAATCAAATGAAAGCTGGAAGTTTCCTTTTTTAAGAAAAACGAGGATTGCCTTATTTAAACGTTCCATTACATAGGTGTCCTATGCCTTTAGGTGCGCCCAGAAGTGTAGCACCGAGGTTTCATTTTGTAAATATCTCACTTCAGGTGAGTCGTACAAAAAAATATTTTGGAACAATTTTGTTCAGAATTGAATGCTTTACAACTTTTATTGAAAACTTTGTCCTCTAAAAGTAATATTTAAAAAGTTGTAAGGTAAATACATTAAGAAGCTATTGTTTCTGAAATTATTCCAATCACATGAGTCGTACAAAAAATATTTTGGAATAATTTTGTTCAGAATTTAATGCTCTACAACTTATATTTGAAACTTCGTCCTCTAAAATTAATATTTAAAAAGTTGTAACGTAAAAACACTAAGTTTCTAAAATTATTGCAATTGTGTCGCTTCACAAGCGTTCCAATGTAATAGTTATTTTCAAATAGAGTTTTATATTTTTAGAATCTGAACGAATTAGTATTTCAGTCAGCGCACAGTTGTCTCCAAAAAGCGTGTAGTGTTATATCCGACTAGGGATTTTTTTGTACGACTCACCTGAAGTGAGATATTTACAAAATGAAACCTCGGTGCTACGCTTCTTGGCGCACCTAAAGGCATAGGCAACCTATGTAATGGAACGTTTAAATAAAGGCAACCCTCGTTTTTCTTAAAAAGGAAACTTCCGGGTTTCATTTCGTTCCTGGTTCATTGAACTACGTGAAATTATATATTTATGTGATAATTACACTAATTAGGAAGAGGTTACCTCGTATATGCGACCGGGAGGAGGCGGCAACCCGATGTTTTTTGGTAATACGGGCAGACCTCTTTCATATGGCATATTGTTCATCTCGGTACGATGATATATAGTTAACCTCCAAATTGTTGTACCGGAAGTCGTAGTTTATTTACTGTCTTTCAAAGATGATGGATATGAACATAAGAGTGTTTTTGCACAGTTATTCACAAGCTTTTAGGTTATATGCGGCAACCCGATATACGCG
This sequence comes from Trichopria drosophilae, assembly GCA_030407085.1. NCBI lineage: Eukaryota > Metazoa > Arthropoda > Insecta > Hymenoptera > Diapriidae > Trichopria > Trichopria drosophilae. The sequence continues at coordinate 114,143,419 of CM059583.1, forward strand.
AATAATGCATTTTTTTTTGAGGTAGGCTCCTGGACTATTACTACTTCCTGGACGCGGCAGTCTCAACCGAATGTTTCTGTCCATGTATAGTGTGCTACCTTCACATATCCATGTCAGGTTACTATTTGCTATGTAGTATGGGATAAAGAGTCTAAAAAATGCATTTTTTAGGATTTCTTTTTACGAAACTACTAAATTAAAGCCAACTTAAATAATTTATTTGAATAATATTGTGTAACATTTGAAGTATCATCACTAATTTTTTCATTGAAAAATATTAAAAAATATCGAGTTATGCTGCATTGATATGGGCCATGTCGAAAATAGTAGGTCTTGCGGTGCCTCGGATAACAAGTCGTAGAATTATCTGAAACACATGCGGCTGGAAAAAATGAGTCCATTAGAAGTATAGCTCCTGATCAGCGTTCCCCTTTTATTAACAAATATTTTTTTTATTTTTTACGGTCGGTTGAAGTAGAAAATTTTCACTAAAAATGACGCCATTTTGTCGCTGTACAATCGATAAAAAGCAAAAAATAATGAAAGAGGGGCCGTTGTCCTGTAGAAGAATATATTTTAAAGAAGTATGTACAAGTTCAACCTGATCGGTTCAGAAGTTTCTTATTTATCGCGGGAATCGACTTCAAGAAAGTGGTTTTCGGAAAAACGCGCTTAAAGTTTAGATTAAACTACCTGCTCGACGCATTCGGCGAAGCGGGCGCTTTGCTCCGTATCGCGTTCAGTTTAACTCGCATTGACCTGGGATTTTAGGACATGATTTCTAAGAAGTTGTACTTGTTTCAGATAAAAAATTAAAACAAAATTCGAATTTTTTAACTTTTTATCTCATACCCCCTCCTCCTTAAAACGTACAAAAGTTTGACTATTTAGATATCGTTAATAAGAAAACCGGTGAATAACATTGAACATCATGACGGGGGAAACTTCAAGCGCTGTACCACTGACTGCCCGAACCTGGGATTTACGATCTATAAAAGAAATTTTACTTTATCAGAGATTAATCTCTGACTTTATTCACCGGTTACATAAACATAAAACAAAAAGCAATTGTGACCTGTCATAGATATGTACCCACATAGCAATGTGAATCTCATATCGCTCTCCATGTGCACTCATAAATGAGAGTAAATCTCATGTCAGCCAATAAGCCTGACTTCGTCCTTGTTGACTTCGATGACAAATCCACCTTCGTCATCGAGTTCTCTGCACCAGAAGAGACAAACATGGTCAGCAAATAGGACGAAAACCGGATGAAATATCAGGAACTCCTGTTCGAAATTCGCAGACTGTGTCGAGGATTCAAAATAATTGGAGTGCTGGGAGGGATGAGACCAACTTTCCTGGAAAATATCAAAAGTATTCCGGCCTGCCAACAACATGCAAATTCCATCGCAGGCCGAATGCAGAAAGCAGCGCTGCTGAGATCTCTCCGTCTGCTGGGATCAAATGAGATCCTGCAACCACTAACCCGATGGTAGAGGGAGTGGGTGCAGTTACCATCGCCATGACACGGTGCAGTCTGCAGCGGAAGGGATGGATATCGGACTTTTCTGCTGCAGACTGCACATGTGGATTATGGAGGGCCAATGAAAAGCACTATTCACTGAATCGTTAGTAAACAATAAAAATGCAGGAATATTTATTTGCTGTGTATTAATCCATAAAATTAATTAAATTTAATACATACCCTATTAACAAATCTCACGTGAGATCTCATGTGAGATCTCACATGAGATCTCACGTGAGATCTCCTGCCAAAATCTCATGTGAGATCTCACACGAGATCTCATCTGGCTAAATGCGTAAATTAACCAAATTCCATACGTGTTTTTCTCAAAAAAAAAAAACTTAGAATATTTTTCTCGAAAAAGAACTTTGAATATTTTTCATAAAAAGAACTCGGAATATTTTTCAACTTTTTCTCTACACAAAAAATAACTTAGAATATTTTTCGTGAAAAAGAACTTGGAATATTTTTGATACAAAGAACTCGGAATATTTTTCGGCTTTTTTTCTCTAAAAATAGAGAATTTTTCGCGAAAATGAATCTCAAGTTTGGAACGTTCGAGTTGAACATAAAAATAAAATTTCGAACATTGTGGGTAGCGGTAGTGGGGGTAACACGGCCAAAAAACTCAAAAAACGGTTCTGGAGCCTCCAATTCTTCCGTTGCCGGATTTTTTATTTCTCGAATCGATAGTTTTGATCAAAATACGCTTTCTCAAATTTTTCAAAATTGTTCTATGACAGTACCTAAAGTGGGGGTAAGAAGGTAAACAAACGATAAAAACGGCTCTGGTACTCACCACTATTTTCTTGCCGTATTTTTTATTTCATTAAACGTTAGTTCTGATCAAAATACGCTTTCTTGAATTTTTTCAAAAATTGTCTATGACCGCAACGTTCTTAAAGTGGGGTAAAAGGGTCAAATAGTACCGTACGCGCAGAAAACCTACTTTATTTATTGTTTAGTATTTTTGGGCTAGTTTCTTCTACATAATTTCTACGATTTATGCTTTGTTTTTGATTGTCACAATGTCTTTTTATAATAAATATAAAGCGATAATATCATTTTGTACTTACGGAGGTAATTGATTTGTTGCATGTAGCCACAAATGACAATAAATTCGTATACTTACAATACACGATTGAAACATGTTTTTTTGTCTTGTATAAGAATATAAATGATAGGTTATTTTTTATTTATATTTACATTATTTATGATTTCAAGCACGCAACGGCTGTGGCTAAAAGACTCCATCTCTCGCGTATAGCCGATGCCTTTGCTGGGGTGGCGGATGCCAAGGGTTTCTGGTCGGAAGTCCGGAGGCACGGGCGGACTCCTTTGCGTAGTTCGTCTGTGCCTCTGGAGGCCTGGGGGAGGCACTTGGAGCTCCTCTATCCCAGCAGGCCATCGGAGCCGTTAACCTTTTATGGGGCCCTCGATGGGGACCTCGATGGCCCAGTTCAGCCTCAGGAGTTATTGAGGAGCATGAACGGATTAAAGTCGGGTAAAGCTGTTGGTCCGGATGGTATTCCGGCAGAAACTTGGAAGCTTCTTACGGGTGAATGGTTCTCTTACGTGCTGGAACTATTCAATTCGATCTTATCGCTCGAGTCGTCACCCGAGGGGTGGATGGAGGCCAATCTGTTCATGTTCTTCAAAAAGGGTGACCGAATGGACCCGGAGAACTACCGTGCGATAGCCATAACCAACGCGTTTACAAAACTCTTCATGCAGGTGTTTGCGGCGAGACTGGAGAGTTGGCTCCAGTCGCGTGACATACTTCCGGAGGAACAAGCGGGCTTTAGAAGAGGACGCTCTGCGGAGGACAACATTTTCACGTTAAATGCTGCAGTTCAAATCCAGCTCAGAAAAAAATCCGCCAAGTGTTACGTCCTATTTGTTGACTTCCGCAGGGCGTTCGATTCTATCCCTCACACTAAACTGTGGAATAAATTGTTTGATATCGGGATTAGTGCAAAAACGATTAGGTTGCTTAAGGCCTTTTACGATTCAGCCAATTCTTCAATTGTTTGTGCTACTGGTTCTATGGATCGGGTCAGAGTGACGGAGGGGGTTCTTCAGGGAGAAATTTTGAGCCCTCTGCTTTTCATTTTATACATTTCCGATATCGTGTCCTACTTTCGGGAGCAGGGCTTGAGGGGCATTGATTTTACACCCACCTATGACCTCATGATGCTTCTCTTCGCTGATGACCTGACGATATTCGCTTACTCGCCTGCTGACCTAAAAGCTAAGTTACTGACACTCGCGTCATACTGCAATCTTAATGGGCTGGAAGTAAATATCTCAAAAACAAAAATCATTGTATTTAGAAGAGGCGGCCCTCTTGACGCCGCTTCTAGGACATTCTTTTATGGTGATCAGCAGGTGGAAGTGGCGTCTACTTATCCTTATCTAGGAACAATCGTCTCCTCATCGGCGAGTGGGTTGAAGGCTACTGAAAATGCTATAGCCAAGACTCGCCAAGCCACGGCGTCTGTCTTGGCTATAATGGCTTCAGCTAGATGCGACTCAAGTACTGCTGCCCTGAAATTGTATGGAGCCTCCATTTTATCTACACTGCATTATGCTTCTCCCTGTTGGGCCCTCGGTCACCTACGTTCTCTAGAATCTGTCCAAGTAGAATTTTTCAAGAAATGGCTTAAGCTGCCTAAATCGACGCCACCCTATTTACTTCGCCTTGAATTGGGACTGTATCCAATAGCAGTCGAAATTGTACGGAGAGCACTAACCTTAGTTCTTAAATACTTGCGCCTGCCACCGAATAGTTTGCCGCGGCGAGGCCTGATTAGGCTGTACGAGCTCTCTACGAGAGGTTCCGATGGTACATCAATGAATTGGCTCTCCCAGCTGAAGTCAGTCCTTGACTCGTCTGCTCATGCCATCCTATGGGATGATTTCTCGGCAGCAAATTGGGAGTCCAATTTAGTGTTGACCTGTGAGGCCTTTGCCACCTACCAATGCAATTGCGACCTTCACCGATACTTCGAATCGGAATCGATTCAGATTCCGGTATACAGACAATTTTCTGATGGTCTAGCCTCCCTTGCTCCTGAACGGTGCCAACTCACCCACTTGCGTCTAAAAATCCAACTGAGGACAGCCACTGTATTTTCGCGCTCGTTCTGTGTTGGCAGTACACTGTTTGCCTACAACCCAAATGAACCCTGTTCTGTCTGTAATACGGGCAGAATGGAGACCCTAACACACATTTTGTGTGACTGTCCCCATTCTAGCCCCTCGAGATCTAGACTCCGACGTAATACCTTGTTGGAGCACTGCACAGACGAAAATATAATGGCTTTCCTAATAAATTCTCCTGATCCTCGTTTGCTGAAAATTCTTTTCGGATTCGTTAGCTCGTGCTTCTCCAGAAGACAATTTCTCCTGGAAATGTAGGGTTATAAACGTTGAACTGCTGTTACGGGGTTAGGGCTTCCGGTACCAAGCGAGAGTTCGTGTAATGTATCCTGCGTTTCCTCTCTTTACTTTATATTTTTGTTTTTTTGTACTTGTAATTTAATTGCGTTTTTTATTTGTATCGAATTGTGTCAGCGTAGCGCTTTTGTTTTATATATATACTTTTTTGTATATGTTGCGGTGCACTCCACCCAAAAGAATTTTTTTTGTAATTCAAATATGGGGAAAATATACATACATACATTTACATTATTTATTATGAAATGTTTGGTACAAAAATACAAATAACAGTACAACAATATTTACAGCATTTCAATCTTATTTAGTAATGTAACAAATTGGGTACGGAACATAAGTATCTCTCATCTGGTAGGTAGTGTAGGATTTTGTAAAGCAGTTTTTAGTTTTTACATAATTGCATATTGTTATTTCGATACCATCACTTACAGCGTCTACAAATGCAATAATGCGTATAAATTTCCCATCTTTTAGTAAAGCAAATGAATTGTTTGAACGAGTTTTCGATATTGAGTGTGATTCATACAGACAATGATTCTTAACCATTTTATAGAAGAATTGAGTTGAATCTGTCGACAATTGTAATACATTTAGTATATTTATATCAACCTCAACTGGATGGAAATATAATATTTTACTACTAGATAAGTGAACACTTTCGGTTTTTCTTAAAAGAATATCGTTGCAATATCTTGTAACGTCATCATTAGCTTCATGAATTATTTTTTCTTGTAGCACTGAGCAACTATGGCAGATATTTATGAACCTTACAACTTGCTGTGCCACACCATTTGCGCATTTCGTAGCGTTTAGTAGGTTTTGATTAGCCGATTCAAAACTAAACGTGGAATTCGTCCATAAAGGCCCCCAATTTAAAACACTTCGGCTTACGTGTAATAAAAGATGTACATTATATGTCATAGCTTTTACATTGTATATCTCTTGGACTTCAGCTACAAATTGATGTAACATTTTGTCCGCGTCATTTAATTCATCGATATGAATACTATCTTTTAATAAGATATATAAAGCTCCAAAAAATAGTAACCAATGCTGCATAGCCTTTCTACGCAAAATAGATGGAAAAATAACAATACTGTAGTATAAGACGAAATTTTCCCATTCCCGAGGCTTCCAATCTTTTCGATTACTTAATTTTCTACAATAACGAGTAAGTTGGTGTGGAACAGTCATCAAAGTCATTTTTGTATCAAGTTCCTTAATAACATCGGCATTCAAAACATCTAAATGATAAGAGGTGAATTGTTTTGCAACACCCTCTAATGCCATATGCATATAATCCGGAGTAAAACCTTCAATAATGTCGAATTTCCGTAAATTAATGAGAGGTGATGGGTATTTTATTCCAAAAATAGGATTGTCCGCATCTGCTTGTAACATCAAACGAACAGTATCATCGTGATTTCGAAGTTGTGTTATTGCATTTGTTAATGGATATTTCATTATTCCATGATATTCTCCGGGGTGCAAGCACCAATTACACCCAAATTTGCCATTGTACTGGGTTAATCCTTGAACAGGAGCACGAGCTACGGCATCAACACAACATGACAATACATAAAGTTGAAGAAGTCGCTGTTCATTTTTAATTTCAACAGGAACTCGACATTTATTAATAAGGTCAACAAATTTATATAAAATATTGTCCTACTTGGTTTTTTACTGGTAAACATTAAACCACATACTACTAATTTCGTTGTTCTAATTTCTACTGGTAATTCATTTATCATTAAATAAAGAGGCCAAATAGAATACTGAGAGCACTTAAATTTTGGTGCTCCGTCTGTATTGAATACCTCAGTAACGTACTTAGATTTATCTTCATTTGGTAAAGATTTGACGAATTCAATGCATTTTTTACCATCGTATACATCACGAATATACCCTCGCGTATGTATTCGTTCATTTGTAACATAATACAAATAATCTTCATGACTGTTTAAAAGATCAGCAATTTGTTGTGATGGATCTATTAACGTAAAGTAAGTTGAATCACTAGAATTCTTTACATTGACTTCAACATTGCAGACATTACAAATACTTCTAGATGGTATATCTCCACATTTTCCTAAATATACTGAACAGTTCTGACAGATAGCATGATATTGTACGCCCTCTTTCGGATTTAGAAGTTTGTCAAGAAAATAACGTGAATCTGGTAAAATTGCAGTTTTAAACATACTATTTATGAGCTTAAATAAATTTACTAAGCCAGTGGAAGATAATTCATTGCAAATGCTAAATTTTAAAATCATCAAAACAATTTCTCCTATATTTTTGTCCATTGGTGTTGTGATTTTTTCAAACAAATTTTTATTTTCCAAAAAGTCCTTCCAATTGTTTGTCTTGCTATATATGTTATTCAGATCCTTGTTAAGCATTCATTTATATAACTCGTTTATCCAATTCAATTCATCTGGGTTGTACGTATCATCATCTACATCGACATCGACATTATAATTAGCATCCTAAAAAATATTATTTATTAATATTTGAGGATTAATGTAAGCAAATAGCAAACGATATTTAAATAATCATAGCTATTTCTATTTTTTACAACTATTAATATGTTTAATCAATGTTGTGTATTCTAAACATTGTATGAAATAAAATAAAAAGCTAATTGAATGGAATTAAACTTTATAACTTTCAGAATTCAAAATAATATTATAGAATACGATTTTTAAAAATAGTTTGTACTGATTTCTGATCAAATACTAAACCTCTTCAACTGCTGGTTGTGCGTCATTACCGATAAAAATCCCCTGTTCCACATTCATACGATCATCTTCTCTAGCTTGTATTTGCTAATTTTAACACATTATAATATATTTTTATTATAAAACAAATTAATAAGTATACACATTATTGCAACTCTTCGTGTTATAGTGTATTAGTTGCGTGAAGTTTGTGTATGCGAACTTGTAAGTCAATAGCGATAAGGACTCATATTTTCAGTATTGTAAAAGGTGAAAGGTTAATGTCTGCATTAATATAATTATTGTTCTACATTTTATTATATGATTTAAATGAATTGTTATTAAGAGAGACCCTCCCTACGTTGCTAGTCATATGAGAGAATACGTCACACCTAACCTCAAAGAGTACCCGAGTGTACCACTCGACGTTGCCAGCAATGACGGCTTACTGATAAAATTGGGCGAATGTCGTTACAAAATAACCAATTTTGTCTCTCACAGCTACTGAATGATAATTATTCTGGACTCTACATGTTCAGTAAATATTCAACTTATGATCGTATAATTTTTATTAAGATCTGTTTCTCATAATATGCGTATAAAGGACATAAAAGCGGGCTTTCTCATAAGACAACATGTTAAGGGCCCTCGAGCGTGCCAAGGCGCTAGCTAGCCCGCTCGCCGCCTGTGACGTCAGAAGCGAGAAAAAAAAGCGAAGAAACTTTGCGCTGTTGTTTTGACAATTTTAATGGGACTTTTTCGGATTTTTTTGCAGGAATCGATTGCACTCGGCGAGGATTAGGAAATAAAGTAATATTGAAAGGATTGATTGCGTGTAAATAAGAAAAATCAAGTCTGAAAGTTTGACGGCGGGCATATCTGTCTGACATTACGATATCAACATAGGAATGTCTCGATCCCGGCAGCTCCGCACACTCTGCTCCTCTTGCGCCACTAAACTCTCTCTCTCTCTCTCTCTCTCTCTCTCCCTCTCTCTCTCTCTCTCTCTCTCTCTCTCTCTCTCTCTCTCTCTCTCTCTCTCTCTCTCTCTCTCTCTCTCTCTCAACTAATGTCAGACAGAGACGCCCGCAATACACGCAATCAATGCTTTCATGAAGAAGTATACCAAATTTGGTCAAAATCTGTTTGTCAATTCTGTTATCGAGGGAACTCCCTTAAGTGTATTATAAAGAAAAAATATAAATAAAAATAAACTTTTTTTGACTACGATGAAATTTGATCATGCGATCTTTGTTACGTTTAGCCCATTAACGACCAAGCCCATCAATTTTTTGAGACATTTCCCGCCGAAAAATTGATGGGTATAACGAAAGAATAAATAAATGAAAGATACCGTTCCTTATGTTTTTGGGTGTGCTTAATTCGAATTTGACGTCGATGACGAACGATCACTATCTTGCGTACTACGAGTCGCAATCGGGTGGCGGTGGACGTGGTATTGGATAGTTGAAACTTGGCTAGCATATTTTTGGGCAGGGATATTTAGTTCATTCAATGAAATTAATATCTTATGATCAATATTATTTTTAATTAATTATTTTTTATTGAATTGAATTTACATTAAAAAATAATTCATTTCGATTAAAACGACTTGATATATAAAAGTATGAATTTTCTTGATAAATAACAATAATTAATTGAATCTTCATTTTGAATTTCGCGCCTAGATTTATTCCAAAATCATAAGAGAAAAGAAAATTCAGGATCGAATCGGGAGCCACATATTATATTTATGCTATATTTATAATATAGGAATTCGGGGAAGGATACGTCCGGCAAATTTCCTTTTAACAGCGTCTGTAGAACTCACACAGGCACGCCGACTTTGATAGTGTGAGTGCGGTGGGGATATCACACGGGCACGTCGGCTTTGGTAGTGTGAGTGCGGAGGAGAAATCACACGGACGAGCCGCGTTTGCATGTGGATTCTCCGCGGATCGGCAACTCTGCTACCCTCTCTACTTGACCCCTACGCTATACGGCAATCGACCGGTCGGCGTCTGATTGGTTGTCTACTGCGCACACATAGTTGGAATACCTTTTCTTATTATACCATGGGTAAACGTAAACAGAACATGTGGCAGAGTCCTGTCATGGTAGAATAAGAAGAGGTACCGCAACCAGTCCTTTCCGCGCAGGTAACGGTAGGGGACAACCAATCAGAACACGACAGGTACAGGTGGCGACCAATCAGAACACGACAGGTACACTTATTCTACCATGGTATGTATGTACATTTGAAGACAAAGAAACAACGAGGACCCACGAGGACCCGAAGGAAATAATTATTGGCGTTAGGTGCATATGTAAGTACATAAATGTTAAAGTGTGTAAATGTACCACGCATATTTCGTGATCCCGGGAAGCTATACATAATTTGTATGTAATGAGTATTTAAAAATAAAAAAACAGGGGCGCTAAAACGGTGTGCTGTAGTGAATGTTGGAAATGGCTAAAATTAAGTATGCCTGTATTTTAACAAAAGACGATCCCAGCAGAAGGTATCGCAAAACACTATATGTAATCTACAGATCTGTAAAAGACAAACAACACATTCATCCATCAAATGCTGAAGATTTTGATGAGAACAAAACATATAAAGTCTACTGGAGATCATGTAAAACTAATTGCAAAGTTGAGGATAAATGTTGCTCGTTTTATAGTGTTAACATAATCAGCCTTGGAGGTATATATATATATATATATATATATATATATATATATATATATATATATATATATATATATATATATATATATATATATATATATTATAATTAAAAGCAATATCAACTAAAATTGATTAAAGTCAATACATATTATTATTTTTATATATGCGTTTTTTTACAGAAACTGAAAAAGATGCGTTAGAAAGTGCTGAGAAAAGACAAAAAAGGTTCAGATTCAAAAATAAGAAATATGCCACGGAATCGAGTGAAAGTACAGTCGAAGAGGAAGTTAAGTTTTCTGTAAGTAATTATTATTATATTACTACATAAGGGGAGGCTCCTGTCTCAAAATCAACACTATGAAATACACCTTTTAAAAATTTGAAAAAATTATTTGTTTAGTCATTTTTTACGAGGAATTCAGTGGTGCGAGAATAAAAAATGTGAGAAATTTTGTTGACCCATAAATTTGAAAACGAAAAAAAATTTGTTGTTTCGAAAAAATGCTTCTACATTTTTCTAAATTAATTTAAAAAATCAAAAAAACTAGGGTGAATACAAAAACACATTCTCGAAATAATTACATAAGGATTTTAAAAAATTCCAATTTTTCTAAAAAAAAATGTTGTATGGGTCAAACATATTTTTTTTAAGGGTCAAAAATATTGTTTATATGTTTTATCATAGCACCACTGAATTCTACGTCAAAAATTAGTAAAGAAATAATTTTTTTGACCCATACATTGTAGCGCGAAAAAAAATTATTTTTCTTTTTAAAATGCTTCTACACTTTTCTAAATTAATTTAAAAATTCAAAAAAATTACTGTGGATACAAAAACACATTCTCGAAATAATTACATAAGGATTTTAAAAAATTCCATTTTTTCGGAAAAAAAATTTTTTTTTTTTTATCAAAAAAATTGTTTACCTTTTTGATTCTAGCATCACTGAACTCGAGGTCAACAATTAATGAAAAAATAATTTTCTCAAATTTTTTAAAGGTATATTTCATAGAGTTGATTTTGAGACAGAGTTGAACAAAATGAAGTAACATAACCATCAAACTAATTTCAGTACACTGTAAAAAATCCGTAATGAAATTGCCAACGTATAACAGTAATTTTACAAGCTCGTTGTAATTTCCCTACGCTTAATGTCGTGAATATAACCTCTACGGCGGTAATTTTACAAGCTCGTTGTAATTTCCCTACGCTTAATGTAGTAAATATAACCTCTATGGCGGTAATTTTACCATGCTTGTTGTAAATTTACTACTTATAGAGGTTATACTTACTACATTAAGCGCAGGGAAATTACAATGAACTTGTAAAATTACCGTTATACGTTGGTCATTTCATTGCGGATTTTTTACAGTGTACAAATACACAAAAACAATAAATACACACACATATATATATATATATATATATATATATATATATATATATATATATATATATATATATATATAATATAATACAAACACATACAGGCATGCGAATTGAGTACCGTGTTTTCAACCCTAATTACGTAAGAGTGTGTATGTATATGTGTGATTTAAATTTATTGAGTCCTATATCTCCCTTGCTCTGTCACATTACAAAAAGGTTTCTGTTAGTGGAAGAAAGCAAACTGGATTGATGTTTTTATCATGTTTATTTCAATAATGTGCAAAAGTATAGAAAGATTTGTTTTAAGCTTATGATGGTAAGAGTTCGGAGCTACTGACAGTTCATTCCGCCGGGAGCATGAGAACACCAACTATAGGTAATTCGGCCTAACGAATCGCGAAATCAAAAGAAAACGCAATTGAAGTAAAAAAATTGTATGGTTATGTTTTTTTCTTTTCAGAACAGACATGCTAGCCCAATGCGTGAAGAACTGCATCCAAGATGACCAACATTGAGATATCCTTTGTCAGTTTTGGCGTTGAATTGCTCATGGGCAGCATTGTGGGAGTGTGCAAAAGAGTGCGATTTCATTTTCTCGATTGCTCCAAGTTACCATCGGAATAGTGAAATTTGGGTCCATCATCTGCTAGACGCACCATCAAAAAAGTGAAGTTTGTGTTAATCGTTTACTCCACATATGATTGAAGAAGTGAAGTTTCGTGTCCGCATCGAGTCCAAGTACTGTGGAAAAAAGTGAAATGTATTTCCTTAACTGTTTCTGGCATGTGCAAAGAAATGAAATTCATTTTCCTTGTCTGCCCTGGCACTTGCAAAAAGAATTAAATTTAGTTTACGCGCTTGGCTCGGGCATGATCAAAAAAGTGAAATTATGTGAAGTCAATTTGTTTCCTCTTATTGCTCTCGAGAACTCGATAATGTACAATGTGACTCCTTCGCGTATTCATGCTGGAGTCAATTCAGAGCGGAAACTACATTTTTTCACTTTTTGTCAACGATCTTTGGCTCGGTGTGAACACAAAACTTCACTTCTTCAATCATGCGCGGAGTAAACGATTAACACAAACTTCATTATTTTGATGGTGCCTCTAGCAGATGATGGACCCATATTTCACTATTCCGATGGTAACTTGGAGCAATGGAGAAAATAAAATCCCACTGTTTTGCGCATTTTCACAATGCTGCCCGTCAAAAATTCAGCGCCAAAACTGATGAAGGATATCTCGATGTTGGTCATCTTGGATGCAGTTCTCCACGCATTGGGCAGGCATGTCTGTTCTGAAAAGAAAAAAACATAACCATACAATTTTTTAACTTCAATTGCGTTTTCTTTTGATTTCGCGATTAGTTAGGCCGAATTACCTGTAGTTGGTGTTCTCATGCTCACGGCGGAATGAACTGTCAGTAGCTCCGAACTCTTACCATCATAAGCTTAAAACAAATCTTTCTATACTTTTGCACATTATTGAAAGAAACATGATAAAAACATCAATCCAGTTTGCGTTCTTCCACTAACAGAAACCTTTTTGTAATTGCGTGCATACCACTTGGAATTTGGAGTTACTGAAATCTAATCCTGATGGGAGCACAAAAACGCCCAGTATTCGGAACTAGATGGTATTTGGCGTAACGAACTTGAAAAAAAACCTTTACTTTGAAACACTTATTGTTTGTTTATATGTATAAAATAAAATGCATGCAACAGCCGACTGAAAACATTAGAGCAATTTGAACTTACATTTTTGCAAATTGTCTGCTAGCTTCAGCGCCATTACTTAGTGGCGTTTATTTGCATTAAGTACAGCCACGACCGTTTATCCCAATTCATTACTCTTTTTTTTTTTTTCTCAAGACATTGTAAATTCTTCATTTACGTTTTCTCAAAAGCGATTTTTTTAAGCAGAAAATACCACAAACTTTTCACTATTATTGCTCGTTTGAGAGGGAAAAAAAAACAATATAAATAAGAGGAAAATACTTTACCTCTAACCTGACAACGACGACACATCGACAGCATAGTTGTAGGTAGAGCTTCGGAAATCATCTCCTGGGAGGAGTCATGTAAAGTTGCCCTCGGTAAGCCATGCAGAAACATACCAGTCGTATCGGAGATAGAGAGGCTTGCTGCTACCCGCAAACAATTCAAAGCCGAAGCTGAAGAAGGTGATCTCGATTCGTCTGGTCACCTTCCACGCAGCGTCATGTTATCTTCCACACGCACTGGTCCGAAAGATCTGTCCTTAAAAAAAGACATGACCCACAAAGCAACGCATTCTTCCAAAAAGTGCAAATATACTTTTCATACTTTATTTTTTTTTTAACTACTTACTAGGGTTTATTTGGATCCAGAGCAGCCATCTCCAATTACTTAATCTTTTTGTATTTTTTAAGACATTGTAATTATTTTATTTACTTTTTTAAAACAGATTTTTTAATAAAAAAATGTCTCAATTTTTTCAATTTTATTGACCGAAAAAAAATATATAAATAACAAGAAAATACTTTACCACTAACCTGACAAGCACGTCGACTAGAACGGAGTTGTAGACCTTCGGATATCATCTCCTGGGAAGAAACGTCAAGTTGCCCTAGGTCGGGCATACAAAACATACCATCTGTGTCCGAGAGAGAGAGAGAGAGAGAGAGAATATGTGTGTATGTGACAGAGCAAGGGAGAGAGGACTCAATAAATTTAAATCACACATATACATACGCACTCTTACGTAATTAGGGTTGAAAACACAGTACTCAATTCGCATACCTGTACAGTAGAACCCCTCAATTATGGCCCTCTCAATTATGGCACCCCGCAATTATAGCATACTAGACCCCGCATTTATAGCAAATTTTGTGTACCTCTCATAATGGTCTCGATTTTCCCTAGATATCCTTTCCCACCCGTTCCTCCCGCCACTCCCCCATCATTTGCATATTAGGAAGAGAATATAAACTCAATTTGTATGCATGTACGTACATATATACATCAGAAATATTTCATATCTGATATCTTAGGCGCAATTGTAATGTAACTAGATTCTGGTGATGCTCTCGGTATGAGGCATGTTCTGTATATTTTTCTGTCATAATTGAGGGGTAATCATAAAACTGGCTTGCACCGACCCCGCCATAAGTGAGAGGTTCTACTGTATGTGTTTCTGTATGCGTCTGTCATCGTGCCTTGGTTATAGTTGCCTTATTCGGCAGATTCGTAAGTTACTAAAGCCATGTTGCCATTTTCCGAACTAGGCGTAAATTACGCGGAGAGATATTTTGTCCATGGGTGTACTTTTACATTTTGACATATGTGGGGGTTAGGTTGCGGGGTATGATTTTTTAATACTTTTCTAAATTCAAAATGTCTTATTTTTGCAAATTAAAAATTAAATTCACTTTTTCATCATGATGGGTAATTTTTATCGCTCTTAAAAGTATCGTAAATGAATGCTGAGGTTTTTTTCTATAAGTATACCAAATTGCAAGAGGGCGTTTTTTTTTTGTTCTTGAGTTATGGCATTTTCAATGACCGAGCGCAGTCAGAAAATATATTTAATCGAGTATAACTTTTTATTCGTCGCTTCAAACAAAATTTTACTAGAGACCTTTTTTCTTCATTTTATTATGTCTTTTTACTTGATTATATTCATTTTTTTTGTTCAATTTTCTAATCCGCAATTACACCCAAAATTGGCCGACTACTGTACCGTTTCTCCTATTAAATGTCATTTTATTTGCATTCATTTAATAGTTTACAAGCGTCAATAGCTACAAAATCATTATGTTTTTCCATTTTCAGCAAAACAGTAAAATTTTAAAAAGAAAAGCGAGTGATAAGAACAACAATAATATCATCCATAAATATAAAAAGGATGTATACTGATAAACACAAGGAAACGGCTAGAAATTGGCGATGACGATGACGATAATAATCATAATGAATCACTACTACAAAGCTTTAAATCAACAAAAGATCAGTTATGTCAAGATATAGAAAATTTGAATCCGCTAGTTTCTTTGGAAAGAATTAGAACGACTGCAGCAAATAATCCACTTTCATTAGAACAGTCTGACCAGATTGTATACAAGAACGCAGAATTTGCAATAGCAAAATCACCGTTAAAGTCAAGGTTGAACTCAGAGTCAAGTCACCGGTTAGGTCTAAGTCAAAGTCACGGTCCAAGTCACCGATTAGGTCTAAGTCAAAGTCACGGTCCAAGTCATCGATTAGGTCTAAGTCTAATTCAACGTCGAGGATAGAAAAACAAAGACTTCGGCGTCCGCCGCCATGTTCTGAAAATTCGTTGTTTTTCATTCTATCGCTTCCGTATCGAAAACAGTGCAAGATGCGGCAAAAATTCACTCAACCTTTTTTGTAGAGGGGAAATTTCCTACAAAAAAGTCCAGGAGAGCCTTAGTCTAAAATGTATAGTTTAGGCACAAGCGAGCCCGAAACATAGAGTCGTAAACTGCCGGACAGTAACCAGTGCTTTCCAGACAGCACTCAGTGCTTTCTGCTTCTCTCCGTGTGGATGATAAACGACTGCTTTTGTCACTACTGTCATGTAATAATAACTGTAGAACGTATATTTATTAACAAAAATATTTCACTCTGTTATTTGTTGCATAAGCAACAAAACTGTAATAATTAAATAATATTGCGTGTATTTATTTGCATTGCACAAAAAATGCAGAAATCAAAAGTGAAAAATGTCACGCTGTATCTAAAAAAATATACTTTTTCAGCGGTTCCTGAGTGATTCAATCGTTATGATCTTGTGGATAATAAGGTATTTCATGATACATGAAAAAAACTTGTATTTTATTTTTCACTAGTTTTGTGAATTTATTTCTTCTTTTCAGATATATTTGGGATTAGGATGCAAGGTTGGCCAAAAAAGTTTAACAGTAATGAAAAGAAAATGTATCCTGAAGTTTGATAGAGAAATAGCAACCGTATTGTGGAAAAAAAACTGTGTAATATATACTTGGATAACAAAAAAGTTAAAAATAGCATTCCTAATAGGAGCCCCGTAAAACTCGCCAATCCACGAAAATTGCAATTATATTTAAGTAAGCAATGATTCCGTATTTATTTTTTTAAATAAATCTGTGGATACAAAAAAGTCCCTTCTTAGATTAAGAACATTTTTTAGAACATACAAAACACTCTTTCGTCCCGGGCTTCGTAATAATTAAATTTTATTATTTTTAATTAACACGATTTTTTTTATACTATAGTTCCTCGACTATACGCATTAAAAGTATATAATTGTGTATGTGACTACAAATTTACAAGCAACATAACTTGATAGTTTTCGTAATTTTATGACTTTTTGCACAAATAAAACGTTGACACGCCACCTTTTAAAAAGGTTATTTTTCATACAGGATTTCACTGCTTTTATAGAGATTGAATTTCAATTTCAATTAGAGTGAAAACTGTGTTAACTTCAAAAGCGTTAGACTGCGTATTTATATGTACGCTAATTACACATGTATTATTTGTACATATACTTCGGTAGACAAAACATTGAAAAAAATTGATTTTTGCACGCACTGATTCATATAAGCTGACCCTACAACGAATAATTAAATAAGAATATTTTGTATTTCATTTAAGAATTGTTTTACAGGTTTGATAAATGATTATCTCAATGACGATGACAGATATAAAAATCAGGAAGAAGAAAATAAAAATTTAATGATCAAGGATAGTATTCGACGTTTAAGCATACACATTAGAGATTTGAGACGAACAGCTATGCAAGCACGATGAAATAAATGTATATAAATTTAAGCGCTCTCAGTATTTTATTCGGCCCTTCATTTAATGGTCAATCCAAGTAGTAAAAGAAATAAACACTAATCAAAACCTACTTGTCGATTAATTTTAATTTTAATTAATTTTAATTTTAATTAATTTTAATCAAAACCGGGTTTTGAGTATTTATTTGTATTCGTAGGTATTCAAATTCAATTTTCGTGAAATTACAAGTAAACATCGTCATTCGAAGATTATTTGTTTTCTTGGGCTTTTCGGATAATAAACATTTCATTACTTTCAATATTTCCCACCGAACATGTTTATTAGGGATATAATTCGAACGTGTTTGGAAAATTTAACTGATGTTTTCATCGATTTGTAAATTCCTAACTCCCACGATGCAAATAATTTATCAAATCGTATACTCTCTTATAGATGTGCCAACGTTAAAACAAGAAGCCACCAAAATGTCTAAAAATAATATCATGCAAAAATATATGTGTATAAATAGAAAATATTAATTTGAACTAAAATACAGAAACATAAAAAACAAAAACAATACAAATAACGAACACTCCTAGGAATAGGCAAGGGGATCGTCACAATACTATAAATATTATTGTACTGTTATTTGTATTTTTATACAAAAAAATTTCATAATAAATAATCTAAATATGAAAAAAAAACTGTACTGAGAGACATTTTGTATCAATAAATGACA
Source organism: Trichopria drosophilae (assembly GCA_030407085.1). Classification (NCBI taxonomy): domain Eukaryota; kingdom Metazoa; phylum Arthropoda; class Insecta; order Hymenoptera; family Diapriidae; genus Trichopria; species Trichopria drosophilae. The sequence goes on from CM059583.1 coordinate 114,161,708, forward strand.
AAGCTTTGTTAAAGTTTAATATACTAGGATATGAAAGTTGGGAAATCGCGGTAAAAATCATATTTATTGATACTAAAGTTTCAAAGTTTTACATAACAATACGAGTTTCTAACACAAGTAACACTAAAATTTGATATACTAAAAATTAAAAATTATAATTTGTCGTGTCAAATATTCGTTATATCAAAAAGTGGTATACTAAGTAATAGAATTAAAAAATGATTATTTCAATCATTAGCTTAATAGTTAACATAAACTAAAATCAGTTTTCGAAAAATTAACACGCTTGAGTATCAAAACAATAGGAAACACCAAATCGTACGATATTATGAAACGACAATACTTCATTTTTCATATGCTAGGTTATTAAACATTCGTCGAATGTTCCCGAGTGGTTCCGACTGTCTCCGATTACATTCGTCTACCTCGATCGAGAGCATCGTGGGTAATAATCAGGAGATGTAAGTATTACCAATTGTTATTGATTTCCTAATAACATATTGTTTTGTCTTGTATGTCTCGATAACTTTTCGTTGACAAATCGTCGTGCTATAGGTGGAACGTGTACCTCATAGTGAGGTTAAGTTAAAACCAAATTATTCTTTTCTAATGTACAATTGCGAAACAGAGATGCACTCAGTGTGCACCAGGGCAGTCAATGAAAAACGCCATAAGCTTCGTCGGTAGTATTCACGATGTCCTGAATTTCATCTTTCTCGCAAGTGCAGGAATATTTCCGAATGTAGCACATAAGGAAGCTCACATATTACCAATCCAAGCAATCATGCATCTGCGAAGTGTGCGAGCGTTTATATCTTAGGTTAAGTTAGGTTAAAAAGGTAATAGTGTTGTTTGTCTGGCGTGTAATGTTTATAGATCGTGTAGAGTTGGTCAGCAGAGTCTGTTGTGTGGTATAATTCTTAACGAAACGTCAAAATATTTCAGTATGCTGCTTATTAAATATTGAAATCATCATTTCAGTTTTTCACATTCATCATATCAATATTATTTTCCAGTCACTCTCTAACATTGATATGCTGCATACTAAATATTGTTTACTTTTATACTAAATTCTGGCACAGTTTTTCTACTAATTGGAATAACTATATCAGAATTGCAGTATTACTAATATTAGAATGCAGCATATCAATTTTTGAAACAAAATCCCGAGTTTCCCAACATTCAAACACCAGTATATTAGTTTTTGATATTGCCGGATTCATTTATTAGTATAAAAAGTCTCTCAGTGTAACCTATCATTTAAACTCTTATACAAGGCAAAATAGTTATTTTCGTATCAAGGGCGTAAAATTTACGCCCGAGATACGAACATAATTTTTTGAGTCAGTAGGTGTAAAAAATGGACATTTTTAACAATGATGACTCAGAAAAATCCCTATCTTAATACATTGGTCGTTTTACGCCTCGAAAACACTTGAAAAATATTCCGAGTTCTTTTTATGAAAAATATTCGAAGTTCTTTTTCTCGAAAAATATTCTAACTTATTTTTTTTTTAGAGAAAAAGTTGACAAATATTCCTAGTTCTTTCTATGAAAAATATTCCAAGTTCTTTTCCTCAAAAAATATTCTAAGTTATATCTTTTGTGAGATAAAGTTGAAAAATATTCCGAGTTGTTTTTATGAAAAATATTCCAAGTTCTTTTTCGAGAAAAATTCTAAGTTTTTTTTTAGAAAAACACGTATGGAATTTGGTTAATTTACGCATTTAGTCAGATAAGATCTCATGTGAGATCTCATGTGAGATCTCATATGAGATCTCACGTGAGATTTGTTAATAGGGTAGGACTTATCTAATTCAGGCAACATTTTGTGACGGATTTTTCTCATTGTTTATTGCATTCGGTTATAATAGTTATAATTAAACATTTGTTTACTTCTGCGTGAGGTATTTTGACTTGGCTGTATTGCTAACACGCCATTGGCCGACCTAAAGGGCAAGCTCATCTCTCATTGGCTGAAGGCTATAGCATGGGATCCCCTATGACCGGGAGCAAAAGACACACGGTATACGCACTCACAAATGCGCTCTCATATAGCGTCGCATGAGACTCAAGCCTTGCTATCTGGGATGCTCCATTTGTACACTATCTTCAAATATACTGCGCTATTCTATCTTTAGTTTTTAGTGTATACCCACCCTACTGCAGGCAGATTTTAGATATCTCTGCAGTGTACTACCCAGATAGCAATCTGAGTCCCATATCGCTCTCCGTGTGCATTCATAAATGAGAATAAATCTCATTTATGAGTCTCCATGTGAGTGCTATTAGTGAACGCAGATCGGGTAGCGATCGACACTCAGAAATGAGATTTCCATTTAATAGAAATAAGCGCATGCGCAATGGTGGCATTTTCATTGGCTACCCTCAAAAGTGCCTTGTATAAAACTATATATTAGATAGCATGGGATAAATAGGATTCTTTCCCCATTTATATAAATAAATATTTTTATTGTTTTGTAATTATTAACTTTTTATTTAATTTTATTTTAGTATTTTTTTTTGTATATATTAATTTTACATATTATTTAATATATAATTCGTTTAAGAAAAGCACTTCTCATTCGAGTCACCTATCCAGTAGTAGTTCACAGCGTATGCCGTTTAACTTGAAAGTGCTGCAGCGTGCGACGGTGACCACTGTCTACCACTGCCGAAGACTATCTAAAATCTAATATGATATTTATGTACAAATACTTTTAACGCCATACTGGGTTTATGCCGTTTTTCAAAGCTTTTTGTTCTAACCAGAAGAGAGTTAAGCTCGATATGAAGAATTTTCAAAAATCGCGGACAAAATTTAGGGGGATTTTCAAAAGTGAACATTGTCAAGGCCAGGGTTTGATTCCGTCGTTCGTAGTTTTGACTACAAGGCTCGATCGTTGAATAAAAAAATCCGCCTGGTTGAATTTCGACTACGAAGTTCAGCCAGGGCCGTCAGGGCCGGGGGTTCCGACACCAGGGCCCTAGGTCGTTCGGTCCATGTACAGTCGGTATAAGGGCCAATTAGTTTCAGAGGGCAGAAAGGGCCGGAATATTAAAAAAAAACTATTGTTAATATTATTCGAATAATCCACGTCAGGTTATGCGTGTTGAAAATAAAATGCTTGCGTATCCAAAATGAATTTATTTTCGTCTGTAATGGTTACACAGTTGCGATGGTGAAAACATTGAGAAGAATATAAGTCGACGCGGTTTTCGAACCGACTCGAGAAGCAACCGTTCGCTTCGGGGGTTTTTCAAATTCTAATCCTGCAAATTATTTATGAGCGGGAAGGGGCACTCACGAACGCGCGACACGTCGTAATGTATTTAAATGCGCGAGCAGATTCAAAATTTAACTTACGACATAAACTCAACAACTATCGGCCAATCTCTTTTATTTCTAATGGAACCAAGATATTTGAAAATATTATTTATAATAAATTATAATTCTATTACAATAGAATTTTCGGCTTTATACTTTGTAACTATATCATTTTTTTAATTACTTATCAACCTTTATATATAAGTCTTTGTATACTCAGACGACGGGTTATATTACATTCGAAACTTACGTTGATATCCACCAATAGATATTTAGCAGTATTTGACAGTAAATCTCTTACAAGAGTTATATTCTACAAATACCTGGACGTATACATAGGTAGTGAACTAAACTGGAAAAAACACACCGAATATATTGTTGAAAGACTTTTGAGACTTAACACCGGGCAGCAACAATCCTAAGACTGATACAATTTTTGGACACCTAATACACAGCAGAGGTATATAAAAATAAACTCTCAGTATACAGAAACTTAGTTGTCACCTACCTCTGACTTGAAATATATGATACCCACAACAACAACAAAAAAAAATCTTGTTACATTTTTAAACAAAGTAACAAACATGTCGCGATAATAACTTTCAACAATACGTACTAATTTATTAATAAAATAAAAAAGACGCTCGTCTAAAAATTCGTAAAAAAAGTGTTCATGTAAATTTATGTAATTAATTAATTTTCCACATTAAATTTACGAATCGTAACATTTAAATATTATGTAATTATTTCTATTATTTAAAAAGTCACTCGTTCTGTTATTTAAAAAGTCACTCATTCTTTGGCTTTTATGGTTTCGTTACGTTTTCTGAAATTTTGTTGAAACTTTCACACAAACGCAGATACTGCCGTATTTCTGATTTTATTCGGAAAATCTCGCAGGGAAAATCTAGCCAAATTTCTATTTCGAAAACCACGCCTGCCCGCACTGACACTCAAATGAGGGAGGAGTCCTTATTAACACCTAAGCAAATTAGCGCACCTGTGGGCCGTCCTCCCTACATCAGCACGCTGGCTGTTTTACAGGGACGACTCTTCTACAGCCTTAACAGACCACTATGAGGTTTCAAAACGAACTGCGATAAAATGACCTTTCGAAGACGCGCTAGTTCCGGAATCGGATTCAACTAATTTTATAAAACACTGTCAACGCAAGTTACAACTTCAAGAATCACTTCTACAATTAGATTCGGAAGTAATTGACATAGATCCGCTAAAGCAAATACAAGAATCAATTAAAGCACTTTCCGTGATATTTTTTATTTGTCTATTATGTAATTAGCTCTTTGATATAAGCATATAAACATTTCAATTTACAAAGCGTATAAATGTAAAACAAAATAAATAATTTCGTTTTAAGACAAATGAAGATTTCACTTGACACCGCGATGTAGGAGACGAAATTAATAAGATTCGTAGCTTTTGCGGCTGACTTATTTGTGCTTATTGTTTCCGTCGAACGGCAACGCACCTCTACTACTCCTAAAGTGTGGTAAAACATAGTTGCACGTTAGCCCAGAAACACACCTCCCCTAAGATCCCGGGCGATAAGGTAGAGCACATGGCAAGTAAAGCCGGTAATCGACGTCGCGACTTTTACCCGACAGCTGGCTATCTGTTATTCATCTGTATATCCTTAAAGTTATCAAGAAAAGTGTACCTATTTAACCCTTAAAGCGGCCTGGGGGTACTGGGAGACCCCACACATAAATATTACATTTTTCCCTTCTAAAACTGCACTTTTACAGCATTTTTTATCTAAAAGAACTACATTTCAAGAGGCACAAGTTAACTTTTTAGGAAAAAACATTGAAAATTGGCTGAGTTATGATCTTTTTTGTGAAAAATGTCACTTTTATATTTCATTTTTTATAACGGGCACCACCCATTTTTTTATCAAGATAACTTATCTACGCGGAAAAATGACACTTGGAGAGTATCCAGTAATTTTGTTGAAACGAAATAACGAAAACTGTCTGCGCAGGATGATATTATTTTCTGATTGGGGTCTCCCACGACCCCACATGGTGCTTTGTGTTATTTTTATATAGATTGGCGCTTTAAGGGTTAAGTAAATTTCTTTTTATAATTTCGCATTTTAATCGCCATTTTACGTTCGCAAAAGCCCGCAGACTATACAGATGGGCACATGTCGCTAGCGCCACCGAGTGGTAATAGGAAGACACGGCTGACCATTGACCATGTGTATAAAAAATAGAGAGTGCTACACCCAGTTCCATTGATTCGCGTTCTCCCTACACTGAGAGACTTTTCGTAGGTATATCGTATCTAGAGCAGTACAGAGACCATACCTTAATATTAAGACAACAGAGGCGCCACTTGTAGTTGGAATGTCGTACGTAACTATAAAATGTCTGATATACTTCGCTGGGGTATAGCTGCTGTACGAAAACATATAAAATAGACGACATACACATTTAATAGATGTCCTAAAAACGAGAGTGCTGCCGCGCCCTTGTGAACGGACAGCGACTAAACGTCTGGGGTATAACATTCGTACGAAAATGCCGACTAGATTTATACCAATCACACGTGTGGAATTCAGAGCACAAAATTCGTTCGGGCGCTCTCCTCAATTGGTGGGGGGGCTGTCCGATAGGAAAAACGCATATATCCGAACACGTAGTAAGAGGGAGACACGAACAATCGGATTGTTGTGTCCCAACGTGTTTCGCACCTTTAAAGCCAGCTGAGACAGGTTCAGTACTACATTTTGTTTGCACGATTGTATTAAGTTTATTCTTATTGTTAATGATGGAAAATGTTTAACCGCATATAATTATAAACAGTTGTATATCATTTTTGTCTCTATACCAATCAATTGTACGGAAAAAATTAGTAAAGAATATAAATATAATATGAAGAATACAAATATAAAATTCAAAATATTTCGTCCGAAGAAATCATATTCTTATTTACTTCATTTTATAAACAATGATTTTTTTCAATGTCTTTTGTCTGCAAAATTAAAAAGAAATGGTGTTTACCAAACTAATGATTATTATGTCATTATTGCGAATTTTTGTTGTATAATTTGTATCATTCGATTCCGCATACACGGAAAGACCCGTGGAGCGATGATCGTATGAGAGGTTCGGCACGCTGATCGTGTGGCAGACTCGATCGATAGTTGCGCCGCGCTCGGACGACTAGAGTATGAAGTCATCCGATTATATTATGTAGACACCGCATAATCGTGCAAGGCCACCGGAAAATCCTGTGGCTCCGGACGAATTTCATATGGTAGAGGGGATACGTTTAACGTGCAGCACTCACACGATCAGCGTGCCGAACCTCTCATACGATCATCGCTCCACGGGTCTTTCCGTGTAGAAAATAATGTTCCAGTCTTTTTTGAAAGGTTTAAGCCTGAAGGAAAAGCGTTGGCTATAAATAATAATTTAGTAAACTACGAAAGAATAGTTACGTAAATAGCAAATTAATTATAACAGTATCCTATAGAGAAAGACTTACTGAAGATTTTTTTCGCTTAAAAAATAAAAAAGAAATGTTTATTGTAAATAATTATCCTTTAAGCAATTCGAAATATTTTTATGAGGAATGCAACCACAGTGTTTGCGATTCAAACATGCGGTTGGTTGTCGGTAAAGTAGATACCTGCGTAGTCGGACGCGCAGGCGGTGCGGCGGCATGGCGCGTGTTTGCATGTTCCCGAGTCAGTACGTTCGAGCACGTTCGACACCCTCGCCAGCACGCATCCTTTTTGGGTTTTCCGCAAAGACGCGACGCAACCAACTATAATTTATAAGCACTAGAAGTCTAAATTCACTGCGAATCGCTTCCGAGTCGCGAGACAGCGAATTATTTACCTGAGCCGAATATTATTCACAACCGATACCAAGGAAATGCAGAGACGATTCAAAAGCGCATCGTGAAGTGAATCATTATTGCAAGCCTTTCCTCTTCCAAAATTCCCTCGATTACAGTCCGCTCGAATTCTGCAAAGAACTGGCTCTTCTCGCGAGAGACAATCCAAAACCGACTCGCAAACACGGTCCTTCGAACCGGATTAATTACAACAAAAAATATACGGATACTGAAAAGTTTCGGAAAAGTGAGTGCGTTTTTTTCGTCATTCCATAGCCGCGAGTGCTGCAAAAAGGGAAAAGAATCATAGCAAATCGCATCAATTTCAAGTGCTGTGGAATTGCATTGCACGAATCCAGTGTTCGCGTCGGAACATAAATACGTGGTCGTAAATTCCAAGTTTGCCATTTTGTCGCCAAACGCGTCCTTCTCTTCCTCTTGATCGACGCGCCCTCTTTTATCGTGAAGCCACATCGCTTCCGTCTGGACTTGCGCATTAGCGCCTCGATTAATCGCAGTGGGCAAGCCTGCTAGCAGAAATTTTGCGTGTTCGCATCGCGGCGATAAAATACCTTCTCCACGCCAGCTCCCCTCAGCCGGGAGACCTACGGCGGAAGGGAAGACTCCTCCTTCGCCTATCTTCGTTTCCGAAACTCTGACGCCACGGCCGCGTGACTTCAGTTCCAATAGGGTGAAGTGGAATCGTTTCGACGCGCATTCGGTTCATACACATTTTGCTTGAACTGACTCTAGATCGGTGGAATCGACCAACGCGTTCAGTGCTTAAACCAGTTCGTGAGACTAGTTTTCGGGATGGCTTCAAAGCTGAAAAGGTCCCTTGCCTCCGAAGACGACGATCGACAGGTTGAACAGCTGTTACAAACTCAGACGACGCTACTGGGGCATTTAGAACGCGCTCCTTTGATGATTGATGCCATTATTGCCGAGGAACGTTCTGTGGCCGTGCTAAATGGACGCCTCCAGTACATTGAGCGCGACGGGGACAAATTCATGAAACTCAACGACGATTTGGAGCTTATTGCGACACCAGAAGACAAGAGATTGATAGGGTATTTCACACAAGGATTTGCGCTCTGGGCAGAAAACGCCTTTTTCGCAGCCCTCGACAAGATTCAAGCCCTTAAGACGACTTTGGAATCCTCTGCGACGAATTCCACATCTTCGGATCATCTTACGCCTAGACTCGTCTCTGCAAAGTTACCAAAGATAAACTTACCGTCTTTTTCCGGGAATTATCTCGATTGTCATAGTTTTCGAAATCTTTTCATATCGTTGATTCATAATGTTCTGCACTTACCGAAATCCGAGAAATTGCAGTATTTAAAAGCGAGCCTCACGGATTCGCCAGCATCACTCCTATTTGCATAAGAATAATGGTAATAATTTTGCCAGTAATGGCTCAGCTGCCAATAAAATCGAAACGCATGAGACTGTAATTTCGAATACGGTGAATCTATTTGACACCGTAAATTATGAAGCATCTACCTCTCGCTTTAATGACAGACCGTTGAATTCCGGGAATGCAGTTATGCATGCTTCAGTTTTATTGGCGACTATCCTTGTTCGCATTTCTTCGGAAAGTGGAAGTTCAACAATCGCCCGCGCTCTGATCGAGCAAGGATCTGAATGCTCATTTCTGAGTGAATCCGTTGCTCAATTATTGCGACGTCCACACCAAAAGGAATTCGAAACTATCCACGGCGTAGGTGGCAGTGCGTCTACCATTGTGAAAAGCTCGGCTTCGTTCTTTTTATCGCATAGTAATCATGACAGCTCTGTGATCTCTGCCCGAGCGTTCGTCCTACGTAATATTACTTCTTACGTGTCAAAAACGTTTGCGAATTATGGCAAGTATAAACACTTACGCAATATCGAGTTCGCAGATCCCTCGCACGCGACCCACGGGAAAATCGACTTGCTTATCGGCGCCGACCTGTTTGGAGACATTATTTTAAATGGACTCCGCACTGGACCACCTCGTTCTCCGATTGCAATGCGAACGATTTTCGGATGGATTATTTGTGGACCAATCTCTCATCGTTCCACATCGGCACACTCAGTTTCATGCTCCCATCATTCGCTTTCCATCCCTACCATCGAAGAGATCCTTAAACGATTTTGGGAAATAGAAGAGGTTAAAGTCGAACCTACGCCCAAGGTCGAGGACGAGCAATGCGAAAAACATTTTGTGCAAACGCATGCTCGAAATATTGATGGAAGATATATTGTCAGACTCCCCTTCAAATCTGAGTCTCCAGAATTTGGTGATTCTAAAAAAATCGCGACAAAGTCATTAATTCGTTTAGAAAAGCGTTTAAATAAGGATGAAAAAATTGCGTCGCCCTACCATCAATTTTTGATCGAATATGAAGAGCTCGGTCACATGTAAAAGGTCGATCACCCTTTCGAGGCTAGCGTGTACCTCCCCTACCATCCAGTGTTAAGAGAATGTGGAACATTGACCAAATTACGCGTTGTATTTAACGCCTCGAGCGTCACGTCGAATGGTTTCAGTCTTAATGACCATCTACTAGTTGGTCCAAAACTGCAAAACGAGCTGCCCGTTATTTTGCAGCGGTGGCGCTCATTCAAATACGTTTTTACTGCCGACGTTGAAAAAATGTTTAGGCAGATCCTCGTCGATGAAAGGGATCAGCAGTTTCAGTGCCTTTTTTGGCGAAATTCTACGGATGCTCCAATTAGTATTTATAAACTAAACACCGTCACTTACGGAACAGCTTCCGCGCCCTTCCTGGCTCAGCGGGTTCTGAAACAACTGACGCTGGATGAGGGGTCGAAATTTCCCTTAGCTTCCAGTATTATATCTCAAAATACATATGTAGACGACGTACTCTTTGGGGCAGACGACTACGTCCTTGCCGCTCAGTTAAAGGAACAAGTCGTCAGCCTATTCGAACTTGGTGGCTTCGTCCTTCGAAAATGAAACTCCAATTGCCCCTCGTTACTCAACGAGGCATCTTCGAACGCACAACCCATTTCAATTCCCGATGGCGCGCCAGAGTCGGCGGGAATAAAAGTATTAGGCTTATTTTGGAATTCACGCTCTGATCGGTTCCAGTTTTCGGTTACGTTACCCGAGAATCTCGAGGTTACCAAACACGGCGTCCTGTCAATGGTCGGACGTCTATTCGATCCGATCGGGTGGATCTCTCCCGTGGTTGTGAAAGCCAAAATTTTTCTCCAATCGTTGTGGCTCCAAAAATTATCTTGGGACCAACCTCTTCCCTCGCATTTGGCTGAATCATGGAACGAATTTGTCAATAAGTTGCCGGCCCTCAATAACTGTTCCATCCCAAGGTGGATTTATCTCGGCTCGGAGATGTTGGAATGTGAGTTACATGGATTCTACGACGCGTTGAATCATGCGTACTCAGCTGTCGTACATTTAAGAGCCACCACTTTGACCGGTGAAGTGAAAGTGTCGTTGCTCCTTTCCAAAACAAAAGTTGCTCCTCTCAAAACGATCAGCATTCCTCGATTGGAACTGTGTGAGGCTGTTCTTCTAACGCACTGCATGAATAGCGTTTTAGAGACCTTCCCCGTAAAGCCAACGTCCATATTCTGCTGGACTGACTCGACAATCACTCTCGGATGGATCCGTAAGTCTCCAGCCACTTGGGGCGTTTTCGTGGCCAATCGAGTCTCGACGATCCAGTCCAGTCTCCCCCTCGCTACGCGGATGTACGTCCCCTCGAAATTTAACCCCGCTGCTTGCGCGAGTCGAGGTTCAACGCCAGATGAATTGTCTTCATTCGACCTCTGGTGGGATGGTCCGCCATGGCTAAAGCAATCCAGAGAGTTTTGGTCCGAACAACCTTGCATTCCTGTGGATATAGCCGAAGAGAGACGAAAGACCGCTCGAGCTGCTCTTTCCGCCGTAACTAATACGGACTGGGACATAATGTATCGGTACTCCTCGTGGACAAAATTATTGCGTGTAACTTCTTACTTAATACGGTTTTGTCCTTCTATCCGCCGAAAACTTCTCGTACCAAAGACCTCTGCTATTTTGGTCAGGGAAGTCTTCGCAGCCGAACGTTTCTGGGTGAAGCAGGCTCAACGAATCGAATTCGCCAACGAAATAAAATCGCTACAACGAGGCTCTGGAGTGCCCAACTCCTCAAAAATCCGTTCTTTAAATGTATTTATTGGCAATTTCGGTCTAATTCGTGTCGGAGGTAGAATCCGTCACTCATCATTATCCGAAATGGAAAAATTCCCGTATCTTCTGCCCCGGGGCCGAATCGCGTCTCTGGTTGTAGCCCACTATCACGACGTATCCATGCATGGTGGAACTCAACTCGTCTTACGTAGCTTGAGAGAACGCGTTTGGGTCCTCGGTGCTCGCAATGTGGTGAAGAGTCATACCCGAAATTGTGTAGTGTGCGTGCGAGATAAAGCGCGGTTACTCACCCAGAAAATGGCAGATCTACCTGACTTTCGCGTGAACCTTCGCGGCCTTTCACCAATACGGGAGTGGAATTATGCGGGTCCATTTCAGGTTCCAATAAGCTCCGGCAGAGGTCACAGGGCTCACAAAGCATACGTCGCTGTTTTTGTATGCTTCTGTGTGCGCGCTATACACGTCGAATTAGTTCACGATTATTCTGCAGCCGCCTTTTTGGCAGCTTTCGACCGATTTACTGCGAGACGCGGAATCCTGCTAATTTATATAGCGATAACGGACCTCACTCTCAGGGTGCCGACCATGAACTCCGCGAAGTATTTGAGGTGGTCTCGCAAGATGTGGATCTTCAGTCTCGGTTAGCGTCGAATAAGACGCAGTGGCATTTCATCCCTCCCTATGCTCCCCATTTCGGTGGAATGTGGGAGGGGGGAGTGAAGTGCATTAAAAAACACTTGCGGCGTATTTTGGGCTCCGCGACTCCGACCGCGGAGGAGCTGACCACGGTCTTGTGCCAAGTAGAAGGATGTCTCAATTCTCGACCAATATCCCCCTTGCGAGACGACCCCGAAAATTTTGATACCTTGACGCCCGGACATTTTTTTGATTGGTACCTCCCTGAAAGCGGTACCCAAACCTTCTGTAATGGAAGTTGCGGACGCTCGGCTCACCCGATGGCGTTTAACGCAAAAATTCGTGGAAAACTTTTGGAAAATTTGGTCGTCGGACTATCTCCAATCGCTTCAACATCTTTACAAATGGCGATCGGTAACGCCCGATCTTAATATCGGCGATCTCGTACTAGTCCGAGATCCTCAACTTCCGCCGATGGAGTGGAAAATGGCTAGAGTTCAGGAATGTTATCCAGGTTCAGATTCATCGGTACGCGTAGTCAAAGTTAAGACTGCCAAGACTGAGTTTTCAAGGCCTATCACACAACTCTGCCTTCTATCCATCGCGCGAGCGTCCGATGCTGAAGCAGCTTCCAACAAAGCGTAACACGTATGTTCAGTGCTCTCTATAGTAGTCTTATTGCGCTTTATTGTTTCGCGCAATGCGGGGAGGCTTGTTTGCGATTCAAACATGTGGTTCGTTGTCGGTAAAGTAGATACCTGCGTAGTCGGACGCGCAGGCTGTGCGGCGGCATGGCGCGTGTTTACATGTTCTCGAGTCAGTACGTTCGATCACGTTCGACCCGCTGAACCCTCGCCAGCACGCATCCTTTTTGGTTTTTCCGCAAAGACCTGACGCGACCAACTAAAACTTATAAGCACTAGAAGTCTAAATTCACTGCGAATCGCTTCCGAAATTCCCTCGATTACAGTCCGCTCGAATTCTGCAAAGAACCGGCTCTTCTCGCGAGAGACAATCCTAAACCGACTCGCAAACACACAGCACTCGACTTTACAGAAAAAAAAACAGAAATTAAATTCCATTCTGTTTAGGTCGAAACTCAATGAAAAATTGTAGGTTAGAAATATCTAGTAAACAGTGAAGGTGTGGGTTTTTAGAAAGAAAAGAGTAATGCCAATCATTTTACAAAGAAAGCTACGTAGAAAATGTATTACTATACGGAGATTTAGTGACTATATGAATATTCTTTGTCTGTTTCGAACCATTTAGGCCGTACTGTGTCGACGGTTTCAGTTACTATCTTTCGAATCTTCGCGCTCCAACAGTTTTATGTTAGCGGTCCGAAAATATTCGGTCGTCTCCGGACCGAAAGATCGCTTGGCGCTTGCGCTAAATAGAGTCCCTCTAGTAAGAGTTCAGACATGACCGCCATGTTTGGATTGGTAAGTGGTGTTAACATATCCGTGAGTGACCTACACCATGATAGAATGCTCATGTTTATGATGGGATATCGAGGATTTATCGCGCACCGATGTGCGCAGGTTGGGCGCGATTGGCGCCTGGAGGCACAGTCGAGCGCCGGCGGAAAATCTACAGTGCTTGCAAATAAATAAATGACTGCGGCTAGCAGTTTATCAGCCGCTTCACACCTTGTCTCGTAAAGGGTTGTAGTAGCCGAGTGGTTAAAGCGCTCGACTGATAAATATAACTTTTGTAGTTCGCGTACTCGCAGATGCTTTTTTTATTTTTTTTTTTATTTTTATAATTATGAATTTATTGTAATTTCTTAAATGCTATTCAAATTATTTATTATATATTTTTTAAACGAATTTTTTATTTTTTAAATATACTTTTAACCTAACTTAAGGTATTTTCTGTAACTTATTTTGACGAATATGACGTTAAATAAAACTGAAAAATGTTTTCTCTACTTTTATTTATATAGTTGTATATTACAGTTGTATTAAATAAATTTCTTCAGTTAGGAAGATATTGCCAAAATGTTTTTAATTGTTCTTTATCCGCCAAAAATAAATTAATATATCAAAATACTTTGTATGTATATAAAATAGTGGCTTATATTATGCAAAAGATCTGTGACTAATGCCCATCCATTTTCCAATACTTGGAATGTTGTTTTTACTTACTCTAATTTTGTGAAGCTTTAAATAATGCTTAAATATAATTAAAATTAAAAAATGCTACGAAAACGACATTATGAAAGTAATAATAAAAAGGTAACACATTGTCTAAACTAGTAGTATCGAATACATAATTTTCCAAAGTTATAAAAATATTGCCACAGTTTTTCGCTTCTTATTTATCCGCTAAACATGAAATTAATGTGTAATAATATTTTTTTCCGATACAAAATAGCAACTAATATTATGCAAAATGATTTGTAACTGTAATGAAATTATACCTATTCAATGACCATTATTTGGAATGTTGTTGTTACTAAGTCTTTTTTATTTAGCTTTAAAAAAATGCTTAAAAATAATAAAAATTAAAAAAAGTATTTGGTAAAAATAATATTATAATTTATTAAATGCTATTAAAATTACTTATTATATATTAAATCGATCTAGCCAATTTTTCTAAATACTTATTATATACTTTTTAAAATATTGTAATTGTTTAAAGAAATTGTAAGTCTTTAAATATATTTTTTCACGTAATTATGATATATTTTTTGTAACTCATTTCGGTTATATTTCTATTTGTGAGAATCATTATTATCAGTGACCGGCAATATTATATAATACATTTTCTAAATTAGTAGAAATAAATAAATAATTTTCTACAGTTAGTACCTTAAATTTCTCGTTGACACCCAGGATAGAAACTTGGCGTTCGATCATGAATGAAAATTGTACGTCTAGTGATTTATCTTGTATTGTACGCGAATTTTATGATATTGTAAATAACGTGCTAGATTGTAATGCTCCGCTTATTACGCGTACTCCGAAAAAACCGCTTGCGCCCTGGATTACTCCTGAAATTCGTCAAGTACATATGCGTAATTTAACTTATAAGCAGGCGAAACGTAGTCACTCGATAGATTTAATGTCGCGCTATAGATCTCTGCGCAGCGAAGTTAAGCGTAACCTAAAAGCAGCGAAGGATAGCTATAGATTATCGCTGATAGAAAGTCAAACTTCACCAAATGGTTTATGGACCGTTTTGAATAAGATGGGTCTAGTTCGTGAAGTTTCCAGATCTGCGAATCACCATTTTACGGCAACTGAATTGAATTCATATTATAGTAGTATTGCCTCCTGCCATCCAAATTGTTCAATTAGTCAGTTGGAAAGTATATTGAGCCAGCCTTTAGATATAAATCAGCCTTCATTTAACTTCCCGATATTACATTCCAATGAAACCTATGCAGTATTGAAATTAGCCCTACCAAAATCTAAAGGACGCAGCCCTGATGGAGTACAGTTAGCTTACTTACATGATTCTCTTCGAAATATTAGTGGGCCTCTTACAGATATATTTAACTTCTCATTTTCCACTGGTATATTTCCGGACATCTGGAAGCAGGTATTTATCATTCCACTTAATAAAAAGGCTAATCCGTCATCTCCTGCTGACACACGTCCGGTTGCAAATCCACCTCATCTTTCTAAAGTTTTTGATGCAATTATTACACGCAAAATATCAAATTTTTTGGAATCTAATGCGTTATTGCATCCGCAACAATGTGGTTTTCGGCGTTTTCATAGTACACAAACAGCTTTGCTCAAGGTTTTAGATGATGTCCGTTTTGGAGTTGAGAATGGTTTTATAACCATTTTAATTCTATTCGACTTCACTAAAGCCTTTGACTGATTATCTCATGCCGTTATTCTCCAATGCTTGCGTGATATTGGGTTCCAGGATATGGCTATTCGATGGATTTACTCATACCTCTCAGGACGCTCTCAATCTATTGTAGATAAGAATGGAAAAGTATCGGAGCCTCTTGCCACGTCATCTGGGGTCCCGCAAGGCTCAAGTCTTGGTCCAATCTTATTCATCATCGTTATCAATACCCTTTTCCAGAGGCTTAACTTTTGTAAAAACACTACTATTATTTTTGCGGATGATGTCCAATTTTATTTGCAAACGCCTTTGGATGGTATGGAGCGAACTATACAAAATTTAAACTCTGAAATATCAACCTTAGTTACCTGGGCTCAAGAATTTGGATTAATGTTAAATGGTCAAAAGACTCAAGCGATTATGCTGGGATCAAAACATCACCTATCAATAGCAAGATCAATGAAGCTCCCATCTTTATCACTCAATGGTAAAGCTATAGAATTCTCTGATGTAGTTAAAGACCTGGGAGTTTATATTTCATCGGACTTATCTTGGAATCGTCATATTGCTGCAATATCCTCAAAAGTTCACTACACCTTGTATCGTTTACGGTACCGTGGCGCACAACTATCTTCCAAAATAAAATTACTACTCGTGAATGCCTTAGTCATTCCACACTTTGATTATGCGTGCATAGTATTTTCAGATCTTTCTGGCTATTTAAATCTAAACTTGCAGCGTTTATTAAATAGTGCTCTTCGTTTCGTTTATAATTTACGACGAGATCAAAATCTCACGTCCTTTTATTTATCTGCTCGTTGGTTAAAGAGTTCTGATCGTCGCAAATACTTTTTGGGTACCATGATGTATCAGATATTAGCTACGTCCAAACCATCTTATCTACGGTCTAGATTTATCAACCTAACAGGCTTACGTAGATCAATGCGAAATGCCACATCTACTTTTATGATTCCTTATTGTCGCACAGATCGATATAGGAATTCTTTTTGGATATCTGCGATTTATTTCTGGAACACCCTTCCAGATGCTTTAAAACAGTCAGCATCTATAGCTATTTTTCGTGCAGGGTTATTTAGTTTACTTTTTAATGATAAAGTGTCTTCTGCTAGGCTAATGTGATGTGTTAATTATTGTATATATAATTGATGTCCTTAGATCTTAATTATTATTGCGCGAGTTTAAAATTGTTATTATATCAATTAAAATAGATTTCTTGAATATTTCACTAAGTAGCGAAGCGAGTTGAACAGCGTTCCACTTATATTTATATGATTTTTATATCTGTAATTTTTGTAATTTCTTAAAATGTTTATTCGTTTATTTATTATTGTACAAATTGTATTTCTTTATATGTCTAGGGGCTAGTTGCCCAAGACATTAATAAATATTATACATACATACATACATAATATTTTATGTTTAGTATCATAAAACACATATATCTACACTGAGACCCCTTAACAATATCATGGTAATTCATACGTTGCGATTTTCCAATGAAAAAAGATATTCAAAAATTCTATGTTTAAATACATTTAGAGAAGTGGCTAATTAAGAGGTAATGAACCTAGTAACTTATTTTATGTGAAATTATCTGTAACTAATGCAATTACACATATCCAATGCCCAATACTTGAATAATTGTTGTTTAGGAACTTTAACATATTTCAAAAAAAAATATAAAAATAATCAAAATTAAAAAATACCACGACAAGGACATTACAGAACTAATAATAAAAAGGGAATATAATATCATATATAAATACAAGCAGCTGGACATAAGCAATATAAATTCTCTAACAATTTGTAATGAAAGTTTAAAAAAAGTTAAGATTAGCACCGAATAGATTGACATATTTTAGACCCGTTTAAATTGAAATGATCTCGTTTAAGAGAATATACAATAGAAGTAATATACTAAAATAGATGCAAATGAAAAAAACTATCGATGAAATATAAAAAGTATAGAAAGCGTGGTATTTAATCATTTCTGTCATTAATAATAATTCGCACAAATAGAATCAAATGCAAATAGAAGTAGAATCAAAGTAAGTCACAAAAAGTCTATAAAAATTACGTGAAAAATATATTTAAAGACTTAAAATTTCTTTAAAAAATTAAAATATTTTAAAACAATACAATAAATAATTTAAATAACATTTAATAAATTATAATATTAACATAATAATATAATTAATAGCAACAGAAAATAAAATAAAACGTGCACTCGCCAGTACGCGATCTTCCAACGTCATACATACAAGGCAAGCACTCTAACCAGTCGACTAAACGAACTTAATTAAACTTTTTGTCGCAAAGCCGTTGATGAATTACTGCTACACTCGTATTATATATTATTTAATTTGATTGTGGCGGATAAATAAGAAGTAAAAACCTTGTCGCAATATTTTCTTAACTTCAGAAAATGATTTTGTTTATTACTGCTAGTTTAAACAATGTATTATCTTTTTATTATTATTTTAACAAAATCTGTTTAAGAAAGTTGTAACCGATAAGTATGTACAAATGTGAATTTGGTAACGTAATGACAGAATCAGATATTGATGCATGTCATCGGTTAATAATATTTTGTTTTCTACAATTGCTTTTGGATATTTACTTACTTTTTGTGCATGTAGATTATGTAAAACAAAATAAATACATACTTTAAGCAATCTGTTTAAGGAAGTTAGAGCCGATAAGTGTACGTATATGACTTTTGGGTCTGTAATGATGGTTTCATCAGTTCAACTCCTATTTTACTATATTAAACACGTTTCTATTATTTCCAACATTAATTATGAACATATTAACACATTAATGTCAAAAAGGACGTTTTTCTCTACCCAATTTCAATCGAGATTTTCGTAATAAACCAAAGTTAAAATAAAATCGAAAGAATCATATCCTACTATTTTCGAGGCAGCTCTTTTCAATGGTGCAGTCCAAATATACCTACAATTTAAATTTATTTATAAGTTTGGCATAAATAATTAAAAAATACATTTTTTTTCTGGAAATTTTGTTCAAAAATCAAATTCGGTCCCGGATATTGGATTTAAAATGACTTATAATGTATCAGAATCGTGGACGCTATAGTTGTCCCTTGTGGAAAAATATTGCTGAAAAAATAATTAAATTTGCTGAAATGATCAATTAAGCTAAATTTTGCTGAAATTCAATTTGAATTAATATCAAAATTGGGACTCCATTTCAGCATGTAAGGTTAGATATTTTTAGACAAATTCAGAATAAATTTCAGTAAAATGTTATTGAAAATTGCTGAAATTATAATGACATGTTAAAAACATACGGAAAAATTAATGAAATAACCTACAGTTTACTGAAATGGGCCGCAATACAAATGTAGTGCCTATTTTTTTTGTAACTTTCAGGTATTTTCAGAACATTTTCAAATCGTTTTTCGCACAAATACTGAAAGTTACTGAATTTTTTAAAATTTCTTTAAAAATATTCGATCTATAGCAATTAGTAATTTGTTATTGAATTTTTTTCATGTAATTGCAATAACATTTATTTGATCCGTTTTCTGTTTCGAGATATTTAAGAATTTTGTACATTTTGAAAATCCGCTGTATGTATTAATTGACTCGAGATCATTCATCTTCTTGATGACTCCCAAAATTTCGTCAGATTTCCCTGATCTCCGGCCGATTTTTAGATGTTTAAGGAATTTGAAAATTTTTAATTTTGAAAATTTTAAAAATCCGCTTGTATGTATGCATTAAGCGACTCCAGATCATCTCCCTTTGATACCCCCTACATTTTGTTAAGATTTTTAAAAGTTTTAACGTGTAACAGAAATATCATATTGCGTTATAGATAGTGATGGACGGTGGTAGACAGTGTCGAAAAACTGTTTGGCTTTAAAAACCTAATGTAATCTAAATAATTCTTCAATTTAAATTCACTCCCTAGATAAATGTATAGAGTTCATTCTAATTTCGATATCAAAAATTGATTATTTAAACAAATTACATTAACAAATGGACTTACGTGTTTTTTTTACAAAAACAAAACTTAGTTAACCACTTCACTGGCAAAAATACCCAAATGGCGTTCCTCATTAAACTCATTTTCTAAAGTGTGTACCCTACTTTTAATTACTAAAAAGCAATATTTTCATATTTTAGACGTCAGAGAACAAGTTTATAGTAATCAAAATTTCAGTTTTTGAGATTTTCAATTTTTTTTTAGTTTTGAAATCGGCTATTTTCTATACTTTTCAACAAATGGTGGAACACTTTTTCTCAATTATTATCCAATAAAACTCATTTTTTACAAAAAAAAGATTACAATGTTCTATACATTAGAAATATTTCATATAAGCATCTTTTGATTATCTTCCATTCATTTTTCGCAAAAAATGACTTAACCCTTTAAGGACCAAATGTACAAAAATTTGACACTAAGTTTGTCAGTATTTTTTAGTATTTAAATTCAATAAAAAAATTGTGGTATATACGTTTCTAATTGCTCGAACCCCGCTCTTTCGAATGGTGGATGGTAAAATACTGTCAATTTTAAAATGAACGAATTACAGACCATTTTTTTTTTTATATTTTTAGAAAAATATTTGGAGGACACAAAAGTTACATTTGTGACGGAAGTAAGAAATTTCCAGTTTTTCGATATTAACTTGAAAAAACAGCTTTTTTTCTTACATGAGATACTCGCTGTACATTTTTTTTATAAAGTACACCCGTTGACCTTTCCATTTCCAAAGTTTTTAATTTCTTTTAGTCAGTTCTTTTACTCATTCCTTGATTAATAAATTTGTTTATACAATCTATTCGTATCAGAATTACTACCTGATGTTCTCTGAATATACTACGAAATTGTAGAAAAAATAGATGCTGTAGATTCGGAGATAAATGCGTTTGAAGTATTAGTAATGAGGTTATATAGATTGAGAGGATACTTAAACACATTCAGTATACGTTCACAGCATGTTTTATTCTTTATTTGTTAAAATTCATATATTACTACATTAATATATTAATAACTAATAGTATATTCATATATTATATAATATTTCATAAAAATTTTTAATTAAACAAATTAATTTCATAACATAATTATTAATTCACGTTCACTGATTTCTTAAAAGAATATTTCGCCCTTCTGTGATATTCTTTGGTTCTTCTCGTTTCGTAAGCACAGAATTAAAATTTTTAATTAATGAAATCTATATTAATTACCCCTATTTTGAATCTTTAAATTTTGACTTCAGATTCGTGATTAGCGACTTCAATTACCCCTATTACCAAGTGTCATCGAAATGCGGGCGAATTGCCCGACAAAAATCGTATTTTTTATTTATTTATGCCAAAATGATAAATAAATTGAAATTTTAGGCATATTTGGACTGCACCATTCAAAAGAGCGGCCTCGAAAATAGTAGGATATGTTTCTTTCAATTTTTTTAACTTCGGTTTTATACCAAATTCTCTATTGAAATTCAGCCCAGAAAAATGTCCTTTTTGATGTTAATGGGTTAAATGTATATTGATAACAAATATATTCATTAGTTCTTTCAGTTTATTTTAGTCCATATTTTTCTTATAGATTGGGGCTTATATATATAAGTTATGTGTGTGTGTGTGTGCGTGTGTTATATAATTTTATTGTTGTGTACAAATTTACAGGGCATCGTTGTGGCCCCATTGGAAAAGAAAATTTCGCGGTAAGCCTGTGGAACTGGTAAGAGGTAAGCGCGTAGATTTTGTATAAATATATATTAGCGTGATTAAAAAAATGTCGTCGGGAAAAGCAAGCGTTGCATTCAAGTGCAAATATCCAGGGTGCAATAATGTATATTATACGAAATTACGGGGCGCGACATTCGCAAACAAGCATTTCCACAGATTTCCACGTAGTCAGGAATTTCTGAATCAGTGGAAAGTTATTTGTGGCATTCCATCAGAAACCACAAATTGTGATAAGTTTCGCCTTTGCGAAGACCATTTTGATGATCGGTACTTCATGAACGAATTGAAGGAAAGGCTAGTTTGGAATGCCGTACCAAGGCAAACAAATGACCCGTTGTCACTGCCAACGCATCAGGACGAAACAGATTTAAATATCGAAGCCGAATATAATGTTCCTTCGTCAAGTAGTCGGTCGGCCGAAAACGAATCTCTTCGTCCTGCTGCAGCTGACGGTGATAACGTCATCGTAACTTCTTCTCGCGTTTCCATACAGTCATGCACATCTTTGGAAGATATGCCCCAAGATGAGAATGACGAAGACAGCACTGATGTGGAAATGGTTGTTGCGAATCCTCATAATTGTGAATTTTTACGAGAGGAAGATCAGGCCGCTGAATTACCGAAAGGTTACTTGAAAAAGCTCGGAATTAAGGAAAGTCAATTGTCAAATATTGAGAGACAAATGTATAAAGTACATCGTCAAACGGCATCTAAGATGTCGAAACTCAAAAAACGATTGACTGACCAACAGACGCATGCCGCAGAACTAAAATCATTATATGACCGAAAGATGTTTGAAATCATTGAAAGGGATTTAAATGAAGTTTCGAAACATTTTATTAATTCTCAATTTCGCAACGTAAACAAAAAACCATCTGGAAGACGGGGGGCAATAGAGGATAAAACATTTGCAATGTCAATTTATAAGCGCAGTCCTCGCCTATACAAGTACTTAAGTCAGTACTTCATGCTGCCCTCTTCCAGACTGCTGAAGCAAATTTTGTCAAAAATACCGTTCGAAGCTGGGCTCAATGAACCACTCATTGAAAGTTTAAAAGCACGGGTTGAAGGAATGCATGAATTAGATCGTTCTTGCGTCTTATTATTTGATGAAATGTCGTTATGTAAAGGACTTCATTACGAGGCCAGCAAAGATCGTATTTCGGGCTATGTCGATTTAGGGTCAGAAAAACGAGAGGGTAATCAAGCTGATCACGCTCTTGTTTTGATGTTGAGAGGAATCCGTCGAAATTGGAAGCAGGTAGTTGCCTATTATTTTACTGCTAACACAATTTCGAGCGACAATTTGCGTGGTATAATTGAAACGGTTATTAGCCGGTTTCAGGAGGAAGGATTTAATATTTTGGCAACTGTCTGTGACCAAGGATCGACGCAACGAAAGGCGCTCGCATTGATGTGTGCAGAAACGGGCGAATCCGATTATTATTTTAAAATTCAAGGTCGGGCTGTATTTATTATTTTTGACGTTCCACACTTAAGTGTACGCGGAATGCTTTACTAATGTGTAAACTACTTTTTGGTAATGATCGAGAGGCCAAGTTTGAGCATATATCATCCGCATTCGAATTAGACCAAAAAAGAATGTTTAAAATGATGTATAAATTAAAGCCCGCGGATTTCAATTTATCCGACTCATATATGAAGATGAAAGTTGGAACTGCTGCTAAGCAACTTAGCAGATCCACTACATTCGCGATTCAGTACAGTGTTTGCTGCGGAGAGTTGCCATCTGCATCTCTCCATACCGCTACGTTCATTGAAAAAATTGACAGGTTGTTCGATTCATTGAACAGCAACGAGATAAATGCACCGCCCGGAAAAGAACTCAAGTGTGCAGTTTCGAGAGATTCTCCACACTTAGCGTTTTGGAGGGACATGTTGCAAGAACTCGATGAATGGCGGTTAATTAACTTAAAATCCGACAAGGACGTTACGAAGACTTTCGCCTTCATAAATGGATGGAAAGTGACGCTAAAATCGTTTTACATGCCTGAATTTGCGATCGTTAAATCAAGACCCTGTTGAAAATCTGTTTTGCAACATAAGACAACACGGGGTTTGTAATACTAACACCACGTGTCACCAGTTCACAGCAGCTTTAAAAACAGTGGTCATAAACAATCTTGCTTTTCCGGGTAGTCAACATATTAACAGCAAATGTGAAGACGACCATTGTGAACCTTTGAGTAGTCTGCACAGTTTCATGACGTGTCATGAAACTATTGATGATTGCGACTTGACTTGTGATGATACCATTCCACAAGATGTAACACCCGAAATAGAACAATTAGATGATAATAGTGACCTCGAAGGTAACGGCGGAGCGTTAGCTTACGTGACGGGATACTTGTTGAAGAAAATAGATTTCGATAAGAATTGTGAAACGTGTACAGAGACGTATTTATCGCCGATGTTAGGATCGCACACTTTTATTTTTCTTAAAGAACATACACCCGACAAAACAAGATTGACGTATGCGAGCGAGCGCCTCATGCAATTAGTCCAAAATGTGCACAAAAATTTGTACGAGTTTTTGAAAGTAAACGGACACATTAATAATGTTGCCAAAACATTCAAAAACTCCTTCATTTTGTCGGGAAATTTAAGGATACCCTGTGATGCGCACGATTGTGAAAGACTTATCCTTGACAAATGTGTTCTCCTTCTGATATACAAATTTGTCAAAGATACCGCCAATGCAAAAAAGACGAGCCACTTACATAAGATAAAACGCTTTAAAGATGAACAGGGCAATGGTTAATATATTTTCTTAAATATTTTTTTTCGCTGACGCGTATTTAATGCTCCTTTGTTTGTGCATTCTATATATGTAGTTTTTCCAACCAAAAATATTTTATTCCCTTTTCTGTCGATTTTTAAATGAACCTCATTGCTTCGTTTCATCATTGTACCAACTTCATTTCCATTTTCAAAAAAAATATTTTACGTTTGCATAATTATGAAATGACCGTTTTTGCTCAGTTTTTTGTATTGAGGTTAACGTGTTAATTTAATTTGTGATATGTATTGTAATCGTTAATGTAATGTTTGTATTTCTAAATACGGGTGTATATTTTCGTGTACTAAACTATGTTTATATGTGCAATGATTTCAAACGTCATATTTCCTCTCGAAAAGATGATCGAAAATTGTTTAAATAATTGTAAATAATTTAATATTTTCTTAAGACATACCAACGTATATTCCACATATAGACAGCCAGTAGAGACTTTTTACTTGTTTTGCATATTTATATTTTTATTTAACATGTATTGTGTATGTACTTTCCGTTCTTCCTTCAATGATATGTACCCTTCTTGGATGCTGACTATACTTACGGAAATACGATATGTCTTAATCAGTACTTGCATCCTGGAGTAGAAGTGCTTGCTCTTGCTGCTAACGTGAAGTTTATATTTTCTGCACTGTCTTTTTCTATTTTCGTTTGGCGAACAACGGTTGCCTTATAATTGTATCTTTTATTTTTATGATACATTTCACTGATTTCATATACAATATCTTGTTACAAATTTACAACTTTATCTCGTATTCAAATGTCATAATAACTCACTCACTTTAGCAGTACGACGCATAGAGCGTCACTGAGCATGAAAAACCCATTTCAATGATTGTTTAGAATGTTTGAAATTATTTTTACTTTTTTATGTATATAGTGGAAGTAAGGCCTACTGGGGATACCACTTAAAAAAACACGCGTCTATGACTTGCTAAAAAATGTCGTCACAAAGTTAATAACTACACTGAGAGAAGTTTGGTAATCGGGGACTTCAAAATTTTTGAAATTCTGTTGTTCAAATGAAAGTTGAGGTATCTTAATACGAAAAATGAAGTTTAAAAGTCTCATAATGGTAACGTACGTCTTAAATAATGTTTTGAACTCAACCAATACCAACTTGTAATCGTGACACTTCTAATTTGGTGGAGAGGCAGTTCAATGTGCGTTGAACTCTTAGAGGTCCAACGATGGGCGCCACACACGCCCATTGAACCCGCGGCACAGCCACGCTGTGTGCCGTCGGAAGCACAGATGCCGTTACTGCATTTTGGACGGATCGACATATTCTTAAAAGAACTACATAGTGTCCGAAATTACTATGTAAGTCAATGGTAATTCATAATAGAATATTTGAACTATCCGTTACCATTGACTTTCATAGTGAATTTAAACATTACACAGTAATTTTCCGTAAAGATTTGTCGAATATCCTAAAATGGCAGAAATGCTTTTTTTTTATATTATAATATAAAAAAAAGATATAATATAAAATTTCTCTAAAAGTCTTCAATACACTGAATTTCACCGTAAAAAGTCAGAATTCAGCCACTCTCCTGAAAGTCACACTCATTTTATACTAAAGTGAAATTTCGCTTCTGACTAAATCCTATAATGAAAATAATACAATACTTTAGTGAAAACATCAATAGACTATATAATGAATTTTTATCAATTGTTGTTGCTGCTTCTCATTGTTAAAAAATGTTTTAACCCTTAGCGTCACGGTTGTGACCCACGTTACTACCTGGATTTCTTTGAATTTTAATTATTTACGTCTAAGTTGACGTTTTCTGATCGGTCTTTTTGCTATTTTCTGTTATATTAATACTTTAAGAACATATCCATATGACTAAATATACATAATTGTTTATTGTTCTCGTTATATAAATAAACACAGAAAAATAATTACTTGAAATTTTGATTGTATAATTTTTTGTTGCGAGATGTAGTAAGACGTGAATTTTTACGAAAATGTATTTGATGAATTTCGTAAAGCTGACATTGGATTCGTAATCAGCAAAATCGAAAACCCCGAGCATCGAGTTTCAAATTCAGTGAAAAGAAAAATGCGTGATTCAAAGTGTTGAACAATTTTTTCTACTTCTAGAGGTTCTAAAGATAATCTTATAATTTTTGTGGATGTTTTAATTTTTTGTGCAAGTAGCCAAGTATTATTAAATAGTATTATTGAAAAAATGCGATGCGAGATCTCAGTGCCACGAATGGTGAAATTGGTACTTCTACCGATGGGCGTCTCAGACCATCTCAGACGCCCATCGTTGGAGCGTCACGCATCAAACTATAGAGCTCTGGGCGTTCAATGAAACGTTGAACTATTTCACGACTAGATTGGACATGTACCAATACACTTTTAGAGGTGTCATAATACAGACTGTTATTGAAGTTCTGTAGTAAAAATTTAGTGCTAGGGAATCTCACTTTTTGACTTCATAAAGTTCAATGCAATGGGACTAGGGATATTCGAAAAACCGTTGAAGTTTCCAATTACCAAACTTCTCTCAGTGTAGACAATGAAAAAAGGATTGAAGAAAGATTAAAACGGATTCCATTGAATTCGGCATTTGCATTGAAGTATTCCATCTTCCTGAATCCTTTTCCGGTTCATAGGAAGTTAGTTTCAGTATTGTCGAATCCATACAAAATATTATTACAAGTAAAAAAAAGGCATTATTGTTGTCTATCTACGT
Organism: Trichopria drosophilae; assembly: GCA_030407085.1. NCBI lineage: Eukaryota > Metazoa > Arthropoda > Insecta > Hymenoptera > Diapriidae > Trichopria > Trichopria drosophilae. Next base: position 114,188,790 of record CM059583.1, read on the forward strand.
GGAATAGAAAGAGTCCACAGTTTACACTTTTTATCAAAATTTATTGGTATCCGCTGTCTACTGGATGGCGACATTTTTAAGCAAGAATGTACTCCACCTCCTGGGTGACGTGGAAGAGAGTACTTTTTATAAAATGCTCATATCTTTAGTTTTTATTATAAGTTTTGAAATATGCACGTAATGATTACTTAAAATTCTATATATCAATTTTTACATTTAGACAGACTGTTGAAGAGGGACCCGAGCAGTCCGAAACGTTGAGTCGAAGTTTTAATCAGTTTTAAATTTTTCAATTTTTGCATATTTTTTATTTTTTATTATTTTTTTAATAAAGTGCGTTTTTAAAGTTTTCAAAAGATCGTTAGATTTGGTAGGCAAAGCCCTTAACATTGATATCTATATATAAATTGTTTTATTTTTCATGCAATCATCATCGCGATTGGAGAGATCATTGAACGATTGAGCAACGAGTGAAATTGCAAGGACATTTATAGTCAGGCCACAAGACAGACAGTCATTGACGATCCAATAGAAACAAGGCTGAAATGGCACTCGGATTTTCAATGCAATAACACTTTTCAACTTCCGCAAATAATGGTTAGTAAACTTAAAATTTAAGAAGATGAAAATAAAAGTCAATAATGATTAACTACACTTAATAATAATAACAAAAACAAATAATAATGATTAAAAAGAAATGATAAAATAAAAAAGTACCTGAAGTGTGGTTTTTAATATTTTTGTTCTTAAAATGAAAAGCCTACTTGGATCATATAGATTATGTATAGTTAAAATACCATAAAAATTAAAACGTATTAAACCACATTCTACATTATAGAATATGTATATCATAGAGCTGGCGTTACCACATTCATACTATTCAAACTTATTCATTACTGTAAGAAATGAATAGGTTTCAATAGTTTTCTATAGATTTTTTTCGGCAGGGTGTTTTAACTTTTTCTTTAATAGGAATTTATTATTAGTATCTGACATTTGTCGGTGACTGATATTCAAATACAGAGCTTGCATTTGGCAAAAGGTGATTGGTTCATCACTCAGTAGGACGATTGGAAGCTTGCAAATTTGTTGACATCAGTACCAAATGTCAGATTGCAATACTAATGCCTTGAAGATTTAAATCATTGAATAATTCAGATTCATAACTTTTTGTTTCATTTTAGCATTCGTAGCAGATGTTGCTATTGTAACTTCTGGAATCCAGCTCGTAAACAGAAACCCTTCGCACCACAATTGGAAATAGGCAGAGTCCTATTCCGATTCTTGTACGACTGACTGGATCTGATGACAGTTTACGGCAATCTAAAGTACCAGACTCTGGAAATTCCACTAGTCCATCAGATACAGGTAAGTTTTTCTATTTTTTAATGTAAATTTTAACAAATAGATCAAAGTTAAATTTAATACATTCATTTTGTGATTTAGATTCAGATATAGAATTGGTGGAGAGGCCAAGCGACATACCTGATGAAGAAGAAAAAGAATTTATCGAAGACAAAAATGTACCTGGTAACATTTTAAGATACTGTAAAACCCATTAACCCTTTTTTGCCTGAAAATCAGAAAACCAGGTACAGTAGTCCTTCCCTTATGTTGTACAATCGAGACAGGCAAGATGGCCGCTTCTTCCCTTAAGTTGTACTTTTTTCTTTAAAATGTATAACACATTTTAAACGAATATACAATTAAATATCATCGAAAACTGATTACTAATAAAGAAAAATAAACCATGGAAGCACCTGATACTTCAGGTTCATCAGACGCGAGCAAATTCGTAACCTAACCTCACTTGTGATTTACACATGACAACATTGACTAGGGGAAAATATAATATAGAGGAAGGAAAACCTACAACATAAGAGAAGTATACAATATAAGGGAAAACAACTTAAGGGAAGGACTACTGTATATCAACTCCAGCACAGTTTCTGGAGTGAAAATAATTTTTTTTAATTTTCGAAATATACCTTTCCTACTATTTTCAAGTGTGCTCTATCTATTCCCGTCGAGAAAATGACGAAATAACGATTATTTATGCCAAAATTTTGCAAAATAATATAAAAAATCCATGATTTTTATTATATATAAATAACGTTGCATATGAACGATGCGATTTACATACGGTGGCCATGACGGATCCGCCATTTTTAATTTATCAACTCAAAATTATTATGATCTTCGTGCATAACCAGTCAATATTTATATCGTCATTATAAAACTCAAAAAAGTTTCCAAGATCTCTATTTCAAGGAATTAATAATTTTGAATAAATTTGTTTCGTTCCGCGGCCATTTTGAATCGGCCATTGCTTCTAAAAAATATTCTACCAGTATATTATTTATTTTCAAAAATCGGGATCACTTTTTACGTATGCGTTTCATTGATTGTGCTCCGTTTTGGGGGAGAAAATCGGAAAAAATGAAAAAAAATGACCTAAAAATCATGGATTTTTTATTTTATTTTGCAAATTTTTGGCATAAATAATCATTATTTCGTCATTTTCTCGACGGGAATCGATAGAGCACACTTAAAATTGTAGGAAAGGTATATTTCGAAAATTAAAAAAAATTATTTTCACTCCTGAAACTGTGCTGGAGTTGATGTACCTGCTTTTCTGATTTCAGGCAAAAAAGGGTTAAGTAAAAAAATTACTTTCAAAATTTAATTAAATTATGTTACAATCGATACGTGTAAGAATATGAATTTTGGTAACGCACTGACAGTTTCATCTATTCAATTCACGTTTTAATCTTTAATATTTTTTATCAATATGCATTTAATATGTTCACCATTAATGTCGGAAATAGTAGAAACACGTTTAACATTAAAGAATACGAGTTGAATAGATGAAACTATCATTATGGAACCAAAAGTCATATACGTACACTTATCGGCTATAGCTTCCTTAAACAGATTGCTTAATGTAAGTATTTATTTTGTTTTACATAATCTATATGTATCGAAAGTAAATAAATATCCGAAAGCTCTGACATGGAATTCTATGGTAACTCTGAAATGGAATTGTCATATGCATTTGTAACGAACAATGAAAGTTTCTGCGCATATAAGATGATAGTTATGAGCCGATGTTTGATTTCAGACCAAATTCTTTATTCACTGTAAGTTACATAGTTATTAAAAGATTTCTTTTTAGTGTTAATATGTTTGGGGGCTTGTGGCATTAAAATATAAGGATGTCTGTAATTACCCATATTCATAAAACTCTGAAATCGAATTGTCATATTCATTTGTAATGAATGATGATATTTTCTACGAATAAAGGTGTATGAAAATTATAAACCGATCTTTGATTTGAGACAAAAATTTCTTTATTTGTGCAAAATTGCATTAGTAAATGATTTCTTTTTAGTGTTAACATTTAAGAATTTGTGTAAATTATTTGTAACAAAAATAAAGTTCAATACAATTAAAAATGTTAATAGCACATATGTTTATCAACACAATAACATCAATTTGTCCCACCGGACGCCAGATGTCTATTTTAGATTTTAGCCTTTCGCGCAAATATAACATTTATTTGGTCTATTAGTATAAAAGGATAGATCTGCTTTTAGGTCACATGTTAATATATCGATTGATTGAGATATATGAAAATAATCGATAATTCAGTGTTGGTAATACCGGGTTTGCCAGTACACATCAAAAGCCTGTTACCAACCCCCTAGAAATAAAATTTTAGTCCGCCGTTAGAACGTCTGGTAATTTTTTTTCCCCTTTTGTGTGATTTAGTTTTCCCACCGAGTGCTAGGAGGCGCGGATTTCGTTGCCAGAGGTCAACATGGGAGCTTCTTTTCTCTTAGTTATTGTTCTGTGGTGTACATTGCGCTGTATCTCCCACTTCATCTCTGTCTGTGGTGGATAGAAAAATTGCAAAGAAAAACCGGTACTCTTACAACTATTGAACGTTGCAATGTTAAACAAAAAAATACACAATGTTAGATTTTATAATTTGGAGCCGAAATCAGTTATTTGTTTATCTTATGAACCTAAAACTAAAAAAATTGCTTTATCAAGGTTTGTCTACTATTAAAAATAATTGAAAATATTAATTCCATGGGCCTGTTAGATATTTTGTGACATACCCATTGTTTTCAAACAATTTGTTTATTTTTCTTATCTGAAAGAGAATATTTAAAAATGCACTATATTGGTTATAAATTTAAAAATCAACTTCTATTTAGTGAGCTTTATAGAGTATATATATATATATAATATAATTTTATTTTGGGAATTTAAGTAATCTCTTTTACACATAGATAATTTATAGCTGTGATTTATATATACCAATGATTTGAACTTAAGACTTGTTGATTTTAGTCTCTTATCAACCATTTTTCCATTTTTACCATGGTTCTGGCTTAAAAACTGATTGTAATTCTTAAATCCCATGTTACGTTAACTATAATTATTTTATGTTTGAATAAATATTATTGGTTTTTTACAGGAGTGACAATTCTTTAGAAATTTGGAATACAGAAAATGCACCGTTTTTGGAATATGCTATTGTTAATGTACCAAAAAATTGTTTAGAAGCAATTTCGTGGGTTAATTTACGTCTATTTTCCTGTGGAATAAGCGGCACTGTTGTTGAGTATAATCTATCTTCATTAACAATAAAATCCGAAATTCCCGTAATTGGAGGAGCAGCATGGTGTTTGGATGTGGATCAAAACAAAAAACACATAGCAGTAGGAACAGAAGATGGCTATGTAAATATTTTCCTTGTAAATACAAAATTTTTGGTACACGAAAAAATTTTTGACAAGCAAAAAGGCAGAATATTGTGTATAAAATGGGATAATAGTAATAATTTAATATGTACTGGATCTACTGACACTATTCGCATTTGGAATGTATCTTCTGGTCATGCAATACATAAAATGACAACAAGAAAAGATATGAAGAAGGACATCATTATATGGTGTCTGGCTGTAACTGCAGACAATATGATTGTATCTGGTGATTCTGAAGGAACCTTATGTATTTGGGATATTATTAATGGTATATTAGTTGAATCTCATGACTGCCATTCGGCTGACATATTGGCAGTTACTTTATCCAGTGATATGAATACTATATATTGTGCAGGAGTTGACCCAATTATACGAACATTTTCTAGGGTGACTGTCAAATCTAATGGTAGAAGTCAATGGGTAAGAGGAATTGAAAGGAAATTACATACACATGATGTGCGAGCCTTAATCGAAACCAACGGAAAGTTATACTCAGCTGGTGTTGATGGTTATTTGGCACAGTCTTCTTATCCCCCTAGAATTCTTGTAAAATATCCACCATTACTTCAACAACCTTGTGTTTCAGTTTGTCATGAGTCTAAGTGTCTTATGTTAAGATACAGAAATCTTTTGGAAGTATGGCAACTTGGCTCATTGTCTAATAACTGCCAAAAAGAACCGTTGAAACTATTACAATTGAAGACTAAAAATGGAAATAATATTATATCCTGTGCTATTAGTAATGATTCCAAGCTTATTGTTTATTCAACAAGTAGTCAATTAAGTGTTTTTAGTTTTGATATTGTGAATGGCAACCCAGTTTTATCAAAAATTGATAGTGATATACGAACAAAGGAAGTTTACAAGATGTTATTTGCTCCAAATGATAAATTTCTCGTGACAGTTGCCAAAATAGATGGTGGAAATACAATAACTTTATACACAATTAATGTAAAACACATTAAGTTCTACAGGACTTTAAAAACTATTCAACAACTCACTGCAACTATTGGACAGATAATTTTTTCACCTGATAATAAATATATTGTCTGCTCTGACTTAAATAGTCACATATGCATATATAATATTGATAAATGTGATCGATTTGAGTCATGTGAACACTGGTCTCTTCCCAAATATCATTGTCCACCCACTGCAATGGCTGTTCAAAGAAAAACTTCAAATCTGGTTATTGTATACGCTGATCATAAGGTATGGTACATTTTAACATATATAACTATTAAATACATAATTTCGTACCGTAATATATCATGTCAATGTCTGAATATTGGAACATGAAACTTATTAGAAGTCAAACTAGCGGAAACTTAATTTATTTATTTATTATATTAATGCCCAAAAAATACATCGTTATAAAAAATGTACAATATACCCATACAAGCTAGGTATTATACATTAAATGGATGTAAACTTCTTACTGAGAAAGTCTGAATTCGTAAATTTCTCGAAACTAAACAGTGTACTGTGTGGTCTGTTGAGGATTTTTAGGAATCGAGTAGGATGAAATGAGAAGTCAAGCGTGTGAGACAGCGCGTTTAATCGTGTCAAACAGCTATCATTTTTATCGTGATACAATGTCGAAACCGTAAATGTAAGAAAAAACTGGACTGGTGGCCCAAACAAGGAATCGCGAATTTCATAATAGCTCGAGCATCTACTAGCTCACGACCGTATTCCGCTCCGATATTTATTTATTTATTATACATATATGTGGACGTTTACGCCCCAAATACAATGAGAATATAAATCATAATGTTGAGAAGTAAAGTTATCGCACGTCGATAGACTCACATGTGTGAGCAAAAGTGAGGACTTTGCACGAGTATCTAAAGTCGCAGTTATTTTAGCAATTTTCTTCAAGTCGATTCAATGGAAAATGAAGCTGCAATTTTATGGCCAAAGTCCGGGGTGTATTCGGCATCTTCAACAAAGGATTTTTAGCTGTAGTTGGAGAGAGCAACCAGGCGCCCTCTCAACAAGCCAGTTTTAGTCAGACTCCCTTGCTGATTAAAACAGGGCAACGTAACTTTTTAATAACGTAACTGCGGGAAGATATAAATGATGCAGCAGAAGCAGCCATCTGTCAGATGAGTATAGCTTGTCAAATTTATTAAACTATTTATAATTAAAATATGAATGTAAATTAATATATTCAGGTTTGTATCATTCATTTCTTATTTTTGTTTCTTAAAATCTCAATTTTTTATTCTGAAGAGGACCTATAAAATGGTCGAATTATAATGCCTTTTATTTAAATGTTAATGTTAATCAGGCTGAAGTTAGCATACGTATGAGGTAGCATGATCGGAGGAACTTTGTAAATTTTTAATAAATACTTATTAAACTACTGAGTAAAATAAAATTTGTCCAGTTAACAATAAATGCAAGTTACTTCGTTCAAAAAATAAAAAAGACATTTGTGCGCTTATACGTATGCTGGACTGTCTATGCCAACTTCAGCTTGATGTAATGATATTTATTTATTAATTAATTTATTTGTTATTTATTTGTTGAAAATTCTTTTATTGTGGTAAAACTTTGGTCGCAAGGAAGATTTAAACCCAAAATCTTCTATTGATGGGAAATCATTGGTCAAAAGAATATTTTTAATCTAAAAACTTGCTGTAAATCTTAGATATACCTACACAAAAAAGTGTATAGGTGCATATACATATACAGTAGTCCCTCTCCTAATTCACACGGTTGGTTTTTAGAAAATGGCGGCCCCACTCCTAATTCACTTTACTTCTGTAACCTACTATGGCATGTTTTTTCTCCTCCAACATTCCAAGATTGCCTTCTATTGGTTGTAGAAGCCTTTTTACAAAACGAAATTGTGCGGAATTTTTCCTCGCTACAATTTTTGTATAATTTTTCGTTGAAAGCGATATTTTTCGAGTTATTTCAGAACCTATTTTTTGGACACATAGCAGCTTGTACGGATGGGGACTTTTGAGACAGTATAAAGTACAAGATAAGCCAGTTTCCAAAATTTCAGCAGGCTACTAATTTTTAAATCGAAAATAACGGCCCATTTTAGTGGGCTATAATGCAATTATTTATAACAAATTTTTAAAAACAAACAATTGACAAGTATTACTGATGTCATAGCAATGAGCATTATGGATTAAACATATTACGAAATTTTGTAAGTGTGTAATATACACTACCAATGATATTAATTTTCAGTTAACATTTTTTAAAATCATCAAATTACGACAAATTTTATAATCGAGGTCACATCGAACTTTAATAAAATGCCGTTGACATACACTAGAACCTGTGATATCGCAACAGGTCGTTTTCAGCCTGACTGCGATATCGCCAAAAGAAGGTGTTCTCGATTTTACCCCATCTCCAACAACACAAATTCGGAAACGTAGAAAACGCGCATGCGTCTACGTACGCTGACGGCAGTCGCCTTACGTGTATATGTACATACATGTATGTACAAGAGTGGGGGAAGACACTTCTTCGCCTGTTGGCGATATCGCAGTCAATTTCTTGGCGATATCAGAGTCACTGCGATATCGAGGTTTGCGATTTTCGACGTTCTACTTTTAATTTTAATAAAGTAGTAAATGCGTATCCGAAATCCCAAACCTCGATTAAAACCAATATAAAATTTGTTGCATCAAGGGGGTAGTCCAGTGGTTTCGTATGGGTTTGAAATGAATTTTTTTTCAAAGTTATTTTTATTATTTTGAATCAAACTTTTTATATTATTAAAAGGACACATTTGACATGTCAAAAACATTTTTTCTGTCAATATATATATATATATCTAAATGCGTCTGAAACAGCCGGATCGGCGATGCCCCTTTTACTGATGGTTCTCAAGAGATTTTCCTCTCTGGGCCGGCTAAAATAAAAAAACCAAAGATTTTCTTAAATCACCGTCTGTGTCACCGACATCAATATAATATTCATACCACACATTATATAAGTCAACCGATCTTTGGAACATTTCATTTACAGAGTTTACTTCCATTGCTCCAGCATTACCTTCATGATTAGCATTACAATTTTCTTTGTCATCTTCGTACCACGCATCGTATACGATTGAATTTTCTTTGCCACACCATTTTTCACACGCTTTGCAAATACTCGATTTAACCGAAACATCTATTACTTTCTTGGAATATTTGCCAATCAAAGAAGTTATACCTATCAGGCACGGTGGGCAGGAAGCGACGATAGGTTGCATGAAAATGTCGACAAAAACTGAAAGTAGGGATGTTTTCTGGGTCGGTCACAGATGAAAAATCCGTTGGATTTAAAAGCTTAGCTGCTCCTGTTTTAAAAATATCCACGTTTTGCATATTCCTGATACCTTTAGGTTGTACCTTTTAGGTCCACTCCGAACCAAACGTTATTAGAGTTTACAAAAATAGTAGATTGTTCAACGAGGGAGCAAAATGGGTGTTTCCGACGAGGGCGAATTGACGTCCTCGTCGGTGAACGTCTTTGCTCCCGCGTCCAACATACTCTTTTTTCACACTCTGAGCGCAAAACAGTACTATTTTTGCTCCCTATATTGCGGGAGCAAAATAGCACTTATTCTCCAGAGGGAGAAAAATAACTATTTTGCTCCCACTATACTGTTTTGCTCCCTAGGGAGAGAAAGTCTTATTTTGCTCCCGCAATATAGGGACCAAAATTAGTATTTTGCGCGCAGGGTGTGAAAAATAAATATTTTCCAACAAATTTTCAAAAGTAACTAAAAGAGACCTTGAAAATTTAAGCTTGTAGGCCTAAACTTTGCCACTCCCTTGGAAAATTCCTGAGAACAAAAAAAAAAACTCAAGTAACAACGTATTCCTTCAGGGTTTTTGAGGTCGCTGGTCACGAATATGACAAAATTTAAAATGGCGGATCTAATATTACAGAAAGAAATAGCTTGAAACATGTTACTCGGAGGTTCAAAATTACAAATTTTCATACCCGGCTTCCGAAATACAATTATATAGCTTCGATCTACTCTAAAATACGTAAATAGTAATATCCATTCTTTGAACATTGTTATAAGTCGGGATCATGGTATTGACAATGTTAGAAGGTAAAAAAACATTGGGGGTGGCAACCTGCAAGCAGTGGTAACGCTCAATCCTCTCCCCTATATCATCCCAAAAGAAATGATTGATAAACCCTTGCAACTGATGTAGTTCAGGAGGATCACACTTCTAGAAGTGGGATGGCACGCATGAATATGTCAGTCGCATTGATGAAGAACCACACCTTCCCATTGTCAAAAAAATTGAAGTATCAGGAATATGCAAAACGTGGATATTTTTAAAACAGGAGCAGCTAAGAATTCAAATCCAACGGATTTTTCATCTGTGATCGACCCAAAAAACATCCCTACTTTCATTTTTGTCGACATTTTTATGCAACCTATCGTCGCTTCCTGCCCACCGTGCAGGGAAGGAAATCCTCTCTTGGCATTTTCATTTTTTTCTTGTTCCCCTTTGACTGCCATTTTGAAAGCCCCTTGAGTCACTGATTTTACTGCTATGTGAATGTGATTCACTAAGTAACAGTAAGTACTTTTACTAAATCCTTCGCTAATGTCCATAAATGCGAGAAAAGTATTTACGCCATGCAGACTAACGCCGAGTAAACGCGTCCCAAAAATCATCCTTCTGTTAATTTCACATGCTTGAGCAATTTTTGAACTAGATGGAATACGAACTTCACTATTGCACTTACATTGCACACATAATGTAAAGCCCAATCCTTTTTCTGCACGTTTAAAAAACTCGATGCCTTCTTTGCAGGTTTTACAAATTAAAATGTTTTGCAGGGTCAAAAATAAAGTAAAATTGACAATGCAGTAGCACAGAGATTGATTCACATTCACTTCAAATTCCTGTTTTTCTGCAAGTTTCTTTGCAGCCGTGCTTGTTGAATTTGTATCAATTTCTGATGTATGTCTATTTCCACAAAACTTCCGCTTTTTCGGACGGTATTCACTCAATGTTCTTCTAGAATGCTTTTTATCCATTATATTTTACACAGTTTCTGATTATTTTAGAAGCACAAACACGATTATAATTTTTGTAAACACTCAAATACGTTCGTTCGACACCACTGCAGGCACTACAATGCTCTCTAACCGTTACCGAAATTCAAGAAAATAATGCGTGCCGGTTTAAACAGGAAAAGACCGGATGGTTACCGGTTTTCGACTTCAAAAAAATGTTTAATCACCTCTACCCCATTTCTAGATGTATATACTACCTGAAAATAATGTTTTTAAAATCGATTTTAAAAAAAAACCACTGGACTACCCCCTTAAAACCAAAATAAAAACGAATAAAAACCAACATATAAATGAGTAAAAAGGCATGCAAAATTTGAATCCATTTAAACGCTTTTCCGTTTACTTGGATATACACTACATCCTAAACACAAAATAGACAGTGAAGGCAGATATACTAAAAAAATTAATTTTGTGAATCGACCACATAAAAATTGGTTGCAATAAATTTTGTTGAAACATAATATAGGTACATTCTGATATTATCCTATGAATAAAATGTCGTTGTATGCAGCCTTTATTGAAACTTGGCCATAATGTGGTGCTTAGTACCTTTATACTTTTCATAAAGCAATACGACCCCATACGCAGTTGGTTTCGTGAAAAACACGTATAAAGATGTAACGCTGTCGTCTTATTCGCACCGAACGACAAGACAGACGTATGAAGCAGCGGTGGCTCAAGTTGTTTTTTTTTTGTTGGAGGGGGGAAATGCGTTAGGCACCATAGGGGTTGATGATGTTGGTTACCCCCGTGTGTCGGACCCCCTTGCCCTTGATGTTTAGGACAAGGTTTACCGACTAAACCCCTAGCCTCCCTTGGCCCTCCATAACCCACTTATGCAGTCTGCAGCAGGAAAGTGGCTCCGATATCCATCCCTTCCGCTGCAGACTGCATCAGGCTATGTCGATGGTAACTGCAACCACTCCCTCTACCATAGGGTTAGTGGGTGCAGGATCTCGTGTGATCTCATCAGACGTAGAGATTCCAGTAGCACTGCTTTTTGCATTCCGCCTGCGATGGAATTTTCATGTTGTTGGAAGGCCGGAATGCATTTTTGATGCTTTCGAAGAAAGTTGGTCTTATTCCTCCCAACACTCCAATTATTAGCACGACGAGCTTGATTTTGAATCCTCGATACAGCTTGCGAATCTGGAACAGGAGTTCCTGATATTTCATCCGTTTTTCGTCCTCTTTGCTGACTATGTTTGTCTCTGCTGGTGCAGAGAACTCTATGACGAAGATGGATTTGTCATTGAAGTCAACAAGGACGATATCAGTTCTGACGACGGATTCGATGTCAGTGGAGACGTGCGGCAAAAGTGGGTCACGTCAATACCATAGGTTCTACGGAGACGATAATACAGTACTCGGAGAGCAACATTGTGACGTTGGATGTACGCTGAGACTATTGAATTTCAGGCTGATGAACTAGCATCATCAGGGGATCCTCCGTTCGATTAATCACATCGCAAGCCGTTTCGAGGACTAATCTGTCATGCATACACTCCAGATTCAAAAGGCCACGACCTCCCAATTTTCGGAGCAAATACAGTCGTTCCACGAAAGATTTTGAATGCAGACTGCGTTGCATACAAATTATCTTCCGTGTGCATTGGTCAAGACTCCTTAGCTCGTCAACGTTCCACTTAAGTGCTCCAAATGAATAGAGCACTGGTGAAACGGCCAACATATTCGTGGCTGCCACCTTATTTTTCCCCGTCAATTCTGATCACCAGATCTGACGGAGAATGCGCCGGTATTTCTTAACGATGGTCTGTCTTAGTAGTCTGTACATCCTGGACATGCATTGTCGGAGAGCAACGGATAGAGGCAATAGCGAGATGCAGAAGAGCAGAGGACTCAGAAAATCTCCCTGATAGACACCTTTTTGGAATTGAACCAGTTTAGGCATGGTTCTACGCTTGCCCGATGTCATGACAAAGCGCGTTTTCGAAAGAGGCATCAGACTTCTATACTTCTCACTATGTTTGGTTGGACATGGTGGCATTTGAGCAACAAGCTTAAAAGCTCTTGCGATGTTGAGTCATACGCCTTATGTAATCCAGCCAGGCTATCGACAGGTTACGCCTGTACTGGACTGAGTCCTGACAAACACACCTGTCGATAAGCAACACCCATTTTGCAGCCTCGTTGTTCTACTATACGTTACCACACCGGTTTCTCGGCTTCCTCAATACGTTCGTTCAAGATGTTAGTGAACCATTTGTATAACGTATTGAGACACGTGATGTGTCTATGGTTCCTCGGATCAGAAAAGTCTCCCGATTTTGGGATTAGTGTCGTTCGGCCCTTCACCAGCCAGTGCAGAATGGGTTGGTCTCCATTTATCTAAGGGGCTAATATTCGGGCTAGGTGTTGATGGATAGAAGTGAACTTCTTCCACCAATAGTTGCTAATTCCATCCCAGCCCGGCAAGGAGAAATTCCTTGTTCTTTTGATGGCATTATTCACCTCTAATGCACTGACGGGTGGGCAATCTTCACTTTGTTGTGCGAGTTCGTCACACAACTCGGTAAAGATTTCAATACCTGGAGTGTCTGCATTAAGCCTGGATGTTTTCTCGTAGATGCCCCCCAGAATTCCTCAACTGAGGCTAATGACGGAAACTCGCGTCAGGCTGCGATACGATTTTTGAAAAGGTTGGAAAGGATTCGACCGAAATGTTGTATTTTCCTCCCGTCTTTGCAGCCTCTTTTTGGCATCCGCTAAAACCCGAATTTTATCCGCCAAACGTTGCTTGATGTTGGGCAACTTCAGCCTGTTCAGTGTGTGATAGTACGTCCGCAGTCGTTGCGCGAACTTCTTAATTTTAGCCGTATATGAACGGTTTTAAATTTTTTTAAATACGATCATAATTCGTCTTTTGCAACTATCTAACGAAATTGTCAATAAAAAAACAGCCTCGGCAAAATTACGGCAGTGAAGCTCTAGTTTACGTGAATTTTGACCTTATGGGGGCGCTATGGGAAATTTCCATGGGTTTTAAATTTTATTAAATACGATCATAATTTGTCTGTTGCATCTTTCTAACGATATATTCAATAAAGAAAAGAGCCTCACAACAATTACAGCACTTAAACGCTGATTTACGTGAATTTTGACCTTATGGGGGTGATATGGGGACATTTCAGGGGGGAGGGACACCTTGAATGGCTGATTTTGGTTTAGCACTCCCTGGTACATACCTGATAAAAAATTGTATTTACAAAAAAAAATCATCTCTTTTTCAATCGCTCGCTCGAGCGCTCAATACTTCAATATCATGTAAAAACATTGATAACAACAATTAGTGAAACATCGTGCACATCTTATGAACGCGAGGATTAAAACTTATTTTGCATTTTCACGAGGCTGATATCCCGGCATACTATCTACATTTCGCGTTAGCTTATTTTTCTAATACAAGATGTCCAAACCAGGAAATTATGAATTTAATTTAATTACTGAAAAATCATGAAAATGATTAATTTTAATCATTTTTTTAATTACAAATTGCTGGAAAAATTTACTTCTTCGTATATCTTTATGATATTCATAAAGTTTAATTATTTATTTAAACTATACAAGCAAAAGTTTTATCAATATTCTGCCGTATACATTAATAGAACATGCAACATTTAGTAATTATTAGTGAATAAAAATGGATAAGTTGTAAAGAAAAGTATACATATAAAATTACATATTACTGATTACCGGTTGCTGATTACACCTTATTTTTAACTGACATTTTCGAACATATTTATTATGTTTTATTTCTAATTATAAAAGTAGAGGATGTTATTACAAGTTTACATAAATATTATATATACAGGGTGGCCGATTTATCTGAAGACATAGAAATGTCTCGAGAACTATGCACAGAATCAAAAAAGGTGTGGGATGAAAGTTGTTCGACACGAAGGAGGGCATCCAGTGATAAGGAAATTGACCCCCTCCTCCACCCTCTGGGGGTGAGGTGGGGGAAAAAACAATAAAACTTAAATAGGAACCCCTATTTTTTATTGCAGATTTCGATTCTCCGGAAAAAAAGTACTCCAATTTCACCTAGGAGCTATTGCATTTTGATTCACAGGTGGCGCTGTAATCGATAAAAATCCAAATTTATCTGAAGACTTTGAAATATCTCGAGATCTATGCACAGAATCAAAAAAGGTGTGAGATGAAAGTTGTTCGACACGAAGGGGGGCCTCCAGTAATAATGAAATTGACCCCTCCCCCACGTCCTGGGGGTGAGGTGGGGGAAAGACAGTAAAACTTAAATAGGAACTTACATTTTTTATTGCAGATTTGGATTCTCCGGAAAAAAGTACACCAATTTGACCTAGGAGCTATTACATTGTGGTTCACAGGTGACGCTGTAGTCGACAAAAAGCGAAAGTAAAAAATCCCTGAAATTCGACGTCTCCAGAATTCACATCACATCTGATAAATAATAGTAGACGTATTTTATTTTAAAAATACTCTTCAATTCCAGCACTACGAAATGTTCGTTTTTCTTTGACTTTGATATTATTCTTGTAATGTGTTTTCTAACCGCTACAATGGAAATTATGTGAAAAATAATCATGGATTTGGTTGTGTGTAAAAAATAGTATATTATGCTTTAAGGGAGGAAAAAGCGTGATCCCCGAGTGGAAGGTTTGCTGCGCGAGCGAAGCGAGGGCAGCCTACTCACGAGGTGCGCGCGCATTCCTCTCGTGAAGCATACGCTAGTTTTTGTCCTGGCCGCATCCATTACTCCCGCGGGCAGCACTTTTCGTCCCACGGGAGTAATGAAAACGAAGTGCGCATGCGCGCAGGCACTCAGACGGAATTGACAACTTTCGCCCCGCGTAGCGGATATGAAATACGGTCATTCTAACAAAGCCGGGAAAAAATACATTTAGCGTTACCCAGGAACAACGACGTGGACGTAGTATTTTTCTGTCCCCTTTGGGGTGCTTGTTTTACATGAGTCTCCTTGCCTCTCACTGTTCACTTACTTGAGTAAGTGTTCGAAATGTTGACCTTCCACTTCAACGCATTTATTTATTCTTTCTTCAAATGATTTTGTACAGGATAGTATCATATCTGCAGAAATTTCTGCGCAAGCAGTTCTAATGCGTTCCACCATGTTTTCGCGAGTCGTTGGTACTTGTTCATAAACCTTACCTTTTAGGTAACCCCATAGGAAGAAATCCGATGTATAGGATGTTAAATCAGGTGACCTCGCCGGCCAATTAATAGGGCCACCTCTACCAATCCACCGACCATTGGAATCACGGTCTAGCACTCCCCTTGCTACTCTTGAAAAATGTGCTGGGCAACCATCATGCTGAAACCACATTGTCCGTCGGAGGTCCATAGCAACATCGTCAAGTAGTAATGGTAGTTCTTGTTCTAGGAAATCTCGATAATTTGTTCCATTCAAATTATCTTCAATGAAATAAGGACCAATGAGTTTATTTCCTATGATTCCACACTAAACGTTCACCGACCAAGGACGTTGATGATTAACTTGTCGTAACCAATGGGAATTTTCTACGCTCCAATAATGCATGTTATGCCTATTGACGCCACCATGGTTCGTGAATGTAAAATCTGAAAATAATACATTATCAAAAAAATTGTGGTTCGTTTGCATTTTTTGAAGTGCCCATTCACAAAACACTACTCGGTTATGAAAATCATCGCCATGCAGTTCCTGATGCAGTGATATGTGATATGGGTGAAACTTATGACGATGCAATATTCTTTGAATACTATCTCTGGCAATGCCGGAATCGCGATGTAATTGTCGCCTGCTTACATGTGGATTTTGGTGAATAGCTGCTAGTACAGGTACTTCGTTAGCTTCTCCTGTAACTGTTAATCTTCGCTTCCTTTTTTCATTTGTACGCTGCCGTCAGAGTGAAAGGCATTCACAACTTTGTAAAAAAAAGAACGCGAGCGAGCATTATCTGGAAATCGCTCAGCATACAACGCAACAGCATCTTCAATATTCCTTCAACATTCACCATAAACAAGAATCATTTCGATTTATCAGGGAATTGTAGCAGAATTCATTTTTAACTTGCAATTCGATTTAAGCAATGAAGGGTAAACAAAAAATAGTCACGTAAACTGAAAGTTGTTATTCTAAAAGCAAAGTGACCTCCGACCGAATTACCACAAATACTATGGACTTCAAAAACAGTCTTACACTGAGACATCGTGAATATTAAATTTTAATATGGGGATTAGAAAGTTGCGATATCCATTTACTTCCCTTCAGGAAAGTAGAGAAAAATGTAGGTGAACTGGTTACGTGTGACTCAACTTATTTTATATAAAATGATATGCTACTTTATTTTCGTGTTATGTCGCCCCCTAGCGTTATGTAACAGAACCGGCGCCGGTGATGGCCGAAATGCAAGCGATGTACATGTATGTTCTCTCGAGGTCCGGTAGATGGCGACGAAATCCCCAAACAAGTCGCACTTCGTTTTGTGTAATAGAAGCTGGTTTGACCGTCAATGCTCAGCTTATTTATTCTCATTTCGCAAAAAACTTACACAGAGAGAATGAATGAGCTGAGTGAAGGGACATCACGCGTGTTTCAATGGATTGCGTGATGTCCTCTTTAATTTATTAAATAATAAATTTAAAACATAAAATGTAATTTTATTGAAGGCAGAAAACTTCACATATTTATAAAACTGCTTCCATGTTGTGTGCACAAGTTTTAATGTATTCAGTTTTGATTTTTAATATGAAGAATATCAATTATTCGTAATCTTAATTTTTCGAATGGACATTATTAAAATTTTATATTCAGAATAACAATTTTCGCAATAGGTATTACTAAATATTAGAATTTTTAATATTAAATTTTCATAAAGGGATCAAATTTTCCCTATTTTAATATAAAAAATATTAAAATTTGGTAAAATAATTGTTTTGCGTCGTCACTGCATCAGCCGTTCCTTAGCCGAATACAAAGTCCCGAATGAGGTCAGGTCGGTCACATAAAAGTAAAATGGCACGAGTGACTTAAACAAAGTAATTTAGTTTTCTTATAGCACATAATGTTTCGGAGAACACGCGACATTGAATGCCACGTGGGCACGAGTTGGCGTCTTAGAAATAATAACGCCTGATCCGTGAATTGTCCGAACGAGTAACTGGACCACTATAGAGAAAAAAAGAAGCCCGTTAGAGTGACTCACGACTCACTTTTTACGAAACCGTGTGATTCGACCGAAACTTGTAATTTGCGAAATAAATGCAATTTTTTACTCGCACAGAACGTGCGTCTCTACGCTTTTCCGACGAGAGCATTAGCGTAACTAACTAAGTTCGTCACGGAAACGTACGACGTCCGAACGAACCCCATCTACGGTTTTCTTACAATAAACAAAATAGTTCTTATTAATATCGCTACGACTACCGACTAGAACGACACCGATCTTGCGATAGATTTCGACGATAATAACTGTCGCGACGATACACCGCAGTTATCGCAATACGCCAACAATAATACTAAATTTTAATATGGTCGGTCTCTCAGTGTATTGCGGCGATTTAAAAGTACTAACTAGCGGGCCTGGGGATATCCTTGCGGCAAAAATCAATTATCTGTAGCTGTCATCTGATCAATTTGTCAGAAGGATAAAAGACTGATAATAGGGCTTCACGTTGAAGACTTGAAACTATTCCCCCTTACACGCCGAGAAATTGAGGGTGGGGGATAAATTAGGAGTCATTACATATCATTTTTAAAAATATGAAATACGTCTACTTTACTTTGATCTGAAACGAATTCTGGTGACATTCTCAATTTGTAACGATATTTTACACAGTTTCATTTTTATGATCGAACCGAAACGCAAAAACTCGTCTATCAAATTGGTGCACTTTTTTCCGAGGAATCCAAATCTACAATAAAAAATGGGGGGTCCCTATTTCAGTGTTATTGTCCCCCCTCCGCCCTCCCTCAGAAGGTGGGGGAGGGGGTCAATTTCATTACTACAGGATGCCCCCCTTCGTGTCGAACAACTTTCATCTCACACCTTTTTTGATTCTGCGCATAGTTCTCGAGGTATTTCAATGTCTTCAGATAAATTTGGATTTTTATCGATTACAGCGCCACTTGTGAACCAAAATGCAATAGCTCCTAGATTAAATTGGTGTACTTTTTTCCGGAGAATCCAAATCTGCAATAAAAAATGGGGGTTCCGATTTAAGTTTTATTGTTTTTGCCCCCACTCCACCCCCAGGGGATGGGGGAGGGGGTAAATTTCATTATCACTGGATGTCCCCCTTCGTGTCGAACAACTTTCATCCCACACCTTTTTTGATTCTGTGCTTAGTTCTCGAGATATTTTTGTCTTCAGATAAATCGGCCACCCTGTATAAGATGTGCCCGATATTTTACCAATTTTTTTTTACAATGTTTTTACGACAATTATCACTGTGGTCAATGCATTGTAGGTCCAGAAAATTAAATAATATATGTAGAAGTATCATACGAATATGTTATAATATCGACTATTTTCATTCCATAATACATTGAGAGAACTTTGGTGTAGCAGCTACACTATCGAGAACATCAGCTGCACTAACCAAGGGAAACGTGCCGCCCGTAGCCGCTTTCTGAATTTAGTGCAACAGTTGCCCTAAGCTTAGTGTAACCCGTGTCCGAATGGCAAGGTGCGCGAGAATCTCTTAATTTCATTACCGGTTTTGATACATAAAAATAATATAAAAACAACATGTATTTACATTCTTGTCTACTCTGCGTTCTTTATTTACTTATCCTGTACAGGAAATGTAATTATAAACAAATAATGTAAATAAACAACCAGTTCTCGATGCGGCATTTATCGGGCAGCAGATGTCAAATCTCTTAGGGTAGCAGTTGCCCTAAATTTGGCGCAGCATATGTCGTAAACTATCGGACTGCTGTTGCGCGATAGACCGTACATGTGCATAACCCGTCTTCTCTCAGTGTACAGATTGATTTTTATTTTCATATTATAGTGAATGATGAATTGAAATTATTAGTAGACAATTTTATGATGCTGAAGCTAGCAGCAGATTCGCAGCAACGGATTCGAAAAACTATGGTTTTCAGCCATTAAAATTGCCAAAAATACATTATTTGTATGAAATTTGTCTAAAAATATTTAAATGCAAGTAATTTTTAATGAGAAATTATCCATTTCCACAGTTTTCTTGACTCCGCTGCTGCGAATCTGCTGCTAGCTTCAGCGTCATGACAATTTTTTTCCCCTTCCTTGGTAAACGAGTCTTCGCTCCCGCGATTGCAGGTCAATGGGGATATCCCCCGCTACTACCAGCGCCGCTGGCTCCGAGACGTGTGTTAGGAGCACGCAATGTGGAGAGCTCCCCTCTGCTGCACCGCGGTGAGCCGTTACTATCCAGTACTTCTCGAACCGTAGGTCATCGGCCCAGATTTCAGCTCCGTAAAAAGCATGATGGATTCCGCGACTCGCATAAGCAAGGATCTCTTACAGAGTCTTGGTTCTCTTACTTTGGCCATGACTTTGCAAAGCGACGCTGTCACCGCGGCCGCTTTGTCTGCCGGTCTACGGATCTCTTCCCAGAAGGCTAGCTTGTTATCTAGCATCACCCCCAGGTATTTGAGTTTTCTCTTCGTCTGGACCATGGCGTCTCCCACACTGATGGAAAAGGTAGGATCTACCCTCCTTTTCGTCAGCAGCAGGATCTCGGCCTTCGTCGCCGCTAGCTGGAGCCCCTGTTCCTCCAGTCAGGAGGAAATACGGCGCGTCACCTGATCGAGCTTCATTTGAGCCTTCTCGATATCTCTTGCGATGAGAACGATCAGGACATCATCCGCATATCAGATCAGGGAAGTGTCCTCGGGCAGGTTCAGGCGCAAGATGCCGTATATGAGACGTTCCATATTTCCGGTCCCAGCACCGAGCCTTGAGCAACTCCAGATGTTATCTCTCGTCATTCCGGTCCATCGTCTGTCTCGTACACCAGGAAGCGGTCCTCCAGGTATGGAGGTGTCTCAAACATCGGAGAAATATACTGATGCACCTGAAGTCTTCCCAGTACATCCGTCCATCTCACATATTTGAAGGCTTTCTTCACGTCCAGAGCAGCTGCCAGACAGACGGGGCGCGAGTAATGGTTTCCGCACTCCACCGTCATGGCAGCGGCCACGGCCTTCGAGGTGGCACCTACCGTCGACCTCCCTATCCTGAAGCCGTGTTGACTGTCAGCAAGTCCGCCGGCAGATCTCACGGCCTTATGTACCTGAAGTTCTGAACGTTCAAGTGAACGGTTCGGCAGGGCCGGCTCACCGACGAAACTCAACATTTAGGGTGCCATAGGCCCCCCGGCTTTTTTCCCAAAAATTACCAACAAATACACAATTTCTGTTAAAAACAGTAATATTCTAAAGGTGATATAAATATTAGAAATGTTTAAAAGCAATTTCGAGATGGAAAAAAGTTATTAACAATCGGGAATTCAACGTGCGTGCGGCGTATATTGGTCGTTTAATGGTCGATTGAAACCTTTGGATTAATATATTTTCGAAATTTTTTAATTTCTATTTGTTTAAATATGTTGTTAGTTGTATATGAACGGAATTTCGAGCTGCGCACCCGACCGGATCATGACAAAAAGTTATTAACAATGGGGAATTATACGTGCGCGCGGGGTATATTGGTCGTTTAATGGTCGATTTGAACCTTTTGATTAATATATTTTGGAAATTTTTTAATTTCTATTCGTTTAAATATGTTGTTAGTTGTATATGAACGGAATTTTGAGCTGCGCACCCGACCGGATCATGACAAAAAGTTATTAACAATGGGGAATTCCACGTGCGCGCGGGGTATATTGGTCGTTTAATGGTCGATTTGAACCTTTTGATTAATATATTTTCGAAATTTTTTAATTTCTATTTGTTTAAATATGTTGTTAGTTGTATATGAACGGAATTTCGAGCTGCGCACTCGAACGGATCATGGCAAAAAGTTATTAACAATGGGGAATTCCACATGCGCGCGGGGTATATTGGTCGTTTAATGGTCGATTTGAAACTTTTGATTAATATATTTTCGAAATTTTTTAATTTCTATTTGTTTAAATATGTTATTAGTAATGTATGAACGGAATTTCGAGCTGCGCACCCGACCGGATCATGGCAAAAAGTTATTAATAATCGGTAATTAAGCGTGCGCGCGGCGTATATTGGTCGTTTAATGGTCGATTTGAACCTTTTGATTAATATATTTTCGAAATTTTTTAATTTCTATTCGTTTAAATATGTTGTTAGTTGTATATGAACGGAATTTTGAGCTGCGCACCCGACCGGATCATGACAAAAAGTTATTAACAATGGGGAATTCCACGTGCGCGCGGGGTATATTGGTCGTTTAATGGTCGATTTGAACCTTTTGATTAATATATTTTCGAAATTTTTTAATTTCTATTTGTTTAAATATATTATAAGTAATGTATGAACGGAATTTCGAGCTGCGCACCCGACCGGATCATGACAAAAAGTTATTACTATGGGGAATTCCACGTGCGCGCGGGGTATATTGGTCATTTAATGGTCGATTAGAACCTTATGATTAATATATTTTCGAAATTTTTTAATTTCTATTTGTTTAAATATGTTATTAGTAATGTATGAACGGAATTTCGAGCTGCGCACCCGACCGGATCATGGCAAAAAGTTATTAATAATCGGTAAATTAACGTTCGCGCGGCGTATATTGGTCGTTTAATGGTCGATTTGAACCTTTTGATTAATATATTTTCGAAATTTTTTAATTTCTATTCGTTTAAATATGTTGTTAGTTGTATATGAACGGAATTTCGAGCTGCGCATCCGACCGGATCATGACAAAAAGTTATTAACAATGGGGAATTCCACGTGCGCGCGGGGTATATTGGTCGTTTAATGGTCGATTTGAACCTTTTGATTAATATATTTTCGAAATTTTTTAATTTCTATTTGTTTAAATATGTTGTTAGTTTTATATGAACGGAATTTTGAGCTGCGCACCCGACCGGATCATGACAAAAAGTTATTAACAATGGGGAATTCCACGCGCGCGCGGGGTATATTGGTCGTTTAATGGTCGATTTGAACCTTTTGATTAATATATTTTCGAAATTTTTTAATTTCTATTCGTTTAAATATGTTGTTAGTTGTATATGAACGGAATTTTGAGCTGCGCACCCGACCGGATCATGGCAAAAAGTTATTAACAATGGGGAATTCCACGTGCGCGCGGGGTATATTGGTCGTTTAATGGTCGATTTGAAACTTTTGATTAATATATTTTCGAAATTTTTTAATTTCTATTTGTTTAAATATGTCATTAATAATGTATGAACGGAATTTCGAACTGCGCACCCGACCGGATCATGACAAAAAGTTATTAACAATGGGGAATTCCACGTGCTCGCGGGGTATATTGGTCATTTAATGGTCTATTTGAACCTTATGATTAATATATTTTCGAAATTTTTTAATTTCTATTTGTTTAAATATGTTATTAGTAATATATGAACGGAATTTCGAGCTGCGCACCCGACCGGATCATGGCAAAAAGTTATTAATAATCGGTAATTATGCGTGCGCGCGGTGTATATTGGTCGTTTAATGGTCGATTTGAACCTTTTGATTAATATATTTTGGAAATTTTTTAATTTCTATTCGTTTAAATATGTTGTTAGTTGTATATGAACGGAATTTTGAGCTGCGCACCCGACCGGATCATGACAAAAAGTTATTAACAATGGGGAATTCCACGTGCGCGCGGGGTATATTGGTCGTTTAATGGTCGATTTGAACCTTTTGATTAATATATTTTCGAAATTTTTTAATTTCTATTTGTTTAAATATGTTGTTAGTTGTATATGAACGGAATTTCGAGCTGCGCACTCGAACGGATCATGGCAAAAAGTTATTAACAATGGGGAATTCCACATGCGCGCGGGGTATATTGGTCGTTTAATGGTCGATTTGAAACTTTTGATTAATATATTTTCGAAATTTTTTAATTTCTATTTGTTTAAATATGTTATTAGTAATGTATGAACGGAATTTCGAGCTGCGCACCCGACCGGATCATGGCAAAAAGTTATTAATAATCGGTAATTAAGCGTGCGCGCGGCGTATATTGGTCGTTTAATGGTCGATTTGAACCTTTTGATTAATATATTTTCGAAATTTTTTAATTTCTATTCGTTTAAATATGTTGTTAGTTGTATATGAACGGAATTTTGAGCTGCGCACCCGACCGGATCATGGCAAAAAGTTATTAACAATGGGAAATTCCACGTGCGCGCGGGGTATATTGGTCGTTTAATGGTCGATTTGAACCTTTTGATTAATATATTTTCGAAATTTTTTAATTTCTATTTGTTTAAATATATTATAAGTAATGTATGAACGGAATTTCGAGCTGCGCACCCGACCGGATCATGACAAAAAGTTATTACTATGGGGAATTCCACGTGCGCGCGGGGTATATTGGTCATTTAATGGTCGATTAGAACCTTATGATTAATATATTTTCGAAATTTTTTAATTTCTATTTGTTTAAATATGTTATTAGTAATGTATGAACGGAATTTCGAGCTGCGCACCCGACCGGATCATGGCAAAAAGTTATTAATAATCGGTAAATTAACGTTCGCGCGGCGTATATTGGTCGTTTAATGGTCGATTTGAACCTTTTGATTAATATATTTTCGAAATTTTTTAATTTCTATTCGTTTAAATATGTTGTTAGTTGTATATGAACGGAATTTCGAGCTGCGCATCCGACCGGATCATGACAAAAAGTTATTAACAATGGGGAATTCCACGTGCGCGCGGGGTATATTGGTCGTTTAATGGTCGATTTGAACCTTTTGATTAATATATTTTCGAAATTTTTTAATTTCTATTTGTTTAAATATGTTGTTAGTTTTATATGAACGGAATTTTGAGCTGCGCACCCGACCGGATCATGACAAAAAGTTATTAACAATGGGGAATTCCACGCGCGCGCGGGGTATATTGGTCGTTTAATGGTCGATTTGAACCTTTTGATTAATATATTTTCGAAATTTTTTAATTTCTATTCGTTTAAATATGTTGTTAGTTGTATATGAACGGAATTTTGAGCTGCGCACCCGACCGGATCATGGCAAAAAGTTATTAACAATGGGGAATTCCACGTGCGCGCGGGGTATATTGGTCGTTTAATGGTCGATTTGAACCTTTTGATTAATATATTTTCGAAATTTTTTAATTTCTATTTGTTTAAATATATTATAAGTAATGTATGAACGGAATTTCGAGCTGCGCACCCGACCGGATCATGACAAAAAGTTATTAACAATGGGGAATTCCACGTGCGCGCGGGGTATATTGGTCATTTAATGGTCGATTAGAACCTTATGATTAATATATTTTCGAAATTTTTTAATTTCTATTTGTTTAAATATGTTATTAGTAATGTATGAACGGAATTTCGAGCTGCGCACCCGACCGGATCATGGCAAAAAGTTATTAATAATCGGTAATTAAGCGTGCGCGCGGCGTATATTGGTCGTTTAATGGTCGATTTGAACCTTTTGATTAATATATTTTCGAAATTTTTTAATTTCTATTCGTTTAAATATGTTGTTAGTTGTATATGAACGGAATTTCGAGCTGCGCATCCGACCGGATCATGACAAAAAGTTATTAACAATGGGGAATTCCACGTGCGCGCGGGGTATATTGGTCGTTTAATGGTCGATTTGAACCTTTTGATTAATATATTTTCGAAATTTTTTAATTTCTATTTGTTTAAATATGTTGTTAGTTTTATATGAACGGAATTTTGAGCTGCGCACCCGACCGGATCATGACAAAAAGTTATTAACAATGGGGAATTCCACGTGCGCGCGGGGTATATTGGTCGTTTAATGGTCGATTTGAACCTTTTGATTAATATATTTTCGAAATTTTTTAATTTCTATTTGTTTAAATATGTTGTTAGTTGTATATGAACGGAATTTCGAGCTGCGCACTCGAACGGATCATGGCAAAAAGTTATTAATAATCGGTACTTAAGCGTGCGCGCGGCGTATATTGGTCGTTTAATGGTCGATTTGAACCTTTTGATTAATATATTTTCGAAATTTTTTAATTTCTATTCGTTTAAATATGTTGTTAGTTGTATATGAACGGAATTTTGAGCTGCGCACCCGACCGGATCATGGCAAAAAGTTATTAACAATGGGGAATTCCACGTGCGCGCGGGGTATATTGGTCGTTTAATGGTCGATTTGAACCTTTTGATTAATATATTTTCGAAATTTTTTAATTTCTATTTGTTTAAATATATTATAAGTAATGTATGAACGGAATTTCGAGCTGCGCACCCGACCGGATCATGACAAAAAGTTATTAACAATGGGGAATTCCACGTGCGCGCGGGGTATATTGGTCGTTTAATGGTCGATTTGAACCTTTTGATTAATATATTTTCGAAATTTTTTAATTTCTATTTGTTTAAATATGTTATTAGTAATGTATGAACGGAATTTCGAGCTGCGCACCCGACCGGATCATGGCAAAAAGTTATTAATAATCGGTAATTAAGCGTGCGCGCGGCGTATATTGGTCGTTTAATGGTCGATTTGAACCTTTTGATTAATATATTTTCGAAATTTTTTAATTTCTATTCGTTTAAATATGTTGTTAGTTGTATATGAACGGAATTTCGAGCTGCGCATCCGACCGGATCATGACAAAAAGTTATTAACAATGGGGAATTCCACGTGCGCGCGGGGTATATTGGTCGTTTAATGGTCGATTTGAACCTTTTGATTAATATATTTTCGAAATTTTTTAATTTCTATTTGTTTAAATATGTTGTTAGTTTTATATGAACGGAATTTTGAGCTGCGCACCCGACCGGATCATGACAAAAAGTTATTAACAATGGGGAATTCCACGCGCGCGCGGGGTATATTGGTCGTTTAATGGTCGATTTGAACCTTTTGATTAATATATTTTCGAAATTTTTTAATTTCTATTTGTTTAAATATGTTGTTAGTTGTATATGAACGGAATTTCGAGCTGCGCACTCGAACGGATCATGGCAAAAAGTTATTAACAATGGGGAATTCCACATGCGCGCGGGGTATATTGGTCGTTTAATGGTTGATTTGAAACTTTTGATTAATATATTTTCGAAATTTTTTAATTTCTATTTGTTTAAATATGTTTGTTAGTTGTATATGAAGGGAATTTCGAGCTGCGCACTCGAACGGATCATGGCAAAAAGTTATTAACAATGGGGAATTCCACGTGCTCGCGGGGTATATTGGTCATTTAATGGTCGATTTGAACCTTATGATTAATATATTTTCGAAATTTTTTAATTTCTATTTGTTTAAATATGTTATTAGTAATGTATGAACGGAATTTCGAGCTGCGCACCCGAACGGATCATGGCAAAAAGTTATTAACAATGGGGAATTCCACATGCGCGCGGGGTATATTGGTCGTTTAATGGTCGATTTGAAACTTTTGATTAATATATTTTGGAAATTTTGTAATTTCTATTTGTTTAAATATTAGGCCAGTACAGCGAGGTAAAAAAATGAAAAACCTAGAAAAACCATTAACTTCTACCGAGGCACTTGAAAATTTGGATTTAGGCTGTTAATGGCCTATACTAAAAAGTCTCCCCAACGCCGTTTTACGATCTTCGTTTTGAAGGGTGAAAACTACCCCTATTTGCCAAAAATTATGGTACGATCGATTAAAGCAATTAATTGATTAAAATATTATTGGAATATGTTTATTAAAGCACACCCAATGTTATGAAGGTTATTTCGTCAATTTTTTTTCTATCTGTAAGGGGTGGAAACCACCCTTTTAGCAAGAATAATGGGAAAAAATCGTATTTTAACATTCTTTTTTTCAAATGTGGTTTAAAAAACTGAAGAATAATATACTTATATATTTAACTAATAATTTTAACTAATTATATATTCAATATATGTAGGGGTGAAAACCACCCCTTGCAGCAAGAAAAATGGAAAAAATCAAATTTTATCATTTTTTTTAATTTGGTTTAATTACCTTTGGTTAAGGTAATTAAACCTATCGTTTTGTTGAACGATAATTCGGGGGTGAAAACTACCCCTGCTAAGAGAAAAATGAAAAAAAAAATTTTTTTTTATTAAAATATCTCGATTTTACTTTCATATGATGAGAAAATATAACATGGTGTTATTCATAAGTTTTACACCCTTCATCACCCCTATTCCACAAACCACCCTTATTCAAGAAAGTTTACTGAAATAAATACATACAATAATTTTTATGAGTGTTAAAAATTAAAAAAAATTATTTTAGTTTATTAAACAGTAAAAATGTGCAAAAACGTAGTGTAAAAACAAATTATACATAATAATTTAATCACTGTCGGCATCATCTTCATCATCATCTTCATCTGGTGTCTTTTCTGTATGGCTCTCATCTTCCTCTTCATTTTCCCCTTGATCCATTGTTGGAACAGAGTTTTCGCAGTTATCTCCACAGCATGTTTTACACGTTGAGTTGCAGAAAAGCCCAACTTTTCTGCAACCGCACGTAGAACCGCAGCCCTTTTTACAATTACAAAAAATCATTTTGAGCAGCTCCTGAGGTGCGGGGGGACTTGACATTTTAAGCGGTTCTAAACAATCTTCGATTTTACTCCATGCCCAATCAAGTGGATTAATATTAGTATTTCCAAGCCATATTTGAGTTTGCAGATATACCCGTTTAATGTGCTGATTTAATCCATCAACTGATGCAACAAGTGACGATAGTTTTACTGCATTTTTTTGTGTGGTGGCTTTCACAAAAGAATTGTAGCGCATTTTTTCCATATATAAAGGCCAGTCATTGACTGTTTTCAATTTATTAAACTGAACATCTTTTGCAGCACCATATAAGACTGCAGTACAATACTGTCCAGCTTCTAAAATTTGATCCATCGTAGAATTTTGATCATAAAAGATCTCCGCTTTCTCTCTAACATCCGATCTTTTTTCTACGATTTCAACGAATTTTTTTTTTCCTTTATTATAAAACGCTGAAGTCGAGTCACAACCAGTAAAACTATGCATAAACAGAATATACTTGGAGCTATTTGGATAACCTATTTCAAATGACTTTGAAGAATACACTGACACATCAGAATTTTTTTTCCCGAGTTTCAGGAAATAAATGTCTTCTTCTTTTTTCGCTCTGCCACTCAAAATAACGAGAATATCAATGTCTTCTGCCGTAATCACTTTGTTCAGGTTAGTTTCATCTTCAATTGCAACCTGAACAAGTAATTCATCAGCTTCTCCTTCTCCTTGATAGCATTTGATGTTGTTTTCTGACAATTCTTGGATCAGGTACGTTATTAAAAGACTTTTGTTTTTGTAATTTGACAAAAACTTTTCTTGACTTACAGTCACTTTAGATTCTTTTTTAAACTTAAATTCTTTAATATATATGTATATAAACTCACGCACACGTACAAACTCACTCACACACATACATACATATCTATATATACTAATATACATTTACAGGCATGTATACTCTACAGTACCTGATTGTATATGAAGTTGAATCTTCTCTATACGACGAAATATCAATCGTCGAAATTTTCTAAAAAAATTACTCCACACTTTTTTAACTATAATTTCTTCAATTTTGAAGCTAGAGATTTTTTAAAAAAACCATTTTAAAGGGAAATTCAAGAGCTACAAATTCATGTTGATTTCAATTTTTTTCAACCCTTATTCTGAGAACGGAGGTGGTTTAAAGGGCTAAAAATCGGTACTAGTTACGTATTACTTTGAGTTTTGGGAGGCTATATCTCAGATAATTGTACAGCAAAAAAAAAAAAAAAATAGGGAATTATTCATTGAAAAAAATACAAACTTTTCGACACCTTGTAATTTTTGCGTATCATATTTATTTTCCGAGTTACATTGACTGTAAGGTCGGATTTTTCGTATTTGTGAAAATGTGAAAAGCACTTTGAACTCCCACCGTTTCTAAAGTAAATTTTTTTTTATAGCGAAACTACATGGAACTCAATAGTTATGTACAAATAAACAAATTTGTAGAAGGGTAAAAATTAATTTCAATTAGGGTGATAATTAGGGGGTTGTTTTTATACTTTTTTTTGTAAAAAAAAATACGTATTCATCTTATTTTCATCATAACTCGGTCAATTTTTATGCTACAGGTTTTTATAAAAAACAAAAATAAAGGTCTTTTTAAGCACTTTAAAAAAGTTTGTATACATTTTTTTCCAAAAATGCATCAATATTTTATTACTTGACTTCCAAAGTTTAAATTTTTACCCTAAAAAAAAAAAAAACAATTTCTGCAAGCCGTTACTTGGTTAATATTGGGTCTATATAAAAAAAAAAAAAACATTCTTTTTGTTTTTTTATCAGCTACAAATTTGTTGGTTAGAGCTTTTACGATAAAGTTGAAACTTTTTGCGTAATTTAAAAAAAACCATTGAAAAAAGTGTTTTTTTTTGGAAATTTCAACTGAGAATAACACAGAAAGGGTTAGCTTTAGGAAAAAAGTTTATAGAAGAAAATTTACTCAAAATGAGTTGAACTATCGATTCCCGAAAAAAAAAATTTTTTTTAATCATTCACCCTCGAGAAGGGGTGGTATTCACCCCCTAGGTAAAAGCGTAACTCGGCGTTGGGGAGACTTTTGACTAGATGGTTATTACTATCTAAATTCAAATTTTCAGATTTTTGGGATGAAGTTAATAGGATTTCTAGGCAAAACCGCACTGTACTGGCCTATATGTCATTAATAATGTATGAACGGAATTTCGAGCTGCGCACCCGAACGGATCATGGCAAAAAGTTATTAACAATGGGGAATTCCACATGCGCGCGGGGTATATTGGTCGTTTAATGGTCGATTTGAAACTTTTGATTAATATATTTTGGAAATTTTGTAATTTCTATTTGTTTAAATATGTCATTAATAATGTATGAACAGAATATCGAGCTGCGCACCCGACCGGATCATGGCAAAAAGTTATTAACAATGGGGAATTCCACGTGCGCGCGGGGTATATTGGTCGTTTATTGGTCGATTTGAACCTTTTGATTAATATATTTTGGAAATTTTTTAATTTCTATTTGTTTAAATATGTTGTTAGTTGTATATGAACGGAATTTTGAGCTGCGCACCCGACCGGATCATGACAAAAAGTTATTAACAATGGGGAATTCCACGTGCGCGCGGGGTATATTGGTCGTTTAATGGTCGATTTGAACCTTTTGATTAATATATTTTGGAAATTTTTTAATTTCTATTCGTTTAAATATGTTGTTAGTTGTATATGAACGGAATTTTGAGCTGCGCACCCGACCGGATCATGACAAAAAGTTATTAACAATGGGGAATTCCACGTGCGCGCGGGGTATATTGGTCGTTTAATGGTCGATTTGAACCTTTTCATTAATATATTTTCGAAATTTTTTAATTTCTATTTGTTTAAATATGTTGTTAGTTGTATATGAACGGAATTTCGAGCTGCGCACTCGAACGGATCATGGCAAAAAGTTATTAACAATGGGGAATTCCACATGCGCGCGGGGTATATTGGTCGTTTAATGGTCGATTTGAACCTTTTGATTAATATATTTTCGAAATTTTTTAATTTCTATTCGTTTAAATATGTTGTTAGTTGTATATGAACGGAATTTCGAGCTGCGCATCCGACCGGATCATGACAAAAAGTTATTAACAATGGGGAATTCCACGTGCGCGCGGGGTATATTGGTCGTTTAATGGTCGATTTGAACCTTTTGATTAATATATTTTCGAAATTTTTTAATTTCTATTTGTTTAAATATGTTGTTAGTTTTATATGAACGGAATTTCGAGCTGCGCACTCGAACGGACCATGGCAAAAAGTTATTAACAATGGGGAATTCCACATGCGCGCGGGGTATATTGGTCGTTTAATGGTCGATTTGAAACTTTTGATTAATATATTTTCGAAATTTTTTAATTTCTATTTGTTTAAATATGTTATTAATAATGTATGAACGGAATTTCGAGCTGCGCACCCGACCGGATCATGGCAAAAAGTTATTAATAATCGGTAATTAAGCGTGCGCGCGGCGTATATTGGTCGTTTAATGGTCGATTTGAACCTTTTGATTAATATATTTTCGAAATTTTTTAATTTCTATTTGTTTAAATATGTTATTAGTAATGTATGAACGGAATTTCGAGCTGCGCACCCGACCGGATCATGGCAAAAAGTTATTAATAATCGGTAATTAAGCGTGCCCGCGGCGTATATTGGTCGTTTAATGGTCGATTTGAACCTTTTGATTAATATATTTTCGAAATTTTTTAATTTCTATTTGTTTAAATATGTTGTTAGTTGTACATGAACGGAATTTCGAGCTGCGCACTCGAACGGATCATGGCAAAAAGTTATTAACAATGGGGAATTCCACATGCGCGCGGGGTATATTGGTCGTTTAATGGTCGATTTGAAACTTTTGATTAATATATTTTCGAAATTTTTTAATTTCTATTTGTTTAAATATGTTATTAATAATGTATGAACGGAATTTCGAGCTGCGCACCCGACCGGATCATGGCAAAAAGTTATTAACAATGGGGAATTCCACGTGCGCGCGGGGTATATTGGTCGTTTAATGGTCGATTTGAACCTTTTGATTAATATATTTTCGAAATTTTTTAATTTCTATTTGTTTAAATATATTATAAGTAATGTATGAACGGAATTTCGAACTGCGCACCCGACCGGATCATGACAAAAAGTTATTAACAATGGGGAATTATACGTGCGCGCGGGGTATATTGGTCGTTTAATGGTCGATTTGAACCTTTTGATTAATATATTTTCGAAATTTTTTAATTTCTATTTGTTTAAATATGTTATTAGTAATATATGAACGGAATTTCGAGCTGCGCACCCGACCGGATCATGGCAAAAAGTTATTAATAATCGGTAATTATGCGTGCGCGCGGTGTATATTGGTCGTTTAATGGTCGATTTGAACCTTTTGATTAATATATTTTCGAAATTTTTTAATTTCTATTTGTTTAAATATGTTGTTAGTTGTACATGAACGGAATTTCGAGCTGCGCACTCGAACGGATCATGGCAAAAAGTTATTAACAATGGGGAATTCCACGTGCGCGCGGGGTATATTGGTCGTTTATTGGTCGATTTGAACCTTTTGATTAATATATTTACGAAATTTTTTAATTTCTATTTGTTTAAATATGTTATTAGTAATGTATGAACGGAATTTCGAGCTGCGCACCCGACCGGATCATGGCAAAAAGTTATTAATAATCGGTAATTAAGCGTGCGCGCGGCGTATATTGGTCGTTTAATGGTCGATTTGAACCTTTTGATTAATATATTTTCGAAATTTTTTAATTTCTATTCGTTTAAATATGTTGTTAGTTGTATATGAACGGAATTTCGAGCTGCGCATCCGACCGGATCATGACAAAAAGTTATTAACAATGGGGAATTCCACGTGCGCGCGGGGTATATTGGTCGTTTAATGGTCGATTTGAACCTTTTGATTAATATATTTTCGAAATTTTTTAATTTCTATTTGTTTAAATATGTTGTTAGTTGTATATGAACGGAATTTCGAGCTGCGCACCCGACCGGATCATGGCAAAAAGTTATTAACAATGGGGAATTATACGTGCGCGCGGGGTATATTGGTCGTTTAATGGTCGATTTGAACCTTTTGATTAATATATTTTCGAAATTTTTTAATTTCTATTTGTTTAAATATATTATAAGTAATGTATGAACGGAATTTCGAACTGCGCACCCGACCGGATCATGACAAAAAGTTATTAACAATGGGGAATTATACGTGCGCGCGGGGTGTATTGGTCGTTTAATGGTTGATTTGAACCTTTTGATTAATATATTTTCGAAATTTTTTAATTTCTAATTGTTTAAATATGTTATTAGTTGTATATCGACGGAATTACGAGCTGCGCACTCGAACGGATCATGGCAAAAAGTTATTAACAATGGGGAATTCCACGTGCGCGCGGGGTATATTGGTCGTTTAATGGTCGATTTGAACCTTTTGATTAATATATTTTCGAAATTTTTTAATTTCTATTCGTTTAAATATGTTATTAATAATGTATGAACGGAATTTCGAGCTGCGCAATCGACCGGATCATGGCAAAAAGTTATTAACAATGGGGAATTCCACGTGCGCGCGGGGTATATTGGTCGTTTAATGGTCGATTTGAACCTTTTGATTAATATATTTTTGAAATTTTTTAATTTCTATTTGTTTAAATATATTATAAGTAATGTATGAACGGAATTTCGAACTCCGCACCCGACCGGATCATGACAAAAAGTTATTAACAATGTGGAATTATACGTGCGCGCGGGGTATATTGGTCGTTTAATGGTCGATTTGAACCTTTTGATTAATATATTTTCGAAATTTTTTAATTTCTATTTGTTTAAATATATTATAAGTATTGTATGAACGGAATTTCGAACTGCGCACCCGACCGGATCATGACAAAAAGTTATTAACAATGGGGAATTATACGTGCGCGCGGGGTATATTGGTCGTTTAATGGTCGATTTGAACCTTTTGATTAATATATTTTCGAAATTTTTTAATTTCTATTCGTTTAAATATGTTATTAGTTGTATATGAACGGAATTTCGAGCTGCGCACTCGAACGGATCATGGCAAAAAGTTATTAACAATAGGGAATTCCACATGCGCGCGGGGTATATTGGTCGTTTAATGGTCGATTTGAAACTTTTGATTAATATATTTTCGAAATTTTTTAATTTCTATTTGTTTAAATATGTTATTAATAATGTATGAACGGAATTTCGAGCTGCGCACCCGACCGGATCATGGCAAAAAGTTATTAACAATGGGGAATTCCACGTGCGCGCGGGGTATATTGGTCGTTTAATGGTCGATTTGAACCTTTTGATTAATATATTTTCCAATTTTTTAATTTCTATTTGTTTAAATATATTATAAGTATTAACAATTCTTCTTAGTATATTTCTATTTTAAATATCAATTTCATCTATTTTAGTAAATTCGTTAACTAATCAATAGCCTGAAACATACAAAGTGAAATTTCCAGCAGATATAAAAATTGGTTATTTTGTACCGATGTAAATGCGGACTTCGCTTTCAGCTCGGCCAGCAACCCTCACATTCGTAGAAAAAACTTTTATACATATGGCTACAGTGACACATTCATTCCCCTAGGTTCATAGGCCTTTCGATCATACCTTAGTTTTCACTCCAGCTTTCCAAATTTTTTTTATCAATTGAGGAGTTTGACTTTTCAGAGAATCTAAAATTATTATAATATATAAGCAAATACTAATAAAGTATCAATTCTTATGCATGCATCAAAGAATTTTACAATAACTCTGGAATGGAATTAATCGTGTTCGATAATTATATATGAAAGGATATACTTACTTTATGAACCAATGAGTTGCGGCGAGTTGATGAAAGTGAAATATCTTCTACGGCACGCACGTTGTCGACGATTAACTTCATAATTATTTCCTCCATGACAGATTAAATCAAACACGGCGGTTCAAATTTACACACTTCAAAACTTTCCTAAATAATGATCCGAAAATATTCTCGACACACTAGAAGCAACCAAGTGAACTACTCAAAAGACACCGAGAAACCGAGTTTCCTAAACTCAAGTCCCAACGTGCTAACAGAGTTGTCTGGTAGGTAAAGTGGGGATTTCCTTTTTAAATGGGAATTTGGTGATTTTTCGCTAAAATCTGGCGTGCAGACATTAATAATGTAAATGCCACTGCACCAGGATTAAATACTTCAAAATACATACATTGATTCGGGTTTGCCAGTGGGTCTTATGGAAGATTACGTGCTCACAAACGAATAATACCAATTATACCGATGTCATTTTTTACCTTTCTTGGAGTTTTCTTCCGTGTAAGCTCATTATGGCACGCCCATAGGCGCTCTTTTACACCCATAAAACAACAAAAGCTCCACGTATGTGGCTCTGGCGCCGAGCAGATTGTCTCGCAAAATTTAAAAGCATAGACAACTCAGACCAAATGTAAATTTCTAATGTACTTAGTATAAATAATATAATTAACATAAACAATTAGAACAAATAAAAACATATTAATGCATCAAGTTTACTTGAGATCTTTTACAAGACACCCGCTCGATATTCCAGAGGGTCTCAGGAAAACGTCACACACGAATAATACGAACCATACCCATGGCATTTTTTACTTTTCTAGGAATTTTCTTCCGTGTAAGCTCATTATGGCGACCCCATCGTCGCAATTTTGCACCCATAAAACAAAGAAAGCTCCACGTAGGTGGCTCTGGCGCCGGACAGATTATCTCGCAAAATTTAAAAGCATAGAAAACTCAGACCAAATGTAAACCGATTGTTAATAACTTTTTGCCATGATCTGAGCGAGTGCGCAGCTCGAAATTCCGTTCATACATTACTAGTAACATATTTAAACAATTAGAAATTAAAAAATTTCGAAAATATATTAATCAAAAGGTTTAAATCGACCATTAAACAACCAATATACCCCGCGCGCACGTATAATTCCCCATTGTTAATAACTTTTTGCCATGATCCGGTCGGGTGCGCAGCTCGAAATTCCGTTCATATACAACTCACAACATATTTAAACGAATAGAAATTAAAAAATTTTGAAAATATATTAATCAAAAGGTTCAAATCGACCATTAAACGACCAATATACACCGCGCGCACGCATAATTACCGATTATTAATAACTTTCGGGTGCGCAGCTCGAAATTCCGTTCATACATTACTAATAACATATTTAAACAAATAGAAATTAAAAAATTTTAAAAATATATTAATCAAAAGGTTCAAATCGACCATTAAACGACCAATATACCCCGCGTGCACGTGGAATTCCACATTGTTAATAACTTTTTGCCATGATCCGGACGGGTGCGCAGCTCGAAATTCCGTTCATATACAACTAACAACATATTTAAACAAATAGAAATTAAAAATTTTCGAAAATATATTAATCAAAAGGTTCAAATCGACCATTAAACGACCAATATACCCCGCGAGCACGTGGAATTCCCCATTGTTAATAACTTTTTGCCATGATGCGTTTCAGTGCGCAGCTCGAAATTCCGTTCATATACAACTAACAATATATTTACACAAATAGAAATTAAAAAATTTCGAAAATATATTAATCAAAAGGTTCAAATCGACCATTAAACGACCAATATACGCAGCGTGCGTGCGTGCGTGCGTGCGTGCGTGCGTGCGTGCGTGCGTGCGTGTGTGTGTGTGTGTATTTATATGTACGAGTTACTTTTTGGGTCGTTGTAAGCACTAGCGTATTTCACCAACGGCCTCAGCAAGAAAAGGCACAGTCGCTTGCACGCAGTTATAGCGAATTTTACGCATTGCGCTTATTCTTACTTCTCCTACAACGTAAACGCGCAGTTATTGTGGACATTTGTTGAAAAGCGCGTGCAGTGTTGTGTATTTGATTAAAATAGTGAACGTGGTCGTTACATCGTGCTGGTTGAAATTTCTAACAAAAACTGTGAAAAGAACTTGCGAAATTATGGAAATGGTTTAACAGGCTCCAATGACAAATATACGGATGATTCACTCGCTACTCAAATTGTGCATCAAGAAACTCAAGCGTATGACGAAAACGATGATCGAATGTCGTCGATACCGCTACCACCAACATCATCATCGTTATCCACAATCGTGAGCGAGAGCTCCTCTACCTAAGCATATCAATCGCCTAATGAAAAGCGTGCTCACATGTCACCTATAGAGGAGAATAGTATTCACAATACACAATCGTTGCTTTTGTCAACCACATATTCATTGAAAGAATCATCGAGCCAGAGACTTTCCTTCGGAATGGCACCTACTGATGTGGGTTTATTCGTACCCATTGTAAATATTTTCAACAATAATTCATCTATCGATCTAAAAACGTAACCAGATAGTTGGTCAACGTTCAGAAAAGTCATTGATACCGTTTCTTCATATTTCGACGACTCGTATTTTAAACGAGCATCAATCCGAAAATAAACGTCAAAGATTTTAAAATCATCTTTACGACATCGTACGGTGCAAAAGCGGTCGTTTTCGAACAAATTCCCTACCACCAATGAAAATCATAATGAAGGTGATGATGGTGAGAAGGCAGCAGCGACAGCAGTACCCGCAACGCACGAAAACAATGAAATGCAGAAGGCGCCGACAGCACTACCTAAGAATATCTTAAAAACACCTGAAAAACATTGCGTCATTGAATCTGCAAACCAATCACCGCCATCACCACCACCGCGAAAGAGGGCAAAGAAGGAAGTATCTGATAACAGGAGAATTAACATTGAAAAGGAGAATTTTTACACCATCAATGGTAATGCACAAAACCACATTTGATGGTTTGAAAAGACTAGTGATCTGTGTCGATGAACGAATGAAAAAACTAAACGAAATATTCGAGAATGTACAAACATGCAGATTTCGAATCGAGGTTGAAATTCTGCCTGTATCTTCTTTCTCAAAATTATAAAAACTTACCGTGAGATCTACGCATCGAGCAAATTCTTCTAAACGTGAAAAAATTTGTAATTATATGAAAACACAAGTGTCAAAGTCTTTCTTTGCATATGGACTGTTAAACATAACTATGTATGAACTTGTATTATTTTTAGAAATAATCATCGAAAATACAACGCGTTTAACGCGGTACTGTAAAAATTGATATGAATAATAAAACGTATCATCATACATGAAATAAAGTACCTATTAAAATTTCAACCTATTTGTAAAAAAAACCATTCCCTCTCGGAATCTTGAAGCAAAAGATCCACTTGTTGGCAAGAAGTATTCTCGTAAGATGTGTCGCTGTCTTTGATGTTCTTTGATCGTTTTTATCGTTGTCGTTGCTTACGAAAATTTTTGGTACGTACGTGTTTTTGTATAATACATTTCTTCTATGGAATATTGTCCACATGTGGAGATGATGGTGGTGATGGTAACCGAACCTGGAAACGAAAAAGACGGCTTATTTTACAAATAGGTGGACATTGGATACCGGTTCTTCTAGCACCGGTTATCAGCGCCATTTTCTCGAAATTTATCGGCGGCAGCAGTAGTGCTTAAAAAACGTTGGCCTCATGCAAAGAAAATGATACTAGTTCTCGAAAGTGAAGTACACGGGACGAGTGAGGATATGAGAACGACACAAACACCTGGAACCGCGCTATCGCGATTGGACGAAGAATTGTCTAATACTCTACAGGATGAAAATAATAATAAGGCGTTTGATTGTGATAATATTTCCACGTTTAATATTAAAGACGGCGAGGCAGCACAGATTTTCCACGAGCGTCGTAAACTCGCTTGGTACATTCGAACGTTTCAACGATATCTCCATTTTTTCACCAAACAATTATATGATGAAAAACGAACAAACTTACAGAATGTAAAGGATATTAGTGATATTGAAGATAGTACTCATATCAAGAATGATGAGAATCAGCAGCAACAACAACAACAAAATAAGCCGCTAAACAGTGGACAGGTAATTTCCGGAGCTCGAAATGAAGTAATGTCCAAGGAGAAGGATATGATTCCCATTGCTAGCTCCGAAATTCTAAAAAATGTCCCTTTCCCGTATAGAGCAAAAGCTTTGAAATTACTGAAACATATACATCGCTCGAAACGTATATCGTGGGACAATGAAGGTGTTGTAACTATCGACGGTTCCTGGTGTAGCAGAACCTAGAGAGAATTACAATGAAAAGAAGGCCTCGACACTTCTTAGAACTGGCATTACTAGTAGAAGAGCTGATCGGAACGGTAAAAGCCGTATTCGAGTCAAGCTGCCCAGAGCAGATGGTGAAGGAAGATAAGGATACTCCCTGGTGGAGTAAGAAACTAGAAGACTTAAGAGCTAGAGTGCGGACAAGCTTCCACAGAGCTAAAACCCAGGAGAATGGCAAGAGTATAGAACGATACTTAAGGAGTATAGTGCGGAAATCCGCAAAGCGAAACGCAACAACTACAAAAAATTTTGCGAGCAAATAAGGAATACCCCGGAGGCAGCTAGACTACATCGGGCTCTAGCTAAGAACAAAGGGGTAGTAAACAAAGTATCCTTAAGAAAGCCAGATGGGGAATATACGGAAGACTAGAGGCAGAAAGCACTCCTACTTCTAGAAACCCGTTTTCCTGGAAGTAGGGAAGCGACAATGCATGAGGAAGAGGAAAGGCCGAGCAACCCTCGACCAAAACCTCGCGACTGGAATATGGCCAACAGCATCTTTACAGAACATCGGATAAGATGGGCCATAAACTCATTTCAGCCGTACAAGTCGCCAGGAAACGATGGAATAACTCCTACTTCAGAAGGGTTTGGAGGAACTAAAGATACTCTTACAAGGGGAGAGTCAGACCAACGGAATTCAGAAAAATTCGAAACTTCCCGAAAATTCGAAAGAATGAATTGTATATTACGTGATTTTTAATAAATTAACTCACAAGTATAACATATATCGTATGAGAAGTTTATAATTGCAATCAAAAAAATATAATGTGTTCAAAATAATAGTACAAGGATGTGAACATATATTATAAATATATTGTAATATAAACATATATATTATCTGATGTAAAATGTATATTTATTTTGGAAAATTGAAAATATTGTAAATAAGAGCTGTATGCGAAAACTGTTCATTTTCTGCTGAATTTTACAGTTCGAAAATTGTTCATTGTTCAGTTTTCAGTTGTCTATTATACGGCAAATTAATTCGAAGCGCACGTGTGCAAAAAAAAAGTTTTTCTAGAATTTTATTTCTTCTGCTTTTCTTCGTTTTTTCCTCAAAATAAAATACAATGGCAGAGGAGATTAGTAGTGGGTCTCATTCCGTGATTCTTTAAAAAAATAATTTTCAATATACGAGTGAGTAATATATTCATATTTATTCATTATATTATTTTAAATAGAATTTCTTAATAATTAAATAAAAAAAATAAAAATAATTTAAAAAAAAGTTTTATTTAAAGTAATTGAAGTTGTTAAAAATTAGTAATTTTACAACTATTGAATATATATATACAAACAACAAAATAGAAAAAAAATAACTTGTAACGCTCGAGATTCGAACTCGCAACGTCAATATTAGCAGTCTGGCGCTCTACCCACTGCGCCACCGCAGCTTCGCACTCTCATTTTCCCAACGAAGCATATTAAACATATTACAGGCAAGCGCAATTTTTTCAAACTGATTTTTCTCGAAACCTGCTGCATATTGCGCTTTAGTACTTTACCACAAGATATGTGACCTAACAATCTTTCATCAGGGGAAGTTTCGAATTTTTCTGAATTCCGTTGGTCTGACTCTCCCCTTGTTAGTAAGAATATTTAGAAGCAGCCTTGCCCTAGGGTACATACCGAGGATATGGAGAGGGGCTAAAGTAGTTTGGGGAATACGGACACTACTCACCCCAAGGCTTACAGACCCATTAGTCTGACATCGTTTCTGCTGAAGACGATGGAGAAAGTGATAGACAATCACATTAGCACTACAGTGCTGGAGGCTAACCCCCTCCAGCACACACAGCATGCATATAGAGCGGGTAGATCAACGGAGACCGCTATATACCAGTTAGTGGAAGAAATAAGAAAGGCCCTGGATGACATGGAAATTGCCATAGGAGCCTTCCTGGATATTGAAGGTGCTTTTGACAACAGGTCACATCGGACGGTTGA
This sequence comes from Trichopria drosophilae, assembly GCA_030407085.1. NCBI lineage: Eukaryota > Metazoa > Arthropoda > Insecta > Hymenoptera > Diapriidae > Trichopria > Trichopria drosophilae. The sequence continues at coordinate 114,230,546 of CM059583.1, forward strand.
AAGAGCGCTAAAAAGGAAGAAGGTGGACAGGTTGCTGGCAAACTGGGTAAGTGAGATGCTTAATACCAGGAAAGCTGAAACCCAGATAGGATAGCAGGAAACTATCAGGGTGCAAACAACCAGAGGATGCCCGCAAGGGGGGGGGGGTTATGTCACCCCTGCTATGGAGCCTGGTGGTAGATGAACTCCTAGAGACACTGAACGCTCTAGGAATTAAGAACCAGGCCTATGCCGATGACATCGTAATCATAGCTAGAGGAAAGTTTGAGGAGGTCCTGTGTGACCTGATTCAGGAGGGCTTGAATGTCATCAAGAAATGGTGCGACGGAGTGGGCTTGAGGCTCAATATCAGCAAGACCATGGTGGTACCATTTACAAAGAAAAGAAGACTGCTAGGGATGAAACCTATTGGCATAGGAGAACAACCAGCAGAGGTTAAGAAAGAGATAAAGTATCTAGGCGTAATACTGGACAGCAAGCTCCTATGGAAAGAACACATAGAAGCAACAACTTAGAAGGGCATCTATGTGTTCTTCTGTCAGGAAGAGGTAGAAACATCAGCCCATATACTGAAGAACTGCCCGGTATTAGCTACAAAGAGGAGAGAGTGTTTTGGATCCTTCTTTGTAAGTTCAGATGAGATTAAATCATTGAAACTCCAACAGATACTCGACTTCACTAGGAAAGCGAGACTGGAGGGGATACTCTGAAGAGGGCAAGAACACCCAGAGTAGGAAAAGGGGGGCATAATAGATCTTCTAGGTCAACGTGCGCGCTATACCCCATTTAGCATCTATCTATCTATCTAACTATCAACTGTTATGAGGGTATCGGGTCTGACATTGTCGAGCTTGTCAACGATGCAACACGTTCGCTAATGTCCGCACAACCAGTTGGTCGCGAAGAATTTATTCGTACTCTTCGTGCGGAACGTATCCCATCACGTTCCATCGGCAACAAATATTTGTAGAAGCTTGCTGATACTCCTCAATTTGGTAAAAAATCCAGAGATGTTATAAACGCTGCGAGATTCCGAAAAAACTTGTCGAAAAGTGTCGTCGTCCACGACGACGACAAGGAGGGCAGTGACAGGGAGAGAGAAATAGCAAAAATGCAACAAGAACGAAAACACGATAATACAGGACATATGGAATGGCTGGATCTCGAAATGTGACGGAAAACGATCTGGAACGTATTTATTACGATACGGCGAAATTCGCTCAGCTACCATCAGGACTAATAAAGGGGTAGTAAGACCTTTGTCTAGGTTGTCCATATAGCCAATACCTGTTGACTCTGCCTCATCGTCATGAGTGTCTTAATTTATAATAAGAATTTATGTAACGCGTTAGAACCCGCTACGTTTAAGAAATTAATGGTGTGTGATTTCAGACCGTTATTGTCGGTGCGCTACTTGTCACCATTATAAGCTATACACTTTGTATTTGAGTGATACATTCGTCGTGTAGATAGTGCCTTGTCTCGCATCAGAGACGTCAAGATTATTAACGTGTACAGCAGATGAAGATAATGAATCAACGTTGTAATTTGTTTACGATTATCATAATATATCAGTGGAGGGTTGAAAGGCGATCCTTTCAAGTGGGGCGATGTTTGATCTGCCGATCAAGCATCCAAAGAAAGCGCAAAGGTGTTCGACCTTTTTCGGAGTTAATCGGCGAGATTCGGTATACCCGTATTTAGTTTAATACGCGAATTCTCTTGCTCCAAAATAGAAAAATTTATGAAAATAGTGAAGTTGTTCTTCTTTCATCTAAGTCACCTTCACCGCAGCGCTGCTCAATCGTCTTAATCCTGAGGATTATCGCTGTGAAATCATTCAAGTCTGAATGCTCGTATTCAACCCAACGATGCAGAAGACAACGCCAATGTTGCACCGGTGAATAACTTTTTGCATTCAATGTTTAACTAGGTAGATGTGTTCTTTAACCAAAAACTTGTATCACCACCTAGTGATACCTACACCTACCGATCGTACATTGAGACGTTATTGAATTACGGTCCAGCGGCGAAAGGGTCACACTTAACTTCGACGCTTTGGTATAAAGACACTGGGGCTTATATGGATTCGTTACCCTCAAGTGCGAATAATGTTAAAAAATACACTGAAAATTCTCAAACAGTGGATCTCATCGGATATTTGCACTCCGATATTTTCAATCAGGATGAATTCATGCTAAACGGTGTCGAAATACGCTTGCGTCTCGCCCGCTCTAAAGATTCGTTTATTCTCATAGACGAATGGGCAGATGGGAAATTTTCAGTTAATATCGGCGATAATTACAAGTGCGTCGAGCCAAGATAAACGCAGGTATACTTCCCGCACATGCAAAAACCTTGTCAAATGCTGCAGTGAAATATCCTCTCACCAGGGTCGAGGTCAAATCTTTTACACTACATAGTGGAGTACTCGGAGATACACTTGATAACGTTATTCTCGGACAGTTACCGAAAAGGGTGGTTATCCGTTTTGTTGACAATGACGCTTTTAACGGCGATCGTCGACTTAATCCATTCAATTTGAAAAATTATGGTATTAACTTTTTATCGTTATACGTCGACGGCACATAAATCCCTAACAAACCACTACAGTCAAACTTCAAAACAAATTCACAATCGTTCCTGGAATCGTATAACACGCTGTTTTCAGGCACAGGTATTCATTTCATGAACGAGGGGAACGAAATCTCGAGGGATGAATTTGCAAGCGGCTATTGTCTGTTTGTTTTTGATCTAACGTCTGATCTTTCTACAAGTTGCGCTATTCATTAGAACCTCGTAAAGAACGGTTACTTACGTATAGAGGTACGCTTCGATTCCGCTCTTGAAAATACTGTAAATTGTATAGTCTACGCAGAATACGATAATGTTTTAGAAATTGACTCTTCTCATCAGATTATTACCGATTACAATGCCTAAATTCGTAAAGAGAGGGGACACTATCTCGCTTAAAAGGATCAAACCGAACGAATTTTGACATCAGTTGCACGATCCGAGTTGAGTATCACGGTACAAGTATGGACTTTATCGTCGACGTTCAAGGTTTTTTAAACAAAATGCACAATTTTATTCCAAAAGAGGTTGCCGTCACTTGTATAGAAAAAACTACATTGGCCATTGGATTCTACGATCGAACGATAATTTCTCCGAATTACCTGCCAATTCGCGAAAGACAAATTCATACCTCTCTGAGCATCATCACGGGATCGAGTGGTTCGACGGTGAATCAGACACGAGTAAAGTATTTCACACAATTCAAGATATCACGCGCCATGCAAGTCGCATTCACGTACGCGGATATAAAAAAAAATTTCTGAAGAAAATTATTAGACCTTTCATAAACTTAGAAGAAAATCGGGACGCGCCAACATTCACCGAAATTCGCTTGAATGATACGTTCTGTATTTATCATGTCTGACAAATACTCGTGCGCCCTGAATAATGCTGTAAACTTACGAGGATGGCTAATTTCGCGTAAATCCGCTTCTAACAACAACAAAAACAACAACATCAACAACAACAACAACAACAGCGACAACGATAAAAGTGAGGATTGGGATTCGTCGCCTTCGACGTCGTCGTCGTCGTCGTCGTTATTGTGTGTTTCTACAGAAACTAGTTTCAGTTTCACAACCGGCGATTGCAGTTCGGAGGCACCTAACAAACTCGCCAATCAATTCGAAACAACTGTTACGATCCATCCGATACATCTAAGGGCATACGAAAGGCGTCTATCCGGCAGATCTGATTCCTCTGGTGTGGACGGAACCTGCGGTAATAATCGCTAACACGGACGATAAAACAAAACCAGTTTCGGACTGGGTAGCATTTTATGTTGACGTATTTTCTAATGGGGTCTTCTTTGACAAGTGTCTTTAGAGCGTTACTTCTTCTGTGTGCGGTCAATATTGTCTTATGTTTTTATATACTATGTCTGACGGTTATACACTATTAGATACTAGAAAAAACGATTACGTTGGGAACAAGTTGTACGAGCAATTTTTGAGAAAATATCAATATTTTAGAAATACTAACAATGAAACGTATACTAATTATCCGCTTAATTATGGCGGACTATATAATAACACATGTATCCAATCTTGTACGTTTAAAATGTGCTATGTTTGAATAAAATGTGTTTTTGACAAATCTAATGTTTTCTTATTGTACCTTTGTTAAATCTCCCTTCGTATTTTCCGGAAATTTCTAAGAAATTATTACAATAAATTAGTTGCCTAGAGGGATTCCAGATTCTACATGTTTTACTTTGTATGCTATGATTTCCAACTTACTTCCAGAAGCTAATCTCCCCCTCGACTCCAAGATTTTGCTAGAAAACTAGTTCACTCGAATATAAACACCACGTGTGCGTTTCAACGTCGTAAGTAATTACATTCTCTCGTTTTCGACCTACAAGCTGCGTATCCCGTGCGCAACATGTACATAAAGGTCATAGGAACGATTAGTATTGGTAAATCAACGACAAATAATAAGGAGCACCTGAGTGTAGTTATTTAAGGTGTCTTGCCTCCCGTTCGGGTTTAAAACACCCCCCCCCCCCATGGGGGAATGGGGCCAAATTTTAGTGATGCGCCAGCACCGCTGGTTGTGCACACTTAAAAAAGATATACAATAAGTCAGCTACCACATTTATTAGCAACAAGCTGCCTGCCTTGATGCTTCTGTTGGTTCAGAGAACCTTTCTAACGTTGCCACGGCCCGCTAGAGGCCAACCCTTTCTGCGGTTACTGCCTGCACGGACACGGCACGCCGTAGCGCTCCCCCGTGTGGAACCCGCCGGCAGGGGCTTGACACCGCACCCTAGCTCCCCAGTACGGTGGGTCTCTCGAGTCGTTTCACGATCAGGCATTCGTCGGCACAGACCAGCCGAACGATCGGGTCCGTGAGGTCGTCAATTCTCAAAACTTGCTAAGAGAAGCGGATCTTTCAAAAGCATTGCTCCTCTTCGAGCTCGGGCACTTCGACCCCTCACTCTTCCACAATTAAATTGTGGACGGAGATAACCCGCTCCGCTCTCTTCCACAAGTCCCCTGCGGGGAAATAATAAGGAGCAGTGGGGGTGGATCATCATAACAAACCAAACACGAAAACTAAGAAATAATCGTCGAGAGGTCGTTGAACCATGACCTACCTCGCGTTCCGGCCAAAGGGACCCCGTACAGGTTTGTTTACGTCCGACTACTGAGCTACCTCACAAGGCGGCGACAGGTCTATTCACGATTTTAAATTAATATTTATAGAATTTATCTGACATTAATTAATCAATTAACATTATTTATAGACGTTTTTATTGTTTGTTTTTAGATTTATTATGCATTAATAACCACTATCACCTCTTTATGAGGTCTTTAACCCTGACCTATCTCAAGATTCGTCTGCCAGGCTCGCAGAGCGGCCAAAGGTACGTCGTACGTTTTTGTTTACGTCAGACTACTGACAAACCGAACAAGACGGCGGTAGTGTTATTTACGATCATAAATTGATACGTATCTAACGTTAATTACCCAATCAACATTATTTATTGACGTTTTTATTTTTTGTTTTGACATTAATTACCCATTAATAACCATTATCACCTCTTTATGAGGTCATTAACCCCTGACCTATCTCAAGGTTCGTCTACCGTCTGGCGCCAGAGCTACCTCAAGGTGGAGGAGTGGGGGGTGTTTAAGTCTGGCTATCGGTACCCCTATACTACTAGGGAGTGTTCAAAAATCTTGCTTCTATTTCGGGTAGTGTTGCTCTTATCTTACACATCTAGTGCTAAAAACATTAAAAAATGTTATGTATAATATAGATTTAACGTAGGTGCATTTAAAAATTAAAATAAAATAATTAACGACTTAAACCTACCAATTGCATTAGATGTTAAAACGCCGTAGTTTGAAAATTTCTAAACATTTCGAATACCTTGCGTCGTAATCGCTCGGATTCTCAAACGTTTAGGACTTATCGAAACATTTATAATCTCAACTAGTAATGAAATTAGCAACGAAAAAGGGTAATAAAACAAAGGAAAGATAAAAATTATATTCAATAACTATAAAGTTGATAGAATTTCGATTTGACAGTTACTTGGAATAGACTGGTATGTGAATATAATTTGTTAGCAAGCATTATAATAGATCTAAAGAAAGAAAAAGGCAATTAATATAACAATATATAATATGAAAACAAAAAACAAAAAAATATTATATAGACGTGCAAAAAAAAAATAAAATATATATATAGACATGCAAAAAATATACAAATAAATAAAAATACAAAAATTAAGATGATACATGCGTGGCGTTTCGTTCAATCCCCTTCGCAACTGAATTCTTCAGTGAGGCTTTGGCAGAAGGAATCAGCCTCAGACGCCCTAACTACAAACTGATACTGAATTCTGATACACACATGCATGATATTTATGGAGAACCCAGGTAAGAAAAGATTCCCAAGTGATTAAAGGGATGGTTAATTAGGAAAGGAAAACTACATTTATGCTAATTCATCTTGATTATTATTTAAAGGAAATTAGTTAATAAAAAATACGTGCCAATTTAGTGAATAGGAAATTTAGTCTGGTATATTAATCGATAATTATACACATTTGTAATATTTATTTGTACCCGATAATAATAATAATTATAATCGTAATAATAATTCAAGAATGTTCAGCAAGACAACTATAGAACTAGATACTGATGATGCAAATACCGTTACCATTATGGATGTGAGTTAGTGAGGGGATATGTTAGTTTAAGATGGGTCATGCAGGAAATATATTCCAAACTGTCAATTCGAAACGATTTTTAATGCATAATTAGTATAATTTGTATAATTAACTTTTGAAACTGTATGATTTAGTAAGTATAGAGAAGAATTGATAAAGATTTAAAATATTTATAATCTCAACTAATAGATCTATATGTATATTTTTCGGCATGTCTATATAACATTTTTTTTTTTTTTTCATATTATATTTTGTTATATTGTTTGCCCTTTTTCTTTCTTTAGATTTATTATAATTGCATGCTAACAAATCATATTCATATACCAGTCTATTTCAAGTAACTGCCAAACCGAAATTGTATTAACTTTATAGTTATTAAATATAATTTTTATCTTTCCTTTTTTCTATTACCTTTTTTCATTGTTAATTTCATTACTAGTTGAGATTAGGACAAAGGACAGGTAATTTTCCCCCGCGTTAATGACAATTTATTTATTTGCGGGTCGGCTCTCGGGTGGAGAGGTACAGGACATAGACAGGACGGTACAAGACAGAACTAGGCAGATATACAACACAACACCCACCCAGAGCCAGTCCCCCCTATCCCAGTTTCGGTACCACCAGCAGTTTCGGCGGTCTGTGTCATAGCAATTGCACTATCAAATGGTACACCGATGGATCCAGGGCAACAGAAGGAACAGGGTTTGGCGTGTATGGCCCGCACGCCAAACATACTGGCTCAATGGGGAAATACGCAAGTATTTTCCAGGCAGAACTATATGCCATATGAAATGCGCACAAGTAAATATAAACAGAAGATATGAGAACCATAGAATTTTAATCCTGTCAGACAGCCAGGCAGCAATTAAAGCAATAAACTCGTACGAGATCAGGTCGGGACTGGTCTGGCAGTATATCGCCACGCTAGATGAGCTAGGGAAAGAAAATAAGGTTACCATACTCTGGGTTCCGGCACACATGGGTATCGACGGTAATGAAAAGGCGGACAAGCTTGCCAAGAAGGGCGCAGGTACGCCATTTGTAGGGGCGGAACCATTCTGTGGAATTGGTGAAAACAAGATCCACGAAGCGGTCGGCAAGCAAATAGAAAATAAAAGAAGAACACTTTGTAGAAGTACATCTAAGTGTAGACAAGCGAAAGAACTTCTTGGTGAAGCCTGCCAAGAGAGATTTAGGAAGATTACATTATGTAACAGGGATAAACTAAGGGCCATGGTGGGACTCCTTACAGGACATAACAGATGAAGGTACCACCTCCATAACCTGGGATTGGGAGAAACGAAACTGTGCAGATTCTGTCAGGAGGATGAGGAAACATCAGCTCATATACTGGCAAACTGAGCAGCATTAGCTGCAAAGAAAAGGAAAATTTTTGGTTCACTCTTTGTAAGCATGAATGAGGCACATTATTGGAACTCAAACAGCTTCTTGAATTCGTGAGAAGAACAGGACTGGAGGAGATACTCTGAAGAAGTGAAGATAGCGGTCAGGGTAGTAAAGGGGGCACAATAGATCTTATAGGTCAACGTGCGCGGCATCCCCCAAATTAGTGTTCTTCGAAGAGGGTATCTTCTGATGATAAGTTAGTTCGTCGACTGCCTCTGTCTGGGTTTTCCGTAATTTTCCCAGACCCCGATACAGAATGTATAAGAAGTTTGCAACGTTGCAGAATTCCTCCCATCAATGAATTGACACTAGAAAAATTGAGCTGTCAAAAAAGTTACTAGCCGTCAAGTTAACCTAAATCTTGTAATATATTCAATAGAAGAAAATATTACATAATGCTATAGGAATAAATAATTAGTCAAGAAGAAATTGAAATAACCAAAAGAAATATCAAAATTCTCTGATATGGCAAAGAATGGTAAAGAATATGCGTACCATCCTGTGTATGCGACTTTAAAAAAATGAGGTTTTACCAAATTTCTGCACACGAGACGACACTGAATAATGCATAAATCTCTTCCAAATATCCTAAACTAATTTTTCAAACTGTCGGCGTGATGGTCGTGCGAGCTAAGGCGTCAGTCTTAGTCCGCTCGAACTGAACGTCGCGAAGGTCCCGAGTTCGAATCCCCGTCTTGCAATTTTCGCTGCTTATGTCCAGTGTGGAATAACCGGGGAACTTTGCTGGGCGAAGGTACGAATTTGGGACCGCTGCCGACCCCCGTCGGCAGTTATCGGAACCGTCAGCGTCTTATCCGCCGTCGGTACGTCGTGGGTCTTATCTCGGATAAAGATGGGATAAGCCCCGCGTCGTACTCGCTATGGCACAGACCGCCGAATCTGCTGGTGGTACCGATATTGGGGTTGGGGGGACTGCCTCTGGGTGGGTGTTGTGTATGTATCTGCCTATAGTTCTGTCATGAACTGTCTGTCTCTGTCCTGTACCTTTCCACCCGAGAGCCGACCCGCAAACAGACATACTCGTCATTAACGCGGGGGAAAATAACCTGTCCTTTGTCCTTTGTCCTCGTCCTAATTTTTCAGACACACTGTTGCACAATCCAGGAAAATTCGCGAGAACAAATTTTGTGATTTTCATTCAAAGTTGATTAGCGAGACTTCTACATACGAGACGGGACTAAATAAAGCATGAATCACTTTCAAATATCCTAAACTAATTTTTTAGACCATTGCTGTAACGTTAAAAATGAAGAAAAATTCACGAGACCTATTTTTGTGATTTTCATTCCAAGTCCATTTGCGAGATTTCTACAGATGAGACGGGACTAAATAAAGCATGAATCACTTCCAAATGTCATAAACCAATTTTTCAGACCATGGCTGCACCGCTAAAAATCCAGGAAAATTCGCGAGACTAATTTTTGTGATTTTCAGTCCAAGTCCATTTACGAGACATTTACAGATGAAACGAGACTAAATAAAGCATGGACTACTTCCAAATAGGACAGGAATGGGCAGTTCAATGTGACTAATGTAAACATTGGGCATATATAAATTGTGTGCAAAAGTTAAGTGATTATAACGATTATATAAATGATAAAGCGATTAATTACGCGTGCAAAACATGCTATGTGCAAACAAGCCTCTGGATGAAGAAGGCGGAACATAACTAACTTTACATATATCTTCAACTAGTCTTTCTTCCTTTATATACAATATTTCGGAGTACCGTTGATGACGGTGAGTAGAGCGGTCACATTTTATTTGCTCCGTATTTTATTTGGATAATTCCTTCTTAAAACACCATTTTGGGAGTTTGCATTTACAGTGCTTGATCTCCGGAACGGCTCGGATTGTGTTTGACGTGTGCTGCTGTTTTTCCGAGTCATTATTCCGGTGGAAACCAAATTTTGGTGAATTTCTCAAGAGTGCACGAAACCGTTTTCCAACACCTCGTACGACTTATGACTGCTGGTGACGTCACTAGTGTGTATTTCATGAAATTGGCCAATCAGCGGAACAGAATTTACGAAAGTTCGAGGGAACTGACAGTTGCAGATTATTCCATCGAATTCGCAGTCTACTGTTCAGCCCAAATCATTAACTTGTTACTGAGTTCTTAAGTGGAGGTTGGCCTTGGATGTAAATATTCTATTCTGCAAATTTGTCTTCCGCCTTTAAATTAATCACCGATAAAAGCGCCTATATTAAATAATACTGAAAGTGACCAAACCATGGATGCTCTATTAAAAGTCCTTCGCGATTCTATTGTAGAATCAATTTAAAAAAAAATTGATGACAAAATAGACGCGGCAACCCAGGAAAATTTGGAGGCTATTTCGACCTTGAGAAAGGACGTTACAGATGAGGTGTCAAATTTGAAAATAAAACTAGCAGAAAAGGATGCCCAAATTCTGCATTTGACATCTGAGCTTGAGAAGCAGAACAAAATAGCCAGGAAGAAAAATATAAAAATTCGTGGGCTAAATGTTGTCGGAGATGTAGTAAGATATATTGAAAAATTTCTGGAGGACACTTTTGACCTCACTAACGTCGTTGACACAGCATATTTTATTCATAAAGAACCACCGATTATATTAGTCGAACTTCTTTCGTATAGAGCGAAGCTCCACATTATGTCCAAAAAAAATGAGTTTATCAGGCAAGGAAGTCTTCATTAACAGCGACTTGACTGAAAGAGAGCGAACCATCGATTATCATACTAGAACGCTCATAAAGAAGGCCAAAGCGGATCATAAGAAGGTGGAAAGAAAGTCCATGAAAGTCAGGATAGATGGCGCTTGGTTTGAGTGGTCCGATGTAACGGCTCAGTTCGTACCGGAAGTGGCTACACCATCGCACCATATGGAAGTTGAACCTTCAACACCTTCAGTCTCTTCCGACAACCGATAATTTATCATATTCAGCCACTCTCCAAGCTCGTCCAAAAAACGGCCAATAACAGACCCGCCTACCAGCTACAGGGGCTGCCGGTCGGTCCACCCTGCCAAAGTCCACCGTTTGAGACCTCAATGCACAACTCAGGTCTCTTCACTCCAGTCCATTCAACACTCTACAAGGTCACCACGTGCACAAGACTACTCATTGTCCATAAACTATTGGAATATCCATGGACCTCATAATTTTACCATGGCCACCAAGAATAAGCTAAATGGGATCAGCAATTTTTCCGAGACTTGGTGTGTTGACTCCACTTGTCTACCTCGAATTCACGAAACCAACATTTTTACAGTTCCGGCCTCACGTGATGGATCCAGAGGAAGATTTAGCGGCGGTTTGTGTTCTTATGTTCCAGGATCGGGCTTGCCCATCATGATTGAATCCTCCTCCCACTGGCTTTTTATATTAGTTTCAACCTCTCCGATATCATTAATTCAGGGTTCTTTTTATTTTCCGCCATCATGCGACCTTTCTGTCCAGTTATTTTCCCTCCAATCTGTTCTAGACTCTCTTTTCCAAAAGTTTCCGGACTCTATGTTTATATTGGGAGGAGACTTCAATTCTTGGCTGGGTGACCTTGATCTTGAGCGCGACTTTCCTCATCTATTCGAGGGCACTCAATTAAATGTAGATAGAAAATCTTGCGATAACAGATATAATGCTCGTGGTAAATGTTTGTACAATTTTATGTTCGACAACAATTTAATTCTTTTGAACGGCCGTTCGTTCGGTGACACACCAGCACAATTTACCTATTTTGATATAAAGGGTCGTAGCATAGTAGATATGGTCTGGGTCTCCGCTAACCATTTACAATTTATTAATGATTTTTTTATAGGCCTTGACGGCGGAGGATCAGACCACCTTCCTGCTACTGTTGTACTGGCCTTATCCTTGCCCAATTCATCGGGGTCCACCAACTTCCGCTCTATATCGGGAGTTAGGCGCAAAGTGGCTTGGACGCCGGAAGGCGCGTCGAGGTTTGCAAATTGTTTGCGGGAATTAAACCCCTTTGAGTTGTACGTGGATCAGGCTACACAGAACCCGTCTTTTTCAGCGTTCTGTATCGGTCTCTCAAATATCCTGGAGAAAGAGGGATTAGTTAAATTGACAAGTGTCTACGGAAATAAGTCGTGTTCCATGAGTCTTGGACTCGGTGGTACGACGCGACCTGCAAGGATGCTCGTAAGCATATGAATAGAGCCCTACATCTTTTGCGTAAAAAAAATTACGCTTATCCTCAAGAATTAGCTTATCTTGCAGCCAAAAAGAACTTCAAAGCAGTAACTTCCAGGGCAAAAAGAGTGTATATATCGAAGATAGCCGACTCTTTTGCCGAGGTGAGGGATGCCAAGAGTTTTTGGTCCACTGTTCGTAGGTACACCCCGCAGGGGACTTGTGGAAGAGAGCGGAGCGGGTTATCTCCGTCCACAATTTTATTGTGGACGAGTGAGGGGTCGAAGTGCCCGAGCTCGAAGAGGAGCAATGCTTTTGAAAGATCCGATTCTCTTAGCAAGTTTTGAGAATTGACGACCTCACGGACCCGATCGTTCGGCTGGTCTGTGCCGACGAATGCCTGATCGTGAAACGACTCGAGAGACCCACCGTACTGGGGAGCTAGGGTGCGGTGTCCAGCCCCTGCCGGCGGGTTCCACACGGGGGAGCGCTACGGCGTGCCGTGTCCGTGCAGGCAGTAACCGCAGAAAGGGTTGGCCTCTAGCGGGCCGTGGCGACGTTAGAAAGGTTCTCTGAACCAACAGAAGCATCAAGGCAGGCAGCTTGTTGCTAATAAATGTGGTAGCTGACTTGTTGTATCTCTTTTTTAAGTGTGCACAACCGGCGGTGCTGGCGCATCACTAAAATTTGGCCCCATCCCCCATGGGGGGGGGGGGTGTTTTTAACCCGAACGGGAGGCAAGACACCTTAAATAACTGTACTAAGTGTTCGTAGGTACAGGCGGGCTCCATTGAGCAATACGTCTGTTTCCCCCGAGACGTGGAGTGAGCACTTGGCGCTCCTCTACCCGCCGAGGCCTCTTTCTTCGTTGAAATTCTACGGGACCTTTGACTACGACCTTGATAAGCCAGTCACCTCGCAGGAACTGTGGGTGAGCATGAAACGATTAAAATCCGGGAAAGCAGTGGGCCCTGATGGCATTCCTGCCGAAGCTTTAAAATTGCTTTCGGGTGTATGGTTTTCGTTTATCCTGGTACTCTTCAATACTATTCTGTCTAATGAACTACCACCAGAGGGTTGGTTACAAGCCAATCTCTTTATGCTCTTCAAAAAGGGTGACCGTTCCGATCCATCTAATTATCGAGCGATTGCAATTACAAATGCCATTACTAAACTCTTTATGCAGATTTTTGCGACTAGACTGGAAAACTGGCTACACCAATGCGGTGTGCTCCCCGAAGAGCAAGCGGGTTTTCGAAGGGGACGCTCTGCGGAGGATAACATTTTTATTTTAAATGCAGCGGTTCAAGTTCAGCTAAGGAAGAAAGGTTCTAAGTGTTACGTCCTTTTCGTGGACTTCCGCAGAGCGTTCGATTCTATCCCCCATTCCAAATTATGGCATAAACTTTATAATTTTGGGCTAAGTGCCAAGATGGTCAGGGTGCTTAAGGCATTTTATGATTCTGGTTGCAGGGAGGCTTTCAAGATTAGTGGGCAAAGAAAAAATTTGTCAGACTCAACATTAAAAATCATGACAGCTTCCTTAGCCGACTCCACGTTGAAAAGATGGTGGGTGTTTTGCAACAAGAAGGATCTAAATCCATATGATCAAGAAAGTAAGTCGATATTGGAATTTTTAAGCGAATATTTCGACAATGGAGCATCCTACGGTTCACTCAATACAGCACGATCGGCGATATCACTGATTTCTACAATAAAGATTGTTCAAGATGATATAAGTCGCTTCTTTAAAGGAGTTTATAGGTTAAGACCGTCTCGTCCTAAGTACTCAAAAACGTGGGACATTGCGCCCGTTCTAGAAAAAGTGTCTAACTGGTTTCCCCTGGAATCCCTTGGTCTTCAAGAAGTGACAGAAAATTAATAATTTTATTAGCTCTTGGTACTGGACACAGGATGCAAACCTTCTCCTTGATTAACATTGATTTTATTTCAGGATTTATAGGTCTTCTGTCATCTGTGCTACCGGTTCCTCGGAACCTGTCAGAGTGACCGAGGGGGTCCTCCAGGGAGAAATATTGAGTCCGCTTCTTTTTATTCTCTATGTTTCTGATATAGTGACCTTCTTTCGTGAAAAAGGCTTGAGAGGCATTGATTACACTTCAACCTTTGACCTAATGATGCTCCTTTTTGCTGATGATTTGGCGATTTTTTCCTACTCCTCTGCCGACCTAAGATCAAAACTGAGAATCCTCTCTGAGTATTGCACAACCAATGGACTTACTGTTAACATCGCTAAAACTAAAATAGTTGTTTTCAGAAGGGGCGGTCCTCTAGATGCATCTTCTAGAAGTTTTTATTACGAAAACCAACAGTTAGAAGTGACGCCCACATATCCTTACCTGGGAACAATCGTCTCCTCATCAGCAAGTGGGATGAAGGCAGCAGAAAACGCTATAGCTAAGACTCGGCAAGCGACGGCATCTGTTTTGGCTATAATGGCTTCTGTAAAGGGTGATTCGTGTCGTGCAGCTTTAAAGCTCTACCGCGCATCCATTATATCTACACTACAGTACGCTGCTCCCTGTTGGGCTCTCGGCCATCTCGATAAATTGGAATCGGCTCAAGTTGAATTTTTTAAAAAATGGCTTAGGCTTCCTCCATCTACACCGGCCTATCTTATCCGTCTCGAACTAGGCCTCTACCCGATTTCTGTCGAAATAGTACGCAGATAACTAAACCTAGTACTCAAATTTCTGCGCCAGCCATCTACTAGCTTGGCCCGTATATGTCTATTTAGGTTGTCCGGACTCGGTACGGGCGGTATGGATGAGCCAGCTATTAACTGGTTTTCCCATCTGAAACTAGTCGTGGGTGCCCCCTCCTCTGACGATTTGTGGACCGACCTGTCGGTGGCAACCTGGGAGTCACGCCTATCACTTGCCTGCGAAGTTTTTGTAACAACCCAGCGCAATCGCGATCTCCATCGTTATTTTTCGTCCGACTCGGTCCAGATCCCTATTTACAGACAATTTTCAGATGGCCTTGACTCCCTCTCTCCAGATCGGTGTGAGCTTTTATATTTAAGACTCAAGGTCCAAATCAGAACTGCCACCATTTATTCGCGTTCGCTCTGTATTGGCAACACTTTTTATGCTTACAATCCCACTGAAATTTGTTCGGCATGCAATACGGGCGAAAAGGAAACATTATTGCATATCTTGAGCGATTGTCCTCTTTCTCGCCCATCAAGAAGTAGACTGCGGCAAGGTACCCTGTGTCGCAACCTCCCGGATGCCACCACTATGGCCCATTTAATCAGCTCCAACGATTTGCTTGCTCTTAAGGCCCTTTACTACTTTGTAAAATCGTGCTTTGTTGAAGACAAATTGTGCTCGAATATTAAATTCCACCTACATCTTAATTTGTCCTGTATCACTGCGTCTTAATTAAATCTCAGCGTGCGTTTTCTAT
The DNA here is from genome assembly GCA_030407085.1 of Trichopria drosophilae. NCBI lineage: Eukaryota > Metazoa > Arthropoda > Insecta > Hymenoptera > Diapriidae > Trichopria > Trichopria drosophilae. The sequence goes on from CM059583.1 coordinate 114,246,300, forward strand.
CATACATCTCTATTGTTAATGCGTCTACTTGTATTTATATGTTTATATTCAATTGTGTACTCTACCCAAAAGAATTATGTGTATTCAACTGTGGGTTAAATAAACTATACTATACTATACTATACGATGTACAATATTTCAACTTTATATACAATATCAAAAGCACTAACAATTGTAGTAAATTTGTTACATGTTCTAGTTCATAATCGTAAACGATTCAACACTTAACAATTAGTAAATAGTAAAACCAATATGTATTTAATTATAAACAAAGATTAAATATTTAATTATAAAGATTAAAGTTTTATTGAAAGACGCATAAAAGGTGTACACGGGAAAAACGTGAGAGGTTTATCCATTGAATAATTTCGAGAAAAATAAAATTTTATTAATATCTTTGTTATCTTTTTGCATGTTATGCATTTTTTTAAAAGACATTTTATTATTAACTTTTTTGGGACCAATCCTAACTCTAAACTGAAAAAAATGTATTTATTGAAGCATCGATATCAAAATAAAAGAAAATGAACAAACCTCATTTTTTCTTCAGATTTCATATATTTGAAGGGTGATATTGATATTTTGTGGGCAATAGTGATCTGGAAAATTAAAAATCATGGATTTTTACGGTGCAACAGTGGTCTGAAAAATTAGTTTAGAATATTTGGAAGTGATTCATGCTTTATTTAGTCCCGTCTCATGTGTAGAAGTCTCGCAAATCGACTTGGAATGAAAATCACAAAAATAGGTCTCACGAATTTTCCTTGATTTTTTACGGTGCAACAAGGGTATGGAATATTAGTTTAAACCAATGTTAATACGAAACTGCTGCGATAACTAACGAGAGGTGTAGAGCGGGATACTCATCCTCGTTATGTATCGAAATTAATTACTTCGCGTTGTTGTCGATGGCCTTCATATTAGGCCTCGTTGATAATTTGTGAACATAAAATATTCTTACTTAACCCTTTGCGGCACGGCGGGACTTTGAGATCCCACCATTTTCGTTCCCATTTTCTTCGTCTTTCAGTGCCTAAAACGTCTTTTTTCATGCGGCTTTTTGTGTATGCGTTTCACTAATATGTTAATAAACATGTTTCAACGGGTAATTCACACAAATTGTTTATTATATTGTTTATATAAAAAATTGAATAAAAAAAACACGTTTTTTTTTACAATAAATGCATGGGAGATAGAAGAATACAATAAACAGGGCCAAAAAATCATATATAGAGGGTTTTTGGGGTCGCTGATCACGATCTGACCCCCGGATTTTCAAAATTCAAAATAGCGGATCCAATATGGCGGACCAAATGTCCAAAAAGTTATGCGATCGCTGCGAAATTCGGTTTCGGGGGGTTTTGGAGGTCGCTGATCACGAATCTGCCTTCAGATTTTCAAAATTCAAGATGGCGGATCCAATATGGCGGACAAAATGTCCAAAAAGTTATGCGATCGCAGCGAAATTCGGTTTCGGGGTGTTTTGGAGGTCGCTGATCACGAATCTGCCTTCAGATTTAAAATTCAAAATGGCGGATCCAATATGGCGGACCATAAATCCAAAAAGTTATGCGATTGCTGTGAAATCGGGTTTCAGGGATTTTTTGGTTGCTGATCTCGAATCTTGTCTGAAATTTTCTACTTTTAAATTTTTAGGGTCTTCAAATATCAATCTGACCTAAAATTTATTAAATTCTAAATAAGGGCTCTCATGTAAAACATAAAAAGTAAAAACTAACGTGGGAATATTTACAACCGCTCTCAGTCTAACCCAGAGACACGATACGTGGACGTGGCGGTTATTGTCTCCATTTTTTATTGTTTTTTTTTTTTGCTTTTTGATTTTATTGCTTTTTTTTTGCTTTTTTGATTTTTTTGTTTTTTTTTTTCTTTTGGATTTTATTGTTTTTTTTTCTTTTTTGATTTTATTGTTTTTTTTTGCTTTTGGTTTTTTTTTTTTTTTTTTTCTTTTTTGTGTTTATTGTTTTTTTTTTGCTTTTGGATTTTATTGTTTTTTTTTGCTATTTAGAATTGATTTTATTTCAATTTGTAGAGAAGATTTTTGTGTTTGCAATTATTTCGTATGAAAGTCAAAGAAGCAATTTCGTTCTGCATTTAGACATAACGCAACATCACAAGTGTTGCGTTATGTTTAAATGCAGAACGACCGTATGCGAGTTGTGCGAAAAACCCCGAAACCAAATTTCGCTGCGATCGCATAACTTTTTGGACTTTAGGTCAGCCATATTGAATCCGTCATTTTGAATTTTGTAAATCTTAGGGCAGATTCGTAATCAGCGACCTCGAAAACCCCCCCAAAACCAAATTTCGATGCGATCGTATCACATTTTGGCACTTTAGTCCGCCATATTGGATCCGCCATTTTGAATTTTGAAAATTGGACAACGGATTCGTGATCAGCGACCCTGAAAACCCCCGAGTAACAATTTTCAGCCATTTTCCGTGTAAAGAAAAATGCATGGCTCAAAGGGTTATTAATAAGAATGTGTATGTTTGTCATCATGTGTCATAATTCAATTATTAATAAATATATTTGATACAATACATATAAAATATACATATTAACTATGTGAAAGGGTTGTTGTGAGGACAGTTATATATAAAAAGTAGCTATTATGGGGACAGTCCCCGAAAAATATATATAAAAAGTATATAATTTGAGACCTTTTCTTCGGGGACATTTAAATATATAGAAGAGTATATGAATATAAATCAGAACCTAGTTTAGGGGAAACCTATGTCTAGGTACGGTTCTGTAGAGGTTGGGTTAGGATAGTTTAACGGGAGGGGGGGGGGGGGGGCCCCCCCGGAAGGCATCATTAGTTTGGGGACATGTCCTCGAAATAGCCTCTTTTAATAGCTGTCATTTCATTCATTTTATATATATATATATATATATATATAACCCAAAAAGTAGCTTCTGAAAAACGTAATTTTGTTTATAAATTTTCAGATAATGGAATATAATATTTTAAAAAAATATTATACCGAATTTTCCAGAAATATACAAAAGCATTTGCCAAATCATTGGTTAACGAGACCTTTCCCAATCAACAAAATCATATTTGATTCAGATAATGAAAATATTATAATCCTGCATGATGACACGACTGTATTTCTTATTGATAAAACTATGGATTTTGAAAAACTTCGGTATAAGATATCGAAATTGGATACAAGAAACATCGGCAGTGACAATGGCAATGATTTTGATGACAACGGGCTGAGTTCACAACAAGTCATTCGAGTCATCAAAAAATACAAGGTAACTTTTATTTTTATTCCTTTATGGTATACTCTGATTCTATGATCCCGAAAAATGCTGAAATTTTGATACAGGTCAGATATGTTGTAAATAAAAAATGTGTTACTGGCCGCTTATGGTAGTTCTTATAAAAATACGTCTATTCCACATCAACGTGAAAATTAGAGAAAAAATATTTAAATACATAACGAGTCCATGCGTGAAATCTCAATGATTGACTGTCTAATTACGGAGAAAACGTTAATATAAAATACCATTTTTACTATGATAGCTTAAGTCGTTGCTACATTTGAGAATTTAAAATGACATGTGTTTTCCCTAAAATGCCTTTATTACATATATCAATGAATGAGAACTGGGGAGACGGTCAGTGTACAATCATAAAAGTCTGTCTTTACGTTTTGGTCGATGGAAAATTTATTTACTATAAAAAAACAAAATACAGTTTTAACAAATAGTTTACAGAAACTATTCGATAATAATTATGTGCAGACTTACATCAATTTGGTGACTTAAAAAATTATAGTGTAGAGTGCCTACATGGCATGAGGCTAGTGTTAGACGAAATCTAATAACGAACTTGAATTTTAATTAACAACCCATTCAAAAAATTATAAAAAGCTTAGTTTTCAGGTGATGACTGACTTCGTTTAACTCTCACTTCACTTGAACAACGAATTTGTGAGAAACGCAGTGGCATTGGTTTATATCGATTGGAATCCAACCCCGCTGTCAATAGTAGCAATAATTATAATTTTGGAAACAATTTTTTTTTTAATATATTTTTTATACGTAGAAAAGTGAAGATAAAAACTATTGTAAGCATGGCCAGAAATTAAAAAACATAAAAGTATATGCATTATGACAAAGATTATAGTAATAGACATTATTAAGTATCACATAATCAACGTATACTAACAAAAAGAAATTGTGCAGTATTGTATTCAAAAGTGTATCAAGTAATTAAAGATATATTTAATAATATTTATATTATAAAATGGCCTAGTATGCTAATCGTAAGCTTGATTGTTCGAATCTAACATTAACAGTGAGTTTTGTAAAGGTACACTCAAGCAGGTGGATGAGATTTGAATTTGGCGCCAAGCGCCGGTAACGCCGCGAGGTGTCGTAGTCGTTAACTACGAGTAAGTCAGCCCTGCGAAATTTTAGTATATCATTCCATTGGTAACGAACGATGCTATCCCAGTGAACACAAAGTCGTCTATTGGTTGGTGAATAGCGCACTCTGAAGAGTTGCATTTGAGATTTCAGGAGTAACTAACAGGTTCCTAATTCAATACTTTCACCTTGAAATACGTTACAGATTCAGCTGAAACCTTTTTAGATCGTGCAATTTTTGTCCAAACTTCAAAATTATCCCTACAGAAAAAATTATATTCATCGAGGTAGGTTCAAAATGGCGGCCGAAATGTCGGAAAATGGTCAAAAGCCTTCATTTCGCCGTTTTTTCAGGTTTATCGTTGTTAATAGTTCGGGAATGCACACTTAGTATTTCAAATCGATAACATATTATCGAATGTAGACAACAATGGTAAAACAAAATGGCGGAACTCAAAATGGCGGCTAAAAATACGAACTTATCGTGGAAATACACCATTTTTTTTGTATTTTTTCATATTTTTCAAGAGAAAATAGTATAGAAATCAGTGACTGACAATATCAGTGAAACAAAATGTTGTTCAATTCAAAATGGCGGCGAAATATTCGAAAATATCTTTTAAATATTGGATTTTGCGCTTTTTTTCTTTTTTTTTTCACCACAATGTATCAGAATTCAATGTGTACATTTATCCAAAACGCCTATTAGCCATTGATCATGTCTAGGAAATCAATGTTTCCAATTCTCACCGCGTGGAGGTTGATGTTTATTGAGAATCTTTTTTTTTTTTTAACTTTTTATAAATTTTTTTTTATTTTTTTTTTTTTTTTTTTTTTTTTTTTGTATTTTTGTAATAAAATTTTTTTTGTATTTTTTGTAATTAAAATTTTTTTTTCGTAATTTTTTTTTGCGTTTTTTATATTCATTGTTTATTAATTTTTTTATTTATTATGTTTATTTTGGAAACAATATTTGCATAAAAATAATTCACATTCCCGACAGTATATTTTTGTTCTGACTTTACATTTGCTATCAGAGCAGAATTTTTGAGTCTTTTTGATCTCCGACGTGTGCTCATTGAGGAGTTTGTTTTTTGATTGATTAAAATATTCTCGGACTACACTCAAAGCAAGCTCTTTTTTTGTCAATTTTGATGCGGTATTACTGGCCGTATTGTATAAAACAGTAGCATTTGTCAGTGAAGACTGTACAATTCTTATCAGGACGATCCATGTCCACTTTTTTGATCGAATTGATGGCAGTAGTTTGTTACAGTGCTGATCATGGATATCGACACCCCCCATGAATTTATTGTAGCTTGAAAACGCATTTGGAAACGGCAAATCTGCTTCCTTTTTTTGCTTTTTATCGTAACGTTGTACAGATGAAAGTGGCGTAACACCTGCAGCTGTAGACAAAATAGACACAGGTTTCGAGTCAACAACGGTGATGAAGTTCATACCGCTGTTCTTATCATGTTGAACCACGTTAGTGCCTCGAGGAGCCTTTTTGTCGATATCGTTAGATACCTGTATTCTATTTTGTCTAACAGTACCTGTTGCTCGAATGCCAATTTTCTTCAAATGCACTAGTAAATCTGGGCTGCAAAATAAGTTATCAGAATAGACATGATACTGGGTTAGTTTTCTGGGGGTACAGTTATGAAGTAATTGTTGCAGCATTTGCAGAACAATGCGACTCCCTTGTGAACATTTAGATAAAATATCATTAGTGCTTCCATTTTTACCGCAGTAAATATCGCAATCAAATACATAGTCATTTGCACTGCATAGTGCCCACAGTTTAATTCCATATCTTACAGGCTTGATCTTGATAAATTGTTTGAGGGTACTTCGCCCATAATATTTCAACTTCATTTCATCAATTGAAATGGCTGTTGAAAACACTCCGAATCGACCACAATTTTTCCTAAAAACATCCAACACTTTACGGACTCGCCATACTTTGTCGTTTGGATCTTCATCGGTTGGACGAGAACATTTTATATTGCGTTTGATATTTTCAAATTCTGTACGACCCATAGCTGCTGCAACTGCTTCAGAACGCAATAAGAGATCAGATGACCAGTAATCTCGTTGAGATGATCTTTTGTTCAAAGAAGAGAATATGATAATACCTAAAAATACATTTAGTCTTTCTTCTGTAAGAAGGTATCCATTTATTTCTGTAGCGTCAATTATAAAGTTCTTCAATTCCCTTGAAAAAAATAATTCGAATAATTCTTTATGGGTGTAAGAAAGTATGTCTTTCTTATCTTTTTCAGTGAGTAGATTTTCATTAGATAGAACATCACTGTAAACTTTTTCTCCATGTACCCATTTATATTGGTAATCATTTTCTAATTTTTTTTTTATTTTCCGTATAATTTTCAGAAATTCTTTTGTACGATCGTGATGGGAAATGCATATCTTCAAAATCGGAATTATCGGGATTATCTTCATCACATACAGAATCGTCTGAATCAGACCCACCAGAATCATCTGGATTTGGAATGAATACATATTCAATGAAATCATCAGTTTCTGTTGTTTCCACCGTATCGAAATTAGACTTTTTAGATTTTTTACTTTTTGATTGACCAGAAGCCGGTGATACAGATTTCTTTGGCATAATGTAAATAAAGATAGAAATTCTCTAATAACTTATTACATAATTATCGTATCAAAAATTGAATAGAACATCTCAATCCCATTCCTTACATACTAAACGGAAGCTCATTTCTACAGCGAAAACAAAAAAAGAGCGGAGTGTCACGACACCATCTGGCGGTGCTGATATGTTATAAGTTTATATCTATGTATATGGAGAAAATATTCATAGTGATGTTCTATCTAAAAAAACTTACCTACTGAAAAAGAAAAGAAAAAGTTACTTTCTTGTACCCATAAGGAATTATTTGAATTATTTTTGTCAGTCCAATTGAAGAAATTTAAAATAGATATCGCAGAAATAAAGTGATCGTTTCTTTCAGATATTTTTAGGCATTATTACATTCTCTTCATTGAACAAAAGATCATCTCAAAGAAATTACTGGTCAACTGATCCCTTATTTCGGAATTATATATATATAAATATAAAAAATAAAAATATAAAAATTTTAAAATACCCAGAAGGGTAATAAATAAAAGATTTCTTTTAGTTATTTCCAATAAACATAATGGAATCGATATTGAAAGTTGTTAGAGACATGTATACACGTTGAATAATGTACCATTTGGGTGAAAAAAACTTGAAAAAATGCGCAAAATCTAATATTTAAGCGACATTTTCGTATATTTCGCCGCCATTTTAAATTTAACAACATTTTGTTTCACTGATATTGTCAGTCACTGATTTCTATACTATTTTCTCTTGTAAAATATGAAAAAATACAAAAAAAATGGTATATTTCCACGATAAGTTCGTATTTTTAGCCGCCATTTTGAGTTCTGCCATTTTGTTTTACCATTGTTGTCTATGTTCGATAATATGTTATCGATCTGAAACATTAAGTGTGCATTCCCGAACTATTAACAACGATAAACCTGAAAAAAAACGGCGAAATGAAGGCTTTTGACCATCTCCCGACATTTCGGCCGCCATTTTGAACCCACCTCGATGAATATAATTTTTTCTGTAGGGGTAATTTTGAAGTTTGGACAAAAATTGCACGATCTAAAAAGGTTTCAGCTGAATCGGTAACGTATTTCAAGGTGAAAGTACTGAATTACGAAAAAAATCAACGAAAAAATTGGCATTTTTTTCACTTGAATTCCAAAAGTAAGGGTTAAACCATTTTTTTTCTCGTTTTAAAGGTCACCAATCGAAAGAGCATATCCAAAAATAGTCGGATATGGATGTGGGGGAGTATTTTCCACGGTTTTTATTAATTGACACGTCATTAAAGTTAGAGTCATCGAAGAGTGCAGTTTTGACGTTAAAGGGTTAAGAATCGATGGTGATGTCACGCAATGCATTGAAAACTTCCTCGAAGCCAACTTCCGACTGAAAGATGTCGTAGACACCGCATACTTCGTTCGCAAGGACCCACCAACTGTACTCGTCGAGCTCTTATCATCAAGAGCCAAAAATACCATCATGGCCAACAAAAAGAAAATTCTCTCTGGGAAAAACATTTATATAGATGGTGATATGACAGAGAGAGAGAGAGAGAGAGAGAGAGAGAGAGAGAGAGAGAGAGAGAGAGAGGAAAATTGACTATCATGCGCGAGAATTGGTGCGTCGAGCTAAAGGGGAAAACAAAAAAGTTTTTCGAAGGTACCAAAGGGTGCAGGTGGAGGGTGAATGGTTCACTTGGTCGGAGGCCCATGACCAATTTGTAAGAGAGGCAACACCAGAACCTCTCTCATTGTCTCCAAATACTACTGCCAGATATACACCTATGGAGTGTTCAAAAAAACGGTTAAGGTCTGGCCATTTTTCCAGCTTCAGGGGTGCCAAAGCATCGCTTCAAACCGTTAACCATCGACTTGGACCTTCTCCATCATCTGTGCGTTACTGTTTGCCTTTTAGTTCAAGGCCTAAAGAGGTACCCAGATTGAACGAGCCTTCCATTGTTATCTCTTTTTGGAATATTCATGGCCCGCATAACTTATCCATGGTGAATACAGCCTCAGAAAACACCATCATGAATTTTTCGGAGACTTTGACCACTTCTGTTCCTAAGACAACTCTACATGATGATATGACAACTTTCATCGTTCCAGCTTCAAGAGAGGGCTCCATCGGCAGATATTGCGGTGGTCTATTGACACGTCTACCGTCGGCTGGGTCCCCCGAAGTGATTGAGGTCTCCCCCCCAATGGATATTTATACTTGCCAAAACTCTCCCGATTTCTATGATTCAAGGTTCGTTTTATATTTCGCCTACTACTAACCTATTTTTCCAGCTACAAAACTTGCAATTAATACTAGATTCACTTTCAGAGAGACTTCAATTCATAGCCGGGAACCTTAAATCTCTGAAGCGACTGCGAACATCTTTTTGTCAATACCCAACAACGAAATATTTGACATATTCGATGGAAGGAGTATATCATAGGGTGGGGGCGGATAGACCAAATGACTTGATAAGTGTCGATTATTATGGCCCTTTGCCGATGTCTCGTGCGGGTGTACAACACATTTTTGTAGTCATGGATACTTTTTCTCGATATGTACGGTTATATCCACTAAAAAGGGCTACTACGAAAGCAACATTACCCAAGTTGTTGAATGATTATTTCGTTTTAGTTAGTAAGCCTTCTAGAATAATTTCTGATCATGGTTCGCAGTTCACTTCGCCATATTGGAGAAAGGTGCTTGAAGAGGCGGGTCTATCGGTACTATTTTCGTCCATTAGACACCCCCAAAGCAACCCAGTAGAACGTTGTATGCGAGAAATTGGTCGGTTATTACGGGTTTATTGTGAAGAATCACACCAATCGTGGGCTAGTTATATTAAGCAATTAGAGAAATGTCTAAATTTTACAATACACTCAAGTACCGGATACACCCCATTTGAACTCCAGTTTCCTGAGGAAGGGCGAAGTGGGCTGCGAACTATTGCGGAGTATCCGGAGACAATGGGAATACCTTATGAAAATAAAATTATGATGGCTTCTGAAAGAGCGCAGTATCGTTTTGAATGTCGGGTTAAAGGTCGTAAAATTGTTAAGGTCTTTCCTCTCGAAAAGGGCGACCTAGTCTTAATTAGGGTTCCTCATCAGTCAAACGCAGCAGAAAAGGTAACTAAAAAGTTTTTCGCGTTGTTTGAAGGTCCTTATCGAATTAGCCGTGTATTGAATAACAACGCATTCGAACTTGAAACTGTGGACGATGTAAAAAAGAAAGTCATAGGCATTTATAATCGATGTAGTTTGAGAAAATATTATGTAAATGAAAATACCATGTAAGAGGATAATTGTAATTACGTTGACATGCTATGTATAATATAGTGAACTTTCGACTATTTAATGTATGGGGAAATACTCGAAAAGGGGGGTAATGCAACGAGCAATTTGAAAGCGTGTTCCGAAAGATGTTCAAAAGCACGCGGATTGTCGAGTTTGTGCGAGAGATAGGGGAGAGCCTTCGTTGATTGTGAATTCGCGATATATTCGAATTGCCCGGGAGTCCGTTTTTCAAAATCGTGAAAATAGATGGTGGAAAGGGAAGTGAGGAGAAGAAAGTTGCGAACGGCGAAGTTGGTGCGGGGCGTAGAACCCAGATCCGTTTTGGTTGTCTGAGAGTTGGGAGCTCCAATATATATATATATATATATATTCAAAATAGTTTACCAGTATCAAAAAATTAGATTCGAGGCAAACTAGTCCAGTTTCTTTGCAAAATCCAATTGAAAGAAAATGGAGAAACCCATCTATATCATCGTGTTCCTGATTTCTCATATCCAAGGGTCAGAATCCCGGAATTCGTAGGATAATCTGCAGCCTACCAGGAAGGAGATTTCAGTTATATCAGGACACAGCGTGTTGGGTTCAACTAATTGCAACTGGACGGCCTTCACCGATGGACGAAAGTATTTCTATGTTCATCAAATATTTCCTGTGCACAGGTATTTAAATTCTAATTTGACCATGCTCTGGAGAAAATAAGGGAGTTTTTTCTTTGAGAAAATACGAAGTGGATCGTGGGGATTCTATTTAACGGATGAACTTCTTTTCTTTTGGATTCATGACTGCGTTTATATAATTATTACAAAAATGAACATTGGTAGGGAATGATTTTACGATTATAATGTTAATTTTGTTTATCTTTAATTTTGTAATGAAAAGCGTAAGGAAACCTAATGGAATGAAATGATAGATGAATTTATTTTATGCGATATTGATGCGATGATTAATGATCATTAATTTGACATGCGACAACAATGGCGTGAATACTGTGGAAATATATGTTAAATCTTCGCGAATGTATGATAATGAAAATGATGATATTTGAAAATAAATGATTAATTACATGCAACATACACCTAACAATATAAATATTTACAAACATAACATTTAGAAAAGGAATTGTTTACACATATATATATATAATTTATATTTAGGAATATAGAAATTTATAATTAATGACGAACTGATTTTTTTGATAAAATATTAACAACGTAACGAATATATATACAATATAAACAAAACGTTAGATATGGCGCCCGAACATTAGACTCGAAAAAATTTAAATAATATGATGTAAGTTATAAAAAATAGAATGTGTAATAAAATGTTGAAATATTGAATTTCAAAATTTAATTTTATCGATTGGGTGTATGAGGTATGTTGTAATCAAAACAATAGAAGGTCATCGAAAAATACAATAATAGATACTATAATCCAAAATTAAAGTTTCTTGGTAAACAAGTTTGAATTCGTATTGTGTGAAATATAGAGAAAAATAACACGGATACAAATGTCGGTAAGGAGATCCCCGATAAATACAAGAACTGTAAATAAACCATTGTTCGAAGGTTTAAATACGTCGAAAACGAAAAACAATATGAGTTCAAATACCGAAACGATTGAAAACGTAAATATTGAAAATAATGACGCTAATGAGAATATAAATGAAAATAATTTAAATGAAACTTTAAGTATGGATTTAGTTCATGAAATTCAAAAATTAAAAGAAATGAATAACAGATATGTAAATGAGCTGCAACGATTAAAAGATACCTGTGATAAAAAATCGGAAACAGATGAGGTGATGATTAAAACATTACAAGAGCAAAATAGTAAATTAAAAGGTGAAATAAATAAAATTATAGGAATAAATAGTAGCTGTGTAATAAATGATGATAGTTGTGTTGAAAATAATTCGAATTTATTTAACCTTTTAGTGAATAATATTCAACACACTAATCTTGACATTAAATTGCCGAAATATGCTGGTTTGCTTGATGAGAACCCCATGGAATTTTTAAATCGTTTTGATAAATATTGTCAAATAAAAAAGATATCTTTGGAGTCACGTCTGGCGTTGTTAGAAGTAGTACTGGATGGACGTGCATATGCTTGGATCGGGTCGCGTCAATTTGTTAGTTACAATGAATTTAAGTTAGCTTTTGTGAAAGAGTTTTATTCGGAACCTATCAAAGCAAAAAACCGTGTCGAATGGTTGGCAAGAAGATATCAGGCAAATGAGGATTCTTTCCAATCATATTTTCATAAACAAATTCGGAATGCACAATTTTTGGATCCGAAATTTCCAATATACGAAATGCATTGTCATATCATTCACCAACTACCTACTCGTATTCAGCAATTTTTAGCTGCGATTGATTATCAAGACGCAAACGTGATTTCCCAGGCTTTATCTCGCTTGGATATGGCAGATCGTGAATATTTCAAAAATGATAAAAAAAAAGAAATTTGGTGATTTTCAATATGTATCGAGTCAGGGTCAAAGTGCGCAAGTGCATCATCTTAGTGCAAAAAATGAATTTAAGAGGCATAAGAGAGAGCATGTTCGATCAGATGAGGTATCGGATGGAGTTGCTATGAATAGTGTAAATCACGAATTTCCTGACATGCGTTTTCCACCACCTACCATTAATCAAGGTAATATAATGCAACAAAATAGCAGTAGTCATTTAAACTGCAATGCAGTGCCTTACAATCCGGTCCGGTAAGTCACTTTGAATTATTCGATTTAATTGAGGACCTTAATCGTGAATGTGATGGAACGGATAGTAAAATGCATAATCGTATGACAGGGGGGTTGGAATCCCTATATTGTCGAATTAAAACGTGTGGCATACCTATTCAAGCTCTAATTGATACTGGAGCACAGGTAACGTGTCTCTCAGAAGAGATGTACTAATATTTTAAAAAATATTATAAAGTTACTGAACTTCCGGTTACAAATGTGATTATATTTTCTGCAATTGGAAGGAAGCCAACTCGAGTAAAGAGGCAGGTTTTATTGACGTTATATTTTGGATCTATTGTTACTGAAACTTCTTTTTTGGTGATTCCAAAATTGACATCACAGATGATTTTGGGGTTGGATTGGGCATGTAAAAACAAAGTTGTTTTGAATTTTGATGAGATGAAAATCGTTATTAATGGAGGCATCGTTGATCCTGATATTTATATGCTGGATCGAGTACCTTCGGAGACTGTATCTTCATCACACGAAAATGAAATAACTTTTGTTCAATTAGTAAATAAAACACTCAATAATAATGATAAAATTTATAAAAATAATTGTTTAGAAACATGCAATGTAAATATAAAGAAAAACAATTTTCAACAATCATGCAACAATGATAACAAGGTAAACAAAAAACGAATAAATAGCAGCAGACATAGCGATAGGAGTTACTCAGCAATTAAGGAATATTCTGATCGGCTAAATTATGTAAAGGTAAATTCTTATTCAGTTGAAATGATGAATACTGGAAATGATAATAATGTCAATGTAAATTCTTGTTTAGTTGAAAATGATAATATTGAAGTTTTAGATGTTGATGTAAATTGTAATACTGGTTTACACGATCAGAGTAATCCTGAACGAAGGAATGCTAAAGATGTTGATGATGATTTTGTTGTGGTGAATGATGCAATTGTTGAAAATGAAGATTATCTTGAAAATGATCAATTGTGTAATGAGGTTGAAAGTTGTATTTCTGATGTTGATCAATTAATTAATTGTCGATGTGATAATAATTTTATAAATGTTGATAGATGTCATGATATGATTGATCGAAATGAGAATTTTGAAAATTGTAGTGTTAATAATGATATTAATACAAATAAATGTAATGAGATAAATTTGCTGGGCGATGATAATTTAGATGTTGATAATGAATTATATGATAATTTTGATTGGTGCTATGTAAATGAACTAAGGTCAGATGTGGATGATGCTTTCTCCGAGGATATTCGGACCATTGCGAATAGTTTAGATTTGACTAGGGAGGAATGTGATGTTTTCATTGATACGATGTCAGGATTCCAGTGTCTGTTTACGCCGAAAACAGAACCAGCCGGGAAATATGAACATAAAATCAAATTGAAAACAAGAGATGCATTCGTAAAAAAGTCATATCCTGTTCCAATGGCATTGAGACCTGCAGTGGCGCTCGAAATTCAGCGAATGATTGAATTTGGAGTAATTGAGAGATCATCAAGTTCTTTTTGTAATCCGTTACGTGTTGTAAAAAAGAAGGACGGTCAGATACGATTATGTCTCGATGCCCGTTTTCTTAATGATAAAATTGAATCAGATAATGAGTGTCCTCCTTTAATCAGTGAGCTTATGCAGGCTGCTCATGGTTTTCAATATATGACCATGTCAGACCTAGCTAGTGGATATTGGCAGATAGCTTTACACCCTGATTCAAGGGAGTACACTGCATTTTTGTTTGATGGAGTCTTATACCATTTTAATAGAATTCCGTTTGGTTTAAAAACGGCAGGCAGTGGCTTCATGCGAGCCTTATCGTTTACTCTTGGTCCGAGCTTTGATGGTATATTGAAGAAGTATATTGATGATCTCCTCATCTTTTCTCGATCATTTGAGGAACATATGCAACATTTGAGATGGGTTTTTTCTGAGTTGCAGAGAAGTAACTTTACATTGAAACTGGATAAATCTAAATTTTTGTGTAAGAAGGTATCCTTTGTGGGATTCGAAATCTCGACAGATGGTGTCTTACCATTAAGAGATCGTTTAGACGTCATTCGAAACTTTGCTGAGCCCAGTAATGTTAAAGAATTACAGAGATTTTTGGGAATATGTACTTATTATCGACAATTCAGTTTACGACATGCAACTTTTGTAGAACCTTTTCGAAATTTGTTGAAAACTGGAGGCAAATGGGAGTGGACGACTGTACATTCCCAGGCCTTTTCAGATTTAAAAAATAACTTTGCAAACTGTATCATGTTAAAACATTATCGTCCGGATTTACAGTATCGTGTGCAATGTGATGCGTCAGTAAAAGGAATATCTGGGATATTATTTCAAACCGATAGTGAGAAAATTGACCATGTGATTTCTCTAGTTAGCCGAGGTTTGTCTGTAGCTGAGCGTAATTATACCACGACGGAATTAGAGCTTTTAGCCATAGTATATTCTGTAAATAAGTTTAGGACTTATCTAATTGGTGTGGAATTTGAGATATTGACCGATCACGATGCTCTCACGCATGTGAAATCGACTCAGTTCTTGGCTCCGCGTCTAATTCGATGGTCATTGGTATTGCAGCAATATACTTACAAAATAGAACATGTTCCGGGAAAGGACAATATTGTAGCTGATTTTTTTAGTAGAAATCCACGTGGTCAATTTGAAGTAGAAACGTTTACCGATTTGAAGATCCCTGCCGTAAGTAGAATGCCGATGAATACGATATCTCAGTTAACAGTAAAATCTCATTTAAGGGCTTTACGCTTGCAAAAAGAGTTTCAAATTGATTTAAAGAAGATTGTTGGAATGCAACAAGCTGATAAGGTGCTATCAAACTTGCGTGAAAGATGCACATCAGACGAATCCATACAACGATTATTTTGTGTACATAAAAATATCTTATTTAGACTTGACAAGGCCCAAAATATATGGCAAATAATGATTCCGCCGGAATTGAAACTTCCTCTGATCGAGCATGTCCATGTTTCTTTGGGACACCCAGGAACATATAAAACGGTTGCTCATTTAAGGCAGCTTTATCATTGGAGAGGTTTAGGTAACGATGTTAAGAAATATGTTAAGTGTTGTGACACCTGTCAAAGAACGAAATATTTGACATATTCGATGGAAGGAGTATATCATAGGGTGGGGGCGGATAGACCAAATGACTTGATAAGTGTCGATTATTATGGCCCTTTGCCGATGTCTCGTGCGGGTGTACAACACATTTTTGTAGTCATGGATACTTTTACTCGATATGTACGGTTATATCCACTAAAAAGGGCTACTACGAAAGCAACATTACCCAAGTTGTTGAATGATTATTTCGTTTTAGTTAGTAAGCCTTCTAGAATAATTTCTGATCATGGTTCGCAGTTCACTTCGCCATATTGGAGAAAGGTGCTTGAAGAGGCGGGTCTATCGGTACTATTTTCGTCCATTAGACACCCCCAAAGCAACCCAGTAGAACGTTGTATGCGAGAAATTGGTCGGTTATTACGGGTTTATTGTGAAGAATCACACCAATCGTGGGCTAGTTATATTAAGCAATTAGAGAAATGTCTAAATTTTACAATACACTCAAGTACCGGATACACCCCATTTGAACTCCAGTTTCCTGAGGAAGGGCGAAGTGGGCTGCGAACTATTGCGGAGTATCCGGAGACAATGGGAATACCTTATGAAAATAAAATTATGATGGCTTCTGAAAGAGCGCAGTATCGTTTTGAATGTCGGGTTAAAGGTCGTAAAATTGTTAAGGTCTTTCCTCTCGAAAAGGGCGACCTAGTCTTAATTAGGGTTCCTCATCAGTCAAACGCAGCAGAAAAGGTAACTAAAAAGTTTTTCGCGTTGTTTGAAGGTCCTTATCGAATTAGCCGTGTATTGAATAACAACGCATTCGAACTTGAAACTGTGGACGATGTAAAAAAGAAAGTCATAGGCATTTATAATCGATGTAGTTTGAGAAAATATTATGTAAATGAAAATACCATGTAAGAGGATAATTGTAATTACGTTGACATGCTATGTATAATATAGTGAACTTTCGACTATTTAATGTATGGGGAAATACTCGAAAAGGGGGGTAATGCAACGAGCAATTTGAAAGCGTGTTCCGAAAGATGTTCAAAAGCACGCGGATTGTCGAGTTTGTGCGAGAGATAGGGGAGAGCCTTCGTTGATTGTGAATTCGCGATATATTCGAATTGCCCGGGAGTCCGTTTTTCAAAATCGTGAAAATAGATGGTGGAAAGGGAAGTGAGGAGAAGAAAGTTGCGAACGGCGAAGTTGGTGCGGGGCGTAGAACCCAGATCCGTTTTGGTTGTCTGAGAGTTGGGAGCTCCAATATATATATATATATATATATATATATATATATATATATATATATATATATATATATATATATATATTCAAAATAGTTTACCAGTATCAAAAAATTAGATTCGAGGCAAACTAGTCCAGTTTCTTTGCAAAATCCAATTGAAAGAAAATGGAGAAACCCATCTATATCATCGTGTTCCTGATTTCTCATATCCAAGGGTCAGAATCCCGGAATTCGTAGGATAATCTGCAGCCTACCAGGAAGGAGATTTCAGTTATATCAGGACACAGCGTGTTGGGTTCAACTAATTGCAACTGGACGGCCTTCACCGATGGACGAAAGTATTTCTATGTTCATCAAATATTTCCTGTGCACAGGTATTTAAATTCTAATTTGACCATGCTCTGGAGAAAATAAGGGAGTTTTTTCTTTGAGAAAATACGAAGTGGATCGTGGGGATTCTATTTAACGGATGAACTTCTTTTCTTTTGGATTCATGACTGCGTTTATATAATTATTACAAAAATGAACATTGGTAGGGAATGATTTTACGATTATAATGTTAATTTTGTTTATCTTTAATTTTGTAATGAAAAGCGTAAGGAAACCTAATGGAATGAAATGATAGATGAATTTATTTTATGCGATATTGATGCGATGATTAATGATCATTAATTTGACATGCGACAAAAATGGCGTGAATACTGTGGAAATATATGTTAAATCTTCGCGAATGTATGATAATGAAAATGATGATATTTGAAAATAAATGATTAATTACATGCAACATACACCTAACAATATAATTATTTACAAACATAACATTTAGAAAAGGAATTGTTTACACATATATATATAATTTATATTTAGGAATATAGAAATTTATAATTAATGACGAACTGATTTTTTTGATAAAATATTAACAACGTAACGAATATATATACAATATAAACAAAACGTTACAGCCTTAGCATAGTGGATATGGTCTGGGTCTCTGCAAACTACTTGCATTTTGTGAAAGATTTTTTTATTGGCCCAGAAAACAGAGGCTCAGATCATCTACCGGCTACTGTTGAACTAGCCTTATCATGGTCAAATTCTTCGGGTTATTCTTTCACCCCGTGCAATTCAGTAGTGCGCCGTAAAACAACTTGGTCGGCAGATGGCGCGATTAAACTTATAAATCATATGCGAGACTTGAACACCTTTGATTTGTTAATTGATGAAGTAACGCGAGGCCCTTCTTTCTCAAAATTTTGTACATATTTATTACAGCTTATTTTATATTTTATTATTGATCACGAGGGTCTAATTCAGTTGACTAGCGTTAATAGCGGCAATCGTAGACCTAACTATTCCCAAGCTCGGTGGTACGATGCGACCTGTAGGGATGCTCGGAAGCATCTGAATAGAGCACTATTTTCACTGCGTTCTCATAATTACGCTCGTCCGTACAAAGTTGCATATCTTTCGGCCAAACAAAATTTTAAGCTAGTAACATCCTTAGCAAAAAAGGTACATTTCGGAGGTGGCGGATTCTTTCGCAGAGGTGAGGGACGCGAAGGGCTTCTGGTCCACTGTTCGGAGACACAGGCGGGCTCCATTATTCAGTTCGTCTGTGTCTCTCGAGGCGTGGAGTGGGTACTTGGCGTCTCTTTACCCGATGAGACCTTCGACTCCTTATACTTTTTACGGGACTTTTGGTGCCTTTTTGGACGCACCAATCTTGCCACAGGAGTTATTGGACGGCATGAAGAGACTAAAATCGAGTAAAGCAGTGGGCTCGGATGGCATCCCTGCGGAAGTGTTAAAAGTGCTCTCGGGAGATTGGTTTTCCTTCACTCTCGAGCTGTTTAATTCGATCTTGTATAATGAACTGCCACCTGAGGGATGGATGCAAGCAAGTCTCTTCATGCTCTTCAAAAAGGGCGACCGTTCAGACCCTGCGAACTATAAAAGCGATTGCGATTACTAATGCGTGTACAAAATTATTTATGCAGATTTTTGCGGCAAGATTGGAGAGTTGGCTCCAACATCGTAATATACTCCCAGAAGAACAGGCTGGCTTCACAAGAGGACGCTCTGCGGAAGATAAAATCTTCACACTTAATGTAGCAGTCCAGATATCGCTTAGGACAAAAGGATCAAAGTGCTACGTACTCTTCCGCAGGGCGTTCGACTCTATCCCACACGATAAACTATGGCATAAACTGTACAACATTGGTATAAGTGCAAAGATAGTTAGACTGCTGAAAGCTTTCTACGACTCTGCAAATTCATCTGTCGTCTGTTCCACCGGAGCTACAGAGCTTGTCAGGGTGACCGAGGGAGTCCTTCAGGGCGAAATTTTGAGCCCGTTACTTTTTAACCTCTATATTTCAGACATAGTTGCCTTTTTTCGGAACGGCCTTAGAGGTGCCCACTATACGTTAACCTACGACCTGATGATGCTCCTATATACTGACGATTTGGCGATTTTTGCCTACTCTCCTGCTGACCTAAAAGCCAAACTTAGGATGATTGCGTCTTATTGTGCCATAAATGGGCTTACAATAAATATTTCAAAAACTAAAATTGTCGTATTTAGAAAGGGCGGTCCTCTTGACGCCTCTTCCAGAACTTTTTACTATGAAAATCAGCAGGTAGAAGTGGTGGCTACGTATCCGTACTTAGGTACAATCATTTCTTCGTCAGCGAGCGGGCTGAAGGCAACTGAAAACGCTATAGCCAGGACTCGCCAGACTACTGCCTCAGTTCTGGCTATAATGGCTTCAGTGAAAGGTGACTCGTGCAGCGCGGCTTTAAAACTCTATGGTGCTTCCATCTTACCGACTCTGCTTTATGCTGCACCCTGCTGGGCCCTCGGTCATCTTGAACAACTTGAAACCGTTCAAGTGGATTTTTTTAAAAAGTGGCTTAAGCTCCCGAAATCCTTACCACCATACCTTCTACGTCTTGAACTGGGTTTATACCCCATTTGTGTTGAAATAGTTCGTAGAGCACTAGATTTAATTCTCAGGCTCCTTCGTCAAGCACCGTCCTGTCTAGCAAGGATGGGTTTAATTAGGTTGTTCGAGCTCGGTTCGGGCGGGAGGGCTGAACCGGCTGTTAACTGGTTCAGCCAACTGAAGCTCGTCCTGGCCTCTTCCTCTTATGATGACCTATGGGCAGACTTGTCAGTGGAAAACTGGGAGTCACGTCTAACTTCGACGTGTGAACTTTTCGCAACAGTCCAAAGAAACCGTGATCTTCAGCGCTATTATTGTTCCAACTCGATCCAATTACCAATCTTCAGGCAATTTTCCGATAGTCTTGCCAGTCTCTACCCAGCGCGTTGCCAACTCGCTTATCTAAGTTTAAAGATGCAACTTCGTACGGCTACTCATTATTCGCGTTCGCTTCTCATTGGAGATATTTTTTATACCTACAACCCCTCAGAACCTTGCTCTGCATGCAATCTGGGCGCGGAGGACACCCTAACACATATATTGTGCGAGTGTCCTCTTTCCCGCCCTTCAAGATCCAGTCTCAACCAAAACGCCCTTATTATGAATTGTTCTGAAGCTAATATAATGACCTACTTAATTACCACCGATGATCTGCATGCGCTCAAGGTTCTGTTTTATTTTGTACAGTCCTGTTTTAATAGAAGACGTTTCGTTTTAGAATACTAACCCCTACTGCACTTGTCATTTTTGTCTACTATTATTTCCTTATTATTTTTTATTATTTCTACTTGCGACATACTAAGTGTCAACGTTCGTCATTTTGGTTTTATTGTATATGTTTTTGTAGTCTCCGGCGGTCGTCTTTGTATAATTTAGTATCTGCGCTTTAATTGTGTACTCTACCCTTAAGAATTTAATGTAATTCAAATATGGGTCAATAAATTATTATTATATTATTATTGTGTAATAAACATTATATTTATATAAATATACAATAATCATTTTTAAACTTATTCGACTTAAAGTACGTAATATGTAATTATTTTTATGAAATTTAAATTTTACATGAACTTATTTATGACTGATTGATATTGCAATTAAGAACATGACTAGCATACATAGTTAACAATATTAGGTATTTCACGCTTATTAATTTAATAGTAAATCGAATTATTACTCCTTTGCGTTGTCACTTTGTCGTTGTTGTTTTTTATTCTGGCAACGGACTCTGTCCCCTGCTCGCTGGAACCAAGTCTTAAATATTGCTTCGGCTTCAGCTACAGGTGTTCAAGTTATTTGCTTTTCTATGTCTGAATGATGAGAAAGATATAATTAATGTAGTTAAAAAAATTGTATGCAAAGTTTTTTCTCAATTAAGAAGAAGCACATTAATCATGTGTGTACTTGAAAAGTATATATTTTATTTAAGAAAATTTATGAATGTATATAAAATGTAGCTTACTCTGTAACTCTTGTGTAAAAATCATGTGACACAGTTTATGCGAGCAATATTCGCTACCCATGTCAAGTTTTTAGCCATTTGGTCTGGAATCATCAAAGCCAAGGCTGTTTTTGACAACTGCTTGGCATCAGTCCCACCTAAAATACGTATTCTTCTTTCCTGAAACAGTAACAGAAAATCATTAAAATTAGTTATATTACTTCAATAAATAATATGTGATGTGAATTTAATTGATTTAATTGTAATCGTGTACATATACAAATCTTGCAAAATTTAAAAACTAGTTTTCAAATCCATTGCAAAGTCAAGTTATACAATTAATTCCTGTAAAAGCATATGTATATTTACAAATCATTCTTTGCACTTGCTGTTTGTCTCCAAGGCCCCATCAGAATTAATTAGGTCCTCAATAGTGTCGAAAGAAAATTTTGGCAGCAAATCGAAATTTTCTTTCGCAAAGTGGCTTTTTGGCTGCATACTAATGATTCCTAGTAGCATTTCTTTAATTTCCAATTGGTTTTTTACAAGATTCTCATTATCCTGTTTCAATTGGTCTATATCAGCTTTTATTTCTAACTGATTTTTTAGAAGAACTTCGAAATCCTTATTCATTTGATCAAGATCTAGAACTGCGTACATAATACATGTTATTTAGAATGTTTGTGTTCACAATGCATATATTTATGGAAAAATAGTACATAAATAAATGTTATATAAGTGATAAAAAAACACGTTTGTAGAGCAAATTCTTTGTATACCATTGCAACGGACTAAGTACAATCATTTTCAGATCACATAAATGTATATGGTGCTTCATAAGTGCTATAACGATTAAAAAATTGACAACTCCGTAACTGTGTACGATAATTTTCTTGAATTGTCAAAAAATACCAATTTTTTTAAAATTAACCATATATACACTCACCAGAACACATTTCAGTATCAACATAGCTCAGGTTATAGGACTTATCGCAAGATCCAGCTGATTGTAATTTACAGACCTAAGGTTTTCGTGGTTTTACCACGAAATTATTTTCATAATTTTGTACATTTCCTGCAGTGGGTGTATATATTATTTTAAATTAGTTATAAATCAATTTTAAATAGTTAAACTCATTTTTGTAAATATATTCAAATTTTACCTGTAAGAAAAGGATACGATGGTTGTGGCAAGGCCTGAACTTGAAATGAAATAGTTTCTAAAAGATTTTTTACAATATAATATGTATTGAATAAAATGTTAATGGAAATGTTAGAAAGTTACTTTTTGGATTCTTAGGCGCAGTAGCATCGTTGTTTGAGTTCTTGAAGGACTCTTTTTTTAAATTCCCACTAAACATCCTGTAGCCTGTAATGTAAATCTAACGATTTGAAAGGGAAGCAAATATTTTGAAACAGATATGTATAGCTTTCTTCAATACGATTTACCTTAAGTAACAAAGATATAGGTCAGCTCAAAAAAGATATCAGAAAATATGCAACTTCTATGTATATACATAATTTAATTTATTTACTTTTTTTTTTTTTTAATTAATATATTACAAAAAAGTAAATCTATATGCATAAGGATTAATAGTAAATAGTAAAATAACTATTCGGAAACGATGAAGTATGTATATAAATGATTGAGGTCAAAGAAATTCTGTTTAATCATGAACAGATTAATTTTTTGTTTATTGTGAAATGTTAACAACTGGACGTAGATGTAATGTATTATTTTTCATGCAGCTTTTAAATATTCTCAAAAGTAGAATGATAATCTTGCATTCTTAATTCTATTTAGAATGGTTGAATTTAAAAATTATTGAAATCCTTTATCAAGTGGAATATGTTCACGTACTTCTGCATGTTTATACAATTCCTTCGAAACTGACAGAAAATTAAATTAGTTGAAAATTGGATGTGCAATTTTGGGAATAAATATTTTTCTCGTCTTTAAATTGCGTTAGTGTGAAGTAATGGAAAAATATAAAAAACATTATGAGCTAAAATATCAAATGCTTTTCTTTCAATGTCATCTACCGACCACTCGTCTTGTACAAAATCTAAGCTCTTTCCTTTATATACAGTCAGTCAAGTAAGAGCGTGGTCGACTTTACCTATAGGTAATAAAAGATTTTGCTCTAATTCCTTCGTGAACCTATAGAGGGAAGCTTTGTCCTTGATGCATTGTCAACAAAGATTCAGTGTTCGTTGATTTTTTAGA
The DNA here is from genome assembly GCA_030407085.1 of Trichopria drosophilae. NCBI lineage: Eukaryota > Metazoa > Arthropoda > Insecta > Hymenoptera > Diapriidae > Trichopria > Trichopria drosophilae. The sequence continues at coordinate 114,270,295 of CM059583.1, forward strand.
AGAGAAACACGTTAAGCGTCATGAGTGCTGAATACGCGTTGCGCTATGAGGCTGTGTTCCTGTGCACCCATCCGAAAGGTACAAAAATGTCGCAATCAGCGGCTGCTAAATACATGCGAAAGTCGAAAGCGTTTGCACAGAAGTGGACACAAAGATATAAAGTAGCAAAAACTGTCGATGATTTACCAGAACGTGACTCGATAGGCAAAGTGGACAAAAAAGACGAAAAAAGAATAGTGAATCTGTTTTCGCGGAATCCTGCTTTCACACTGCGGTAAGGACAAGCAAAATTAAAGTCAAAAGGTTTAGATATATCGTAGGAAACTATCCGAACTCATCTCCGTACTCATGACCTGAAATTTCGCAACACAATGAAGAAGCCTCTGTTGACCGAAAAACATGTGACGAAGCGACTCGCTTGGGCGTATGAGAATATCGATAGAGATTTCGACAATGTCCTCACCCGAGCCTGGTCAACTTCCACCAATAGGCTTGTCCAGCGGACCGTAAAACACGCAATAAAGGTGCATCTTTGGGGCTGCTTCTCAAAGCAGGGATTCGGCGCTTTGCACCTGTTTACCTACAACCTAAATTGCAATGGAATGCTGCAAATCTACAAAAAAGCATTGCTGCCGTCTGCCAAACGTTGGTTCATCAGAAAAAGTGACGATTGGATTTTGCAGGAGGAAAACGACCCTAAACACCGCAGCAAGCTCTGTACCGAGTGGAAGACGCACACACACTTTGAAGCACTGATCTTGCGAAATTCGTCGCATCTGGAGATCGTTGCCACTAGAAAACGCCGTCAAATTAGTGGAAAGCATGCCTCGGAGATGCCGGGCAATTATTGACGCCGGTGGTGACTGGACACATTATTAACATAATTGCATCATTGTTTGTAATGAGTATAATGTATATAGCAATATAAAAATTTTATTTAAGAAATTTTTTTATAAATTTACACGACCACGTTCTTACTTGATAGACTGTATTTGTAGTAATATGGAATCTATAGGATAATCTTTGATAGGCGCGCAATCTGTATATTTTCGTCCAATAATTGCCAATTTATTATCTGGGTTATGGCATATTGCTTCAATTAAAACTATGTCCCCAGTTTTTGTATAGCAACAAATGTTAGGTTTGCATACATTTAATGAAAAATCTGCAAAATCTATACATTTATAGCTGTCAGTGTAATCAGATGTCAACTGTGAGTTACTCTGAAGTCGCATGTGAAGACTGTATTTATGGTCCGAAACAAGTTTACTACTACTAGCATTACGACGAAGAGCTGCAGATTTTTCACTAAGCCTGTTAACAATTTTTGCTAGAGGAAAAGAACCTTTAACTACCATATTTTTCAATTCTTGCAATCGGTTTTCAAAGGGAAAAGCACTGTAATCTTCTAAAGGCCCAAAAAGTAAAACATCATTAGCTATGTGGATCAAATTATGTATATTATAAATAATGGTTTCTTCGCCATATAATAGCTTGATTGACTGTACAAAAGTTACAAGTAAATCATTTGCAAAAGCATTATTTTTCTTACATTGTTTGGAATCACTCAATATCCGGATGGCACAATTAAGATAATTGAAATGTTTCAAATGATCTGTTGAAATGTATTTTTGAAAAATAATTGGACCTGTATATAAAAGCATCATTCTAAACTCTGTAGCTTTGAATCTTTTAATTTCATCAAACCCGCGTGTACCAGGAGGGAATTCTACCGGTACCCAAATATTTAGAGAGCTATACTCAATAGACATTTCGCTAATTCTCTCTTTTGCAGCTGCACCATTTCCATATTCATTTAAATAAATTAATGAAAATTTCTCCATTACTCCTAAATACATTTATGTGCATTGGATCTAGAGGCATTTGGGTAATAAGATTGAAATCAATTCCTTCTAATGGAGAAATTAAATTTTGAAAATGTAGTGGAAAGTATCTTCAGTCCTTAAAGGTGAATCCATTTCGAGAAATAAACGACGATTATTTACAGTTATGCCTGTTTGAATGCACTTTTCACATCTGCTATTGTGGGTTGGAAAACAAGCTACGTAATTTCTTGCTGGTGTATCGGCTAAAAACCCTTTTAATTTAATTTTGTGCAAACTACTATTAAAAACCATACCATCATCTTTTAATTTCAAATATTCATGAATGAATGGTTCCAAATAACAATTAACCTTTGCTGGTTTTTTTGTACCATGATGTGCACCTATTACAAAAGGTTCCATATTAAAATCTGCCAGCCTCCCCAGTATTGGTCATAAGTCGCTTTTCGAGCTTTTAGATAGTGGTACAGTAGTCCTCCTCTTAAGGTTTAAATTTTAGCTTTCAAGATGGGGCTTCTTTCCTTAAGGTTTACTTTCCCCTAACCCCCACTACCACAGTTTTTCGTGCTCCACTGCACGCCGCGCGCCTGCGAACGGTCCACAGGCGGTAACAAAATGTCTGGTGGTGGGAGAGGTCGTGAGGGAAAAAATAAAACATAAGGGAAGAAAGTTTTAAACCTTACGGGAAGAATAAACCTTAAGGGGAGTAACCTTAAGGGGAGGACTACTGTATACCATCTACAAATAAATAAAATAGTACATTTTCAGGAATTTTTACATTCGTAGTGGCCAGTAGATGAAATTGATCACTTAATGCCTTTTCTAAACCATAATGCACATACGATCCCTCTGTTGATTCCTGTACTTCAATATTACTGGATCGTGGTGTGTTCAAAATGGTTCGAGCATCAGATGGTAGATGCTCATGACCACACTTTTTTAAGCCTTTTAAAAGAACTGATAAGGCATCATGTTTTATGTGGAATGTTAATGCCCAGTTTCGTATGAAATCATCAATCAACTGTGGCTTAGAAGAATCAGCATTATTTGTTACAATTGGAGTTTCATTTGTAATATTGGAGTCTTCAGTATCACTGGTATTGCTCAATTGTAGTTCATCGTATTCCCAAGAATCTACATCACAAAGTCCTCTTACGTCATTTATGTTTTGATTTACGTGTATGTCGTCAACATTGTTATAACTATTATCCGTATTGCAAAACTCATCTATGCTATTTAAATTTTCATTTACAGGAATGTCGTCATTGGGAGTGTTCAATACTATACTATTAGGAATATTATTATCTCTATTTACAAGGGTTTCACTACTTCTAATTGATCTAATAGCGCTTCGATTCGTCTTTTCTTTTGCCTCTTGGAAAGATTAAGACAATTTTTTTTTAAAGATAATTATATTTAAATAATATTTACTGTTTATATATTATAGATGTAATTTAGCTGTTAAATTTAAAAAGTAAACAATTATTATATTTTGTAGGTTATGTGTGTGAAAAGATAACAGTGTTGGGAAACAATATCTTCGCAATTATAATTCGTTTGCTGTGCCTTATCGATTTCGGTCAATAAATCTTTATTTGGTATAAATCTTTTTTCAATACTATTTTTTACTGTATCTAAAATTTCAAAGTACTTCATTTTGTACTTCTCATCTGAGGTAAAATTTCTGGCTTCGTCTTTTGCTAGCTCACCTACTAATTTTTTCTTTATTGGAATTCGTATTTGTGGAGGAGATTGTTCAATTTCGACAATAGATGATTCTTGTCAATAGATGAACTCTTGTTGAATAGCAGTTGCAAATTTCTGTCATTGATTGACCAAATTTAAGAAATGACTTTCCGCATTTATTTGCTCCAATAATGTTCGAATTGTATTCCAAGCTTTCAAATAATCTAATGATTTTGTCTGTAGAAATACTGAGAAAGGAGAGGTCACAGAAAATAAGTCCAATAAGATTAATGCCATTAATAAATTCTCAAATTTACTCCATTTTTCGAGTAAAGTACGGGCTAAAAATTTTGTTTTGCAATCAAAATATCCCTGGATTACCTGGATTAAAAAGGATAAGAATGTGACAAATTTATTACATTCCAGATTAACTGATTTCTTACATTTTTTTAAATAGTAGGATTTCCTTTCTTTTATGTGTGTTTTTCTCTTTTGCTAAAATTTGTACTTTTGAATAATTAAAATTATGTCCCGTTTCTAACCTATGTTTTGTTAATGCTGTATAGTTGCATCCTTTGCTCTTGATATTATTTTTGTGTTCATAAATTCTAGTTTTTAGGAGCCTGCTCGTTTCTCCAATGTACACACAGTCACAGTAACCACAACGGATTTGATAAACAAAGTCGCTCTTATGAAGTTTATCTAAACGGTCTTTGTATGGTTTAATTCCGCCAATATTGATATTGATTGGCTTGTTTACTACACGTACAGATTGTTTATTTAAGGTTTTTGAAATTTTTTCTGTCAAACCTTTTACGTATGGAAGGAATATTGTTCTTACAGGATCTATTTCTTTAGTACCATCGCGTTTTTCACTTTTGTTGTAAATATAGTGAACCCGTTTTCGTATAGTTTCCTCGATGAGATTTGTAGGATAATTATTTTGTAGTAGTATTTTTTTATCCAAACTCAAATTTTTCTCCCTAAATTTAAATTCCGCTAACAAAATAGCTCGATCTATAAGGCTGTACATTACTCCAATTTTATAATTTAACGGGTGTTCGGAGTAAAAATTAAGGTATCTACCGGACCACGTGGCTGTATGGTGCCAATCAGTTAGCAATACGCCATTATTAAGTCTTATCACCTTAAGATCAAGGAACGTAATCGTACGATTTAACTCTTCCTCCGTGGTAAAAGTTATTTTATTGTCAAAATCTGTAACGTTGTTGAAAACATTTAAAACGAAATCCAACTTTTCGGCCAGAATTCCAATCAAAATGTCGTTAACATATCTGTAGTAAAAGACTAATTTGAAATTTAGTAATTTAAAAAGTTTCTTTTCTAAAAATTCCATAACTAAATTTGCAATAACCGGGGATAAGGGCGAACCCATTGGTACCCAAAAAATTTGTTGGTATGTTTTATTCTGGATGTCGTCTGAATGTTTACTAACGTTTCACCTAAGATCATAGAACATGCTGTATACAGTAAATGGTACGAAATTAAAAATTACACTATATTAACGGAATTCATAAAAGGACTTAACCTTATCTTAAAATGCACTTATTTTAAATTTCAGAATAAAACATACCAACAAATTTTTGGTACTACAGATATGTTGACGACATTTGGAATGGAATTCCGGCCGAAAAGTTGGATTTCGTTTTAAATGTTTTCAACAACTTTACAGATTTTGACAATAAAATAACTTTTACCACGGAGGAAGAGTTAAATCGTACGATTACGTTCCTTGATCTTAAGGTGATAAGAGGTCCGGTAGATACCTTAATTTTTACTCCGAACACCCGTTAAATTATAAAATTGGAGTAATGTACAGCCTCATAGATCGAGCTATTTTGTTAGCGGAATTCAAATTTAGGGAGAAAAATTTGAGTTTGGTTAAAAAAATACTACTACAAAATAATTATCCTACAAATCTCATCGAGGAAACTATACGAAAACGGGTTCACTATATTTACAACAAAAGTGAAAAACGTGATGGTACTAAAAAAATAGATCCTGTAACAACAATATTCCTTCCATACGTAAAAGGTTTTACAGAAAAAATTTCAAAAACCTTAAATAAACAATCTGTACGTATAGTAAACAAGCCAATCAATATCAATATTGGCGGAATTAAACCATACAAAGACCGTTTAGATAAACTTCATAAGAGCGACTTTGTTTATCAAATCCCTTATGGTTACTGTGACTGTGTGTACATTGGAGAAACGAGCAGGCTCCTAAAAACTAGAATTTATGAACACAAAAATAATATCAAGAGCAAAGAAAGCAATTATACAGCATTAACAAAACATAGGTTAGAAACGGGACATAATTTTAATTATTCAAAAGTAAAAATTTTAGCAACAGAGAAAAACACATATAAAAGAAAGGAAATCGAAAACTACTATATAAAAAAAAGGTAAGAAAGCAGTTAACCAGAGATTTCAAAATTTATTTTTTCCAGAAGCATACAACGTTTTGATTTCATAGTCGTAGATAAACATGAATAATTAGGAGGTATTCGAAATGCGAGACACTTGTTTCAAATTTAAAGAGAAGGCTTGTTTATGTTTATGTCGCTCGTGTGAATACCAAAGTTGTGTAAATAGAATGTATTTAAATGCCCCGTTTATGCTACGCCGTTTAGTTCTGACATATCGAAACCTACAATCCGGTACACGTAAAAACTGTGAGTGAAAATTTCCCAAGATGCAACCTCGCATCTAAACGACGAACAAAATCCAGTCGTTTACATCTCTGGGTATGGTTCTCTAAAAAGTTTTATTATACTTTTCAAACCTGTTTTTTTTAAGTTATTCATATCACGTATGTAGGGTCAATTTTCACATTTCCATCAACGGATTTTTCGATATGTAACTAAATTTAAATTTCATTTATAAGTCTTGTAAGTAACTTACGTTTTTGTAAATTACTTTGTATTTTATGTGATACTTTTTTTTTAAAATTGTATGAACAAGATTTTTGGAAAGTTTCATCTTGATGGGTTTAATAGTTCAAAAGTAATGAATGTTTAAGGGGACATTCTAGTGTAAACGCCCAAAAAAAGTACATTTTTGATAATTTTTTTCTCGGGAACTACTATTATCGCAGTCGTTTGCGAAGCTGAGGCTCCCATTCCCAAGAGAGGAGCCCATGGTTTCTAATATCTTTAGAATCGGTGTCTGGCCTTTGTTAAATACGCAAGCTGTAGTCTGGGTGGCAATTTCTAATAATTTTCTTCCGCAATAAACGTGTTTAGGTGTCGATCGCCAAACGCAAGTGTTGAAGGTTTTGGCTCAGTTCTTCATAAATTGGCTTCAAAAGATCTTGAGTTTCTTTATCAAGAGTTGGTGGGTGGGAAACTTGAGTTCCCGAGGCTTTATGCTGTTGCCGCTTACACCAGGAGCTTTCACCTTCAGAACAAATGGTGTTGAGGCTCTGCATCGGTGGAAATTTTTTGGTAATAAGCAGCCCATATTTCTCTCCGCATATCCTTCACCGAATCAGGATGTCGTTGAATTGCTAAGCCATAGTATAAGGATAAATCTTTTATAACTCTGTTGGTGAGAGTAGCGGTTTTTGGTTCACCTTTGGATTTTCCCTTTTTTTTCGGAGCTACTTTTTTGTGTTGACTCTCAACCTGTTTATGAGCTTTTTTGAGTTGCGTAAGCTGTTTTTTAGCGTCTTTTGCTCTTTTATACATCCTTTTCTTCACGTGTAACACGCATTCTTTTTTCTTCACGATAAAGTCATCACCGTAAGGAGAGATTTCGAGTAGATTTTTGAAGGTTTTCGTGTCTCCATCGCCGATGTAATAGGCATACTTTACGTCGTAATTTTCTATCGATCGTTGAAACATTTCAATAATGCCGTCTACCTCCATCTTACCAGCACTACCTTGGTGATTTGTTTGACATTCTGACTCGTGAGTTTCGTACCAAGCATCATATTCTTGTGTATCTACTTTGCCACTCCATGCATTGCATGCCTTACAGAAACTCGATTTTACGATGGCATCTAAGATTTTATTTGAATATTTTCCCATGAGTGATACAATGCCCAGAAGAGAAGAAAATCCTCTCTTGGACCACGAACCATCGCCAGAAACTCAGAGCTCCTTTTCTGGAAATCCAGCTTGTACATTCAACTCTTTTTATTCTTGAACAGCTTTACGAGTCACAATATCGTACACAGTGTTTAGGCTTTCAGAAATGCATTTTATGATACTATAATATACATTGATGTTGAAACTCTTGCCAATATCCATATACCCACAAAAATAGTTTAGGCCTTGCAAACCAACGCCAATCAATCACATAACATACACGAAACGGCGGTTAACTTCATAGGCATTATTTATCATATGACTCGAGTTTATAAATCTGTCTCTACACTGACAGACTAATTTAATTTTAAAACTAAGCCCTCGTTCACCGTATTTTGTAAAAGTAATATCTGAATCACATTGCTTACATTTCACGATGGTTTGTAGTGATAAAAATACAAGAGCGAACTGAATAAAACAATAGCTTGCAGAATCACTTGTTGCCACATTGAAACTGCCATCGTGACAACTTCTCAATTTATTTCCTGATGTACTAACAACATTCGAATCAACTTTATCCGAATGTTGATTCCCACAATATTTTCTTTTTTTTGCACCATAACTTGGCCGTCTTGAAGAAAATGTGCCCTGCTTTTTATCCATTTTCAGTTCGGTCTATTCTAGAAACGATGTTCTGTTCTTGACGAAATTTCAAATAATACTGAATTGTTTGAAGAAACTATTAATTAAAATCGTGAAAAGGGACGCCTATATTGTTTATTTATATATACAGAAGTAGATGTAAAAACAAAACAGCTTTACAAACGTTTAATCGTATACCTACTCCGAAACCCAAGCGCGCGCAGGAAGCGAGCGCACCGGCGCACTCACTTCTGGAGCATTATAACTTGTCAACAAGGTAGAAATTACTCGAATCGACTATGGGATATCAATCTTATGTGTAAAAACTATCGAAAAATGCCAAAAAAAAGGGCAGCGCGTCCGGCCCTTTCGCGGGAAACAGACACGAAAAAAAAAAGCGAGAACAAAGCCTTGCACGCATGACGCGCTACCCGTTGGCCGCTATCTACTAACATTTATTACTTTTGAACTATTAAACCAATCAAGATAAAACATTTCAGAAAACTTGTTCATATCATAATATACAACTTTCACACTGGAATTTTTTCGTAGCTAAAAATTCGCTCAATAAACGAAGCGCTGTGATGTATCAAAACCCGTTTTTCAGACACTCGCCGAAAAAATTCATAACTTTTTTGTTTATTGAAATATATGGGTTTCTTAATCGATACGGAAAACTCTAATAAATAATTTCGTTTTTTATTCGTTTTAAAATTCTCAAAATTAACCATGTTATAGCGAGTTGAAGTGAAAAATGTTGGATTTTCTTGGTTGAAATAAAATCATATTTTTGTTGATTATTTAAAAAACTAAAAATCGTACAATTTTTTACAAAAGAAAAAAAAAGATGCTTCTTATGATTCTGAATAAATCCATGCTGCACTAAATCACCGCCGTGTGGTTTCCCTACAGGTTTGTTTTCGTGTAAAAAAACTACGTTATTTGAGGTTATGGTTGCCAATATTGGAATTCATCTCATAGTTCTGCATTAACGGGTTGTTTCGTAACGAAAGATTTCGTGTTTTATTGTACAAGAAATGGGCACACCCCTCCCATACATATGTCGCCCCTCTCGATTATCCACGTGTAAAGTTTATAAACTTAATTACCTTGATCCGATTTTTTAATTATATAACTCCTCCTTATAATGATGTCATGCTCTTCCTGCATCTTGTGATGGAACTCGCGCTGTAAAGAAATGGAAGAGCTACAAGCTAGAAGCAAAAAAATCCCACGACTCGGAGAAGGACCAGTTTCGGGCGATGAATATCAAACAATTGATAACGATGAATTCATCTCTGTCGTTGTGTTCCGGCCTATTCTACGCTTTACTAGCGCGTGCGCGTTGCGCCTCACCCGCGAGTCGCGTATCTTCTTTCCCTATACTCATGGGAAATATTTGAATCACTGAAAGTAACCTAGCGGAGAATAGTGTGATTCTTACGATTCTTACAATAGTATAATGATTTGCCAACATAAGTTTATCACCAACGCAAGACAGTGGTAAATATTTTAAGGGGAATTTAAACACCGCCATTGTGTGTAAGTTTCTATAATTTTATTTAACTGATCACGCTGAATTGTTTTCAATACACGCATTAATTGTTAACTTGAGCCCTAATCTATTTGACAATTTGAAAAACTACAAAAACAAAAAAAAATAATTATATTTAATTTTTGTTTTTGTTTTTCACAGGTAGACGATTGTTCACGCAACAATGGCTCTGAGATTTCAGAACGAACTGAGCACAAGCCTTCCCTCTTCTAGCCAAATCATAGGCGCAATGATGCATATTTTTATAGAGAAATGTCACTCGGCTCATATAATCTACCCGATAACGAGGAAAATAAAAAAACCGATTATGTTCATAAAAACTCTCCGAAATTCAAGTATACAATATATAAATATTCCGCTGAACGTTTTCGATGCACTGATAAAATTACATCACGTAAAAAAGACTTCAGTAGAATTACAAAGAACACTTTTAAAGTTAGGGCGATTGTTTGAGTTGCCGAAACCAAACACACGAGAGAAATACTGATTTAAGAACTTGACGGCCTTACGAAAGCATTGAAATCATTGGGCACAGAAACGTTAAAACACAATTGGACGAAATGAGGACATACACGGAGAGAAGAATCTATTATGAAATGACGTGAATCGTGCACGAGCAAAAGAACTCGGTAAAGGCAAGTGAATCATTCCCACGCTGCTGCGCTTCTGACATACGTACTTTTAGATGCGACTCAAAAATTCATCACACGATATAAGTATAAGATGTAGTGTAATAATACACACTATAAAAAAGTTGATTGTAGATTTATATGGCGTTGTATGTGAATTTACATACCGGAGCGGAAACAACGCTGAACGAAATAAAACACGTTGCTGACCTACTCATCTCTTGCACCGCCAACCACTGATCCGACGCATGAACAACAATGATAAAATGCAACGACGAATTATGACATCGAAAGAAGCAACGAAGCCCAAAGGAATAACTTAACAGAGCAAGAGATAAATTGAATATTAATATAAATTATGAATGACGCATGTATAATATTAACTTTTAATAAGAAAAACATTTGCTCACACAAACTTCATTCACAGATTGATTTCGTATGAAGCGCCAATCCTCTGTGCACGGTGTATGGAACCTTCTTACTTTAGGTTTTTGAACTTAAATATTTTTGGTGGCAATATCTTTTTTTTACCGCACCCGCATTCTCTTGCGCTTTTAACCACACATCCGCGTAATCGTTAGTTGTAGCAGTGCGAGATGGGGGCGCGAGGATAAAATGAAAGCGATTGCTATGTTGTATAAGTGAATGCAGTTAAGAGTTTTGCCGTTGCATCAACATGTATGTTCAGCTTATTATTTCGAATGCGGATAATAACTCGAAGTTTTCATAATACATTATTAGGAAAAGGCCATTTATCATCAGTTGACGATAGGCCGGTCGCGAGGAACGTGGGAAGAAGAAGGGAACCATTTCTCTCCTTTTCGTGAGACGCCTCGCGCGAGGCTTCCCCTCTCTTTACAACTCTTGAAAAAAGGCGGATTATCTCTAGACTACATTACTTCTGCCTATTAAAACAATAATTTTGGCATGTTGCGATCTTATAATATGGATATGATAACATTGTAATATGACAAAGCTCGTGACCATTATCTTATTTAAATCAAACTTCCGAAATACGTTTCCAACGCGTGTAACAGAAGTGTATGAAAAAAAATCGATTTCATGATTTATTTAGTACGGTAGTATTAGAAGTTGAGAAGATCGGGCCGATGAGTTTGTCACATACGGAGAGGTCGCCTCGTAACAAGAGTACCATTGGAAAAGTATTTCGACAAAACCGAACGATTTCTGGACGCCTTAAGAATTCTCGAAACACAATGTCGCGACACTACAGAACAAGCATGCGGATAAACCGAAGAAGGATGCCCTGGAAGTCTTGACGATGACGTACCGTGTTCGGTGCCGTCAGAAAAATTTCATAATTTCTTTTCGAATCAGCAGTAAGAGAAAAAATGGATTTATTAAGACAACAAACTGAGCAAGTTCACAATCAGTGATTGCCTCACTCGAAGAGATCAGATTGCAACGACAGAAATTTGAGTCGATGGCAGAACAAGAAAGGCGAAAAACTGACACATCGCAGTGATCGAAGTTGAAATTCACCGTTAAACATTAGATTCGATTTAATTAACAAATGCGATTTTATTTCCGAAAATGTACACACGCACAGTAGGGTGGGTCGAAAAACAATTTTTTTTAAAAATGCTATGGGGCCGATGCGGAAAAGTTTTACCACCACAAAACAAGGTTCCATGAATTTTTTCAGATTTTTTATCACACTTTTATTGTTGCCGCATCAGTCATGAAATTTAACATTAGTTTTAAATGGGGAAAAACATCTTTTATCGTTTTTCTTCTGCAATTTCGAGGGAAAAATTTCAAACAATCTGTACTTCTAGATGTCTGTTTTCAGATCGATTTTACGAAGAATAGCCGTTCTACAATACTTAAACAAAAAAATTCTGACTTAGTTATTTCATAATTAACATCCGTAATTTTTACCTTTTTCGAAAAAAAATGATGGATGTTAATTATGAAATAAATAAGTCAGAATTTTTTTTGTCTATTGTAGACGGCTATACGACTAAAAAAGATGTTTTTCCTCATTTAAAACTAATGTTAAACTTCATGGCTGATGCGGCAGCAATAGAAGTGTGATAAAAAATCTGAAAAAATTCATGGAACCTTGTTTTGTGGTGGTAAAACTTTTCCGCACCGGCCCCATAGCATTTTAAAAAAAAAATGTTTTTGGACCCACCATAACGCACAGTTCCGAGTAAATTGTCGGAGATTTTATTAAGATAATCCTCAATTTCGTTGAAAAACTACAAACACTGTCCATCTGTTCAAATAAAAGATAAGAATTTATCCCACTAATGCCCAAATGCACAGACAATTTGCTCTAACTTCAATTCTTATTTTCGAGATGAAATGCAATTCCGAATAAATCAAACCTACCAGATATTACCATTTTCGGGGTCGGTTTTTCGAATGGTGGTTGGAAAATTATAACAGTGCAACTTTTAAGTATAGCTATTGCGTGCATCGCAAATTGCAAGTCCTGAAAAAATCATGTTTTTTACTATATGTGTCAAAATCATATATAAATTTCAATTTTTTAAAGTTTTCTCACTAACATTGGAAAGACCGACCCCGAAAATGGTAAAATCTGGTAGGTCTGATTTTTTCGAAATTTCGTTTCATCTTGAAAATAAGAGTTGAAGTTTGAGCAAATTCTCTATGCATTTCAGCATTAATGGGTTAATTAACAGTTATACTTAGGTTAAATTCTGTTAATATTATGTTTTTACTCGTTCCTGATGGCAACCCGGAAATTTTTTGATACTCATTTGTTATGGAGATTACCATAAGATATTGTCGGCTGCAGAATAATTGCCGATCCGGTCTCTTAGATTCTTGACATGCACACATTCACAAAGGCGATTCATATAGATTTTTAAGTGTCCTGCCTGTCTTAATATTCATCTAATCGGAAAGTTTGTCGATCGAAAAATCGATCGTTTCGTTCTATTCTATGTATCCCATTAATATTATGCAATGTTTTTCAGATAATCTATGCCTATATGTATTTTGAAGTATGAATGTTATAAATTCTGAAAAATAACTTCTAGTTGTTAATATCGAAATCAGAAAATATTCTTTCATGCATATGTGTTTCTAAAAGAAAACAATTTGCAGGTTTTGAAAAAAAAACTAAATAAAAGCCTAACTCGTTTGTAAACAATCCATGATTGGCTAGAACTTATAGAGAAAACATTATATCATCATTAGCGCGCTCACGAAAAGAAAGAACTTTTCTCGTGGAAAATCTTCATCAAAACCCGGCTCCGGAAAAACACAGTTCCCCTATTGTGAAAGGTAATTCTCATCACTGAAACAAGAGACCAAGGAGTCGATACAGGATGTGATCGATGTGTTTATCGGGCAGACGTTACTCTCTATGAGATGGTTGGGATTCAAATAATTCAAATAATAGTAACATAAAATATGGGATAGAAATTTTTGGAATTTGTCGGTGTGTTTATATAAATAATTATTTTGTTGTAAATTTTGAGCACCAACGGATTGGATTGGTCAGTTCGTATAACGTCGTGAAAACGACGTACTAGTTCCAACGCATTCCTAGAAATAAAAATATTAATTTTCAATTCGTCGTGAATACGACGAGTTAGTTCTTAGTCGGAAGGAAAGTTCCCCCCGACACACTATGGGCCAGGCGATCTAGTTCATTGGCCTAAAGTCACGTTGTATTTAAAATCGTTTGAAAGTTATAACTTGGGGGTTTTCGGGGTCGCTGATTGCGAATATGAAGTCGGTATTTCGCAATTCAAAATGGCGGATCCAATATGGCGGCCAATTTCATTAAAAATTGATTCAATCTTCATAAAATTTGTTACTGTGGGGATTCTGGAGTCACTGATTTCGTATTTGATGTCAGTTTTCAAAAATGCAAAATGGCGGATCCAATATGGCTGCCGAAGTAGGAAAAAAATGATTGGATTATAATTTAAATTTAACTTGAGATTTTGTGGGTTTTAATTTCTAAAAAAGATTGTTGTTTAGTTTTATCTGCAGTTTCCAAAGTTTACCACGGGGAAGCTGCAGTATTATTTTAAACCCCATTTTTATATTTTTTTAAATTTGGAAGTTCTGTTTATAAACAAACTTTTGGTATGCCCATGGGATCGCCGCTATCCCCGGTTCTCGCAAACCTCGTACTCGAGCATGCCACTGAAAAAATCTTAAACAAATTAGATTTCAAACCACCTTTTTTCTACCGATACGCTGACGACATCTTGACTTGTGTTCCAGAAGGCTCTGAAACTAACATCTCAAACGAATTCAATAATTTTGACAATATAAATAATAGATTAAAGTTTACTTTCGAATTAGAAAGCAAACATGAGATCAATTACTTAGATGTCAAAATTATAGTGATGCCCGATGGTGGAATCAAACTAGATTGGTTCCACAAACCTACTTGGTCTGGTAGATACATTCATTATCGTTCAGCACACCCTCTATCATACAAAACAGGCATGATTTATGGCCTAATTCACCGTGCGTTAAAACTTTCCTCCGCTGAATTCCATGAAAAAAATTTAAACTTAATTAAACAAATTTTATATGAAAACGGCTATCCTCCTCTCATGGTAAACCAATGCATTAATAAGAGAATAAATATATTAAATTTCAACCAAAATAATAACAATAACAATTCGAATAATGATTTCTCTAAAACAATTAGTTGTCCGTACATAAAAGGTTTAAGTGAAAAAATTGCAAGAATTTTCAAAAATAATAATATCAGAATTTTATCCACCCCCTTCAATACTAATATCGCTAGAATAAAGCCGGGAAAAGACATTTTACCAACAAAAAAACAACGGGATGTTATCTACGAAATACCTTGCGCACACTGCAACAAATCGTACATAGGCCAAACATACAGACCTTTGGAAGTGCGACTTAAAGAACACAAAAGAAACTTTTTAACATCAAACAAAGAACAACATACTGGTCTAACGCATCATAGAAACGAGACAGGACATGATTTCGACTATGATAACACCAAGATACTTGCTAGAGAAAAGAACTGGAGAAAAAGGTGCCATATGGAAAATTTTTTCATTAAAAAAGAAGAAAACACTGTCAACATTAGATTTGAAAAATCCTATCAACCGGATATTTATAATTCGCTATTAAATTAATTTCTTAAATTTTATTTTGTTATTTTCATTTAAATGCCGTTCATGTATTCTGTTTACTTTCTCGTTGTTTATTTTGTTCCCCTACTACCTATAAATACGGCACCCGAAACATTCAAAATTCTGAAGATGACCCAAACACGGGTCGAAACGTCAAGCTAAATTTCCCCTTTTAATTCATTATTAGCTTTTTTATGTTTTAATATATAACCTCCCCCCCCCCCTATTTAAAAAAAAAACTTTTCAATTAATTTTTTATTATTATTATTATTTTTATCATCTCCTTGTTTCACATATAACCCCTTGTTTTTAATTGTTGCCGTTAAACATCAATACTCGTATTATCTCTAATTATTAAAAGCGGCCGAGAAACTGTATTGTTTAAAATTTTTTTAAATATTTTAAAAAATTTTTTTACTTCTATAACGTTTTTTTTTATATTTTTTTTTGTTCCCTTTGCCTCTCACATTCGGGGTCCTTAATAGGTCCACGTCTGTAATTCTATTTATACGTCCTATATAACATTAAAAACCGATTCCAGAAAGTGAAAAAAATTAACAAAAATGCATACGGCCTGTAGAATTGTTTAAATACTCTATAAACATATCTGCTGCTGGGAGAACTGAGATAGGTCCACGTCTGTAATACTATTTATACGTCCTACATAACATTAAAAACCGATTCAAGAAAGTGAAAAAAATTAACAAAAATGCGTACGGCCAACAGCATTGTTTAAATAATCTATAAATAATATCTGCTGCTGGGAAAACGGAGATAGGTCCACGGATTTTTGTTATTTTTTTTTAATTTGTGGAATCGGTTTATAATATTGTATAGGACGTATAAAAAGAATTACAGACGTGGACCTATCTCCGTTTTCCCAGCAGCAGATATTGTTTATAGATTATTCAAACAATTCTACAGGCCATACGCATTTTTGTTATTTTTTTTCACTTTGTGTAATCGGTTTCTAATGTTGTATAGGACGTATAAAAAGAATTACAGACTTGGACCTATCTCCGTTTTCCCAGCAGCAGATATTGTTTATAGATTATTTAAACAATTCTACAGGCCGTACGCATTTTCGTTAATTTTTTTCACTTTATGTAATCGGTTTCTAATGTTGTATAGGACGTATAAAAAGAATTACAGACTTGGACCTATCTCCGTTTTCCCAGCAGCAGATATTATTTATAGATTATTTAAACAATGCTGTTGGCCGTACGCATTTTTGTTAATTTTTTTCACTTTGTGTAATCGATTACTAATGTTGTAGGGATCGTGTAAATAGAATTACAGAGGTGGACTTCATCCCGTTTTGTCAGCAGCACATCTTGTTTAAAAATTGTTTAAACAATTCCCTGGTTTATATGAATTTTTCCTAACTTGTTTATTATTATTCGATTGTTAGTGTTGTATAGAAGATATGGTAAAAATTGTGGACCGATTGTTATCACCGATCCTCATATAATTACGATATACTTTGGATGAATGAGAACCACTGCTCCGCCGAATCTGCTGCCGGGAATCTGCTTCTAGCTTCAGCGTTATAATAATAGATGCACCAAGAAAAACTCCACTTGATTTGGTTGTACGTTGAACGGGAAATTTCGGAAATAAATAATGTTCCTTAATACATGAGAAAGCATAACTAGTTTATTTTCCAAATTTCTCATTCAATTTTCAACAATATCACTAGGTTATATTAAATAAAATTTAAAAACTAATGTCAAAATTCACCGAATTTAATTAATTTTAAAACATACTTATTAATTACAATTCATTTTAAAATGACAGATTTTAAAAAGTTGTTTGAAATTTTCATAAAATTGTGGTACAACTGATAGCTTTAGAACTGGCAACAACCAAAACGAACAAGCATCAACGACAACTGCAAGAAGCATCTCATGATGATCGCAAACAAGACGACTTGTCCGAATTTGATCAAAGAATTCAGAATAAACGTTTTCTTGATATATACGTGTCATCGGATGGTTATCCAGCCGAGGTTAAAAAATTATATTAGTGCACCTCCCGTCGCAAGAAAGGAACACTCGAACCCATTATTGGTATGGAAAAAATGAGAAGAACAGTATACTTATGTGCACAAGATTGCTCGTAAGTTCTTGCCCATAATGGCGTTCCGTTCCTTGTGAACGTTTGTTTTCGCACGCAGGACTCATTTCTAACCAATTGCGGAATAGATAATAGACAATCTTGTCTCCAAAAAAATTGAACATTTTGGTTTTTCTACGAAGTATCGATGAAAACATATGGTTTCACTAGAACTTAGAACATTTTAAAATTAATGTGATACTTGTTACTTGTCAGAACAATTACATTACAAGTGTTCTATTATTGTTAATAAAGTTTAATGTATGTCCTGTAATATATTGTTTTCGCAGAATCTCTTTATTTTTAAAACTACATTTTTCCTCATCAAATTTAAATATCCTAATATTATTACTGTAATATGTGTAGACCCTCCTTAAGGAGAGACTAAAGTCATATTTAGCAAAGAGGTAACATATTCCGAAAAATCTAAATTAACAATGATTGAAACCGTTTATTAAAATTTGGGCGTTGGTAACGCAATTCTACATAATCCGTACGATACTGAAAATTGCCAGTTAAATGGTTCAATCGATTCAGAAATAAGAAAAAATCATCTCTAAATAATAATTTCTAAAAATGTTCACTCTATTCTCATTTACTTTCGTTCCGGGTTTGGAATTTTTTCGTATATATAGCTCAGAATTATATTTTTAGAGAACCAGAGGGAATTTTGAAAAATATTTGTACATTTTTAGCACAAATGAATATTTTACCAAAAGAGCACATTAGATCTTCCTTAAACTTAAAAGCCCTGGAAGTAAGCAAAAATTGAGAAAATATTGCGTCAATCTCTTAACATTACGAACTTATCTCAGAAATTGTTCGTAATTCTTAAAGATCACCGTAATATTTTTCGCTTTTTCCCAGCTCAGACAGGCCTTTAAGAAATTTATTTAAAATTAATATACATGAAGTTAAATTTTACTCCTAACGGGTGCGGCCGGAACTCAATAATTGCTGGGTTTCCCCGGGAATTCGAAAGTCCACGCTGGCTCTGGGCCGAGTCTCCCGGGATCGGACGGATCGTGGTGGTTCGAGAATCGTTCTGTCCTTCGTTCCATCCTCTCGTTCTTCTTCCTTCTTGCCTGCTTCCTTCCTTCCTTCTTACTGGCTCGTTGCGAAAAAGGTGAAGTGCGGAAAAGAAAATTCGGGGATTTTTTAAAGGTATTTTATTTCTCGCTTCCTAGTCCGTTGGCCGATGTCGAATGGGGATAGAGCCGAGCGCTCGGAAAATCCTCGTCGTTCGGGAATCGAAGTCTTAATAATCATAACTTGTTCGTGACCTTACGTTATACATAGCGGCGGCGCACCGATCAGACACGAGTTCGGTTTCGCGTCTAGTGATTGGTTAACGGAGGGTTTTGTGTAAAGTGGAATTTCTTAATCGCAAAGAATAGTTTTTAGGAGTTTATAACAATTTGAGTAAACATAAATAAATAAATAAATAACTATATGGACGTCACTGGGATGTCAGTGCCGTCGAGCGAGTTACTTATTACTCTTCTTATATGTAAAATTATGGAAACGATAGCTATTGGGTTTTAAATAATATTTATATAAACAGACCGACAAATTCCAAGAATTTCTATCTGATATTTTATTTTATTATATAAACGGTCGAGAAATAAACAAAGATTTGTCAAATATTAGTATAGGCACTGCTGAAAAGGAGTATACAGAAAACAACAAATATTGTGTGATCACACAGTAAAATTATACTGTATAAAGTTGCAAATAGTAATGTATAAGATAGTTATGTTTGTGGTATTATATTATAAAATTGTTTAGCGTTATTCTGTATTTTTATTATTTCTATGATTCGAAACACGCAGAATGTTTACTACACGGACGAAAATCTACCTAATAAATTCAATTACCGCTCGATAGTTGAGGGAAAGTAGTAAAATGAACTACTTTTATGGGTAGACAAATGGTGTCTATGGTTTTAACATTTACAATTTTTATTAAAGTTAATAGTTAGTACTTTACCAAATTATCTAGTAGAATTGTCTCAATTTTTGAAGAACTAATCAAGTGACTCGTAAATTTCATTCATCTAATTACTTTCTTAATAGTTGTAATTACTTAAGGATAGTTCTTACAGCTAAAGAAATTCAGTTGAGGACCTCGTTAAAAAGTATTCACTTGACCATACTTTTGGCACTTTAGACGATCGAACTAGAGCTGCGATTGTTACAATAAGAGTGGGTTAAACGATAAAAGTTATCGTTTAATGGATCATAGAGTCATGGTGTTTTTAGATATGTCAATGTTTCTATATGTTTCTCGAATATTATTCTGTATATTGTTTATTAGGCATAGACGTAAGATACCATGTTTACAATATTCAAATGTTGTTTTAAAAAAAACTTTTCTTTTCTTGTACTTACGAATTTCTTATGTTTAAATATAGCATCTCGTGTATTTGGATTGGATTGATCAGTCTAATTTGGTGGCAGTTGAAGTAAATCCAACTTCGCTAACGGCAAAATTACCTCCAAGATTAAAGAAGAAACACTTCGCATCATAATCAACATTCAGTCTGTTAATACCTTACCTGTACAGAAAGTAAATTTATAAATGTTTATAATTAATAA
Organism: Trichopria drosophilae; assembly: GCA_030407085.1. Taxonomy (NCBI): domain Eukaryota; kingdom Metazoa; phylum Arthropoda; class Insecta; order Hymenoptera; family Diapriidae; genus Trichopria; species Trichopria drosophilae. Next base: position 114,290,546 of record CM059583.1, read on the forward strand.
ATGACATATAAATAAATCCAATTAATCAAAGTATACAAATATATATAATAATAAAGTATACCAATAAAAAAATGTAATACCCTATAAATTTTTTCCAACGTTCTTCGTCAGGTTGTTAACGATCTCGTGACAATTATATAACTTCTAGTTACTGGAACTAGAAGTATTTTCATCACACTGTTCGAAATCAATGTGTAATGAGGGTGTAGTTGTATCGTAATAAACGCCTATTGTTTAACAGTGAAAATATTCAAAACAGATTTTGGGTGACCACATTATATATTGTTGGAAACTTCGTGTAAATTCGCTACGTGTACTGAAATTTCGCAAGTCGGCGAATACTGTGTAGCTTCGTATAGCAAAGTGTATTTGAAGAGGTTGGAAAAGAAACTGAGTAAAATAACAGAAAAACCCGTAAAATTCAAAATTACATTGTAGCCTGAATTTTTTTACGGAAAATAAGAGCATAAAAACAAGTAGAATGCACACAAGGATTATTTAAAATACTACAATCTATATTTAACCGAAATCTCATTACACAAACAAGAGGGTTCGAAAGATCACGCGACGGGAAAATTACTTTTCAAACGACCGACACAGGAAACGCAACGCGAAAGGAAAAAGAGGAAAGAAGGAGGCACAACATTTCCTGGGTCGGCACTGACGCCTCATGCGCTCTTAGATCCGATGAAAATCATAATCAAATAAATTATTTGTAATGTAATTTGACCATTTTGACAACAATGTAATGGGTCGGGTTTTGTCCCAACTTCGATTTTCAGCGTGGGTTTTCGCCCCCTTTGCGGCGAAGGCAGTCCGTCTACATCTCGATAGCGAAAACGTGGTTTTCTCCAAAAACGTACAAGCGCTCTTTTTTTTCTACTGAATCAGCATCGGATATCTCATTGCGAGCGTAATCATAAATATTTTCCGCGAGTTGTGCATTGGATATTGTTTGATTTAAAGTGGATGTAAAACGCTGGAATAAAAACATTGTTTTATGTAATTCTCGGCTTCTTCTTAAACCCATCGACAGCTCCCAGCTCAGCGGTGACTTTGACCTTTTTTCTCTAGTGTCGCATGCCGACCTATTTTGGGATAAAGTGCTACAAATTTTTGGATTCGCGAAGATCTCGTAGCCCTTTTGAATAGTGGATGTTTCAAGTTACGTAAATAGGCAAGTAACTCGTCACAATTACTCGCCGACATTGATCCGACAGATCACGGTCTGGCATGGGATAAGCCAATACATGAGACAGAGAGGATTAAAACTCTGGGTTTGGTGTGGAATCCTACGTTCGACATTTACCAATATAAAATTAATAAGGCTGCTCCGACCTTATTCACAAAACCAATTCTGCTGTCGATAATAGCCAGATTATATGACCCGCTCGGTTGGGTCTCACCGGTCATAATTTGGGCAAAGATTATAGTTCAAAAACTGTCGCAATCTCAATTGGACTGGGATACTCCTCTTCCCTTAGACATTATCGATAACTGCAGCATCTTCTATGATGCGCTGTCCGCTCTGGCTGGGTTCAGCGTGCCTCGGTGTACAAGCTAAGCTCCTGACATGATTTACTGCGAACTTCACGGGTTCGCCGATGCTTCAAACGCAGCATACGCGGCCATTGTTTACATGCGCGTCTGTCATCGCAAACACCCGCCTCAAATATTGCTCCTCGCAAGTCGCACGAAGGTCCATCCTTTGAAGCAATTACCATTCCGAGCCTTGAACTCTCCGCAGCCGTTCTATTGGCGAGATTGCTAGCCTATATACGCAAATCTAGCAATTTTCCACTCTCTCCTTACACTATTGTACCGACGTTTCAACCGTTCTTCATTGGCTTCGATCTCCGCCAACACGATGGCAGACTTTCGCCGCCAATCGAGGGGCTCAGATCCAGTCGCTGCTTCCGGGATTGGAATGGCGCCACGTTACAAGTGCGCAAAATCCGGCCGATTTAGCCTCGCGTGGCATATATGCTCATTCCTTGGTAACTTGCACCCTCTGGAGACACGGACCTTTGTGAATAACGCAGGAATCCAGTCATTGGCCGAATAATCTCCCAAATTTAGCATTCAACGCACCGCTGGACGTGCGCTCCCATCTCAGCACGCCTATTCATCATCATGCACTGTATTAGACCAACTCTCAAGCACGGTTTCATCGTGGAAACGACTCTGTCGAACGCTAGCGTTTGTTCTCCGATGGAAACAATGCCTAAAGGAAACGATCATCAAAGGTCGACTACCTCCTGACGAAATGGTGCATGCGGAAACCATCATTTATCGAACATTACAGGCCGCGCGCTGCCTTCTCGGCGGAGCTTGTTGATCTTCGGTCGAAAGGGATAGTGTCAGCCAAAAGTCCGTTGAAGAAACTGGATCCTACGATCGATGTTGAAGGATTAATCCGGGTGGGTGGCCGTTTGGATAATTCCTCGTTATCTCTGCACGCTAAACATCCACTCGTCTTGTCATCCCACCCCGCAGTACGCCTCCTCGTCGAATTCCCGCATGACAGATGCATGCACGGAGGTACCGCGCTGACCCTGCGTACATTGCGCCAGTCCGTATGGATTCTGCAGGCAAAAAAAAATTATCACAGGGGTCATACACCGCTGTTCGACATGCGCCCGTCACCGAGCTGAACTTAGTTCACAAACTATGGGCTATTTACCCACTCCGCGCGTTTCAAGGCCGAAACGGCCGTTCCTACATACTGGGGTGGTTTATGCTGGACCATATCAGGTCCGTATTGGTACTGGCCGAGGAAAGAAAGCCCACCTCTGTCATATTGGACTGTTCGTATGCTTTGCAATTAAAGCTGTGCACCTGGAGCTTTTGTCGGACTACACGTCCGCCGCATTCATAGCAGCTTTCCGGCGGTTCGTGGCCGGACGCGGGTTACCTGGTCACCTGTATAACGACTGTGGTACCACGTTTGTTGGTGCTGATACAGAATTGTCGAACGCCTACCTTCAGCCAATTCAGACGGATGAATTCCGAGATTTACTCGCGGTCGACAAAGTGAATTGGCACTTTTACCACCAGCTGCACCTCACTTTGGCGGACTTTGGGAAGCCGGGGTGAAGAGTGTCAAAGCCTATAGCGGGATAAGACGGTAAAAACTGCCCCCGCCTTGATTTTTATTTTGAATTTCGAAAGGACATATTTAAAAACCCCTTTAGCCAAATTTTCAGCCCCCTAGGTGGTAGTAGGTTGCTCCTATCGTAAAAAACATGTTTTTTAGAAAAAAAATTCTCTGTTTCCACTGTTTGATCCAAATAATCTGAAAAAATTCATGAACGTATGTTTTGAGTGAGAAAATACCTTGATTTTTTCAGATTTTTAGGGTCTAATCCGGAGCCACAACAAATTCTTGAATTTTTCAATGATATTTTAGGTTATGAAGCTCATATTTGGCCAACTTCTAAATAACAATTTTTTGTGTAGTTTTCCTCCTACTTTCGCATGACGATGTTACATAACCTCAAAATTATGTACTTCGATAGGTATTAGAAAACCCAAAAATACTCTAGGACTTTCTTTCGGGTCTAATCAGTTTTTAGAAGCAAGTATTACATTGCTGTCGCTGTAAAAGTGCTTATTCAACCAGTTTTTAGGTATAGGAAAACTTCATATTATTGGAAAGATATTAATCATTATAATTAATGCTAAAAATAAGTGAATATTTCCGATAGAAATTAAAATAACGTTTATCAAAAAGTTGTAAATATGTTCATTTTTTTTATTAAAATAGTAAAATAATGATTTAATACGTGACAAAATTACATCAATTAACAATTATATGAGTTTTAACATCTAACTAGAATATTATTAATCTTCGTCACTATCGTTGTCTGTGACTTCAGTTCAGTATGTAAGGTCTTGTCAAAAAATGCTCGCTGGATTCTCAATCAACTTCTTTGATATTTCTTAGGCGATCATATATATTGGTTAGAATTTTCCGTACGGAGCCCGAATTTCGAAAAATCAATTCAATCGCTTTTAATTTAGGCTTTTTTACGTAAATTACTACCTTATCGACTGAGCCGACTACATGCCCCTTAAGGGGAGAGTCTGATGTAAATCGAAATTTTTTAGCCAAAAATTTGTTCGCTTTAAAAATTAGTTTATAGTCTGGAGAATACATTGTGGAAATTTCAAATCCGAATTCGATCTCTAAGTGCCTCAAATCGAGCTTTTAAGCGAGGAGTTCAAACCGGCTTCGAGCGTCGGGCGAAGGCAAACGGCAGCCGGCAGCGACTATAAACCGCTTTTTCTCGACTTTCAATTTTCGCGTTTCTTTCTTGCTTACAAGCAAGATTAAAAAAAAGTATGCAACCAATCGGAATGATCCAAAGTGCATTTTCTTCAGTATTAAATTCTCTTCGATCTGAACTGACATCTTTGTAATAAAAGTATTGTTTACTATTTTTTAAGGGAGGGGGGGGGGGAGTAAATATTTTTTTCTTGAAAATTAACATTCATTTGTTCAAAACTGCCTTTAATTTTTTTTTCATCATTTCTTCCGGGGTTTTTAGGTTCACATAGAAGATAAACTTATATTAAGCACAAAACTTTGTTGTTTTTTTTTTATTTTAGACGACCTTTACGACTTCTATCCAGCTTGAAGCGTGGGAACTCAAAGACGGAGGCGCTGCGGCAAATACCCCATAAGTCCGCCATTTTGGAATATTTTTACACGAAAAAATTCCTGCATCATCTTCGATGTTATGCTAAAATATACTGACAATACCAGGATGATTGCTTATTTATTTCCTTTAAAAAAAGCACGAAAAACACCTCAATTTTTCCCGTTTACATCAGACTCTCCCCTTAAGGAGGGCGCGCACCGAATCTTGCAACCCAGTCGCAGTCGCAGTCGCAGCTCAAGACACACACATTTTGGTAGTCGTAGCTACAGCGCCCCCTAAACAGATGTTCTGCAACAAGTCGTAAGATCCTGCGACAAGCTGTGTGCGCTCTCCTTTACATTCCGGTCGACATGTTGTCTTTGTTTTCACCTATATGTATATGTATTTACCTAAAAGGCAAAGACAGCAGAAGACCGGAAGGAACGAATCATTGCAGTTGGGTGTACACTCAAGTTGTTCGGTTCTTTCCGGTTCGGAAAATCTTGCTCAGTTCAACTGAATACATACTGAACTGAAGTTACATACAACGATAGTGACGAAGATTAATAATATTCTAGTTAGTTGTTAAAACTCCTATAATTGTTAATTGATATAATTTTGTCACGTATTAAATCATATTTACGACTTTTTGATAAACGTTATTTTAATTTCTATCAGAAATATTCACTTATTTTTAGCATTAATTATAATGATTAATATCTTTCCAATAATATGAAGTTTTCCTACACCTAAAAACTGGTTGAATAAGGACTTTTGCAGCGACAGCAAAGTAATACTTGCTTTTAAAAACTGATTAGACCTGAAAGAAAGTCCTAGAGTATTTTTGGATTTTCTAATACCTATTAGAAATGATTAGACGGGCATGGTAAAGGAAAAGGACTGCGATGTAAAATTAAATTCCGTGAAGATGTGTGGCATCAGTACGGAGGGGGAAATAAGGAGACTTATCGTTAGAGGAAAGTACGAAGGGGGGCATTTACATTCCCTCGTATGTGTGGGAGAGTGAGACCCTATGGGAAATCTCTCAGAGGTACGGCGAGGGACGGCGGTGATGACATTCCCATATCCTAAAGAGAGGCGGACGGGCTGCATTTTCATTTTATGCAAACATATTGATGAGTAGGAACAGCCGGTAGACTATTCCATCGGAGCATGGGACGTAAGGTCTGCCGTGGAGCTTTACTGAGTGACGACTGTCGACTCCGGCTCGGAACGGTGGAGGCACCGAAAGTCACCGAATGATACACACAACAGAGGAGGGGAAGAGATCGAGTCAGACGCAGCGGCGGCTGCAGAAGTCCAACGAAGAAAATTGAGTATTGGTGTGGCCTGCGAAGCACAGGCGAGCAAAGAGGGGTGAAGAGCGCGGGCGCGGCTGGAAACGTCCATTCAACGTTTGAAAAAAGTGAACGGCTGGCAAATGCGTAGCCGTGGTGGGGGAGGGGAAACGAACAGCGGACTCTCGCGCGTCGCGGCTGTGACGAAGTCCAGCCGAGGCCGTTGCATGGAAGAATCTAGCAGAGGGAGAGGGTTCTTGCATCAAGATCGGAACAGACGTGTGTATGCACGACTGAGGCGAACGGCTAACGTAGCCGTAGCGGGGACGAGAAATATATTTGAGACGATGGAAGTAACAGTGATGATGATGCTGTACGTCGAACCTTGACGGTAAGAATGGTCCCTGAATGTTGCCGACTTTCCATTCGCGGGTTTATCAGGATTTTCCTGCTGTTGTCCGCATACTGGGCAAGCAGGAATCTTCTTTTGACCTCTTGCCTGGTCACACTCGAACATAAAATCTTTTTATTTAATAATTTAGATTCGATAAGGGGTAGATGAGTGACGTATTTCATCACTACATATATAAGAAACTTGTACATCAAAATAAGTAAATATTGAAGTAATGGTTTGAAAGTTCTAGAAATAAGTATTCATAAAGTATACAGATATGCTGACTTTCAGTGCAATCTTTATGTACCCTCACTCTATTATTATGTAAAGGAAGTTTATAAGCAATAGTAAAAGGCATGTAAATGAAAACATTTTATATGTATAAACGCGGCACATTTATTTTTTACAAAATACATACATACAAAAAATCATCGGAATATTAATTGTCGTATTTGCTGCGCTTGGCTAGCGGTTGGACTTGCTCGTCATCTTCAGGATGTCCGTTGCCATCGTCTTGGTCCGTTAACATGTCACTGAGGGGCGGTTGTTGAATATCGTCGAGATCATCGTCGTCGTTCTCCATTTCGTTAGCCGTAATTTCTGATGGAGTTATCGAGTTCAGGCATGTTTGCCCGGAACAGTGGAAGCATATTACCGAACATTTAATGCATGCTTTTCGACAGCCACACGAGCCACTGCAGTTTCCCTTGCACTTGCAAGAAATTAATTTCAGTAGCTCTGTAGGTGCAGGTGGGACTTCCGTTGTTATGGGTTGCAAACCTGCGTTCGTTCTCTTCCAGCCCCATTCTTCTGGATCTGTGTAATTGTCCATCCACGTTTGAACTTGCTGGTACGTATGTAAGATGTGATGTCTCGCTGAACTTTTCGTGGGAGGCAACACGGCTAAATTTAATTTGGAAGTTGCAGCCACTTTTACGAAGCGCTTAAATCTAAGCGTATCCAAGCATTGTCGCTTTTGGCCCCACCGTATAAAGCGATGAGAAATACTTCACCGGCCGAAACGAGAATTTCAGGATCTATGTTCTTGACTTTAAAAACCTCGACCGCAGTCTGCAACTCTGGATGACTTTTGAGCGTTGTAATGAATTTCATTTTTCCAATATTAAATAACGAAGACGTTGTATCGCATCCGCTGAATACGTGGAGGAAAAAGAGGTTGTCTCGTACACGGTCGTCATATTTGAAGCTTGTGTGATCAAAAATAGCTTCTTTATTTTTACCTTTCGCGGGTTTCTTGAAAAAAAATGTTAGGGTTGTCAGCAGCAAGTCCTGTCATGATAACGAGCAAGTCAATGTCTTCGCCCGTTATTTCCACGGAATCGTACACTTTTAAATTGTCAATAGCCGTTTCCACAATGAGTACGTCAGCATCTTCAAAGGCTTGTTCTGTTTGTATTCCAGCCACTTCCAAGCAGTTACGAAGCATTGTAACGAAGTTCTTTTTGTTTGTTTCGTTAGAGAGAAATTTTTCTTGGCTGACTGTGAGCAGGGTCGATTCGTTGAAAACAATATCTGGGCATTGATTTTTCCTTAGACGTCTCAATCTTTCGCTTGATTTTGTCCCAGCACAGGTTAGATCACTTGTGTAACCATCGAAGACGACGACAACGTTGGAACCAAAGTTTTTCGTTACATAAGTCACGTACTTGCGAGAAATAAGCTCGACTCTTGTCACTTTTCCCCACACGACTTTGTGTAAAAGAAAGCCGCCGTCTATCCCTTTCCCATGGTTATCTCCAAATTGCGGCACATTTTCCAATGGCTTAAATGCAGAGTATAACGAGGACTCTGTTCTTTTACGCATTCCTTCTTCAGAAAACAAAGTGAGAGGGAAAGGCACGAGTTCGAATGAGAGATATTTCTGGATATCTTCATCAGAATGTTTTGTAATACACATTCGCTGAAACAAAAACAACGGATGATCGGAATACTGGTAGATTCTATTCTGACCGAACAGTTGATTGCAGCCAATGGCTCAACTCTATTTTTGCGTTGGAAAGACATAGAATTTTTTTCCTATTATGTTTGTCAGCATATCGTAACCGATTTCATCGGCACGGTGACAATTGGTACTGTCCAATCCAATTATACCAGTGCCTACTGAAATTAATTTCTCTCCTTCGGGAAACGGGTTGTGGGATGCCAGCCAAAAATCAAGTTTCTCTCCGTCGGCGTTATCTCTTGCGATTCTACTTGGACGCACGTCGACGTGCTGTTCCGTCGTGGCACATGTAACTCCTGCAAAGTTTTCGATTTCTTCGCAAAGATTTTGAAGCAAAACCATGCCCAAAACCCATGATGAGATGCAGCTGTCTGACATGCTTCGATGGTGCAACCCTCCAGCTGTCCACAATGAGCGCATCAATACTTGCTCGATGGTTTGGTCCGACATTATGCCGGACCAGAACTTGTGGGTTCTACGTACAGTAAAGAAGTCATTCTTGGTGAAGTTATTCAATTCGTCAGCAGGCATTTTTTCACTTAACGTCCTCATCTGCTGTAAGTACAAGTGGGCAGACTTTGCGTATAGAAAGCGGCCGGCAGCATGGAAATACGGCAGCATTTTTTTGCTCCTTGAATTTCTGGAAAATGTTTTTTACGGCTTCATTAGTGGAGGCTTCCAGCACAACAACTCGATCAAGGGGATCCGTAAAAGTGTCTAAAATATCACGATCAGCGTCAGTGAAATCAACGGTGTCATAAATGATTTTCCCTAAAGCCAAGTGCAGCAACATGTGAGCTCAAATTGCTCGTGAGTATGCGTGTCTTCCAAGTATTTTTGTAACGCAATTTGCTGCATAAATCAATTGAAAGACTTCTTCAATACCGCTACCCGACATTATAAATCCAACAGCTCCAAGGAAGGACATGTGAAGATGAAAACCTCCTAGCGACATTGTGTAAGTCAGATGCTGGGTCTGATGCTGCCACAATATCGCAGGCCTTCCAGTACAGCGGCTGGTCAAAAGTAACGATACACGTTTTTTTATTTGAGCTTTTGCATCTTTCGATGGCTTGAAGCAGCGACGTATAAATAGTATCATACTCTGAAGGAGGCGCATTAACGAATGCTATACATAAAATCTTGGACGTCACATACAACAAATTCTTCGTGCATTGCTCCATAAATCCATTCCAGCCTGGTGTTTCGTCAGCACATGACCATTTTGCATACTTTCATATAAAATCCGGAAACGTTGGAAAAATCTGTCGCGAAATGTTGAACAATTCATCGACATCAGCGACACGAATGGTCTCTAATCCCGCTGTTGCGTGTTTTTGGTAGTTAAGAACTGAAACAGCCCCCAGTTGAGCGACTTCTGCAGCAGATTTGGGTTTCACGACTCGTAGTAAGCGGGATTCTTTTGCAATAGCTGTCGATGGCGTGATGCATTGTATGCCTCCCATAGCATGAAACATATATTAACATATACAAAATAGCATGATTACCATCCAATGTGTTCGTGTTAAAATCCGCATTATCAAATACGAACGGGGAAAAAGAATTTTCCAAAACATTTCTTTCTTTTCCTTGAATGCTGGAGTTTTCATACATTGCCACTTCGCCGTATGATGCGCAGAAGCCCATTTTGGATAACACGCTGATGAGAATTTTGGATGCAAATTTTTTGTATAAAAATGCTCCAACACCAATTTGAAACGGGGACAGAACCGAGCACGGCCGTACACCTACGATGATTGCGTGCGCAATCGATATACATTTTCGTTCCCAAGGCACTAGTGAACCGCGTTTATCTTTCATGATAATTTAAGACAAAAACACTTACAATGATTTAGGTACAGCACCTTTTGCATCTGTCACAAAGTCGTCAGATGGCGGATAATTATCTGTTTCGTAAACTACCGAGCGTATATCACGACGAATCCACGTGTGCAGTCTGCAGCAGAAAAGTGGCTCCGATATCCATCTTCTCCGCTGCAGACTGCACCGGGCCATTTCGTTTGCAACTGTAACCACTCCCTCTACCATCGGGTAAGTGGTTACAGGATCTCGTATGACCTCAGTAGACGGAGCGATACCAGCAGCACTGCTTTCTGCATTCGGCCTGCGATGGAATTTGCATGTTCTCGACAGGCCGGAATGCTTTTGATGTTTTGGAGGAAAGTTGGTCTCATTCCACCCAGCACTCCAATTATCAGCAGGACGAGCTTGATTTTGAATCATCGATACAGCTTGCGAATCTCGGACAGGAGTTTGATCTCATGTGAGTATCATGACCTCATATTTCATCCGTTTTTCGTCCTCTTTGCTGACTATATTTGTTTCTGCTGGTGCAGAAAACTCGATGACGAAGATGGATTTGTCATCGAAGTCAACAAGGACGATGTACGGCTTATTGGCTGACATTTGCCTGCTCGTCAGGAATGAGTAATTCCAGTATATTCGGCATGACTCATTCCCGACTACGGATTCAATATCAGTGGGAACGTACGGCAAAACTAGGGTTGCATCAATACCATAAGTGCTGCGAAGATGGTAATACAGCACTGGAAGAGCCGCATTGTGACGTTCGATGTATGCTGAAACTGCATATATTGGACATGCTGCCAAAAGATGCATTAGTGTCTCAGCATGACATCTACACAATCTACAAAGCGTACTCTGTACCGCCTGGTGTGAGATGTTCTGGCGATACGCTAAGGTATAGATGACCCCATCCTGGTATGCGAAGATAAAACCCTCGGTCTCGGATTTCAAGCCGGCTGATCTTAAGAACGAGAAGGTTATCTCTGCCGACAAGCCAAGTTGTTGGCCATTTCGAAAGAATTGTCCATGAAATGGCTTGTCGATATGCCTTCCCTCCAACATACGGAGTTGTTCTTTCCGTATGTTTGCCCTGAGACGCACTGGGCACAGATTGATGACTGATTCAGCCTCCTGTGCACCACAACGTCCCACGTTGAAAACCAGACCGAGGTTTCGCGCCGCTCGTTCCGTCGCGTTGTATAAAAACGCCCCCTTCCCTTGAATTTCATGCTGATGAACTAGCATCATCAGGGGATCCTCCGTTCGATTAATCACGTCGCAATTTGTCTCGAGGACTTATCGGCCATGCATACACTCCAGGCTTAAAAGGCCACGACCTCCCATATTTCGGGGCAAATACAGTCGTTCCACGGAAGATCTTGGATGCAAACGGCGTTGCATACAAATCATCTTCCCTGTGCTTCGGTCAAGATCCCTTAGCTCGTCAACGTTCCACTTCAGTGCTCCAAATGAATAGAGCACTGGTGATACGGCCAACATATTCGTGACTGCCACCTTATTTCTCCCGGTCAATTCTGATGACCAGATCTGACGGAGAATGCGCCTGTATTTCTTAATGATGGTGGTTTTAGTAGCCTGGGCATCCTGGACATGCCTTTGAGGTACGCCCAGGTATGTGTAGGCTTCTTCGGCGCTAAGGTGGCGGATGATATTTCCGTTGACGAGCTCCATATCGTTGTTATGGGAGCCTGACCTTTCTCTGTGCAAATGAACGACTGCACACTTGTCCAATCCGAATTCCATGCCGATATCTCTCGAGTATGCGAGGGCGATGTTCAGAGATCGATGCAATTGCTCCTCGCCTGATGCGTATAATTTAAGATCGTCCATATACAAAAGATGGGTGATATTATATATACGTTCACCAGGCGGCCCACACATGTACCCCTGAGATTGTCGGAGAGCAACTGATAGAGGCAATAGTGAGATGCAGAAGAGCAGAGGACTCAGAAAATCTCCCTGATAGACACCTTTTTGGAATTGAACCAGTTTAGACATGGATCGACGCTTGCCCGATGTCATGACAAAGCGTGTTTTCCAAAGAGGCATCAGGTCTTCTACAATTCTCACTATGTTTGGGTGGACATGGAGGCGTTTGAGCAACAATCTTAAAAGCTCGTGCGATGTTGAGTCATACGCCTTCATGTAATCCAGCCAGGCTATGACAGGTTACGCTTGTACTGGACTGCGTCCTGACAAACACGCCTGTCGATAAGCAAGTTGTCCTTGCAGCCGGATACACCCATTTTGCAGCCTCGTTGTTCTACTATTCGTTGCCACACCGGTTTCACGGATTTCTCAATACGTTCGTTCAAGATGTTAGTGAACAATTTATACAACGTATTGAGACACGTGATCGGTCTATGGTTTTTCGGATCGAACAAGTCTCCCGATTTTGGGATCAGTGTCGTTCGGCCCTTCACCAGCCAGTGCGGAATGGGTTGGTCTCCATTTATATAAGAGGTGAATATTCGGGCTAGGTGTTGATGGACAGAAGTGAACTTCTTCCACCAATAGTTGTTAATTCCATCCCAGCGCGGCGAGGAGAAATTCCTCGCTCCTGTGATGGCATTTTTCACCTCTAATGCACTGACGAGTGGGCAATCTTCACTTTGTTATGTGACTTCGTCGCACAACTCGGTGAAGATTTTAATACCTGGAGTGTCTGCATTAAGCCTAGATGTTTTCTCGTAGATGCTCCCCCAGAACTCCTCAACTGCGCCATCGACGGAAACTCGCTTGATGCTGCGATACGATGTTTGAAGAGGTTGGAAGGATTCGTCCAAAATATTGAGTTTTGTCGAATTCCTTTTTCCCGTCTTTGCATCCTCTTTTTGGCATCGACCAAAACCCGAATTTTATCCGCTAAACGTTGCTTGATTTTGAGTAACTTCAGCTTGTTCAGTGTGTGATAGTATGTCCACAGTTGTTGTGCCAACTTCTTAACTTTAGCCGTAAATGAACGGCCAGATGTTAAATAGTCGATCACACACTGAATTCGGGAAGCGAGTTTCCGTGTCAGTCGAATCTTACCGTCCAATTGAGACATGCGTTTTGTAATCTGCCGACTCCCCGATATCTGTGTCAGATTTCGCGGAGTCATCAGATCACTTGCAGCTTTATAAACGGCACCATTAACATGCCACAGGTCGCAGTCATCTGGAAGAGCATCCAGAAGTAGGCTATTTGCTCTGTCTTATTCTCGTTGTTTAGGCAAAATTTGACAACGAAAATAAACACGAGTGTCGTGCTTTCATAATGTGGAGCATCTCTCTCAGCACCGCGTACGGGCTCAGTTGTTATTGCCCGCACATCCGGTACCGGTTGACAGCTGGGAACAACGGAACCTATCCGCCTTAGATAGGCCACATAATCTCTCAGTTGTTGTTGAGAAAAGCGATCTGCCAGTTCGGGATGCATTACTGCCAACCGACTATGCATTCGCGCCATGTAGCCTCTCTGTTGCGGACAGCTCTCCTCGTAGCAGCGCATTAGATCTTGCCTGAGATCCTCCGTCCACTGAAATCGTCCGTGAGCATTCGTGGGTCGTTGTCCCGGGACACCCGTTTCGGCTCCTCCACCTCAGGACTGGGCTGCATCCGAAGCAGCCCGATGGTCAGGAGCCCTGCGCGTTCTATTTCTAGTAACCGCATGTACAGGGAGTAGGGTGGTTGGCCCTACCCCCCGTTGTTATGCCTCTCTCGTTTGTCTCTTACCTTGCCATCCACTGGGGTTGGTTACCCAATCTCTGGCAAGGTTGCTAAGAGTCCAGGGCCCACCGGCTTTAATAAGCACACGTGGAGGTGAGAGTAGGCCATTTGGGAAGATAGGCTAAGATGCGGCTTTTTGCATAGCCGCATTGTGTTATGCATCATTCCCTTTGGGCCCCTATTATTTCTTTTTTTTTTTTTTTTTTTTGACGGAGGGGGGAAATGCATTAGGCACCATAGGGGGTTGAAGATGTTGTGTAACCCCCGTGTGTCGGACTCCCTCACCTTTGATGTTAACGGCAAGGTTTACCGACTAAAACACTAACCTCCCTTGGCCCTCAAGAATCCACGTGTGCAGTCTGCAGCAGAAAAGTGACTCCGATATCCATCTCCTCCGCTGCAGACTGCACCGAGCCATTTCATTTGCAACTGTAACAACTCCCTCTACCATTGGGTTAGTGGTTACAGGATCTCGTGTGACCTCAGTAGACGGAGAGATCCCAGCAGCACTCCAATTATCAGCACGACGAGCTTGATTTTGAACCCCTTTTTATTTTTATTGTTGTTGTTACTTTGGGCCCTTTTTTATTGTTGTTGTTGTTGTTATTATTATTATTTCAATAATAACTTTAACAACAACATTGGTTTCTTATGTCGCTCAATCTGTACGAAAAGTGAGAATTTTTTGCTCAAATCTCTACCAGATCAGCGTGAAATGTCACTGCAACTACGCCCCAAACCATGAGGTAGGTGATTGCAGTGTTGGTACTAAGTTCAATTCGACGCGCAGAAAATTGTCTACACGGGGACTCGAACCCAGAACCTTCGAAGCGTTCAAGTTACGAAACAAGGCGGACGGCTTAGCCATCGTAACCATCTCGCATCCTTTATTATTATTATTATTATTAACGTTTTTATAAAAATACTTTCATAATACACGGTTACTATTTTACTTGAATAAGTAAAATTAAAGATTAACTGACTAAGAAAGTGACCATATGACATTTTAAGATAAGTACTACAAACATAATAAAAATAGATAAAAGCAAACGAAAAATTATTATTAATAATAACAATAACAATAACAAATACTACATATGTATAGAAGCATTTCCCCCCTCCGTGAAAAAAATTAATAATAATAACGGTCGTTAATAAGTACTATATTATTCAATTAATAACTTTATTTATACAGTTACATTGTTAATATAAAAAAACAATTTTCTAAATAATCTACAATAAAATACCAAAACGGCAACCAGAGTTCGATTTCTCTGAAAATTATTAAGATCGCTGTTAAGTCAACGGAATAAAAGTGAGGTTAGAAATTCTTAAATGACAATTTCTACCGCCTGAGAAAGAAAAACAATACGTAAATAGACTTACCGTTATTGACGAGTTCACTTGAAACAAAATTACCACAATCACAATAAAATAGAATTCGCAATTTATAGCCACAAGTTCAAGGAAATTTCAACGCATTGTCACTCGTAACGTGGAAGAACCGCATCTGTCGAGCTCCCGCCGTTTCTGACCAAGTCGGCCAGCTGTATTCGGCGCGACCCACACGCCGCGGTGTGCGAGCGGCGCAGACTCTCTACTTCGAGGCGCTCTACAAGGCTCAATTTTCATCGAATCAGGACAAATAAAAGAAGGAATTGTTCGTTTTTAAATTCTCTACAACTTTCTATAGTGCCACTTTTATGTTTTTCGTTAAGCATAACGAGTAGAAAGCAAAAAACTAAAAAAAAATGCTAATTTACAGTACGAAAATCGTATATTTGGGTTCTTCGTGCCCGTTGGGGAAGACCCCCCAAGAATAAAATTGCTGCTTCCTATTTTTCCTTTTATAACTCATTATTTTGTACGTAATGAATGGACTAATAGGGAAATGCCAACGGTATATAGAAAACCCGCCCCCCCCCCCCCCCCTCTCCTAGCACAATGAATGAACCGTATCTCATTATAAACTAAACGACAGATGAGAATTTAAAAAAGTCAACTCCGAGAGTTCAATTAACCATTTACGGCATAGTGGTAACCTATGTTACCACCTCGATGTCTTTCATTTTGCTCATTTAAATTTCAGTTAACGCATTTCAATCGGATTTTGTTTGATATTTTCTGTTACTATGGTGATAGAAGAATGTATAAACGCAGTTATTAAGATGTAATTGTTTATTGTGTATCAGCTATAAATAAAAAAACATGAAAAAACTATGATTTTTTCGAAAGAATTCATTATTCACGCTCTTTTTAAAGAAAATTATTTGAAATTTGGTATAATAGGGTTTTGTAGGTCGCTGATGACGAATCCGATGTTGGTTTTATAAAATTCAAAATGGCGGCTTCAATATGACGGCCTTCACGATGTAAATATGCAACAAATATGCCAGATTGAATCCGCAATTTTGAATTTTGAAATTTTGACACCTGATTCGTAAACTGCGATCCCAAAAAACCCCTAGTGACAAATTTCAAGTCAATTTAATATAAAGAAAAATGTATGCCTCAAAGGGTTAAATAAAAATAATAATAAGGCGCAACTTTTTGTTATGCAAATAAAATGTCCTCTTGACAAATCTAAAAAATGATGGTTTAACCAAACTAGTTTCGATGCGATGCCACGTAGATTTCGGTTAGAAGTCATAGCTTGAAAATGCACCTTAACAACAAGTCATGACAATTTTAGAAACTCAAAGTAAACGATTCCGGCGAAAGCTCAGCAGGAGCTTTGGTTTCTCTGAATTAGACTTTACTGTTTCGGTTTTCGAATTATTTGTTTAATAATAATAAATTATTAATCTAAACCTTATAGTAACTGTTTATCTCGTATTTATTGATAGCATACTTTCTTATTACATTAAATTTATAAAAATGAATTACATTTTCTTTTGAAATAAAATTTGAAATAAAGGATGATTATAAATATATATTACCAAATATTACAAAGGCACCCAACAAAAGTCTCGAATCACCTTGTTATGAACAATTATTATACACAAAATTGTTGGTAAAAAGGCGAGAGTTATATTGAACCCACTCCCGCTAAAATGATATATACAAATATTTGGATAATAAGAAAGTATTAGCTGTGTTGTAAGATAAAAAGTAGTTCGATTTTTATACTGACTTGAAGGTCCATTGCTCTGAAAATGTACAGTTTCAATTTGCGGTATTGCTTTTAAATGAATATCAAGAATCTTTTTTAAGTGCGCGATAACTGCCGAAGGAAGGGGTACAGATTCTGATAAAATTGCAAAATAATATTTTATGAGTAGTGTTTGCCTATGAGCTTTCTTCAAAATAGTTGAAATACTCTGGGCGCGGGTGCGGGTTCAGAATCCAAAATCCCCATCAAAAACCAAGTCGTTGCTTTTTGTTTATTCAAATTTATTTGTCCAGGCACTTGCACACGTATGTTTCCACGGCACGGCGATGGCTTGCCGACAAAATGTCGCACGCACGTGGAGAGTGAGAAAGTGTACACAAATCCACTTCACTAATTGTTAAAATTAATAACGATGATGACCGGGTTGCGCGATACAAATATTGGGAATTTCGCGTAATATAAATCGCGGTGAGCGCGTACAGAAAAAATCGGTGCGGAGAAAAACCAAAAATGCGTCCGTTCTCGATGCGCGTGGCGAACGAAGAGAGAGGAACGTCGGATGTCGCGATTTTCGAGAGACATCCGTCCGCGGAAAGCCGCGAATCGCCGCGATAGTGATAAGCACGAAATACCGATACGCGCGTATATTTAAATAATATTAAGCGATGCTATTTCATCGGTACATATACCTTACGCGTCGCATGGCAAAAAAGCCTCTTGAGGGCGCCCAAAGATAGTGCGACAAGTATGATTCGGACAGAGTTTTGGAGCGGTCGCATACGCAAACAAGTAGTGTTTTAAAAAGGTCACCATTAAAAAGAAGAAAAAAGTGGGGTTTAAGAGCAATAACATTAATTATTTCCTCAGGAATATCGACATTTGTAAGATTTTTTATCCAATTAGGTTCTGTGTGAGGTAAACTTTGTTTTAGGATGCAATTATACATCGGATTTCTTCCTATGGGGTTACCTAAAAGGTAAAGGTTTATGAACAAGTACCAACGACTCGTGAAAACATGGTGGAACAGTATCCTGTATAAAGTCATTTGAAGAAAGAATAAATAAATGCATTGAAGTGGAGGGTCAACATTTCGAACACTTACTCAAGTAAGTGAACAGTGAAAGGCAAGGGGACTCAGGTAAAACAATCACCCCAAAGGGAACAGAAAAATACTACGTCCACGTCGTTGTTCCTGGGTAACGCTAAATGTATTTTTTCCCGGCTTTGATAGAATGACTGTATTCCATATCCGCTACGCCGCACACTGGGGAATCAGATTTTTTTTGGTTCACGGGTCTCAATTATCAACCGATTTTATTATTTCTTTTTTTATCTTGAAGCTCTATAAATTTTAAAGACCACTGTCAGGACGGATTTTAAAAATTTAATCTATACAACACAAAATGGCGCTCGAAAACGTAAAACTGCACTAATGTACCGTCAAACTTTTTAACCCTGTTCGGTATACATTTTTCTTTACACGGAAAATAGCTGAAAATTGTTACTCGGCGGTTTTCAGTGTCGCTGATTACGAATCTAAAGTCAGAGTTTGAAAATTCAAAATGACGGATCCAATATGGCCGACCGAAATGCGAGAAATTACCCAAACTTGATGAAACTGGGTTCTCGGGGGTTTTCGGGGTCGCTGATTACGAATCTGAAATAGGATTTTAAAAATTCAAAATGGCGGATCCAAGATAGCTTACGGAAACATGAAAATTTACTTCATCGTGATAAAACTGGGTACTCTATGAACTCTGAATTTTCAATTTATAAGTCTGATATCACAGACGGTCAAACCTCGATTATTTTCTCGTAGTCAACTTTCCGAAGGATCCTCTCGACGGATTTTAATTTTTTTTGTTTGTTTAAATTAAAGCTTATAAAATTTCTGACAAAGTTGTCATGGTTCATTTTTTAAATTCATTTTCATTTGTTTCTGAAAATTCTTAGGAACCAATAAACGAATGAAATGATTTTCTGTTCTCAATTTAACGTCCTATAAATTAAGACGAAGCGCCAAAATCGGCCAAAAAATCTTTCCATATATTATCGCAGGCCATTGATAATATATAAAAAATAAATTTAGCAAAATTCAAAATGGCGGAAACAATATGGCGAACGATATTTTTAAAATTGATCGGATTGTTTTGAAACTTAGTACTCTCGGATTTTCGGGGTCTTTGATAACGAATCTGAAGTCAGATTTTAAAAATTCAAAATGGCGGATCCAATATGGCGGACAATATTTTTGAAATTGATCGGATTGTTTTGGAACGTGGTACTCGAGGATTTTCGGAGTCTCTGATATCGAATCTGAAGTCAGTTTTTAAAAATTCAATATGGCGGATCCAATATGGCGGACGATATTTTTGAAATTGATCGTATTGTTTTGAAACTTGTTACTCGGGGGGTTTAGGGGTCTCTGATAACGAATCTTAAGTCACATTTCAAAAATTCAAAATGGCGGATCTAATATGGTGGATAGTATTTCAAATACCAACCTAATTGACTTTCTTTCTGCTGATAATAAACCTGACATTATATTTTGAAAAATAAGGATGATTATTTTTCCACCCAATTTTTGGCTAATAGAATCACGCTATTCTCTTACCTATATATACTAATAGTCGAATGGCGCGATTCCATTGACCAACATTTGAATGAAAAAAATAATCCCCCGAATACCACTCGAAGTTAAAAATTAATCGGATATTTCCCTCAAGATAGAACGAACCTATAGGGAAATACCCGATAATTTTGAACCTTTTGAGGTACTATAAGTGATAATTCTAAAAGGGCGCAGGAGTTATTCGAAGTTCGTCCAATTTGCTGAAGACTTGTTACATGGCGGTTTTTATTTTAAACACGAAACATACAAAAACAAATTCTATTAAAAAATGAAATTTCATTCCACCTTCACTTTCGCGGAGTTTGAAGCATAATAGTAATAATTTGAACCATAGAAACTTGTTCCTTAAGACAGCAAGTAGCGAAAACCATAAAAACCAAACCAAACTAGGAACTAAATGTATTGCTTTTAAAAAGATAAGGATTTGTTTGCTTAACAAAATGCAACAATTTTGTGGATTTACACCGCTTGGATGTAGAAAATGTATCATTCATGGGGTATGGATGACAATGAAAAAGCTGGCATTATTTAATATATTAAGTTTTGAGAATGAAATTGAAATTTAAATGTATTGTTAAACATAAACATTTTTTTTACTATTATTTGTACAAATTGAATAAAAATCATAAATACGTTTTAAGTCAAATTTTTGACGAGTGTTTTCACATATAATAGCCCTTCTCGGATTACAGAAATAAACATTTTCATCTAGGATAATGGATATTGAATATTGTTCAATTTTTACTGGAAAAACATAAAATTACTAAGATTTTTGTTTGCAAAAAAAGGTATATATTAAATGCAATTTGAATTGCCACCATTAATATTTTAGATCTCTATTCAGGATCGCATTCTCCACTAATTTCCACATAGTATATTCGTTAACTCAAAAAAATCTGCATTTTTTAGATTACATTCACAATGCAACAAAAATAATCAGTGAGACAGTGTCGAATCAATAATTATTTACAAAACTTATAATATTTCCTCAGGAATTTTACAAATATATGTATATGTAGCGGGGTGAAAAAATATGTTTAAATTTTTTACGTTACGAAATTTAGGATTTAAATGTATTTTTTCAATGTTAAAGTGTCTCGGAAAGGGCAGTTTTTAAGCTCCAAAATCTCAGTGGAACATTATACGCAGGTTATAAGATGACCAAGGCCTTCTCTTAAAACGAAAAGGTTAATTTTGAAGAGATTGAAAAATTGTTTTAATTTATGATTAAAGAGTAAGTTTGGTTATGTGCGTTAATTTACGAAATATAACTATATCGTTCGAATGATCAGCGTTTTTAACGATATCGAATCTTCATAGTCGCATTCTTATGGAGAGCCGGGAAACGAATAAAGCCAAAGAAATATCCCAAGCGGAAATTCGAACAATTGTAATATAAAAGATTACAATTCGGAATTAAGACACTTTGAGAATAAATTCAGACGGCTCCTTGCAATGCCGCTACCCTGTTGTGATGCTCGTCTACAGGCAAACTTTGAGACGAAGGATAGTTTAACATAAAACAAAAAATATATTTAACAAAAATTAATCATACAAAACTTATTTAACATTTATCAAACGGAGACGTTTGGCGCGATTATGCCGTTTTGTGTTTTTTCTGCAACGTGATCTAGCCAGCACATCTTGCTCGATGCAGTCTATTTTTATGATTAGATCAGACGGAATTGGTTTTTTAACTAAGAATACTGAAGTATAAAAAATAACAAAAATTAATTAAGCTATACGCGAAACACTGACTCTAATAAGCCTTGCCCAGCAGGCGGCATAAGTTATAAAAACGTGTAGCAGCGAGCCAGCCAACAGGCGGCAACAGTACGCAGAACTTGAAGAACCGGTTGCCTACCACACGGGTGGCAATTACCGATTGTAGCAGACCTCCTTCGATTTATACAATCTTGTAACAGCGCCTAACAGGCGGTACGTAATCCGTGCTGTAAAAATTGATCGAAATGAAGAGACTGCACTCAACTGGACTTGAGAAGATGCGTCGGAAGCTGTGAAATAAAAAAAAATTATATAAGGTAGCCCTGATAAGGACTGAAAAAGGATGAATAAGTTGGTCGCAAGTCGGATCCTAGACGGTGTTTCAATTCCAGCTCCAGATGATGCTGCGGAAGAGCAAAGACTAATATGAGGATGCTGCAGTAACTATCCAATCCTTGTGAGCTTGTCCAATGCAAAACAATGTTGTCCTCTGGTATGTAGCCTAATCCTTTTGACTTATTCGTAGCCAGGAAAATGTCGACGAATATATTATTAGCTTTGTATAGCGATCGAAAAGAACATTAGAGTGTCTATGCCATTGGAAAGGTCGCTTATTTATACCCTGTACTATCCGTATTGCACTGTATTTTGGGCCCATTTGATTGGCCAAAAGTTTGAAAGAGGGGTTAACACGCCTCATACCTTAATTTACTAAAAAAACAAAATTCGATTTTTTTAGCTTAAAAAATGCATTCTTATCTCTTCATATTAGAAGGATAAAACTTTATAGAATTAAGATAATTAATTTTTAACGATAAAGAAATGCTCTATTATATTACAGTTGAGATCTCCTAATATATGAATTTTTATGATATCTCCTACAGATTCTATAAAAATTCCTCGTACCAAAGATGCATAGTTTCTCGTGCCTCTGTTGCAGACCAAAAAAATTAAATTTTAATTTAATATCTTATAAAACGAGTATTCGTAATTTATCAAATAGTTTTGGGCTTATATTGCTCTCGAATAAATTTTACGAGGTTCCATAGCGTAATTATGGTGTGCCGGTTGAACTCAATTGAACTCGGTTCTTATCTCGCCGATCTCGCTAAAAAATATCAAATTAATTTCTTAAATGCTCTAGTAACGAAAAAATTAATTTGAAAGATTTAAATAATATTTATATATTTATTTTTCTGTTTCGAATTTAAATTATTAAATGTGTAATATTTCTGCCACTTTAATTCACAATGTTTCCCTGATACTATTGGAGTATAATAATTCGGGATTGAAAATGATTTCGAGTGACAAATTCCTGCCACTTTTAATACTTATATTTTCCCGATATATTATAATAATAGTTCTCGGCTTCCGTGCGTATTTTTTAAAGGGGCGGTATCCGCCACATAAGTAATAGAGGCGATAAACATTCAAAATGAGGTTTTATGTCATCTACTACTAGATTCTTCGGATCAAAACATAAACGCTGCTGGTGTCGATGGACTCCTTCAGTATTTTGTAACAAATTATAACATTCCAGGAAATGTACAAAACTGTACCAAACAAAAATTAAATAAATATTATATGCCTGCATTCAAAAGTAGATGGTAGCGTTCCTTTTATTCAATTGAAAAAATTTTTCGTGGAAATCTCACGAATTTTGGTTAAATATATATTTCGAAATTCCTGTTACTCCATCGTTTGAACGAGAAAATGACAAAAAACGAAAAGATTTTGCCCTCTGTTTCAAATCAACAAAAAGGAGACTTTCGGAGGAAGTTAATAAGTTGTAACGGAGATCTCGAGCCCGCACCAGGGGCGACGAAATCTCCCTTAACACGGCCATCCTCGGGCCCGAATTAATATAATATAATATAATGTAATAGTAACGTCACATATTAATACATTGTTTGTTTCAGCGCCCTGGCACTGTGCATCGGCACAGGGCTGGCCGAATAGAAAGAGACAGAGAGAGAGAGATAAGAGAGAGAAAGTGCGAGAGACGGAACCGCGGAAAAACGTCAGATTGCGTTTGGCTTCCGCGATATTCCAGACATTAATAGTAGTCGTGAATTTGGCCCGGTCTTGCTCGCAATACGCGTGTGGGTGAATTGTGCCCCAGAAGCCACAAATTGGGATTAGGCGAATCGCAGCCGAAAAGTAAGTACCGGCTTTAGTTGCCCGCTTCAGCGGCAACGTTTTATTCTCGCTCCTCCACCCCTCCGATCTCTCTCTCGGTCGCGGCGAGTCCCAGGCGAGGGACCAAGGACAGCGAGTCCATATAAAGTCGTTAATTCGGCGTGACGGAGTTTTGGGGCCTGTTACCCCAAAATCGTCAACCCCGTTTCCGGTAGAATAACGGAATTCGTGGAGCCCGTTGCTCCGTAACTTTGTTAGGGGTCCGTTGCCCCAAACTTTTATATTGTGTTAATTATTTTTTTTATAGTAAATAAACGCGTTTAATTGTGCTTTTTTTATACCGGAGCGTGATTTTACCAACCCCTTTGTTTCGTGTCGTACACGTTAAAAAACCTTAACGACCATCTCGTGTTCTCCGCTGTAGAGCCAGTCGGTGAACAAATTTTTCTCCGCGGGTTGCGTCTGCACCAGGACGTCGCGATCCCAACCGGTCGAAGGAGTCGGGAATTCATCCCGGAGCTCTGTTCGGAGCCGAAGTGTCGCTATTGCGCCCAAGGAGAATAAAAATCGTTACATGGCACCCAACGTCAAAAGTTAAAAGAAAATTTGAAAGAAAACGGTAATTTCAGATTGGGCAACTCAAAATTGCAAAATTGGAAATTGCCAGTAATTTCGAATATTAAAACGGTAAGAATCCAAACTCCGGAAAGGTAAACAATTGCCTGTAAATACAAAGGGCAATTCGAGTAAGCATAATTCTGGCACGATTCAATTAATTTGGAACTCACTATTGTGCCAGAAGAAATTAGTCCACTCGGAAGAGGAATAAAAATTGCGAAAATTAATTCCAAACTTATTATTTTAATTTCGGGTGACAGAAATTGAAAATAATCGCCGATTCCGAGAAATAGCTCGATAAGCGGTTTATTTCCTGGAACAGAAAAATAATCGAACAACGCAATTCGAAATTGACAGGCCGAAAATAAAATAGACAGATGAATTTACAATGTTAATTGTTCTTTATTGTTTTCATTTTGTCTTAGCAAGAAAAAATCTAAAGATAATAAGCAAATAAATTGCCAAGCACAATAGTGCCAGAATTATAAAAATTAATAGAAATTAAAAAGTATTTTTAATGAGTATTTTGGAATTTCGGTAAAACCGAAATTAAAATAATCGATATTTCCGGGAAATAACGTGTTAATGAGTCGATTTCCCGGAACGAGAAAAATAAAATAAGTATTAAATAATACATTTCGGTCCAAAAATTAGAAATTCAAAAATAAGTGATTTTATTAAAACATCTGAATTAGCGTGCGAATAATTGGCACCGAAAAGTGCCAGTATTATCGATTTAACATTTTTTTTTGCGATTAAAATTGTTTCTTAGAAATATTCTTATTGCGCAGAACAAAAGCAAGTTTTCATACGGTACGATTGGTTTGTTGTGTGTTACAGTACTTGTTCAAAACGTGAACAAGTGCCAGAAAGGAACAATTGATTATAAATAGGAGGAAGAATAAATTCATTAATAATTAATTTAAATTAATAATAATTAATACTTAATTAATACTTAATACTAATAATTAATTCCATTTATTGAATTTTATTCTTTACTAATAAAACAATATTCACAAGTGCCAGAGAGCACAAAAGGTGAACTGGATAGATGAGAAATAATTAAGAAATTCTTGTTTTAGGTTTGAGTTTTAATTTTTTTTTACATACTATTATTTGGTTATTTTCTCTGGCCCAGTACAAAACGAAACAGGAAAAATTTCAGCGATTTTTCTGCTCCTGTCGTCTTAGATCGAGTAGACTAATTTTTGGGAAAATTATAAGGTTGGACAATTCTACAACCTGTACGTAATCTGGACGTACAAAATTAACGTGCGTAATACGTCGGTATTACGTCAGGCACAAATCGTGCCAGTACGAAACGGCAAATTTTAATACTACCGAATACTGATTGGGTTGGATCAGCCACCCAAGAATTAAACGAAAATTAGACGTAAAGAACTCGATTGAAAAATTTATAATTTCAAAGACTTTCTTGGGAGCCAGTTATAGTTTCACGGAAAGCTGTCAGTCAGTAAAAATAACCAATTAGCTACACTTGATTTGACACAAAAATTAAATCTCATCTGATTAGTTTATGGTCGTGCCAATAATAGTTCACCGGACAGTGTGACCTACATTTTATGTGTGTTTTTTTTTATTGAATTTATTATTCCTCAAATTTAAAAATAGGGTACGTTATTACATGTAGAAATGTATGTTTGAGCATTTGTTTGTACAAGAGTAATAGGTATTCAGTGACAGTGCAAGAGTCACGACAAGTCTTCACGGAAGATTGAATAAGTGCATAATTATAACAAAAAAAAAAAAAAAAAAAAAAAAAATGCCACACGACAGTATACTACTGAACCAGACGGTTGAAGAAGAATTACAGGACCTGCCAGTAGAGGAATGGGCCCTACAATTGGAGGAGCCAGAATTAGATCAGGCCCTGGAAAATTTAGAGCTCCAAACCACAGGTAGAAAGCTTACCAAAGTAGACCGTCTGTTTCGAAGAATGATGGGTGATTATACCCAAACAGATTTTCAACAAACGATCAATGACCAGACCTATAGGGATTCACTATTAGCAACGTTTATTGAACAAATGATTCCAGAAATTCAAAACTTCGCAAAAAGAGAAGAAATGGAATCAATTCTCAGTGATAATAGCGAAGCGGTGCATGAAGTGCCGAGAACTACGACTTCAACAACGGTCACAACATCGGTTACGACGACGACGGCCTCTACAGGAGAAACTGGGGCTCAATGCTCAGAGAATGCAGGAGGCCAGAAATTCACAACGGTGACTGGCAACAGGCCTAGAATGTCACCATTAGAAAGAGTGTCGCCGGATGACCTGATCCAATATAGTTGCCTGATGGAATAGAAACCATAATGTCCCGAAGAGCAGCCGCAGCGTTTGAAATATCAAGGTCGGTACAAGAGCAACAAAGCCAGAATATTCAGAAGCTGACAGAATAAACGGATCAACTAACTCAAATAGTGGATGAAATTCTACGATCAAAACAGAAAACTCATCCCCAGACGCCATTTTCCAGTACCAGAATGCCAGACAGCCCAAGCGCTGGATTACAAGATACTGAACAAGATGAACAGAGGCGAAGGAGATCCAGAGTCAACTTTCAAGACACGTTCAGGCTCAATTATTTTGATTCCAGAAGTGACCCACAGGTGTCAGAGATACCACGAAGGAATCTGGCCCAAACTGGAAATCACGGTCAGAATTTTAATAGCGCCGCATTTAGAACGAGTCAGTACAACCCTCCGGGTATGGACGTCTCTGAGGGAGGGGGAATGTCCCTAAACCCAGGGAGTTCAGGGTCACGATTCGGCGCATCCTCAAGATGGGATCAGGGGCCACGTATGTGGGTAAAATTGTACGCCAGTGGAGGACATCCTTCTCTGGAGCCAAAAATGAGAGGATTGAAACATTTTTGGCCAGAATAGAGGAATGTCGGGGCCCAGCAAACCTCTCTGATGAAGAAATGCTAAGTGCCTTACCCGAGCTACTGACAGGCTCAGCAAAACGGTGGTACCGAATGTCGAGAATGACTTGGCAATCATGGGAAGACTTCTGCCACTCAGCACGTCGATGCTATGGATTCAGCGAAATCGACAAGCAGAAGCTGTGGCTAGAAGCAAATTCCAGGACTCAAGGCTTGGATGAGCCAGTCAGAGACTACATTGGATGTCTCATGACGATTTTGGATTTATATCCAGACCCACTGACTATGGAACAAAGACTAGTGTTCTTACATAAGAATATGAAGCCAGGACTTCAATGGAGAGTGCCAATGGCTAGAGTTTACTTGGTCTAATGGCGCACTTTAGAAGACTTTATGGTGGCGGCTGCAGAAGCCGAGAGCACAGAGGAAGCAATGCGCACCTACAAAGAACCACCGCCGCCAGAGGGCACACTTGTGCCGGAAGTCGCCTATAATAGGCCCAAGAAGATGGCTGCTAAGAACCCACCCAGGGTCGCAGCAGTGGAAAATTCGGGGCCAGACAAAATGGATCTGGTGATACAGGAACTGGCCAAACTGCGTGAAGAACTCCGGGAAGTAAAGGAGAAACAGGCGCAGTCAACGAAAGAAAAGGCGCCCGAGCGTCCACAGAGCCCGAAAACGCAGTATTGGCGCCAAAAGAAGCAGAGAGAAATGGCCAGTGCCCCGAAATCAGCGTCCAGTAAGACGGCGTCGCCGAAGACCCAAATAAGTGTCTGGCAACGAAAAACGGGCCCAGAGGAGCCAGAACGGCCTAATTTGACATGTTGGACGTGTAAATTGCCTGGTTACACGAGGACGACGTGTCCGCGCTGTGCGGAAAACGGGCCCAGGAGGCAGTAGAAGAGGTCACTGCGTCTCCAAGGCCCCCACAGATGACCTCAGAGACAACGGAGACAGAAGCCGCTCCAGAACACCGAAGCCTATCTAATGAACGAGAAATCGAACACTCTCGTTGGTGGCTGAATGTCAAAATAGGAAATTTCGACGTTTTGGCATTGTTTGATCCTGGTGCTGCTCGCACGGCCTTGGGGCCAATAGGAATCCACATTGCAGCTGCATGTGGAGGACGGATCCGCCCATATGGAGGCCCAGGAGCGAGAGTAGCGGATGGTTCATACTCTCCAATTCTGGGACTCATAGATCTTCCATTCCAAGTCAATGGAGTAGAGAAGCAGATCCAAGCAATGATCATGCCAGAGTTGGATATGGAGTGCCTGCTTGGTGCAGACTTCGCCAGAATTTTTTATGCGATTCTGTATCCGAGACAGAATTTGTTGTTCCTGGAAGGTACTCGACAAGGAATTCCGGTCGAGGTAGCAAGTTTGGAGGTGGAGGGTTCCCGAACCTCATCATCGTCATGCACGGCAAGAGTGTCAGAAGAGGAGACTCATCAGCTGGAAGATCTAATAAGAAGATGTATCCCGGCAGATAGCCCAACGATTGGATGTACCAATTTGGTGGAGCACGAGATAGTGTTGAAATCAACAGTGCCCATCAAACAAAGATATTATCCTGTATCCAAACGGATAGAGGAGGAAATGCACTCCCAGGTCGATAAGATGCTCAAAGAAGATATTATCGAGCGATCGACGAGTGGTTGATCGAGCCCGGTGGTAATGGTTAAGAAATCCAACGGAACGTATCGCTTCTGTGTTGATTACCGCAAGCTAAACGCGGTGACAGAGGCAAATGCGTATCCAATCCCCTACATGGATGCCATTCACCGAAAGCTCCAGAGAGCCAGGTATATCTCCACACTTGACCTCAGCAGCGCCTATCATCAAATTAAGATGAAGGAAGCAGCCCGACCATTAACTGCGTTTACGGTCCCAGGTAAGGGCCTCTTTCAGTTCAAAAGAATGCCCTATGGACTAACAGGTGCTCCAGCTACGTTTCAGGCCCTGTTAGATTCGCTAATTGGACCAGAATTAGAGCCATTAGCGCATGCCTATCTGGATGACATAATTATTGTCACAGAGACATTTGAAGAGCATTTGTGATGGCTTGAGTATGTCTTGCGAAGAATTCAAGACGCCGGGTTGACTATCAACCGCGAGAAAAGTCACTTCTGCAAAAATGAAGTGAAGTACTTGGGTGTCATCGTAAATGAACAAGGATTCCTAGCGGACCCAGACAAAATTGAGCCGATACTCCAATACCCAGCGCCTCGCAATCTGAAACAACTTCGCAGATTTCTCGGGATGGCATCGTGGTACCGGAAGTTCCTCGCGGATTTCGCCACAATCGTCGAACCGCTGACACGTCTTACCAGGAAAGAGACAAGGTATGACTGGTCCACGGAATGCCAGGAAGCATTCGATCAAGTGCGAGCCATGATCGCGACTGCGCCGGTCTTACAACGCCCGAATTTTGAGCAACAGTTCGTCGTCCAGACTGACGCCAGCGACACCGGTCTCGGAGCAGTCCTGACCCAGGAGATTGATGGTCAGGAACGAGTTCTATCCTTCGCAAGTCGTACGATGTCGGCAGCGGAAAGAAAATACTCCACCACGGAACGGGAATGCCTCGCCGTATTGTTGGCCATTCAGAAATTTCGCCCATACGTCGAAGGCTGTCAGTTTTTAGTCCTGACGGATCATAGTAGTCTGCAGTGGTTACGCAATCTTCGTAACCCGACGGGAAGATTAGCTAGATGGGCCCTGCAGCTACAAAGTTACGACTGCGACATTAAGCATCGTAAAGGCACATTGAATTATGTACCCGACGCACTCTCGAGGATGTACGAGATTGATGGTCCCGGAGTACTAGCCGTTCAAGATCCAGATAGTCTGGATGAAGAAGACTTGGACGTGTGGTACAGGAACAAAAGACGCGAAATCGTGCAAAACCCCAGAAATAAACCTTACTGGAAAGTAGTGGGGGGTCGGATTTATTCATATCGTTCGGATCCGACAATCGAAGATATCCTAGAGGAAGACGATGCCTGGAAGTTGGTTCTGCCCCTGCGTCAAAGACAAGCGGCTCTGCAAGAATGCCATGATGCTGCGACTGCAGGACATTTAGGTCAGAGAAAGACCTACGAACGTCTAGCCACGCGCTACTGGTGGCCAGGTATGCATCGGTACGTAGCCCGATACGTCACAGGTTGTCAGGTGTGCCAAAAGTGCAAGGTGTCACAATTGGCCCCAGCAGGTCGTATGGGATGTCGAAACATTACACGACCCTGGCAAATGGTCGCAGGTGATCTCATGGGTCCATTCCCGAGAAGTAAGAAGGGAGTTCTTACTCATTTTGGAAGATCTCTTCACTCGGTGGATCGAGTGCGTTCCACTCCGGCACTCTAATGCTCGCCTTGTTACAGACGCACTGGAAGAGCGTATCTTTTGGAGATTTGGAGCGCCAGAAGTGGTACTGACGGATCAGGGCCTAGAGTTCAAAAACAAAATCTTGGACACGTTCTTGGCCGAAAGGGGAGTAGCGCGAGAATTTACGCCAATCTACCATCCACAGGCAAACCCAGTCGAGAGGGTGAATCGCACGGTCAAAGTTATGATCCGGTCATTCATTTCAGAAGACCATCGCACGCGGGATGAGCACATCGGCGAATTTGCTTTTGCCCATAATACGTCCGTGCACGATTCCACAGGTTTCAGTCCGGCCATGCTCATATATGGTCGACAACCGGAACCAGCTAATTCGCTACGGCGACAGGAAGATGCCCATGCGCAAGAAAATGAAGCGCAGGAATCGATCAGCAATTGGAACCGACGGATGAGCAAGTTGCGGACTCTACATCGAGAGTCTCTGGACAAGGCTCAGGAAGAGCAAATGCGTCAGGCTCAACATTACGACGCCAAACGACGTGACGTCTATTTTGAAGTGGGAGACTAAGTGCTCCAGCGAAACCGAGTACTATCATCGGTCGCCCAAGGAATTACGGCTAAATTAGCCCCAAAGTATATAGGTCCCCTTCAGATCGCTGCCAAACTAGGATCGAATACGTACGAACTAGTCGATTCAACTGGTCAGCGAAAGGGACCAATACATGTGGTGGACCTGAAGCCGTACCGACGAGATCATCCGGAAAAATCAGAAGAACGCAACACTGAAGATTCCCCGGTAGAAGACGGGGCAACGAGGGACGGCCAGCAGGCCGTAATGCGTGCGAGCGTGCCACCGTCCCCAAAACGGGGAAGGCGGCGTCCACGAAAAACCGCGTTGAGCGCGCGGGCGCCCGGTACTTCGGTGACCCCTAATATTCTAACGAGCGAGTCCGATAGCCAAACCGGTTACCAAACGCGCCTGCGATCACAGCGTAATCTCCACCGCGTCGAGACCGAATCGTAATTTAAGCGAAAATCTTATGTTAACCCAATGATAGCGATGTCAGCCGAACAAGGAAGAGGGGACCAACCCGAATGGCGGTTTGTCCTGGTGCCAAACCCTTCACTCCAGCCGGTGCCAGTAAGCACCCATCCGGTGCCAGTAAGCACCCACCCGGTGCCAGCAGAAAAAACAGAACGGGGCCCATCTAGGGAAGACCCCGCCGAGGACCAGGGGGCGAGAAAGGAGCAGGTGCTCCAACTGATCGCCCAAGCCAAGGAAAGCCGAGCAAGGGCTTCGGCGGAGGAGGCGGAGGCATTCCAGACCCTTGATGCCTTCCGAGAGGAGTTCGGGGAAGACGATTCCGAAATACGGCAATGGGCCGATAAAATCGACCGGTACCGGGCCAAAAAGCGGGAGGAAGCGGCGTACCTGGCGGACCGACTGGCCGCCAAGGAGGAGGCCCTCAAGAAGGCGGAAGCGGCCACACACCGTAAGGTTAAGGCAATGGGTGGCCTCAACGCGGCGGTTCAGCTCCTGAAAGAGGCCAAAGAAGCCCTCAAGAAAGCGGAGCAGGAAAGATACGCCGCCGTTGACGAGGAGAAAGCGGCCCAGACGCTGCCGCGCCAGCATTAGAGGCCCCAGACCAAGGACCAATTACGGGTCCAGTTATAACCTGACCGGGGCGGGTTGTCCCCGGAACCTAATAAATTTATAAAATTATTAAAATTATTTGCATTTCGTCGTTTCTTTTTTTTTTGGTATGATTCGGCGATACCACGATCCATCTGAGAAACGGGAGAGAGATAGAAGGGGGGAATTCACTTAACCATCTCCCGGTCCTATCTCCTACCATCCATCCTGGTTCCACCTTTCCAGTGGCGGGATGGAACGGGTCCGTTGAGGTCCGTGGGTAATTCGAGCTGGTACACCGTGCGGGTACCCAGCGTCTGGGGGTGGGGTGTAACGGAGATCTCGAGCCCGCACCAGGGGCGACGAAATCTCCCTTAACACGGCCATCCTCGGGCCCGAATTAATATAATATAATATAATGTAATAGTAACGTCACATATTAATACATTGTTTGTTTCAGCGCCCTGGCACTGTGCATCGGCACAGGGCTGGCCGAATAGAAAGAGACAGAGAGAGAGAGATAAGAGAGAGAAAGTGCGAGAGACGGAACCGCGGAAAAACGTCAGATTGCGTTTGGCTTCCGCGATATTCCAGACATTAATAGTAGTCGTGAATTTGGCCCGGTCTTGCTCGCGATACGCGTGTGGGTGAATTGTGCCCCAGAAGCCACAAATTGGGATTAGGCGAATCGCAGCCGAAAAGTAAGTACCGGCTTTAGTGGCCCGCTTCAGCGGCAACGTTTTATTCTCGCTCCTCCACCCCTCCGATCTCTCTCTCGGTCGCGGCGAGTCCCAGGCGAGGGACCAAGGACAGCGAGTCCATATAAAGTCGTTAATTTGGCGTGACGGAGTTTTGGGGCCTGTTACCCCAAAATCGTCAACCCCGTTTCCGGTAGAATAACGGAATTCGTGGAGCCCGTTGCTCCCAGAAATAAATCAATTTGAAGGAATAAAGTTTTCGACCGTTGTAATTAATAAATAGAAAAGGTAGTTTCTTGGTCTAATCGGTCACTATACTACTAAGATGTTAAAAAAGGAATAAATGAAATCTTCCAGCTACAGCTATCTATAAAGACAGCAGTAGCTAGAAAATTTAACGTTTCGTCCTTGAATTTGCGTAGGACTCCTCAGCAAGGTTCCGCAAATTCATCCTTAGACGTTCAAAAATATCAAAAAATCGAACTTATCTTGCATCCGTATGTGGATGACATTAAGAGCAAAAAAGTTCTTGTATATTCATATGAAAATCGTATCGTTGTAAGTCGGGCGGCATTTGAACGAAATAATACTCGTTCAAAACCACGCAACGTGAATAACGCTTCTCACATAAATAAACAAAAACAAATAATACTTGCGAGAAAGCAAGTATAATGAAATAATATAAACATACACAATCAGTGGAATTTTGTGTACAATTAGAAATATTCATTTAAATTAATACTTTCCTTTGTAAATGAAAATGGATGGATTTTTCATTTACAAGGGAATTAAGTAAAAAGCAAGTATACTTCATAAAAATATGCAGTTTTAACTGCCTTTCATAGGGAAAACCCAGAAATAAATCAATTTGAAGGAATAAAGTTTTCGACCGTTGTAATTAATAAATAGAAAAGGTAGTTTCTTGGTCTAATCGGTCACTATACTACTAAGATGTTAAAAAAGGAATAAATGAAATCTTCCAGCTAGAGCTATCTATAAAGACAGCAGTAGCTAGAAAATTGAACGTTTCGTCCTTGAATTTGCGTAAGACTCCTCAGTAAGGTTCTGCAAATTCATCCTTAGACGTTCAAAAATATCAAAAAATCGAACTTATCTTGCATCCGTATGTGGATGACATTAAGAACAAAAAAGGTCTTGTATATTCATATGAAAATCGTATCGTTGTAAGTCGGGCGGCATTTGAACGAAATAATACTCGTTCAAAACCACGCAACGTGAATAACGCTTCTCACATAAATAAACAAAAACAAATAATACTTGCGAGAAAGCAAGTATAATGAAATAATATAAACATACACAATCAGTGGAATTTTGTGTACAATTACAAATATTCATTTAAATTAATACTTTCCTTTGTAAATGAAAATGGATGGATTTTTCGTTTACAAGGGAATTAAGTAAAAAGCAAGTATACTTCATAAAAATATGCATTTTTTTAACTGCCTTTCATAGGGAAAAACCAGAAATAAATCAATTTGAAGGAATAAAGTTTGATTACGTGAATACACATTGATATACCAGAAAAATCAAGCACTGATGGAGCTTTAGGGCTTATAGTTCAGTGCGGATTGACAAAAGCGCGGTGTAACATAATAAGAGAAAAATCAAAAGAAAAGAAAACTGACATTTTTCCACATTACACAAAAATAGTTGATGCAAAGAAAAAATACTATCCCCCAGAAACATCGATTGTAATAACGGAAATATCTGCACAAATAGATTTGTAAAATCTTCTTCATCACACCATAAAAAGATTGATAAAAGTCTTAAGGAAATGAATGATCTACAGGCAATAACGGAGAGGACATTCGATAAAGCCGTTTATGAATTTGGACTAGCCACTTTACATAAATGGATTAGATTCATGGAGTGACAAAAGGACAAAGGACAGGAAATTTTCCCCCGCGTTAATGACGAATATGTCTATTTGCGGGTCGGCTCTCGGGTGGAGAGGTACAGGACAGAGACAGACAGTACAAGACAGAAACTGTAGGCACACACAACACCCACCCAGAGCCAGTCCCCCCTACCCTAATATCGGTACCACCAGCAGATTCGGCGGTCTGTGCCTTAGCGAGTACGACGCGGGGCTTATCCCCTCTTTATCCGAGATAAGACCCACGACGTACCGACCGCGGATAAGACGCTGACGGTACCGATAACTGCCGACAGCAGTCGGCAGCGGTCCCAAATTCGTACCTTCGCCCAGCAAACTTCCCCGGTTATTCCACACTGGACATAAGCAGAGAAAATTGCAGGACGGGGATTCGAACTCGGGACCTTCGCGACGTTCAGTTCGGGCGGACTAAGACCGTACGACCATCACGCCGACACTGATTCATGGAGTGAGTTCTTTACATTTCCTATAGAATGGAATTTAAAAAACGGTCCATAAAGTCGAAAAAAATCATGAAACGCCAAAGACAAGAAAAGTGCGAATTCATATGCAATCGTTATTAATGTTAATGAATTAGGAATAATAGTCGACAAGGAAGTGGTTCTTCTAATGTCTGCAATTTGCTCGAACAAATTTTCGTAATTGTCACGTCGCATTGGAAATCAGTGGATTTTATGAGAATTATTTGAAAATAATGTAGGTTATTTTAATAACAGTGGGCTCAGGCAGATGCATCGACACAACC
Source organism: Trichopria drosophilae (assembly GCA_030407085.1). Taxonomy (NCBI): domain Eukaryota; kingdom Metazoa; phylum Arthropoda; class Insecta; order Hymenoptera; family Diapriidae; genus Trichopria; species Trichopria drosophilae. Next base: position 114,325,875 of record CM059583.1, read on the forward strand.
CAATTACGAACAGGTGCAGCTCTGGTATATGTGGAATTATATACATGATATATGGCCTGTATATATTATATACCTATATCTGCGCATTTCGTTTTCATCCATTGTGCAATTACAAGAATCCCATAATAAACTATTTAAAAGAGCTCAAAAAGGGGAAGCATACTCGAATGGCATCTCGAAATCAAATCAGGCCGGATCTCTTAAGAAGAAGTTAAAACCTTACATAGATAATTTGTTAAAAGTAATCGGGAATTGCCTTTATTTAATAAATTTCATTGTCCCATAATTGGTAAGAAAAAAAAGTATACAGTTACCATTTTATTTAATCAAATTTTACCTACGACATATTATTAACTCTCTTTTCGCGCTACCCAGAACTAACGACAAGGACGTGGAGAGCATCTAGTTCCATTTTTTTTAAATTTTTTTTATTTTTTTTTTATGTTTACTTTATGTTTTATGTTTTTTAACTTTTTTTTAATTTTAATTTTTAAAAATTTTTTTTTAATTTTTAATTTAAAAAAATTTTTTTTTAATTTTATTTTTTTGTTTTTTTTTTCACATAACTCAAGATTTGTTTACGATAATTGCAGAATTCTTTGTTCCTCATCAGTTAGCAGTTCAATGGATTCTTTAAGCAATGGCAATTCCTGATTACTTGATGTTTTCCGAAAACTATTAATGATAAATAAAAACGAACTGCACAGCTACAGGCATATAATACCATTTATATAATTCCACATACAATTTAGCTGTATCTATTGAGTACTTTCGAAATTTGTTTGTGTTAATAAATTTTCCTGATGCCATTGTCTGTAAAATAACGTACATTCGTTTCAATAAATTTTCATCAAATCTTGTGATTTCCGATACTACCTTATAATTGCGAAAGAATGTACGTGCAGTGTTGCCATCCTTGGAAGAACCACTCCCTTGTTTTGGAACATCAACTATGATTCCTAACTCATTACGCAATTGAGTCTGAATTCGCTCTTTAGCTTTCTTTGACGTTTCTTTATTTTCTTCCGTCTTTATGGCCCATTTTTTAAATTCCATTCTATAGGAAATGTGAAGAACACACTCCACGAATCTGATCCGTTTATGTAAAGTGGTTAGCGCAAATTCATAAACGGCTTTATCGAATGTCTTCTCCGTTACTGTCGGTAGTTCATTCATTTCCTTAGGACTTGTCTTACAAATCGGACATACACTCGACAAAGAAGTGTCAGTTGCATATTGGCAAATTTTTCCATCCACCATTGTACCGTAAAGATCATGATGGACCTCAATTATACCACTATCATTTCCATGAATTTTCGTACTGGTAAGTGCTGAAATTTATTGCTTCATTGAATCGAGTTCACGACGTACAGCATCTTTTGTTTCTTGCACGAACTCAAATTCAATGGGCCTGCAGTAATTTGTGGATGAGGAACGAGGATTTGTCCAAATTATGGTTTCATTCAAATCATTTGAGATTACTCGAAGACGTAACGGCACCAGTTATCATATAAAAACAAGTATTTATCTACATTTTTTTCATTCAGAAATTTTTGTTTGAATTGGTTCCATCTGCCCCCCACTTACATTCAAAAACAATTTTCTTAATTTCTGGTGAAGTGGTGGTATCTATTCCTTCAACTTTTATAAATCTTGATATGGTGTGATCAAGAAGATTTTGCAAATCTATTTGTGCAGATATTTCCGTTATTACAATCGATGTTTCTGGAGGATAACAGTTTTTTTTTGCATCAGCTATTTTTGTGTAATGTGGAAAAATATCAGCTTTCCTTTCTTTTGATTTTTCTCTTAATATGTTAAACTGCGCTTTTGTCAATCCGCACTGAACTATAAGCCCTAAAGCTCCATCAGTGCTTGATTTTTCTGGTACATCAATTTATGCGTCGGATGTTTCATTACCGTGTAAAAGCTTTTTAATCGCAGAGATAATATCCTTTTTTCCTGAAGCTCTGAGCATAGTAAAAACTTCATGTTCTACTTCTTCAGTGGTCATAGACTTATTAACTTCCTCCGAACGTCTCCTTTTTGTTGATTCGGAACAGAAGGCAAAATCTTTTCTTTTTTTGTCATTTTCTCGTTCAGACGATCGAGCAACAGGAATTTCGAAATTTCATTTAACCAAGGTTCGTGAGATTTCCACGAAAAAAACTTTTCAATTGAATAAAAGGAACACTTCCATCTACTTTTGAATGCAGGCATAAAATATTTATTTAATTTGTCTTTGGTACAGTTTTGTACATTTCCTGGAATGTCATAATTTGTTACAAAATACTGAAGGAGTACATCGACACCGGCAGCATTTATGTTTTGAACCGAAGAATCTAGTAGTAGATGACACAAAACCTCATTCTGAATTTTGATCGGCCACATTGTTTACTATTTAATCATAAATTAAAACAGTTTTTCGATCTCTTCAAAATATAGTACGGTTCCAAATAAAATTTCATATAACTGTCACGCGTTGCTATGCTCCCGTATATACTAAATCGAATTCCACTTCTCTATCGGGCGCGAAATGCAATACTAACAAAGTCACTACTGGGACTAGCGACAGCAGGAGTAACTACTAAGGTAGAAGGGAATAAGGTACAATTACCGAATTTTAAATCACCTTGCTGTACATAGAAAATGTATTATTTATGGATATATTATACAACTGCATGAAAACTGAAAAGCCTAGATTGATATTTCGATCTCGAAAATAACGAATAGTTGAAACGGACTAGGGCCATTTTTTCTGTACACAGAATGTAACGTGTTCGGACAAGCTGCGATCTATTTAGTACGAAATTCAAGTCTACGTTACAAAAAACTGTCGATTTTCTTATTATAATATCTTTAATTAATAAAAAAAAATACAATATTATTAATATTATCAGTTTTTTAAATAGATCCTCTCAAAACGATTTCATGAGATAGGTAATTTCCAACAGATTTTCTGAGATAACAGCATTCGAACGGGAAGTGTTGAATAGCAATTATCTAAAAATTGGTGAAATAAATTGATTAACTATCAGATTAATTATTTTATTATATTAGTTGATAAATGTAAGCACAAGTTTAAAATTAACTGTTAAAAAAAGAATGTGTAAATCCGGTCTTTTAATTCTGTTCATTAAGTTATTATGTTTTACTAAGAAGATATTAATGCAAGTAATTACTAATATTTGTTTCGCATGTCGTAACAAACATACAGTTCATTATGTTAGAATGTATATTTTTATTTTTATTTTTATTTTCAATCATTTTGTAATCGGTGTCGTTTATTTTCTACATTTTCTCTCAGGTTTGTACTTTACCTGTAAAATATTGCAAAATGGCCAGAAGAGTCGCTGTACTATTTAAGAAACATGGTCGAAAGTCTACTTTCAAATAAACATACACTTGCCTAGTCGTGCTTATTTGTTATTATTATGATGTGAACAGAATAAACAGTTTGCAATAATTAATATTTGAAAGTATCTTTTTACGTAGTATTACAAAGTCCAAATGTCAACAAGTTTTCATTCACTGTACTTGTTACTTGAACACGTATTTTTCAACATATCCCGCTTTTTGTGCAAGACTTGTTCAGGCCTCGTGCCTTTCCCTTTCATGGTGTAACGACTGTACCCGGTAAGGAAAATAAACCCCCGCCCCCGACTTTAGTTCAAAGTATATCTACAATGATATACATATCTGTGGTAATAAGAAAAAAGTTTTAAGGACCCTTTTTTTTTGAAAATTGAGATAACTATATTTTTAGATGTAGAAAAGCCTAATACTACTTTTGCAATAGGCGATGTTTGAAATAATTAGGTATTGATCATAAAAACCTGACTTCACAAATGACATAAGACCACAATTTTTTAAAAGGTCATAACTCCACAAAAAACTACAGCCCATTAACTAATTAAATAAATTGTAATAAATGTTACGTTTATATATCTCATTTAAATAAATAAACCAATATGTAATAAATACATATATAATGATTTTCTGCGTGTATGCGAAAATCTTTACACATTCTCTTAAATTCAGGCTGTGTCGAAAACGATATAGAAGGCAATGATTTTTCGTAAAACTGTGGTATAATATCACATTTCTTGTTGCATTTTGTTAAGCTAACAAGACTTTTTTTTTTAAAAGCAATAAATTTTTACATAGTTTGGTTTGGTTTTATGGTTTTCGTTCTGCAGCCTCCTTAACCTGGGTTCTACGTTTTCAATTGTTATTATCATGCTTCAAACTACGAGAAAGTAAAGATAGAATGAAATTTCATTTTTTAATAGAATATTTTTTTTGTATGTTTTGTATTTATAAAAAGCCACCATGTATCAAGTCTTAACCAAATTGGACAAACTTTGAATAACTTCGCCTTCAGAATTATCACTCATATTTTTTAAAATATAACTTCAAGTTCATTATCAGCAACGCCAGAAACCTCCGAGTAACAAATTATCAAGTCAGTCATTTTGATTGGTATTTGAAATACTATCCACAATATTATATCTGTCATTTTGAATTTTTGAAAACTGACTTCAGATTCGTTATCAGGGACCCCAAAACCCCCCGCATACAAAGTTTCAAAACAATCCGACCAATTTCAAAAATATCGTCCGCCATTTTGAATTTTTAAAATCTGACTTCAGATTCGTTATCACAGACCCCAAAACTCCCCGAGCACAAAGTTTCAAAACAATCCGATCAATTTAAAAAATATCGTCCGCCATATTGGATCCGCCATTTAAATTTTTAAAAACTGACTTCAGAGTCGTTATCAGAGACCACGAAAATCCCCGAGTACCAAGTTCCAAAACAATCCGATCAATTTCAAAAATATCGTCCGCCATATTGGGTCCGCCATTTTGAATTGTTAAAATCTGACTTCAGATTCGTTATCAGTGACCCCAAAAATCCCCGAGTACAAAGTTTCAAAATAATCTGATCACTTTCAAAAATATTGTCAGCCATATTGGATCCGCCATTTTGAATTATTAAAATCTGACTTCAGATTCGTTATCAGAGACCCCGAAAATCCGAGAGTACCAAGTTTCAAAATAATCCGATCAATTTCAAAAATATTCGCCATATTGTTTCCGCCATTTTGAATTTTGCTAAATTTATTTTATATATATTATCAATGGCCTGCGATAATACATGGCAAGATTTTTGCCGATCTTGGCGCTTCGTCTCAATTTATAGGACGTTAAATTGCGAACAGAAAATCATTTCATTCGTTTATTGGTTTCTAAGAATTTTCAGAAACAAATGAAAATGAATTTAAAAAATCGACCAAGACAACTTTGTCAGAAATTTTATAAGCTTTAATTTAAACAAAAAAAATTAAAATCCGTCGAGAGGATCCTTCGGAAAGTTGACTTGGAGAAAATAAACGAGGTTTGATCGCCTGTGCGCCGGGCGAAAGTTGTAAATTCCGTCTGAGAGCCCGTGCGCATGTAACTTCGTTCTCATTACTCCCATGGGACGTGAGAGGGCTTCCCTCGCTTGTATATATATACAGGGTGTCGATCATTGATGATGCAATATTATACGTATTGAATAATAATATAATTACTGAATTAACCTACACATAAATGAAGATAATATGTTTCATTAAGAATTTTTCATTACTTTTCCTACCTTTAGATCAACAAAAATGACACAAGCCTTTGTGAAAAGGTATTATTATGGTTTAAGTTGTACTAGAGTTATTTTATACTGTTTACCGAGGCCAGCTTTTTAATTGCATTGCATTATCATTGCCAACATTGATCATTTGAAGTTTTATGTTTTTACCGAATGTTTGATATGTTTGATGATTTTAACGTCATCCGCAAGCGTTCAGTTATTCGAATAAAAAACATATGACTGTTTCAAAACATCCTTCTGGGCAATATCGATTTGGGTTGTCAACTGTCACCGGACCACGTGTTCGACATTCACATGTTCACCAATTGTCTCGTTGGGGAGGATGCCCCTAAAATAACCATACTTTCCAGAAAATTAATTTTTGCGCCATCGGCTTTAGAAAAAAAAAATCTTCCTCGTGATATATCTCTCATGCGCTATTGCAACAACACCCTGTATATATATATATATTAGTCTGATTTGAGGTTTGAACTTTTAGTCTATTACAAAACTAAGAAAATGGCACAGGCCCTGTAGGACAATGTTAAGTATTTTCTCAATCGCATTTCCCATTTTACATTTACATAAGAACTGAAAAAGTTTTTAAAATGCATGTACGGTATTCTCAGTTACAGTTAATGATCTACAACCATAATACATTCAAAATTGAGGTCTATTGGGTCTCCGTAAAGTGAGAAAAATTTATTTACTTTGTCGCGTTACGTGGTGTACCTGTCTTTTAGATTGATTATTAATTTTAGTGAGACTTCTATACGTCAAACTCCAAAAGAAGTCGGTCTCGCGCCAACAGTTACAACAGTCGCGCACCTGCAATAAAAATGCACGGCGAGCAAATTTCGAGTTAGGAGTCACGTGTTCCACTCTCAACGAAAACACAAGTTATCCCAAACCAAACCTGCCAATACCCGGAAAACACGAGACGACTACTAATACGTCTTAAAAACAACCCTTAGAATGAGATATGAAATAACGTCAGGAGGAGGAGAAAATTCAAATGAAAGATATAAAATATGGTTTAAGATAAATAAGTTTATTAATCATACAAAAGATATTTATAGCCCGAGAGATATAAGAAGCCGGGACAGAGCCGGTACTTACAATATTTGGTGCTTCGTACACGCTTCGAGAAAGGCTCTCCTCTGTCTCAACCAATAGTGGACGTCGCTTGCCCTGTCCGTTCGCCGAAATTTCGAAAGATCGCACAATCATATGGACGTCGGTTGTTCACAAATACTACGTAAACGCGGTCGTCCAAATCACAAACAAATATAGACGACTGTCTTTATAAAAGATTTCCCGATCGGAAGCACTTACAATAATTTATTTTTTTACGCTCGCGGATCAAAGGTACGCAGAGATCTGACTTCCCGGTTACCGGCGAGTACCCACGTGCCTCTCCAAAGTGTTGCCGGCTCTCGTCGCCTTAGCAATCGGTTAGTTTTGAAATCTTATTAGCCATACAATTATTACATAATACGGAACTACCGCGCGCCGTAGTCTGGGGGATAACGGAATGCTTTTTCCTATAACCGGGTATGAAAACAAAGATAAAACAGCATTTCTGTTACAGTGGTATTACGTCCTACGTAACGCACCTTATTTCAAAAATACCGACTAAATATCCAATGCAACAGCGCGCCTGGCTTACACGCAAAGAAATTTTAAGTCAATGCGACAGCATTTTGAGAAGTAGCAGTTACCGCACAGATTCTGACGAATTTGAAATGACGGTTACAATTCGAATTCGTTAAAAAGAAAATTTTTATAAACAGATCCAATTTGAGTGCATCTTTGAGAATATTTATTCATCATTTCTAGACGATATAGTTATTAACAATTATTTGTAATGATCTATAAACGTTGTTGAAACGGACAAATTTGGTATTTTTTTCATTCTAAAGCTTCCGTATTGAAAACAGTGCAAGATGCACTAAAAATGCACTCAACTTTTTTTATAGAGCACAAAATGGCTTAAAAAAAGTTAGCGCGAGCCCTAGTCTAAAGTTCCTATATTATCCATGAATAACGCTGGAATTTTGTCTTACAAGTTAATTACAAATATTTTAGAATTTTTGTAAAATATGAGGCATATTCCATCGTTGCTCGTGGCTAAGCTATTAACTTTAGTCTAGGGCCCTCGCTGACGTTTTTGTAGGAAATGTTGTGCTCTACAAAAAAGTTGCAGTTTCATTTTTAGTGTATCTTGCACTGTTTTCGATAAGGACGCTTTAAAATGAAAAAAGTACCAAGTTTATCCGTCCCAACGACGTTTATAGATCATTTAAATTAATTATTAATAACTAAATAGACGGCAAATTATGAATAACTATTCAAAAAGGTGTAATAAAAGTGTATCTGCTCAGAAAAATGTTCTTTTTAACGATTTCGAATCGTTAAAAATAGCCGCCATTTGAAATTCGTCAGAAATCGTGCGGTAGCTGTTACTTCCCTGAGCACTGGCATTTACTTAAAATTTCTTTCCCTGTATGCATTAAAGCATATTTAAAAAGCGCAGCAAACGGGACTGGCAACTCGTACCCTTGACCAACTCTACCTATTTTTAAAGAGTAATAAAATTTCCTAAGTACATCCGCTTTCTCTCTCACACGCTTATACGCACACAGACAAATTTGTCTTTTCCAAGAAAATTATTTTCCAGAAAGTTTTGAAATAGTACAAAAATTATTAACCAAAACTAAAAAAACAATAGAATAATAACGTTGGTCGGATTAGTCTCCATATTTAGATACACATTCTGTAAAAGAAAGTGCAGGTTTTGCAAAAACTGTTTTATAAACCAATACCAAACGGCTATTTATAATAATTCATTAATTTTTAACTAATTCCGTTTTTTCCTTTTATTACAATAGATTCAACCATAAAATTTCATTAGCATATAAAACATTGTAAACGACATCTCATGAATAAACAATAAACTTTTTATTTATATATATCTCTATTACAAAGATTGAACCTCCTTTAAAATTTACCATCTCGATAATCATGTTTCAAATATTATAATAATACAAACTTTATAAAAGAAAACAATTGTTTTAACATATGAATATCTCATTGTTTATTCCTGTCCTGTTCGAAATTCACGCTACTTATCACTATGTATAAATTACTCTCACGATTCTCACTTTTCAATAAAAACACTGTTAAATTGTACAAAAATCAACAACAGTTTGTATTAAAACAATTAATGCAAAATATTTTACTAAAAATACAATTTACTATTATTTTAAATAAAACAACAACAACGACATATAAAAATTCAATAATATCTATTAGATTATCCACATATTAATTTATTAAATATCTCCAGTTCTATACAAGATACAACTGTCGTTCATTTTTGCACAATCTTCAAATTAACGTAATTGTCCAAGCGCGCAAAAAGATTCCGTTTAATCCGGACGGAAGTTGCAAATATCACAATCCCACGAAATTTAGACAAAACATCGTAGCCTCTTTTTGACACGACGCACCGCTTCAAACCGGAACATGGCACCACGGGCGGTATTCAATATAAATACAGCATCTCCTGGACCAAAGAGCCAGAAAGAAAAGGCGCTGTACAAGTCCCGAAGTCGCAGTCGGAGTCAATCAAAGTGCAACTCCCGAAGTCGCAGTCGGAGTCAATCGAAGTGCAACTCCAGCAGCCGAGGAGGAACACCCGAAGTCAAGGTGGAAGCTGTCGAAGTCACCGCCCAGCCAGCAGCTCAACAAAAAGATGCCGCGTAACAACAAGGAGGTCCGCCGCCGCAAGCGGGAGCGAGCGCGGAAATTGTATAAATTCCGCTTGGAACAACGTGCCCAGCGAGAAGGGCAGCCGGCCAAGCCATCCCGGTCCGACCAGCCTCCTCCGCGGAAGAAGAATAAGATTTCTTTAGAAGAGTATCGGTGCCGGAACGTAGTACAAATAAAGAAATTAAAATAAACCTTTTTTTTTAACAAATTTCGATGTATTTATTTCAACCCTTCCCTTTTCCTTTTGTTAGTTGCTCACATTCGGCAGCTCCGTCCACCCTAAAAGAATCCTCAAATCGATCCTTATGGTCAATTTGGCCCTTTCCAGGCCGAGAGTTAGTGCCCACTTTCAGGCGCCATCACGGCCATAACAGTGGAGTGAAAAGGTCGAGAAAAGAATTGCATAATATCTCGTTTTTAATGGATAAATGATCTCTACAATTCTGAAAAAATTCAAGGAATTGTAGGAAGTACGTTTAGAACTACATATGAAACCCAAATTTTCTAACCGCTAACAGCATTATGAATTAAAAAAAAAAATAGAAAATTAATGTCTAATCCTTTAAATCTGAAATGTCGTCAATTTTTATTGAATTTTTATTGGGTTTTATTATCATCTCGACTTTAAAAAAAATATCGGGCAGAACGTATCCGACGCAAAATCGCATGATCTTTCAGATACTGGACACAGTATTGGTATGTATAAACCATCCATTGCAAACAAATGTGATTTTTTCGACTGGAATAATATTTTAATCTAAAATGTCTACACGAAATCGATATTATGGATATCCGTTTTAACGTAGAAAGTGTTTTCGAGGCACAAACTTTAAAATGTGTAGACTCCGAAATGAAAATTCAACTTTTATTGAAAAACTTCAGGGCGCTCTAACTAAAGAGGTATTTTCATATTCAAAAAATTGCTAAGGGAAAAAAGTTTCGTAGACTTCATAAAAGAACACTCGGAAATTCTTCTAGATTTTCTTGACGATATTTTGGTTTCGTATCATGGCCGAAAAAATTTACGGCCAAGGTACCAACATTATTTTTCGTCATGAGTGGTCCAATAAAGACTGTAAAGTACGACTTCACGGACTGAAAGACGAAACATTTTTGTGTTTATTTGTTGAAAATTTAAAAAAAATTGCTGTTCTTTTCGAGGAATTGCAATCGTTTTTCGTTTTCAGCAATTTTTTAAAGATGATAACAGTTTTCAGGTAAGAAAAAACAAAGGACACATATTTTATACAATACACGTAAGATAATATATATAATATGTCATATTTCTCACAAAATATAAACTTTACAAAAATTTGAAAAACATAAAATGATTAGAATTTCTGAAAAATATACTGGAATTTAAAAAATTTTCTTTACAAACCAAGCATCCCGCTACTCCAGGCATTTTAGACAAGAACGTCCTTGAAGTATAAACTTGTTGCAGATGGTCTAGAGGAATAATATTTCTTCGACGATATTGCCCGAGTCATTATGCGAAATTGTGAAAAATATTGACAATTTTTTTATACATCAATTTTTGTTTTTGAATATTACTTTATGGGTAGTCCTACAAATGACGGAATTTTGAGCGGCCGAGCTTATTTTAAATATTAATTTTGATAAAAATAATGTTTTTTATGAAAGTTTTGTAGCTTAATGCTAAGAACAAAGAAGCACCAATGTAAAAGACCACAACTGCAGCGGAATCCACATCTGACTCAGATTCGGAGATCTCCATTGCTAGCATGGAAACTGAGGAAATTGTCGAAACCAGGGAAAAGAGAATGAAAGAAACATCTTCCTCGGAATCTGATGGTGATATCGAAAACAAAAAGCAAGTAAAGAGCACGGACTTAACTGGCAACAAAGACAGTACTAAAGATGGCGAATCTGATGTTAACACAGAAATAACAGATGTGGCACCCATTCGCAAGGCGCTGTACGCAAACAAAGGAATATTACAATTATTAACCATCTCTAATGAAGGCAAAAAACTCAAAGAATAAATGGCATTAGATAATATCTGACTTATTATAACTGACCTCACGGTCAATTATGCTATGTTACAGGGAGCACACAATGAATGAAAAACACAAAGCAAACAATATGAACCGCCTAAAACTACGACATATTCATATGCAACCTTGCCGCAAGGATGGAAACGCAAAAATCACAAGCAATAAGATCAAACATCAGACCGTCTCCCCGACTACTGTTTTTGAAACCAAAAAACAAAGAGATAGCAACTGACCAAGATAAAGCAAAAAAGTTACTGTTTGAATCTTTCGACCCCGCCAAGGCGAAATATAAGGTCAGAAATATCAGAAAGACACGAAATTGACTAATCATAGAAATTCCAACCTAGGAGGATCTAGATCGGTTCAAACAAAACAAAAATATCACCAAGAATTTCGAATGTGAGATACCTCGTAAGAAGCTACCAAGAATCATTATTTATGATGTACCTAAGTACATAGAGGAAGATAAACTGGTCATGACAATCCTCAGTCAAAATGTTGAGGTAACTCATGAAAAGGATACTATAAGCCTGAAGTTTAAAACGGGAAAGAAAGACTCAAGCAATGTTAATTTGGTGGTGAAAGTAACGCCACTCATACGCAAAAAGATTTTAAAAAAGGAACGTTTGTATATAGGCTGGGCCTCTTGCAAAATCCAAGATTATTTGTTGGTAACCAGGTGTTTCAAATGGAATAAAATTTCATAAAAGGCAAGACTGTCCCAAACAAACAGAAAAAAGCCAATAAAGAAATGCATCAATTGCTCAAAAGCGAAAAGGAACCATAGTCGTAATGTAAACGATAACAGCTGTCCCTCGTACACTGCGGCGTACGAAAGACTAATAAACTCCACTGATTATGGTCTGCAATAACCATAATCTGAGAATTCTGCAATTAAATTGCAGAAAGTGCAGGAGGGTGATGCCTGAAGTTAGAAACGTCGCAGTAGACAACAAAACAGACGTCCTCATTCTGCAAGAACCACATGCAAACAAAAAGACAAATCAAATTCGTAGCCTGGGATGCCATACCAGGATTGCGAAGGCGATTAACACATATCCGCTATCTGCAATAGCAGTTACCAATCCAGAAACCGAAGTCATGCAACTCAACCATCTCTCTAATTCGCACTTTGTCGTTGTTGTAACGAAACATAAAGGGAAAACCCTATATGTAGCAAGCGGGTACTTTCACTGGAGTCATTCAATAGAAGGTTACCTAGAACACATTAAAAAAGTTTTAACAGAACTAGAAGGCAAAAAACTCATCATCGGCATAGATGCGGATGCGAAATCCCCATTATGGGGATCAGACATAACAGACCGGAAAGGCCAACTGGTCGGACCTCATCGGGCAGTGGCAACTCACTGTTTGTAATACAATTGACAGCGGTCCCACCGTTCTCAATGAAGCAGGCACAGGAAACGTAGACGTAACCCTTGCTTCCAAGGAAGTAAGAAGCATCATGGGCAGGGAGGTGAGAGATAGAGGAATTTCTAGCGATCACTTACCCATAACCTATGAATTAAGACGTGAAAACGAAAAGTCTAAAAAGAAAATCTGGCCAAAAGACAAACAGGAGGGGCGGGACCCTGGATACTCTCTAGCTAGAGCTAACTGGAAGGTTTTTCATGACACGCTAAAACTGGATTGGATGACGCTGAAGCTACCAGTCTAATCCAGCAGAGTAAAGTCTGCGGGCCAGGGGCGAATAGCGGTTGGTCGCACGCGGGACCCCGCACTTTCCCCAATTTACTTTTAAAACATTATGCAGTCACAAAATGTTAATAAAGAAGTGTTACGTGTAAAAGTACCTAGAAATAACGATTTTTATCACCATTAAAAAGTATGGACTACAATTATTACGTCAAAATGCTCAAAGTACAAAGCTAATTTCCGAATATTGTAAGGCTTATAACTATATGTCACAAATTCCGAATCGACTCGAAAAAAATCACAGAAGCGTAGAAATATATTACAAAGAATATCCGAATGTAACATTAAGAGCCCTCGAGCGTGCCGAGGCGGTCTCGCCCGTGACGGTAGAGGCGGCCCCGCCTGTGACATCAGAGGCGAGAAAACATTGCGCCGTGAAATTGGCGATTTTCGAGGGATTTTCGTGATTTTTTTTGCAGAAATCGGTATCTTGTGTCGAGGAATAGCGATTAAAGTATTATGGAAAAGATTGTTAGCTTATAAATAGGAAAAATAAAGCATCAAAGTTGGACAGCGGCCATCTCTTTGTCTAACTTCAGGCGATCGACATAGGACCTTCTCTTTCTAGGTTGATCCGCTCACTCGCGCTTCGGGACTGTCTCACTTGCTCGGAATAGAAAGACACTCGCTCCCTCTCTCTCTCTCTCTCTCTGCTTCCGTACAAGAGTGCAGGCGCGACTGGCTGTGCGTTGTCGTTACGAAAAATTCATGCATTTTTGTGAATGTGGCCGGGGAACAAAGTTCCGAAAATCAACACACCTCCCGACAGGCCAAGATTTGCATATAACATGGCTCCACCGTGATTTTCTTCCCTTTGTCTTTGAAAATTTGGCAAAAAGAAAGCGAATTAAAAAACGTTAAACTCTCGCAACATCGAAATTTTAGTTTTCGTTTTCGGAATTTTGTTTCCCGGCCGCGCAAATTGCACGATTTTTAAAAAATATGGATACTATTCAGAAAGTAACACATCGAGAACTGTAGATGGTGAGATACGGTAAGTCATGCAATATAATTTTGAAGGGTTACTTTTTGATTGTCACAGGATAAAAAGCGAGAAAACTTATAGTCGACTTTTCAGTGCGCAAAGTAAAATAATTGGCAAGTAAAGCGCACAAGCGTCGAAAACTATTCTTTTTTTTCAATAAATTAAATTTGATGTTGTGGCTTTTTTTTCTGACATTTTTCGAAAGTTAAAATGAAAATTAAAATTTCGATATTGCGTGAGTCTAACGTTTTTTAATTCGCTTTCTTTTTGCCAAATTTTCAAAGACAGAGGGAAGAAAATCACACTGGAGCCATGTTATATGCAAATCTTGGCCTGTCGGGAGGTGTGTTGATTTTCGAAACTTTGTTCCCCGGCCACATTCACAAAAATCCATGAATTTTTCGGAACGACAACGCACGGCCAGTCTCGCCTGCACTCTTGTACGGAAGCAGTGTGAGAGAGGGAGCGAGTGTCTTTCTATTCCGAGCAAGTGAGACAGTCTCTTCTCTATCGAAGTCGAAGGTCTTATGTCTATCGCCTGAAGTTAGTCAATGAGATGGCCGCTGTGAAACTTTGATGCTTTATTTTTCCTATTTATAAGCTAACAATATTTTCCACACTACTTTAATCGCTATTCCTCGACACGATAAAAAAGATTTCTGCAAAAAAATCCCGAAAATCCCTCGAACATCGCCAATTTTACGGCGCAAAGTTTTCTCGCCTCTGACGTCACAGGCGGGACCGCCTCGGCACGCTCGAGGGCCCTTAAGGTAGCAAGAATTTGCTTAAGGAATAGTAAATATTTATTGCATAATCTAGCAACAAAAGCTTATAACTATATGTCACAAATTCCGAATTAACTCAAAAAAAAATCACAGAAGCGTAGAAATATGTTACAAACAATATCCGAATGTAACATTAATGTAGCAAGAATTTGTTTAAACAATAGAAAATGTTTATTGCAAAATCTGGCAACAAAGGCTTATAACTATATGTCACAAATTCCGAATCGACTCGAAAAAAATCACAGAGGAGTAGAAATATATTACAAACAATATCCGAATGTAACATTAAGGTAGCAAGATTTTGTTTAACCATAAAAAAATGTTTATTGCAAAATCAAACAACAAAAGCTTATATCTTTATGTCACAAATTCCGAACTGATTCGAATAAAATCACAGAACCGTAGAAATATATTACAAAACAATATCCGAATGTAACATTAAGGTAGCAAGAATTTGTTTAAACAATAGAAAATGTGTATTGCAAAATCTAGCAAAAAAGGGTTATAACTACATGGCACAAATTCCGAATCGACTCGAAAAAAAATCACATAAGAGTAGAAATATATTACAAACAATATCCGAATGTAACATTAAGGTAGCAAGATTTTGTTTAACCATAAAAAAATGTTTATTGCAAAATCTAACAACAAAAGCTTATATCTTTATGTCACAAATTCCGAACTGATTCGAATAAAATCACAGAACCGTAGAAATATATTACAAAACAATATCCGAATGTAACATTAAGGTAGCAAGAATTTGTTTAAACAATAGAAAATGTGTATTGCAAAATCTAGCAAAAAAGGGTTATAACTACATGGCACAAATTCCGAATCGACTCGAAAAAAAATCACATAAGAGTAGAAATATATTACAAACAATATCCGAATGTAACATTAAGGTAGCAATAATTTGTTTAAACAATAGAAAATGTTTATTGCAAAATCTAGCAATAAAGACTTACAAGTATATGTCACAAATTCCGAATCGACTCGAAAAAAAATCACATAAGAGTAGAAATATATTACAAACAATATCCGAATGTAACATTAAGGTAGCAATAATTTGTTTAAACAATAGAAAATGTTTATTGCAAAATCTAGCAATAAAGACTTACAAGTATATGTCACAAATTCCGAAACGAATAAAAAAAATCACAGAAGAGTAGAAATATATTACAAACAATATCCGAATGTAACATTAAGGTGGCAAGGATTTGTTTAAACAATAGAAAATGATTATTTCAAAATCTAACAACAAAAGCTTATATTTTTATGTCACAAATTCCGAAAAAAATCACAGAAGCGCAAAGATAGCCCAGATATAATATCCGGAAATTCAAAATTTTTTTAAAATGTACTTTATCTTCAATTAATACGAACTCAAATGAATTATCTTCAGTTCAATATTCTATGTAACCTCGCATTCTGTATACACCAGGACCGCGGCGTGGACGTAGCCAGAATTGGTCCCATTTTTTTTTTATTTTGTTGAAATTTTATCTTTTTTTTTTAATTTTTTTTAAATGTTACCTTTTTTTTACGTTTTCTGTTGTTTTCTGAATTGCATTATTTTAATAACACTTTATTCAATATATCTTAAAGACGCACAAAGATCAAATGTATTATCGTATCCTAAAAATGGTAGTTCTGTATGTTGGATGGATTCATTGATTTTAGTTAGCTTTTATGGGTTGGTAGTGATTGTAGATTTCGGTGTTACCTACTTTTTTCGAGCTTATCCGACTCCCTATTAGAGTACACATAATGCTGACGCGGATATAAGGCATTATTTCGTCATCAAAATTTTTGTATTTAATTGTTATACTATAATAGCAGTGTATTTATTTGTGGAAACTTTCTTTTTGAGATCGCTATAATTTGTATTCCCCATTCAATTGACCAAGTTCGCTGATTGCATAACTTTCACCTAAACTGTAAAACTTGATAGAAAACTAAAGCTAATTTCACCTGTCTCATGAGCCATAAAAGCGTACTTCATGAAGAAGATCGCAGATGAAGATGTTAAACTGGTAATTAAAATTACACATTTTGGACAAAATGTTTTACTTTTGGATATGTACTTTTAGTATTTCATTAACAATATTTGTGCATTTTCCAGTGTCGTGTCATTTAATGCTAAAAAGGTCATTAAATGTAAAAATATCAGTAAATTTTTCAGTTTAATTCTTCTTTACCGAAAAATGAGTAATTTGGTCCAGAAATAGGCCGAACCGTTTTCATATATGTCATGAAAATTCCTTGAAAAAATTTGGCAAGTGCCCTACTGTTCTAAAGTTAATAGGTAAGCATCAATAAAGCTAAAAGTTACTTTCTAAAATTTAATTGATATTTCCAACAAGTCACAGCGGGATTTAGTGTAACATTTGAACTACTGGGGATCGATGGGTCTACTCGTGGATTCCATCGGAGAAGTTCTGTTGTCCAAACTGCATTTTTCAAAATGTTTTAAAATTTCAAATCTATTAGTCAATCCGCATGCAGGATTAGAAGGTTCTTATTTGTGTACTTTCTCAAAAATTTATAGAATTTTTATTTTGTTCAAAACTAGGAAAAACTGGCTCAATAAAAATTTAATATGTTTATAAATAAAAATGCCATTAACTTTTTTTGCAAGATAATGTTGACGTAGATACCCTGGCGAAAATCGGACATCCCCTTAAGTGTTCACGAAGTGTGAAATTAATCGTTCCACAAATGTCCCAGAAGTGTTCAAAAGGTGCATGAAAATGTAATCGAAGTGTGAATTTGTACTGTAACGGGGCGTTACGCCGGCGGACCAGGTACGTTCGCCGTCGTTGGAATGTCGTCATAGAAACCGTTTTCGTGCGTTTCCGCGACGGGATCGGGTGTTAGGAACGGCCCCTAATCAGCCCGAGTGCCGCCGATTTCGGCGCGTCTCCGCGTGAGCCCGGATTACCCGGAGAACCGAGCGAGAGCGGCAGCGAGGCCGTCAGCAGGCGAGCGAAGCGGCGACGGGATTGCCGACCTCGACACAAATGTATGTCGGTCCTGAGCCAATATCTGAATTTTGTATCGGGCCTTGAGCCCACCATATCCTTTTTTGTGGTTAAGTTATAAATAAATTTACAGATAATTTCATAATATAAAATTGTGTCCCGCGTGTTCCTTGCCCCAAAATTTTCCGTAGCTGTGCGAGGCGGAGTGCGGGAGCCGCCCTTAGGTTTTCGCGATTTTCAGGCGCGGAAGGACGACCCCATCTGTGTCGAGATCTTGCTCCCCGGGCACACTGAGCCAGCCGACTAAGGCCGCTTACCTGGCGCGGCGTTTTCCCCCTGGGAAACGCCAAAGTCCGTCATTCGGACGGTAACGGTCGAAAAATAATTTTCAAATCCGGCAAAAGCCGTTTATTGTGCGCACTCATAAAGTACGTCACAGTACATTTGAATGTTCGTGTACACTTTAACGTAATTGTTTTCTTAAATGTACCCAAAGCGTTCGTCAGATGTGTCCACCGATTTTAGAGCGTCCGCAAAGTGTTCGATAAGTGTAAGATTTCATTAACGAATATAAATCTTAATTAAGGCGTTTTTCACTGATTGTGCTAATGCGAACTTAAGACACCTGGACATCGAATTAACATTTATTGCCAACTTTCAACCTAAATAGTCCTTGAAAAAACAAAATTCCCCGAAGAAGATGCCCAAAAGAGACGTGGACAATGAATAAAAATGTGACGTCCCACTGTAATTGGTTTCGGACTTCAATACATTTGAATATCTGTCAAATTGAAAATAGTGACATTGAATACATCAAGGGAAGTGTTACGAGTCACTTAAAAACCCAGTAACGAACACCACTGTACACTCACAGGAAAGCTGCAAAATTGCCCCTTTATTACAACTGAATGAACACTTCCGTGCACTTGACAAAAATTCATCCCAACATTTTTAGGGCACTCGATTGTCCAAATTCACATTTAGGTTACACTTTCGTTCTTTTAAATGTCATTTAAGAGTGCATAAAGTGTTCGAATACATTTTATGAATGTGCAAAACTCTTCTGGTACACTTCATGGCCACTTAAAAGAGTGTTCCATTTTCGCTAGGGTAGCGCTTTGTTTACTTTCATGGTTGCCAGTACATCAATAATTTTTTATCTATTAGTACGATTATTACGAAACTTTAATATAAACTTCTTCCTACTTTATTGAAAAACTTTCTCACTGGAAGTTTTCTATTTCTGGAAATCGTTCGATAAACGATACGTTCAAAGTTTGCAGTGAACAGAATATTTACATTAACTTTGAAAAAAATGAATCAGATATTTATTTGAAAACATATTAAATTTGTATTTCTTTATTTACGTTCAGACATGTATAGTCTGTAATTTCCATTTTGTTTCATTTCGAAATTCTTGAAATTGAACAAGTAATCATGAATTGAAGTGAAAAAATATAAGAAATTTTTACTTTCTAAACTCTTGGTTTTTCTTATTTTTCAGGAAAGTAAACAGCCTATACATATTTGATTCTGCATATCGACTGCATTATAAAATTCAAAATTGAAACAATTTTAAAAAATCGATCATTGAATATTAATCTGGGGCAGAACCACGCATATGCCTTTTCGATCGCAGGAAAATCGTTCCTTCTCAGTATAAGCGAGTTCGATTCGTTGTCGCTAGGGTTCCGTGTAATTACAGCGTTCCCGCTTTAAAATTAGGATTTATGAAACTCATATGATACGGCGGCATTGAAGTCTGCACTTCGAATAATTTTGGTATTCGGATGTTCCTTATGCCAGTTATTCGCTTTTGATTCAGTATCTGAAATATATTTTAGGAATATTTTCCCCACCTCCTTCGTTTTTTATTACCATCCATTTTATAATTTCTTGATTTCTTAATACTCTTGAAATTTCTTGGAGCGTAAAATTTGTATGCGCTAAAATTTCAAGGTTAAGTCCTGATAGGGAACTCACAAAGGCGTGGGGCACAATGTTTTCACCCTACATCGCATCGTGCAGTGTATAGATGAAAATTTTGACATAAATAATTATGAGACGGCACTTAATGATCTATTGAAATATTCATATAAACATACAGATAGTAACTGGCAAGAACTATGTAAATTCCCATATCCAGATAAATGCACTGCAACGATACGCGCTAATATTTGCAAATTGTACTTTTTAGTAAAAAGGAAAAAGGCAACATTATTATTCATGTTAAAAGAGCTTCCCAATAATAAAGAGAATAAAAAAAAGTACATTACTCAGAATGTAACTAAATTTGCAAATTTGGGAAATAACGAAAAATTCCAGAATGTAATTAATGGTGACAATAATTTTAATCGTATGGAATATGCTTCTGATGATGGTGTTCAATTTGAATTAGAGTTAAACGAAGTCGCCCTAAATGATCAAAATGTTGTGCAGCCCCACCGACCCACTGTGGCAGATAATTCAAGTAAAGATTTATTCCCGATTGATGAGTCGCTATTTGAGAAAACAGAAAAACAATTGCCATGGAAATGGAAAATATGTACGCTTCAACAAAAAAATTGAAAACATTGAGTAAAGTTGAAGACGATATTTTAGAAGGTGGTAATTTAAATAATGCTCTGGATAGTGTACTTTTGCAGAAGATACAAAGTGAGAGTATCTACGATGAAATGGATAAAAAAGAACCATTCTTAATCAAAATCATACGTGAATCGCAAAAGGCATGGCCTGGTGACATTTTGAAAGGTTTTGTGCATTTTGCTTCAACTTAGCCACTGCATATTCTGTTAATGGCAGAAAAAGTTTTACGACATATTTTACAAAAAAAAGGTTGGCTGTTTATTTATGTTGACGCGACCGGGTCGATCATTAAATGTCCCATAGATTTTATAACGAAACACATTTTTGTATATGCCACAGTCGTAGCTGGTTCGGAAGATTACAGCCCACTGGACATCGCGACATTCATATCATCTAATCATGGGGTGACAGATGTTTTAATTTTCTCGTAAAATCTGGTAGACTGTTTAAGGAGATTAACGAGCAGAAAAGTAGTTATTGACAAAATAGAAAGCGATTTCAGTTTGGTTTTGCTTCAAGCTTTTTGTAGATCCTTCAATGTATGCAAATTATCCATATACTTACGCGAAACCTACAATGAAATTTTCAAAGACAACCAGCAACAGATGGAAATAAGCGTACTTCACATTTGCTCTTCTCAGTTTTTGAAAACCGGTTTAAAACATATTAAAATGGACGTTAAAGCTCTGGACACGCAAAAATTGGCAACAAATGCATTAGTGAAACACACGCACAGCACTAGTTTGCATGAGGCATCTAAGATAGTAGAAGGGCTAGTAATTTTATTCGGAGCGAAGTTTGAGGTAATTAATTATCAAGAACTTATTCAGGAATTACTCGGTGATGATAAACATGATCTCGAAGTTGACAATAACGCAGACAAGACAGAAATCCCGACCGAAAACTCAGAGGCAATGATACATGAGGATACAAAAAAGGAATCGCCGTTTTATGTTCATTTTCAAAACGTTAAATAACACCTCGGTGTTGTCAAATGCTACTTTTACTGAAGTAGAAAATGAGAACATTAATAACAAATTTTTGGACTATGTTTTTGACTTTTTACTGCCGTATTATCCCTTGTGGTCTGCAATAATGCTAGGCAAATTTAATATATTCAGAGATACGAATGCGACCGTCGAAAATTATTGGAAAATCGAAAGGTCTTATGTATTAAATCACAGGACCAAAATTCCTCTTTCGAAATACATACGACTCAAAGAAGAGGTGACGTTGCAACGATTGAGAGAAAGAACATTTTCACTAAAAACGACCAGAGTTCAAAACAATCGTTTGAAACGTACTAAAGAAGATAAAGAAGAACTCTTCCCTGTGGAAACGTGGAAAAGAAAATCTTCCAGTAGAAGGAAGTCGAACAGGTACTTCATGACTTCATCAAAGATTTTCAAAACTACCGAAAAAGAAACACCTAAACAGAAAATTGAAGAACATCAGAACGAAGTAGAAAAGATACATGGTGAATTGGAATCAGATACCAAGACTGAAAATGAAATTGCACAAGATGATAGCACGTTTGATTCCATATCCACACCTGCAACAATATTTGAAAACAAAAATCGATTTATCCCAAGGTCACAACAAATTATTTTAAATCAGTATCAGGGATATCAGTTAATTTTGAAAGCCTACAAACTCTCTTACCTAATACGCAATTATATGATGCGCTTATCAATGCTTTTATAGCATTAGCTTGTCATGAATCCGCTAATATTTTAAATTTTGACATTTTTTTTAATTCATGCATTAATCAAGATGCGTCGGTTAGTGCCGGGTTTGAAAAATGAGTTGCCTGTACCAATATTTGGAGCTACAACATATGGTTAGTGCCGTTGCATATAGGTGTTCACTGGACTCTTCTAATCATTATTCCAGGACAAAAACTGTTCCTTTATCTAGATTCCCTACATTTAGGGATACCTGAATATATCATAACAAAATTCTAAGCCTTAGAATACGCATGGGACGTACTACACAGACATTGGAAGAGTGGTATCTCTACGAAGCGAAGGATACACCAAAACAAGATACTGTAAGCGGTATTTATGATTGCTGTGGAGTTCGCGTTTGTCTATGGGCGTATCTTGTCAGTACGGGCAAATACCAACATTTTGATGACGAAATAATGCCGTATATCCGCGCCAACATTATGTGTACTCTAATAGGGAGTCCGATAAGCTCCAAAAAAGTAGGTAACACAGAAATCTACAATCGCTATCAACCCCTAAAAGCTGTAATCAATGAATCCATCAAACATACGGAATTACCAGTTTTAGGATTTGATAATACATTTGATCTTTGTACGTCGTTAAGATATATAGATAGATATTTATTATGCCTTCACAATAATGTGCTTACATAGGACTTCCTTTATACAAAACTTGATTCCACATTACATTTACCGCGGTTACACAGCACGTGAATGAAACAAACGCATCAATTACTTAATCATTTTCTCTTTCTCTCTCTCTCTCTCTCTCTCTCTCTCTCTCTCTCTCTCTCTCTCTCCCTCTCTCTCTCTCTCTCGCACAATCTGCACTTTCTCTCGTCCTCCTCCATCCAGTACCTATTCCCCCTCTCCTCGTTCCCGCATCTTCACCTCGCTATTCTCACCAATCTTTTCCCCTCATTTCTCTTACAGATTCGTACATACGTTGGTACCCAACTCACCCTTTCATAACTCACACATGACCTAGACGCTCTCACTTTCTCCCCTCTCTCTTGTTCATCCACTTCTATATCTCTTTCCCTCAAACGCTCCAATTTGTTCTCTCCCCATTCATTCAAAGCTTCCTCACTCATACCTCTTCTCCATAAATAATTCACCATCTCAACACTCTCTCTCGTCCATTCACTCCTATTATTCTCTCTTTCATCCTTCCTTTTCTCCAACATGCATTTCAACCCGAACTCCCCTCCTCCTCCTTTCTCCAGTTTTTCCTCAATCCTTCCCGCCCTCCATCCCGCGTCGTTAAGATATATTGAATAAAGAGTTATTTCAATAATGCAATCAGAAAACAACAGAAAACGTAAAAAAAAGAGAAAATTTCAAAAAAATTAAAAAAAAAGATAAAATATAAAAAAAATAAATAAAATTTCAACAAACAAATACGACCAATTCTCGCTACGTCCACGCCGTGGTCCTCGTGTACACAGAATGCGAATTTACATAGAATATTGAACTGAAGATAATTCATTTGAGTTCGTATCAATTGAAGATAAAGTACATTTTAAAAAAATTCTGAATTGCCGGATATTGTTTCTGGGCTATCTTTGCGCTTCTGTGATTTTTTTTGAGTCGATTCGGAATTTGTGACAAAAAGTTATAAACTTTTGTTGTTAGATTTTGAAATAATCATTTTCTATTGTTTAAACAAATTCTTGCTACCTTAATATTACATTCGGATATTGTTTGTAATATATTTCTACGCTTCTATGATTTTTTTCAAATCGATTCCGAATTTGTGACATAGTGTAATGCGGTAAAACACGTTACAGTACTATCTGCCACGAGACTCAACACGGGGATAACTTAAAGGGGGGACTGGTCTTCAAGAACCGCTAATATTTCATATGGGTGCAATTTCCGAAATGATTTCATCACCTTATAGGGGGGACTGCTCCGAAGAAGCGCTAGTGTTTATTTTGGTGATGACGTCATTCGGCTCTTTTTGAATGATATTTGTTATTAATCTGTCGGGAGGCTGTTATCCAAGGGGAAATGTTGTCATTATAGGGGGGACTGCTCAGAAGAAGCGCTAATTTTTAATATGGCAACAAATTTTGAATTATGATTGATATTTGTTATGAATCTGCCGGGAGGTTTTTATCCAAGGGGAAATGTTGTCATTATAGGGGGGACTGCTCCGAAGAAGCGCTAATTTTTAATAAGACAACAATTTAGACGCAGAATTAGTATTTTAGGAATTAATAATTAATAATAATAAAAGTAGGTATAATTCGGGTTATTATTCAGCATTTAATTTTATTTTGATTATTTCCTGAAATAATATATTGCATGCGATAAATATTTCAGGTGTAAACATGGGTATTCGCATCTGCTTTGTTTTGGAAGTCGGATCAAGGGCGGCCTTGTTTTCGATTTCCAGAAGTACGAGACCTGAACATCCAGGGTATATCGTCAAGCACGCTGCTTATTGCGGGCGTGCAGGGGGGGGGGGGACGACGCGTGGAGATTCTGGAATGTTCGCGAAGGAGAGGGCACGCGAGGGCGACGTGTCGAAACTTCGCGAACATTCGAGAAGGATAAGAAAAGAGTACCGGGAGAGGACGGCCAGTCGTGTGTGCCCGTACGGGCCGCGGGGCTCTCCCTACCATCATGATCGCGGTAGAGAAATGGTAAACGGCGGCCGGCCGCGGCGCGGCGCGAGCGTCACGATTGCAACCGACGTGTCGGATCGCCAGTCCATTGGTAGCAGTCCTGGAGCCTACAGGCAAGCCTGGTCATCAAAAGGTACCAACAGCCCTGAGCGCAAATACTTTTCGGCTACGGAGTCCTTCCGTATGTCAATATTTCGATTCTTTGTGCTCACGGCTGTTTAAATAAAATGCGCTTTTCCGATTGTCCGTTGCCGTTTCGCGAGTGAAAGTGAAAGTGAAAAATGTGAATCGCCTTCGGTTATCTGAGTTGGGTCTTCGGTTCGTATCGCGTTTCGTTAAATTGCTGCTTTTGCCGCGAAGTTGTCCATGAGTTATCTTCCGGGAATCTTTCCTTTCGGGGATAATATCTCGAGTAGATTCTTTTCCGCGACAGTGGTTATCTCTATTGTTTTAGTCGGCATATTCGGGTAAAATGTGGTTATCTTACGATTGCCTAGTTCTCGTTATTTTCGGAAAGACGAAGCCCAAAGGCCACGCGCGTCGGTATGGTTAACTATCGGAAACGTGATCGAAAGATTTTTATCTTAAAATTCCGTGAGATGTTTCGGTAAGAGGATAACTTCGTCCCTTCGAGGACTTCAGGAAAAAGCCGTCATGGTTATCTTTTGTGATCGTTCAGTATCTGGGAGAAATAACTATCGGTTCGGGCGAACGTAGGATCGAATTTAGTGTGGTTATCTTGATTGTTTCGAAAGTGCGTGTCCGGTGATCGGAAATAGGGGTGGTAACGAAAACGGAAATACGACGCGTGAAAAGCAAAGTCCACCGAATGTGATGCACTGTGACGTCACACCGTGACGCCGACAAGATGGCCGCCGGTTCCGAACCGCGGTCCGCGACGCGATCTCCAGTTGGCTTGGCGAGCCGTTGGTTAGCATGGTCGAGATTGTAACTTCATAGTCTAGCTTCTTATGATCGAAAACGCAAGCTCGTTAGTTTTACCTTGGTTCGCTGGATCGCTCTTGTGAGCGATGGTATCTTGAACTTCTTGGTTATCTTTTCACTCTGCTAGAGTGAACACTGTGGTTATCTGTTATCTTGCCCCTCCTGTGAGGCGGCGTTATCTTACAAATTAACGAGCAGACTTTTTGTGCAAGAAGAAGGTTTTTCTCGGGTAATACTTCAGCCGATCTGTCGGTAAGGAAAGGGCCATGCGTGCGATGCTAACTGTACCGGGCCCCCTGCGCGGTTAAGTTACCTAGATTGCCGATTCACGAGCAATCTTTGTGGGGCCAAGGCTATCTCTCACTGCCGGAAGGTAGTGCCGTGTTTTTGTTATGCTTTTATACGTGAGGCTAACTGTCTCTACTGAGACGCTATAGTGGTTGCATATAAGTGTGAGTGTGTTAACTTGAGTAGCAGTGTCCTCGGTAAACGATAGCGTCCGGGTGATCCGTGTCAATTTAGTAACGAAAGTGCGGGTGGTTAGATTAGGGAATTCGAGAATTAATCGGTTTGTTGATTCACGCGGTAAGTTCGAGTGGGTTTCGGGTAGCGTAATTTCGATGATTTGTTTGCGTTTAGTAGATTCCAGTAACGGGGTATAATCTGTCAATTTGGTCGGTTTCGGTAAAGTTTCGTGGGGTTCAGATAACGTCGTTCAGTGTAGTATCGGTATGAGATTCGTGTAGATCCGCGTAGGTAGTGTAGTGTCGTACTGGGGAGGGCGCGCGAGTATCGGAGGAGCACGGTTCCTCGACGGGTTCGTCGCAGGGCGCCGGGACCGCGTGCGAAAGCCCCGACCGAGTCCGTCGCAAGGCAGCGCGCTTCGAAAGTCCTTATCGAGTTCGTCGCAGGGCACCGTAATTAGAAGGTCCTGGTAGAGTTCGTCGCCAGGCACCGAGTGCGAAAAGTCCCTGTCGAGTTCATCGTAGGGCACCGTATTAGGAAGTCCCTGTCGGGGAATCGCGTGTCGTCGCGTATCGGGGAATCGAGTGTCGTCGCGTATCGGGGAATCGCGTATAGAATTTGGCGTCTGTGATTTGGGGCGCGAGAGAGGACGCGATATACGTAGAGAACCGTTCTCGTTGGCCGTGATCGCGGATTCGTTAGTCTGCGCCAGAGAATACCGCCCTCTCCCTTGCCGAGCCGGGAACTCAGGGCTGAGCTAGCTGGCACACCAGCGCGTGCGGCGCGGCCATAAATTTGTCGAGCTTCGGCTCGGCTGGCGACCTCTCTTACCATCCGGCGCGCCGTGCGGATTTTTGTGGCCCCGCGGAGCCAGTTCGGTTATTTGCAGGCGGCCACGAGCGACGACGGACGGACGGAGGCGAAGAAGTTCGGGGGCGGGGGTCACAATAGTTACAAGCCTTTTTTGTTAGATTGTGCAATAAACATTTTCTATTGTTTAAACAAATTCTTGCTACCTTAATGTTACATTCGGATATTGTTTGTAATATATTTCTACGCTTCTGTGATTTTTTTCGAATCGATTCGGAATTTGTGACATAGTTATAAGCCATTGTTGCTAGATTTTGCAATAAACATTTTCTATTGTTTCAACAAATTCTTGCTACCTTAATGTTACATTCGGATATTGTTTGTAATATATTTCTACGCTTCTGTGAATTTTTTCGAGTCGATTCGGAATTTGTGACATATATGTTGTTATACCCTTTGTTGCTAGATTTTGCAATAAACATATTTTGTAGAGTTTATTGTACATGTTGTTTTAGTCAATCGTATAAAGCCTTCTTGTATACAATATTTAATGTCTGTCTTTTCTATATATTATTTTTAGAATATGTTTTTGAATTATTTTAATTTTTTTAATATTGTTTCGTAGCCTCCCCAAGCTACTATACCATATGTTGCGATGGATTAAAAAAGCGCAAAACAAACAGTTCTAAGCTGCTGTGTTGTTAATAGCTGTCGTAGTTTGTAAAAGGCAAATACCAGATATCTTAATTTACTTATTATTGTATGTATATGTTCATTCCATTTCAACCTGAAATCTAAATAAATGCCAAGATATTTTGTAAGTTTAACAATTTTTAGCGTTTACAGTCAAAATCTAATCCTTGCTGGCATGTAGATGGGTGTAGAATCAAATGGGTCTTTGTGGGGATGCTATCCTCATAACAGCCAAACAGCATTACGTTTGTTTTATCTACATTGACTGTTAAATTATTTGCAGGGAACCATGATGTAATGTTTTGGAATTCATCTTTTGAAGTATCAAATGTTTTTTCCCATGTTTGTTCTTCATAAACTATAACTGTGTCATCTGCATACATTATCATCTTTCCTTTTGTTAGTTCAAAGATGTCATTGATATAGATGATAAATAAGACGGGTCTTAAAACTGTTCCCTGTGGAACACCGTGAGTAATGATGGCTTCTTCGCTATTTGTTTCAGCCAGTTTCACACATTGTTTCCGAATATATAGGTAAGTTTCCAAAATGTTATAATTTTTTCATCTAAAACCGTAATTGTATAATTGATCAAGCAATATCTTATGTTCTAAGGTATCAAATGCTTTGGCTAGATCAATGAAGATGCCAAGGCATGATCTGTTTATTTCAATTGCCTGATATATATGTGACAGAAGCGCAGTTAGTGCTGAGCTTGTTGATTTCCTTATTCGAAATCCAAATTGCATACTATTTAATATGTTTTCTTTATCTAAGAATGATACTAGTCTTTCTTTTATAGCCATTTCAAATATTTTCGTAATTGTCGATATTAGCGAAATCGGTCTATAATAATTAGCAGGTATGGATGGATCTCCCTCCATTTTTGAAAATAGGGATTATCACAACTTTCTTGCAGTGGTCTGGAAATGTTCCTGTGTTGAAAGATAGATTGATGAGATGTTTGATAGGGTACTGAGGATTTCCTTTATGATCTTAACAGTTATGTTATCTTGTCCGGGTGTTTTATTTGTTTTTAATTTTCGGATATATTTCGAAACTTTGTTTAGTGTTACATCCTGCAAAAACAGGGTGTTACTGATTCTTCTACTAGATGTTCGGGTTTCCGTTAGTATTTGAGCCGCTAATGTTTTTCCTATTGTTGCAAAATGCGAATTTAGTATATTTGCGATATTTTGTTTATTTTCAGTTACCCTACCATTCTCCAGTTGTATTTTATAAATGTCTGTTTTTTTCTTCGTTGGTTTAGTTATTATTTGGGGAAGGTTTAGGAATAATTGTCTTGGATTTGAGGTGTCGTTAAATTTCCTTTGGTAGTACATTGTTTTTGCATTTTTTATCACTGTTGTGAGTTTATTTCGATATTTTTTAAATTCCTCCAGCCGTTTTGCATCTTTTATGTTTTTCAAGTGCTTCTTATATAGTTTGTCTCATGTTTTGATAGCTGTTAGGATACCTGGTGTTATCCAATCTGTTTTTGTTTTCTTTTTAACTTTATATGTTACTTCCTTTACTGATATGTTGAATAGTTCTATAAAATTGTGCACCGCTTCATTTACATCCGGATTTTGATAAACTCAACTCCATTCCGATGCACATAATCTGTGTCTAAATTTGTTGTAGTTTATTTTGTTTATTACAGTTGTAGTTTATTTTGTTTATTGTCCCTGTTCGAGTTCTTGTTGTTGTAGGGCTTTAGGTCTTGACATATTCGAGCATATTGGCCGTTGTATTACTAAAGGAAAATGGTCTGTTGTGCCAGCTTTAATTACCCATGCTTTGATATCTAGTGGGTTGTATTTGTTATTATGAAGGCGTGGTCGATACACCTTTTTGTATTTGTCGTAACTCGAGTATTCGTGTTAATGGCTGATAAAAATCCTTCTTGGTGCATATTATTTAAATTTTCCTCCTTGTCCAAGTTTTCCGAAAGTAGGTCGATATTACAATCTCCGATTACTAATGTTTCACTGGAGTTTACATTTTTCAAGATTTCTTGTAAGGCTACTGTAAATTCGTTTTTGCTAATTGGATGGGATCTGTATACTGCTATTATATTGTAATTTTCAGTTTTTATTTTTAATTTTATCTGAATCGCTTTGAGTTTATTTGCACATACTATATTTTCTTCGGTTTGATGTTGTTCTTTAATATATACAATTACTCCATCACTTTTGTTCATATGAGATTCGTTATATATTACTCTATAACCATCAAGTCCATACAGTCTTATATCTTTAATTACCCATGTTTCAGTACATACTATGATGTCCAAATGTTTATACATCTTTACAACAGGTTGTAATTCCTCATAATGTTTCTGTAGACTACGGATATTAATATGAAACACATTAAAATAGTTCTCATCCTCTAATATTCTGCTACATTGATCGTGTGTGTCAGAAATATTGGTATGTATAATAATGTCTTTTATTAAACTAGTATCGTTAACTGTAACCATTTTGTATCGTAATATGTTGTGTTAGTAAGTACGACCATAAGTAAGATATTCGAGCGAGAAGGCGGTTTTTGAAAAAGACAAAACATGTTTGTGGTCGAAGTTGAAATATTCAAATAAAAAAATTGATCGAAAAGATCAGCCATTACAATTTAATAAAGGGTTGTAGGGATAGTCAAACCTATGTATGGTCCTTTGTAATAAAGTTTTATACGTTTCACATTCTTGGATGTTTAACGCTGAGTGATTGATCTGTCTGTTTACCTTATATTTATCGTTAGATTTTATACAGTTTATGCACTTTTTGACATTCTGGGCATTACAATCCTTCTTCAGGTGATTACCTGCGCATAAAATACAAACGATGTCAGATTTGCATTTTTTGGCAGAATGGCCGTACATGCCACAATTGTACAAAAAATTCAGATTGTAATCGTCATAGACAGAACACCGATTGCATGCTACGAAAATCTTTTTTCCTTTCATAAGTTTTAAATAGGCGTTTTCCGTTACTTCCATTATAACGGTCCACGAATTGCTATAATTTTTATTTTTAAATCTATGCACAATTTTTATCCAATCACCATCTTCAAGATTATTACACTTAAAAATATCCTCCTCAACTTTACTGTCAGTATCTTCAGCTTCCAATTCAACACCTTTATTCTTGGGTTTCTTAGTATTTCCATTTCCACTAAGGCGTCAATATTTTGTATGCCTTTGATTTTACTTTTAACTACATTTACATCCATTTTGTTTTTACAAGTTATTATAATTTTGTCCTTAATGCTATGCATTTTATTGATCTATATAGTAGTTTGTTGTTTTACAAAATTTCTTATTATCTGTAAGGTATTAAGAATATTTTCTTTATTTTTTGGATAAACTAAAATGCTTGGTACGATGTTATTATTGTTATCATTGTTGCGTAGAATATTGGCATATGTATGTGCTGATGAATCGGTTTTATTTTCTTTATATTTATTTAACTTCTCTAGTATGTATGCATTTTTTTCAGTTAATAATTGATTTTTTCTTTCATTTCAATGTTTAACTCTGTTAGCAACTGATTTTTTTCCTGTAAATTATTAATTGTATGATTGCACGTCTCAGTATTTGTATTTTCCTTTAGCTTTTCATTTGTTTTCCTTAGATCGACAATAGTAACTTTCAATTGTTTGTTTTCTTCTTGTAATGATACTACTGTTGTGTCTTTGTCTGTTTGTGTTAGTGCTTCTGTATACGTTACTGTATTCAAAGTATCATTTAAACTTTCGTTTAATTTAGTACCCATAGATTTTACACCCTTTTCAGTGCTATATTTTCATTATTTAAAAATTCGACCTCACATGTTTTGCAGTTTAGCTGCTCCTTGGTTTTCTCCAACCTTTGCTTCAGCACTGCGATTATTTGTCTTAAAGTAATATTGTCCTTATTTTCTGCACCAGTATCCAAGTTTGTCTCCGCAAAATAAACTACCTCACAACAAGACACGTGAACTCGATCTACAATTTAAAAATTTTTTTGATCTCTTCCATAGCAGCTACGATGATGCAATTTATTGCAGAATATACAAACGCATGTTTTTGACTTTGCTTTATGTGGGCAGCACGTGAACGCTTCTCCTTCTTTCCACTTCTCGTAAACACGTCTATCTACCACGGTAGCCATAATACACATGATGAATTTTGATTTTGCAATAAATATTTTCTATTGTTTAAACAAATTCTTTCTACCTTAATGTTACATTCGGATATTGTTTGTAACATATTTCTAAGCTTCTGTGATTTTTTTCGAGTCGATTCGGAATTTGTGACATATAGTTATAAGCTTTAGTTGCTAGATTTTGCAATAAACATATTGTATTGTTTAAACAAATTCTTGCTACCTTAATGTTACATTCATTATTGTTTGTAATATATCTCTACGCTTCTGTGATTTTTTTCTAGTCGATTCAAAATTTGTGACATATATAGTTATAAGCCTTACAATATTCGGAAATTAGCTATACACTTTGAGCTTTTTGACGTAATAATTGTAGTCCATACTTTTTATTGGTGATAAAAATCGTTATTTGGAGGTACTTTCACACGTAACACTCCTTTATTAACATTTTGTGACTGCATAATGTTTTAAAAGTAAATTGGGAAATTGCGGGTTCCCGCGTGCGCCCAACCGCTATTCGCCCCTGGCCCTCGGACATTACCCTGCACAATTGATTCAAACCTCCAAAACTTTAAATCGAAGTACAACAAAGGCAATCAACCTCGCAGCACCCAAAAAGAAAAGACTTTACAAACGCGCGCCGTGGTGGATTGCGGGGCTTACCAAATTGAAAAAAAATAACATATAAAGCCAGACGAAGTTTCAATATGGAACGTGATCGTGACCTGAAGAAGGAGTTGTACCAGGTCTACCAAACTAAAAGAAAGAATTACTCAAAGCAGGTCAACCGGACAAAAGTCCAAAGCTGGAAGAATTCCACAACTTATGAAGGCAATCAAAATCCTTGGAGTATAATTTACAACTTACAAACTGATAAAATCAAGATTAAAAAAGTAGCCAACAACATAAGGATAGAAATCCGCTATATCTTGTGGAGTTATTCTTTAATTTTTTTATTATTTAAGCGTTTTTCATCAAAATACATATGAATCGCATTAACCTGGGGTTACAAAAATTCGCTCGCTTTATCCATCAGGCACGCCAAGTACACAACGTCGAATCGCGTGTCAATTTTGTGAAAATGAATAATCAAACTTAATTAGACAAAATTAAATGAATGTTGCTCAACCAGTTCATTCGGGATACTCGCACTACGAATCTTTCCATTCCCACGTCACTGACTACACAAACTTCAGGTACGATACTGATTATAGTTCAGGAATACTCACGATTCCTACATCCGCGCATTTGATTAAAACGCTGTCGTCAGATTAAAATAATATTTACAATATCACCAAACAAAGTTCGTTGTAACGTTGGGTGATATTTAGCACACCGACCACGCACTGACCCTAACACCGAAAGCCAAATCGTCAAAGCAAAAAAAGAAAAAGAGTAAATTAATTATTTATATTGGCCTTTAATCGGTGAACAAAAAAACGTAAACTGAATGGTTATCAAACCTCAACCACTGGATGGTGAAGCCCAGATATCGGAGTAGTGATGCTCGATGCAAACTGTGTAGATGCCTTTCTTCCTTTCCGATTAGAGAATTCTGCTTTTCCAAAAGATGTACTATTCGGTCGGTGGGGAAATCGTCCAGATTAATCTTGCCACGTGGTCTTCAAAAAGAGGAAAGAACGTTACTGCTGCTTTTGAACGCCCAAATTGAGGAAACGGTCCCTCGACTATGATGAAGATCGATGGTGGAGACGAGTTTTCCCAAATAGATCTCGCCTATAAACACAAGCAGCCACGAAGAACACAGAGTGGAAACTAGATGGAAGCTAGTGTGAAGGAGTAATTGTCCTACAAAACAGTATACTCATCATGAGTACGGATTCTAACCTCTCCAATTTTCTTGACTTACACGACAGGAACAATCGCCACTGCCGACCTCGCCCGTACGTGATCGCACCGGAAAGAGACCGACACAGTCCGACTTTTCCCTTTTTATAGAGTTTTCCCCGTTTCTCGCGATTTTCCGCTCGTTTTCGTTCGCGAAACTTTCGCAGCGTGCCATTCTACCGGCGAAATACAAACATTTGACGCCACGAACCGACCAACCACGCTGTAAATAAACACAGCGCACCTCTCCGACGATATCCTTCCGCGAGCGCAAAGTAGTGCCGCAAAACGCTAAAATGCAGACGCGCGAGTTGCACTCTAGTTACGCGCGAAATTCAAAAAATAAAAGTGTATCGCTACACTCTTAAATAGGAAAACCACAGCAGGAGATGACCTGAACAGACTCTTCCCGGGCGACACAGAGGCAAACGAAACAGCTGAACAGAAGGAAATAAGGGAAAATATCAAAATACCAACCGTTAACCGAAACACAACATTCACAATAAAAGACCTAGATCAAATAATCAATAGAATCAAAATCAGAAAGGCCCCCGGGCCAAACAACCTAAATACAGAAATTATTAAAGCAGCAATGAACATTATCAGGAAAGATTTACTGAATATCTTCAATGCGTGTATAAAACACGGTATTTTCCCTAACGACTACAAGATCGCAAGAGTCGTAACCATCAAAAAAGGAAAAGGGAAGGATCCTACTTATTCTCTCTCTTACAGACCTATTTTCTGTGACCCCTCAAAACCTTAACCCCACAATTCCTTCACCGACGTCGCCGCTCGCAACCGCCCGCAACCGAAATACAAAACCAACCGAATCCCTGGGGTCACAAAACCTCACGACGCGCAAGATCTTAATAAGGGCGCCAGGCATGCCGAAGCATACCGAATTTATAGGCGCGCCGCAAGGTGATGGATTGCCCGCTATGCTCAGCCCCGAGATCCCCTCGGCACGGGAGAGGGCGGTATACCGAAACTCGACGAGAGAAACTAGCGGTCACGAACAGCGAAGACGGGTTAACCTCATAAACCGAACCCCACACTATCGTTACGATGCCGAAACGCGACTTCAATATTATTTACCCGACGTCAGAACGAAGCGAAGGCCGGGAGCCATTCGGACAAAAATCAATACAAAAAATCGCGCCACACCTCCACAGTGGGTGTCCGTAGCCATCATCGTAATTTAAATATCGGTACCAAAGAAATTAATTTTTATGTCAAGGACCATAGTCGCAAAAGCTTTCTTTAAGGTTAATTAAACCCTTTGAATAAAATTCAAAGGCGATATCCATTTTAATAATGATTTAAACATTAAGAAAAGTTTAGTGTCTCCTTGACCAATGTCAAGGACGATAGCCACCACAAGGTATTCTTTAAAGTTAATTAAACCCTTTGAATAAGTTTCAAAGGCGATATCCAGTTTAAAAATTATTTAAGTGTTAAGAAAAGTTTAGTGTCTCCTTGACCAATGTCAAGGACGATAACCACAACAAGGTTTCTTTAAAGTTAAACCCTTTGAATAAAATTCAAAGGCGATATCCATTTTAAGAATTATTTACGTATTACAAAATTTTCACTTTCCTTGGAACCTTTTCAACCCGGGCAACGCGGAACAAAGAAATTATTATTTTGATTTTACCGCGTGGTGCCAGCCTACCGCGTACGAACTTGGTTGCTGAAAGGCTTTAGCAGAACACAGGACGAAACCCGCACTACGTCCAAAATTACATTTTAGCCTCGATGCTTCCAATGTAACGAGACCCGGAACTTTAGTTAATTACAAGACCCGACATTCTAAAAACGACATTGCAAAACTACAAGAATTAAGACCAAGAAAAATCGATTTGCCTTCCGGAACTCGTGTTACCTTGTTACCAAGCGAGGCCCACCTTCCAAAGCCCATGTTGTCCTGCCGCTGCCGCTGCCAGAACGAGAATGGCCCGAGGCTCGTCGCCGCCAAGCCAGAAGGCGATCTTCGCCGCCCGCCGGCGCCAGAGACGGAGCGCGCTGATTAGCTCCCGCGGTACCGCGTGACTACCGTGGCTTTCACCGCGGCTTCTCTTCCCCTTTTCCATCGATTCCCCTCACGCCTTCGGGAACCTTCTAGAGACTTCCAGAAGCGGTAAGCGGTAAACATCCATTGTCTCGATTCCTTTATCAAAACAACAGATGCCTTTGTATATCCCGTAACCATCATAACAAAGTGAGGAGAACCTTTCTAACGAAATTAATATTCTAAAATGATGTGAAAAATACCCAAGTATGCGTTCTAATTTTTATGATTACTCAAACCCTCTGTTATACGATATCCAAAAATATTAAACAATGCAAAAGAAAAGAATTTAAGCGATAAAATTTTCTTTTCAGTTTCAGATGAAAACCAATACGAACTTATACCATGAGTGATTAAATCTCCCCCCATTTTCTTAAACTTTTTGTTAAATATAAACTGGCCACATCCTTTAGGCTGAGACCGACTAAATATGCACTTGCTCAAACTAAAACTAACTAATTAACTAACCTTAATCACTAGCTACGCAGTATCTTCTTTCAATACACTGGCGCCTGTACTAGTTTACTAACAGCTTACTAACTAACCTTAATCACTAGCTACGCAGTATCTTCTTTCAATACATTGGCGCCTGTACTAGTTTACTAACAGCTTACTAACTAAACTTAATCACTAGCTACGCAGTATCTTCTTTCAATACATTGGCGCCTGTGCTAGTTTACTAATAGCTTACTAACTAAACTTAATCACTAGCTACGCAGTATCTTCTTTCAATACATTGGCGCCTATGCTATCTAACGCAATGCAAGGTGATTCCAAAAATTAGCGCCACTACAGCAGTCCCCCCTATAAAAATCACTATTGCCCCGGATTGAGCCTCCCGGCAAGACAAAGTCTGTAATTCTTTTAAGCGATATTTCTATCGAGGATCGCCCGCAGGGTTGTCCCGAATGCATTTTAAACGGCGCTGATACCAATCATCTGCCTCGTTCGTTAACACGTTTAATGCGATTTCCTCCGCGTACGTATTCTCGTATAAACGTGATAGAGCGTCCGGTACGTGGTGCAGGGAGCCTTTGCGGTGCACGATCTCAAAGTCGTAGGCCAATAAGCGTAGTGACCAACGCGTTAGTCTACCCGAGGGATTTTTTAATTTCCGTATCCAACGTAAACTATCGTGATCCGTTATCACGGTGAACCGTATGTTATCGACATACGCCTGGAATTTTTCGATAGCCCAAATCACCGCGAGGCATTCCTGTTCCGTAGTGCTGTAATTACGTTCCGCGTCGGTCATAGCCCGGTCGCTCCTGGCCCTCTGTCGCCTGGGTTAACACAGCACTAAGTCGGACCGAACTCGCGTCGGTTTCAACGACAAAATGCAAGGAAACGTCCGGTCGAATAAGCGTGGGGGTGTGACTAAGGCGCTCGATGATTGTTGCGGAGGCACCTCGTTGTCCGTCCTCCCAATTCCACGAGTAATTTTTCTTTAAGAGAGCGGTGAGTGGTGCAACCATCGTCGCGAAATTGAGGACAAACCGCCGGTACCACGATGCCATACTGAGAAAGCGCCTAAGTGGCTTGACATTTGTAGGTGGTGGATATTCGAGAATCGGTTTCACATTTTCGTCATCTACTTCTAACCCTTTGCGATTGACGATAAACCCGAGATATTTCACGCTTGCCCGACAGAATTCGCTTTTATCTAAATCGATCGTTAAATTAGCCTCTCGTAATCGGCGCAAAACGACCATTTGAAGTGTTCTTTGAAGGTTTCGGTGACCTCGGTGAACTCGGGCCCGATGATCTTATCAACGCTGGAATGTAGCGGGCGCCCCGGTAAGCCCATAGGGCATCCGTACAAACTGAAATAAGCCCTTACCCGGTACAATGAAAGCAGTTACTTCGCGCGACTTTTTCTCGAGTGGAACCTGAAAGTACGCTTGGCTTAAATCGAGGGTTGAGAGATAACGCGCCTTACGTAGCTTATCAAGGATAGAGGTCATGAGCGGCAGCGGATAGGCGTCCTTTTCGGATACTTCATTTACGCGTCGTAAATCCAGGCAAAACCGATAGCTTCCGTTCGACTTCTTAATCATAACTATCGGAGAGGACCATTCACTATGGGAGGGTTCGATAATCCCGGCGTCTAACATTTTATCCACCTCCGCGAATA
This sequence comes from Trichopria drosophilae, assembly GCA_030407085.1. Taxonomy (NCBI): domain Eukaryota; kingdom Metazoa; phylum Arthropoda; class Insecta; order Hymenoptera; family Diapriidae; genus Trichopria; species Trichopria drosophilae. The sequence continues at coordinate 114,363,820 of CM059583.1, forward strand.
TGTGCTGCTCAACGCTATGAGAGACCGGGTACGCTCGTTGCCTAATCGCCGGGTGTCCCAGCACATCGATGACGTGTTCGGCGAGGTGAGTGATCCCGGGGTTAGTCGGAACCTGGGGAACCTCCTCTTTAAGTAATGCGTCCAATACCTTTCGCTCGTCTGGTCGTAGCAGCTGGAGCCCGCAAAGGACTTCCCACGTAGGACCGGGTTGGGGATCCCACTCAAAGGGCTACCAATGGGCCGAATTCTCCTTAAAATACCACGTAAACGACTCGAACTCGTCGATAACCTTGAACCGGTGTAAAAAGTCGATACCCAGAATACACGAGAACCGAAGATTTGGAATCATACACGCATCAAGCTCACTCACCTGACCCCGAGCGGTAACCGTACTTTCCCAGTGATTGAGGTTGACGCGCCTACTGGCGTTCGGACAAATTCGTTGTCTTCCTGAGTTATCGGTAACTTTAAATTTTTAATGAGCGGTAACACCGAAGGACCGAGAAAAGTTCGCGATGCTCCCGTATAGCAGCTCGGCTGCCCGTTTCCCGCACACTCGGGGCAGTTCGCGGTTTCTAGACCCCGACGTTCGCACCCACGACAAAACACGCCCATTGGGGCCGGTGATTGTGAGCAAGAGCGACACTCCACACGGGTAACGCCGCGTTGTCCACAGAGGTAGCAAAATACCCGTCGCTCCGCTCAACATTCACTAAACCGGTGGCCCGCTTGGGGTGCGGGTCAAAAACCGACAAATCAAAAAGCCGACAGGTCACAAAACCGACAGTCAAAATACCGACAATCGAAAAGCCGACATTCAAAAAGCCGACACATAGAAAAATAGACGCATCGACATGCGGACTATCATTTTTTGAAGTGTCGGATTTTTGACTGTCGGCTTTTCGATTGTCGGCTTTATGAATGTCGGTTTCTTGACCTGTCGGATTTTTGATTTGTCGGTTTTTCGACCCGCACCCCCGCTTGCCCGCAAATATAGCAGAGGTGTCGCGACGTATCTCGCGGATGCTGCGTGGCCGATCCCACGCTTCTGTCGCAAGAGGATTGTCCCTCGACTCGCAGGTTCCCTGGCGTCGCGAATCCCCGTCCAAAGTCGCGGGCATGGAGTGGACCTGCCGCTGGTCGGGCTACGTTGTTCGTTTTCGCGCGTAAGTCTAGTGCTGCTAATTCGGCTGACAAGTTCGCGGCCGCGGGATCCTGACTTCCGTAGTTAAATGGCTCATTTCGTAACCCGTCGCGATAGGAATGTTCATCTGCTCGGACGTCGCCGCCGATGGTATACGATGAATCCCAGTAGTACGTATTAGTCATATGCGTCATCGTCCGCGGGTGGGTATCGCGATTCCCCTTCTCACGCTAAATGGTTAAGACCCGGTGGTCTGGAACGCGTCTTCGATGGTTCCCCAAATTCGAAACGACGAGCATCAGATTCGCGTTTAGGGGCTCGGTATGCAGACTCCGGCATGAGCGAGCTGTCCGCGGACGGAGGTGGCCGGTAAGTGTTGGCGATTTTCAACGCTTTCTCGCGCCTAATTGCGGTAACCTCCAATTGGTTCCATGTCCCAATGAGTTCGCGATCGATAGTGGCTTGTAGCTTCGGTAGCATATTTCTTAAAGCGCGATCCATTCGTTCCTCCAAGGGCATTGGAGGACGTACCCGATTCATTAAAGCTCGAATTCAGGTCAAGTAATCTGCGACTGATTCGCTTGCACCCTGAGTCTGACGTGAAATTTCTTCCCGAAGGGCATACTGGAAATCAGAGTCGCTAAACCGCTGCAGCCACGCACACTCAAAATCCCGAAAATTTCTCCAGTCATTCCTTGCAGCCTGGAACCACTGGAACGCTACGCCTTCCAAGAAAAAGGGTAAACAACCGAGGAACGCGTTGTCGGCGTTCTCTACTATTGCGCGACCCTCATTTAACCTGGTCAGGAACGCGGTTCCATCTTCGCCGACGCGGCCCGAAAACTTCATTCCCCATCGACGCATTACGTTAAAGGCCGCTTGCACAGAGGCGACGCGATCTCTCGCGTCATTGCGCGCTTGCACCGGCGCCCTAACGATATTTTGTCCATAACCACCCTGACCTAGCCACGACCATCGTCCGCCGGAATTTGATCATCATCAAAATAATCTTACCTTGCGACGCGGTAGTTGTCGTTACGATTTCGGAAAAGGTTCTCGATAGCCACGATTGCGGTACTGATTTTCTACATTCAGAGGTCGAGCACGACATACACCTTCTTCGCAAGCCTCATAGTCTAAATTTGGAGCCTGCCTCTCGATTACGTTCGCGTGATTTTCCCGATTCCAATTTCCCCTTCCACGATCGTTATCCGTGCCCCTGATCGGTAGCCCCCATTCTTAAATCACCCTCTTCTAATCCCCGCTCGTTAGCCCTCCTTCCGGCACCGCCGACGTCGCGTGAACCCAAGTGACCCCGACCGTCGAGATAATTATCCCCCGCCTCCGCTTGACGGAGTTCATTGACAACCGATTGGCGGATCTGCCCACGCGCGTCCACAGGTAATCTCGCATTGACACCCGTCGCCACGTTCGAATCAACGGGGCGAGGTACCTGAGTACTATTCGCGTTCGCGTCATTAAATCCGCCGACGGCCCCTTCCACCATCGTTTTGAAATCGGGTAAGGACTGTGATGGTACAGACGGGAGTGTAGGGATCTCCCCCGTTTCAAAACGCACTGCGGTGAGCAAAAGGGCCCGAAGGTCAGCCAACGTACCATCGACCGACAAGCAACGTAGAGAGAGCTCCGCCTGCAGCTCCGGCTCCGATCGCTGCAACGCCCAATCCCCCGCCACAGGTGAACATGGTTTAGTTGTTGGAAAGCTAAGCAGAGGAGCATCAGAAGTTGATGCGATTTCCTCCTCAAAATCCTCATCCTCAGTACCGTCACACCCTGTATGGTCTTCAACATTTCTCTTAAAAAGCGGAGGAGTTGGCGGAACATCATCGGATGCATAAGGAATGGGTTTTGTTACGCTTGCTACAATTGGATATTTTATATTAGAAGAATTTTTCACATTATATCCAAATGTTTTAGTTAAACAAAAATAATATTCATTATGTCCAACAGGTTCACGCCAAACTGCAGGCGTCTTGAAAGGTATTGGTATTTCACGAAAATTTTCGGATTTATTCCAACGTCTTAATGTTTCTACACATGATTTACAAGCCATATGTAGAGCCCAAAACTTGTCTTGATTACACATCGACAGACCGAAGTAATTGTGATATAAAGTTTTAATATTATCATCAATTTTCATTTTACTTTTCGCGAATATGAAACGACTACAAATGTAACAAAAACTGTCAGGATCATTTAAACACCTACGGGAGGCCATTGTTGAGATGATAAACAGTTAAAATATCAAGTTATAGAAAGAGTTAAAGAAATACGAAAAATGGTCGACGGGTAGAAACAGGATAAAAATTAGGCAAAATGGGAAACAAAATGAAAAAGGAAGCGGCCAGTTCAAACAGATCTACGAAACGCATAAATCAGTTGCCTTGAAAAGCTGACAGAAACACGAAAATTAGTCAGCGACATAATAATTGCAATACATAAATACGAAAAATCGCTTCAGTCGACATCACCGAATCGGAAAATAAATGAAATAAATGAGTAGCCGACCAACATGAACGAAGATGATGTTGACTGAGTTTTTATAGCCAACAATTTGTATAAATGTTCTTGATTGATCGGATTGGAATGGTCGGATTGATCGGATGGAATGATCGGATTGGTCGGATTGGATTGTTCGGATTAGACTGATCGGATTGATTGGATTGATCGGATTCGATTGATCGGATTAGATTGAACGGATTGGATTGATCGGATTGGTCGGAATAGATTGATCGGATTGGATTGGTCGGATTGGATTGATTGGATTGGATTTATCGGATTAGATTGATCGGATTGATCGGATTGGTCGGATTGGATTGATCGGATTGATCGGATTGATCGGATTGATTGGATTGATCAGATTGATCGGATTCATCGGATTGAACGGATTGGATTGATCGGATTGGTCGGATTAGATTGATCGGATTGGATTGGTCGAATTGATCAGATTGGAATGATCGGATTGGTCGGATTGGATTTATTGGATTGGATTGATCGGATTGATCGGATTGGAATGTTCGGATTGGATTGGTCGGATTGATCGGATTGGATTGATCGGATTGGAATGATCGAATTAGATTGATCGGATTGATTGGATTGATCGGATTCGATTGATCGGATTGGTCGGAATAGATCGATCGGATTGGATGGTCGGATTGATCGGATTGATCGGATTGGTTGGATTGGATTTATCGGATTAGATTGATCGGATTGGTCGAAGAGTTGAGGGAGCGCACCACTTTCAAAATTATGAATTTTCATATACTATGCATAAAGTTTAACTTTACGCGCACTATGCGTAAAATTCAACTTTACGCATAACCAAAAATGCGTAAAGCACGCACTTTACGCATACTATGAAGAAATAGTAGTTTTCGATATAAGGGTGTAAAGTTCAACTTTACGCACCGATTTTAACATGGGATTTAGATAGGGCGGTGCGTAAAGTTGAATTCTTACGCATATCGAACACTATTTTTTGATATATGTATGTAATAGTACTTTTTGATACAAGGGCGTAAAAGTGTTTTCGACGAATGTGCGGGTTGCAGCCCGATCCGTAGGCGAGGGCCGTATGCACATTCGTTCAAAAAACAGTTTACGCCCATGTGCCGAACAATATTTTTTGTTACAGTGTGCGAAAAGTGCCATTGAAAATCGAAAAAATCATACTTTACGCACACTAAAACAAAAAATTATTTATTAATAGGTATAAATAAATACATTTAAAAAATCGTCGATTTTTGAGAAAGAAATCATTTTTGAACGAACTACAGGGTAAATTAGAACCAAATTTGGTAGTCGGGGTTTTTTGGGGTCGCTGATTACGAATTTGACGTCGGATTTGTAAAATTCCAAATGGCGGAAACAATATGGCGGACGAATTTTTAAAAATTCGTCGGATTTACTGGAAACTCGTTACTCGGGGGGTTTTGGGGTCGCTGATTATGAATCTGATCTCTGACTTATATATTTAAAATTTAGAGTACATTGAGTACCCAGTTTTATCTCTATCAAGTACATTTTCACATTTTCGTCAGCCATCTTGGATCCGCCGTTTTTTATTTATAAATTCTGACTTCAGATTCGTAATCAGATACACAGAAACCCTGCGGGTCGCAATTTTCAGCTGTTTTCCGTATAAAGAAAAATGTGCGCCGCAATGGGTTAAAATATTTTTCAATATTTACATGTTTTTTGAAAATCTGAATCCGCCATTTTGAATACGCCATATTGGAAATGCAAATTTTATTATTCCGAATTCGTATTCGTTCTCAGCGACCTCAAAAACTCCCAAGTGCAAATTTTGAAGAGAAATTACACAGTAGAAAATTATTGTCTCAAATTATTGTCAAAAATTATTCTCTCATTTGCTTAATGCAAATGCAAATGACGTCAAAGAGATATATTTCGTACAGTAGAAAATTATTGTCTCAAATTATTGTCAAAAATTATTCTCTCATTTGCTTAATGCAAATGCAAATGACGTCAAAGAGATATATTTCGTAACTTCAAATAGCCATAACTTTGCGGAAAAAAAACGTAATTGATCTCTTGAACTTTCAAATTAAAGAGTAAGAGTTGTACTAAATGATGTAACTGGAGATAAAGACCACAAAAATTTTTTGCACCCTGTACATAACCTCAAACGTAGGAAAAAACGCCGATTTTCGGGTACATATCCTTAAATATCTCAAAATCCTGACGTGATGGGGCAATTCTGACTCCGGATTCGGATTCTACGCTGCAAATTACTTCGGAAATGACCCTTAACTTTCCAACAACTCACATGACCCCGGTATTTGTAGGCCCGGTATTTGTGCCGCGTTAACACGGTCCATGATACCCGAGAACCAAAACAACTGCCGGGAACCCTATTCAAAGGCCGCGAGAAGAATGAGAGCAAAAAGTAAAATTTTCTTTTCGTCAAGTCCGACCAGAGCCGAAAGGTTTCACTGCACCCGATAACCGAACTACCGTTACTCCAAACAACAACCGAGCACAAGGCGCTTTAATGATGAGGGAGTAAGATAGGAATTTTCCTAAAACAAATTTCGATATGTCAGTCGTAACATCACTATCAATTAGTGCGTGACTCGCTCATCGCGTCACGGGTCGCCGGATGACTTGCATATTTAAAAGGGCTCGCGTAGTATTCATAATAAATTAATTTTCTTTTCTTTCACTTTATTGAGAATTTGTAATTAGGTAATTAGTAGCCCGTATCGGGCTTACTCACTCTTAAAGCCTAGAGGCATTTACCTCAGTATTAAACACAAAAAAATTCACACATTCAGTAACAAATATCTCACCAAGCAAATTCTTACAAGTTAGCACAAAGAATCATTTTCAATCGAATCATAATAATATATATACTAATATTAATAACAATAATCGTAAAATATCAATAATAATATTCACTGGAAAATATACTCGCTTTAAACTAGAATCATCTGGCAGCCGCATTCACGAAAGTGTGTTCCCGACTGAAGTGCCACGATCAATGTCGAAACCGAAAGATACACGTTAATCGCTACTAGAATAGCCCAAAACGCAAAATTTAAAACGCAGTCAAAATTATCCATACCCTACAACAACGCGAAATTGATAGCAAATTGAATTCAATAAAAATCTCAAACAAAGCAACCTCTAATCTGACATTTAATCAATAATACGCGACATAATACTCTAAATATCTCAACACCGAAACTGTCAAATTCAAAACTAACAAAACAAACCAAAACATCGAATTTATAACATTCTACATCAATCCACGAAACTTCAAATAATTGTGACTGCGCGGTCCCACGTTGGGCGCCAAATTTGTGACCCCCAAAAACTTAACCCCGAAATTCCTTCACCGTCGTCGCCGCTCGCAACCGCCCGCTTAATGATATCCAGTTTAATGATTATGTAAACATTAAGAAAAGTTTAGTGTCTCCTTGACCAATGTCAAGGACGACAGCCACAACAAGGTTTTCTTTAAGGTTGTAAAGGTACAAATGTTATGTGTCGCATTTGTATTTCGCGGGCAGTTGCAAAATGTTAAATCGCTATCTGTTTATGTGTCGTCGTGTGCGAAAATCAGAGTCCTGGGGAATAGCCGATAAAAGCGGGGGGTTTCGGCACCTCGGTCTGCTATTCCCTTGAGTGGTCGTGTCAGTGCGTTTCAACGAGGCAGTATGGTTAGACCGATTGGGTGAGTTTTGGAATGTGTGGCTTGGTAACAATTACACGATTTGGTGCTCATTTTTTTATTAGTTCGAACCACGTGAATCGACGCAGATAAAAACTTACACCCAGGTCTACGATTTTTCCACGGTACCTCACCGGATCCAGCCTCAAGTCGCTGATTTCGAGCCGCTACCGGAGATCACGCTATGTTTCGCTAAAAAGGAAGGAAGTGACTTTCGGAGGAAATCTGGCCTAAGGACATGCAATCGTTCCGGAATATCTAAGATCGTCGTCTTCTACAAAATCCTCCTGCCACGCTGCGACCAGCCAATTACGACAACTTCATCTTGGGTGACTTTTTCCTTTTTTTTTTGTTAAGTGTGTGTTCGAGAGGTAAACTTAACGATCGGTCAACAAATTAAGTGTTATAATTAAGTATTTTGCGATAGATTTCATTTAACCGAAGAGACATATTGGCGATAGCGAAGTTTTGTGAAATATGTCTCCTCACATGTGTTGATTACAGTGAAACAACAAAATAAAAATAATTATATTTTTACAAGGTTAATTAAACCCTTTGAATAAAATTCAAAGGCGATATCCATTTTAAGAATTATTTAAATATTACGAAATTTTCACTTTCCTTGGAACCTTTTCAACCCGGGCAACGCGGAACAAAGAAATTATTATTTTGATTTTACCGCGTGGTGCCAGCCTACCGCGTACGAACTTGGTTGCTGAAAGGCTTTAGCAGAACACAGGACGAAACCCGCACTACGTCCAAAATTACATTTTAGCCTCGATGCTTCCAATGTAACGAGACCCGGAACTTTAGTTAATTACAAGACCCGACATTCTAAAAACGACATTGCAAAACTACAAGAATTAAGACCAAGAAAAATCGATTTGCCTTCCGGAACTCGTGTTACCTTGTTACCAAGCGAGGCCCACCTTCCAAAGCCCATGTTGTCCTGCCGCTGCCGCTGCCAGAACGAGAATGGCCCGAGGCTCGTCGCCGCCAAGCCAGAAGGCGATCTTCGCCGCCCGCCGGCGCCAGAGACGGAGCGCGCTGATTAGCTCCCGCGGTACCGCGTGACTACCGTGGCTTTCACCGCGGCTTCTCTTCCCCTTTTCCATCGATTCCCCTCACGCCTTCGGGAACCTTCTAGAGACTTCCAGAAGCGGTAAGCGGTAAACATCCATTGTCTCGATTCCTTTATCAAAACAACAGATGCCTTTGTATATCCCGTAACCATCATAACAAAGTGAGGAGAACCTTTCTAACGAAATTAATATTCTAAAATGATGTGAAAAATACCCAAGTATGCGTTCTAATTTTTATGATTACTCAAACCCTCTGTTATACGATATCCAAAAATATTAAACAATGCAAAAGAAAAGAATTTAAGCGATAAAATTTTCTTTTCAGTTTCAGATGAAAACCAATACGAACTTATACCATGAGTGATTAAATCTCCCCCCATTTTCTTAAACTTTTTGTTAAATATAAACTGGCCACATCCTTTAGGTCGAGACCGACTAAATATGCACTTGCTCAAACTAAAACTAACTAATTAACTAACCTTAATCACTAGCTACGCAGTACCTTCTTTCAATACATTGGCGCCTGTACTAGTTTACTAACAGCTTACTAACTAACCTTAATCACTAGCTACGCAGTATCTTCTTTCAATACATTGGCGCCTGTACTAGTTTACTAACAGCTTACTAACTAAACTTAATCACTAGCTACGCAGTATCTTCTTTCAATACATTGGCGCCTGTGCTAGTTTACTAATAGCTTACTAACTAAACTTAATCACTAGCTACGCAGTATCTTCTTTCAATACATTGGCGCCTATGCTATCTAACGCAATGCAAGGTGATTCCAAAAATTAGCGCCACTGCAGCAGTCCCCCCTATAAAAATCACCTTTGCCCCGGATTGAGCCTCCTCCCGGCAAGACAAAGTCTGTAATTCTTTTAAGCGATATTTCATTTCCGGGAGCCAAAACTACTCCCAAAAACTAGCGCCACGATCGGCTGTCCCCCCTATCATGGTGTAGTATCAGCTCCACGGTTTGGAGCCACATCCTCCTAATTAGTGCCATCACAGCAGTCCCCCATTTACCCAACGAATATGACCCCGGCGACTGCAGTACATACTAGTGAAATATTATAGCGCCTCTATCGGCAGTCCTCCCCTATTATTAGCACTGCAGCATCCTCACGAGTTGATTTCGGCAACTGAGCGATCTCCCCTATAATCTCTGCTTTCACACGACCATTGGCTATCTGTTCTGGATGGAAACGGATTGGTCATTTCTGCGCAACATTATATAATTAATCTATACATATATTTGTATGACGCTCTGATGCTCTGTTCGTTTTGGGATTTTTAGTTAAAAACGTGTAGTAAAATACTACTCTGAGCATTTCGTGCCTACATATAACTATCAGTATACAATCAAGTTTGTCGCTAACTGTTGATATGATCATTACCCAAACATGACTTCCACTACAAGCGATCCCGTATATGCATGTTTGTAAATAAATAGATATTTACAAAAGTTGGTTCAAACAATAAATTAAATTAAGATGTCAGGAAGAGGGATAAAGAGACGAGGCCGACCTCCTAAATCAGCAGTAATGGACCGACCCAAAAAGTTTCAATATCACCTCTTGAAAAAGCCAAAATACTTGTTAAATAAAGGTAATGATACTCCTACATCTCAACCATATACTCCAAATGTGTCTAGACCATCATCTCCTATTGAAAATGAGGAAGGTCGCCGTAATACGCGCACTCGTAAAACTCGAGGATCTCGAGAAAAGATTTTTTATAAAAGCAAAGGGCATACAGTCTCTAAAACTTTTCAGCGTCGTGGTTATAATGCTACGGTGGATTATCATGATTCAGAGTATCATTATGGTTCAGATTTTGGTGATGAATCCAGTGAAAAAAGTGAAATTGAAGATGACCCATTACTACAAAGTGATGTAGAATCTTCTGACAGCATGGAGGAGCCTGATCCTTCAAGTGACAGTGATTTTTCATTGTCAAGCTTTAGTACAACCAGTGGAACAAATAAAAGAAATACAGTTATTCATCAAAGACATCCAAGTCCTGAACCGTTGTGGCTTCAAGACCGAGAGCTTCCACACCTTAAACTTCCAAAATCATCTGATGATTTATTGATTTCCATGGAACTAGTATTACCATGCCTGTCCGTTTATGAAGTTTTAAGACACTTTCGAACCTTAGTTCGTCTTTCACCATTTAAGTTTGAAGACTTCTGTGCTGCATTAATTTGTGAGGATCAAACAAATTTATTAGCAGAATTGCATATTTCATTGATTAAAGCTCTTTTGAGAGAAGAAGATGCACAACAAACTCATTTTGGTCCTCTTGATCAAAAAGATTCTGTAAATATAAGTTTATATTTTGTAGATGCTATGACATGGCCAGAGATTTTAAGATCCTACATTGAAAGTGACAAAAGTTTTGATCAAGATATATTGAATATTTTGAAAAATAGTGATTATCCCTTTTCAAGTATTCAAAACAGAATTAAAGTATTGCAATTTTTAACTGGACAATTTTTAATAACAAATCCTGTAAGAGAAGATTTGTTACACGAAGGTATCTATTTAACTGTTATTTTTATTTAATATAACTTTATGAAATATTGGTTTTTATATTTGGGTCATATTTTGATTTAGGAAGCAGAGATTATGATGACCATTGCAGAGTATGTCATAGATTAGGAGATCTATTGTGTTGTGAGACTTGTCCAGCTGTATTTCATCTAGAATGTGTTGAGCCACCCTTAATTGATGTGCCACCCGAAGATTGGCAATGTAGTATATGCAAAGCCCATAAAATACCTGGTATCTTTGACTGCATACCTGACATTGAGAAAAATGGTTTATTGTGCAGACAAGAGCATTTAGGCTTTGATAGACATGGCCGAAAATACTGGTTTCTTACTAGACGCATTTATGTGTAAGTATTTAAACAATTTGTAATTTTTATCATGAAGTATATGGTATCCTGTTTTAGAAGAAAAACTCCGTTTGATTTTCTGGAAAATAAGAGATATAAGTCAGACTCGAGCGTAGGTGATAATTACTTGCAATACTATATAATATTCCTTTTTAGTTTTAATATAAGACAGAAAATGCAGGGAATAGAAATCAATATCCTTGATAACCTATTAGCATTTTTTCCTTGCGATATAAATAACATATTTACATATACATACATTTTATCTCTACCCTGTTTATTTACAATCTGCCTTGCCGACAATAAGTCAATTTTTTGTTTAAGGTATATAAATACAGAACATGAGTGTGATTATTCAGTGATGATCGTGCATAAACATTGGATGAAATTGAGAGCGTTCCCCTCTTTCATCTCTTTATAATTGGAAATTAGTTGGATAATTTGCTGTAATTGCATTTCTAGTTTGTTAAATGGTATTTTTTTAGTATTCTTTTATTGGTTGTATTCTTCAGATTTCCAGTATTAGTAAATTTGGATGATAGCTTATTGTTGAAAGCTCAAAGTTTATGCTTCTTATTGTAGTTTGTAATTTCTTGTTTTATCGTCTGAATTTGTAGGTCTTCTTGAATAATCTCGTTTTGTACAAACCAAGAGACATCCAGTATAATTCGGAGGACATTTGTTGAAATCTGTCCAACATGTCTATGTGTTGTATCTTGACACCATATTACTGCATTACTGATTACAATTATGTAACAAGTTGTTTTCTTGGACATCCTGTGAAAAATTTTAGGTAGGATTTTCGTGAGAATCATATGAGAAATTAAATCAGAACTCTCATGAGAATGAAGTGAGATTCTCACGAAAAAAAAATTAAACATATCAATTAATATTTCTATAATTTATCTATAAATATTTTAAGTAGTATCTATATATATATATAACAATTTAACTTTATTTCTAATACTTAAAATTTTTTAAATTTCTAGAATCCACATATTTCTATGAAATTCTCATGAGAATCTTAGCTGATTCTCATAAGAATCCTGTTTTAGTTTGTCATGAAAAAATTTCTCATATGATTCTGTTAATATGTTAAATTAGAATAAATAAAAGATTGCACAACTAAACTTATATTTAACTGAACAAATTAATAAAACTATAAAGCAGCATGATATACCGACTGTGTCCAAAAATATAAATAAAAGTTTCTGTCATACAAGGTACAGTGTATACATGTATACATATAGTACACATGTGCAGAAAGAGTGTGTTTGCGAGTATATACTGCATGTATTATACTTATTCGACGTGTTTCTGTTCTTTCCTACGTAAACAATCTTACAAAGTATAACTAATTTAAATAATATTACCAACACCCCTCCCTGTTTCAATTGTCATATTATTGATAGTTATTAAACAACAATTTTATTAAATTTCACTTGTCTCGTAATGTCAAGTAGTCTGTGTTGCTCAAAGATTGGTCTTGTTAATGGTTTTGTTAGAATATACGCTTTGTAATTGTTCTTTAGTACTTATATATAGTAGATCAACAAATCCTTTTTATATTTTTCTCTTATGCAGTGATATCTTGTTTCAATATGTTGAATGCATTATTGGTGAAATTCAAAGAAATAAAAATAGATGTTTAATTCAGATTATTTCTCTGCTCACTTGACTTGCTGCGTAATATTCCGCATCGGTTGTAGATAAAGCTACTGAAATTTGTCATTGACTTGATCAACTTATAACACTTGATCCCAGCATTACCACATATTCAACCGTTGAACTTATTGTAGTCAAACATCCAGCCATATATACACCTGCATATGCTTTTAAGCTTTTGAGATTTACTTTTACTCTTAAACAATAAACCATAATTTATAGTTCCTTTTATATATTTCAGGATTCTTTTAATTTCATACCAGTCTCCTTTGTAGGATTTTCCATACTTCTTGCAGCTTTATTTACAGCGAATGAGATGTCTGGTCTTGATCCTATAGCTAAATACATCGAATTTATTTTAATTTAATTTAAAAATTAATTACTCTGCCACTTTTAAATGAAATGTTACGAAAATTTTAGGCGAGATTCCTAGAAGTTTAAATTTTCAAATAAAATAAATAATGCCAGCCAATCAACTTTGAAACTCATTTTAGATGGAATGTGACACGAAATTTAAATTAAATTCAAGAATCTCAAGAATGATTCTTTAAAAATGTGAAATTAAGATGATAAATAATAGAAAATTCAGAAAAAACGAAATGAAGAAAAACACCTGAAAAAAATGGGGTATGGAAGCACATTCGCAGCCCGTGGGGACGAACCCACGACCTTTCGATTTCGCGTCGAATGCTCTATCATCTGAGCTACGGCAACCCCGTGCATTCCCTCCGATTTAATTCAAGTCATGATTACTCAGTTCATTTTTCTGGTTGCATCGTTTTAACCCAGATGCGTTTTTGATGAAGATGAATTTATCATTCGGTGATAATTCAATAAGTAATCGATGTCGTGGGTTCATCCCTAACGGCTGCGAATGTGCTTCCATACCCCTTTTTTTTCAGGCGTTTTTCTTCATTTCGTTTTTTCTGAATTTTCTATTATTTATCATCTTAATTTCACATTTTTAAAGAATCATTCTTGAGATTCTTGAATTTAATTTAAATTTCGTGTCACATTCCATCTAAAATGAGTTTCAAAGTTGATTGGCTGGCAAAATATTTGTCGCGCGAAATTTGAAAAACTCAGACACTATTGGTTCGGATTACCGATAAATTCATCGATTACTTATTAAAATAAATAATATTCGAAAATTGATTTATTTACCTATTTATTTATAACAATTAATTTTTAATTTAATGAATTCCATTTTTAATAATGTTCTCATGCTTCGATCCATTCGAATTTAGGCGCAAAATGTTTCTCGGACCTTCCACTATAAGAATCCGCAAGTAAATTCGACTCCCTGAAACATTCTGTAACTCAGCATTAATTTCTTTTGATGTAAGTTTACTCTACCCTCGAAAGCTTGAGCCTACATTCTACGAGCACAGAGGAATTAATAACAATAATAAAGTGCGAGATGGTAGCTGCGTAAACCTGGCAAGACCATAATCGAAAATCGAAAATTTAATTAATGAATAATTTGGAGCTCAATTAGTGCTAATTTAATGCTCTAATCCGAAATTTAATGCTCCTTTATTTAAAAAAAAAAATATGGTCTTGCTGGCCTTACCGCAAGCTAGCAGCGCCACTTTGGAATACCCATAACTAAAGCTTCTATCAAAATATCGCCTGGGGCATAATTTGAAGCTCATTTAATGCTCCAGGTATCCGATAGTTTCATAGCACTATGGCCATTGGTAAAACTGCACAATAACTGTGTCACCTCAAAAAATCTGCGGGACATGTTTTTGACGTATTTTCACCTCCTGATTACGAATATGACAATAAAAATCGGCGGTCAGACATATCTGAGCCGCTATTTTCAAAAAACCACAGAAAATCGTGTTTTTTAGAGTATTTTGCATTTAATTCGAAAAATACGCATCAGATAGAAAAATGTATCAAATAGGGGGGTCTGGGGGGCAGAACCCCCCAGCACGCAAGCACTCTCTAGTTCCACGTATTGGGGATTGCGATGACACGTAGTTCACGTAGGTTTAATTCTTGATAACGTCTGTCGGTTAGAAGTTAGGCTAGTATTAAAAGGGGGGTCAGGGGCCAGAGCCCCCCCGCACGCGAGCATTCCCTAGTTTCATGCATTGGTATGTATTTTTATGTGTGCGTTCAACTTTCATCATTACGTATGATCAGTTTTTTCTAAAAATACCGCCGTCATTAGCATAACCCGAGGTGTACCGCGTGAAGGTGAAATGCCTGTACTAAGTGTATTACGAGCGCAATGATCGCTATTTTTGGAGCTTCCCTGTGCTAGTACGAAAAAAAAGGTATCGGACCTTTTTTTTGTAGAGAATTTGATTCTCTACCTTTTTTATTCGAAACATTTTTCCATCTGATGCGTATTTTTGAAACTAAATACAAAAAACTCTAAAAAAAACACGATTTTCTGTGTTTTTTTGAAAATAGCGGCTCAGATATGTCTGACCGCCGATTTTTATTGTCATATTCGTAATCAGGACGTGAAAATACATCGAAAACATGTCCCGCAGATTTTTTTTTTTGAGGTGACGCAGTTATTGTGCAGTTTTACCAATGGCCCTAGGGCTATGAAACTATCGGATACCTGGAGCATTAAATGAGCTTCAAATTATGCCCCAGGCGATATTTTGATAGAAGCTTTAGTTATGGGTATTCCAAAGTGGCGCTGCTAGCTTGCGGTAAGGCTATCAAGACCATATTTTTGTTTTTAAAATAAAGGAGCATTAAATTTCGGATTAGAGCATTAAATTAGCACTAATTGAGATCCAAATTATCCATTAATTATTAAGGGCTGGCCCTTAAGGACAAATTTCAAAATTTTTTTTTTTAAATTTAAATATAGCGTATAATTTGGAGCTCAATTAGTGCTACTTTGATGCACCAATGCCGAATTTAATGGTCCTTTATTTAAAAAAAAAACAACAGGGCGCTGCCAGCATTACCGCAAATTAGCAGCGCCGTTCTGGAATACCCATAACGAAAGCTTCTACCAAAATATCGCCTGGGGCATAATTTGGAGCTCATTTAATGCTCCAGATATCCGATAGTTTCATAGCCCTAGGGCCATTATTTAAGGACTGGCCCTTAAGGACAAATTTCAAATTTTTTTTTAAATTTAAATATAGCATATAATTTGGAGCTCAATTAGTGCTACTTTTATGCACCAATGCCGAATTTAATGGTCCTTTATTTTTTAAAAAACAACAAGGTGCTGCCAGTATTACCGCAAGCTAGCAGCGCCGTTCTAGAAAACCGTTAAAGAAAGCTTGTTTCAAAATTTGGCCTACGGCATTAATTGGAGCTCATTTAATGCGAGAAGTATCCTACTGCTGCAAAGCCCTACCGTCGATATTGAAGGGTTGACCCTTGAGGGATAATGTAAAAAAATCAAATTTTTTAAAATTTTATTTTTTGTCGTAAAAAAATGTTTTTTATGGGTCACAATAATTTTGATAAGGATCAAAAGAAGGTTTTACATTTCTTATTCCACCATCCACTGAATTCCACGTCAAAAAATACTAAATATTTAATTTTTTGGGCCGTACATTTTAGCACAAAAAAAAATTGTTTTTGTGAAAAAATGCCACTATATATTTCTAAACTAATTTAAAAATTAAAAAAAAAAATAGGATGGACATAAAAATACGTTTTTTAAGTAATTACGCATAGATTTTAAATAATTCCATTTTTGTTCGAAAAATAAATGTTTTTTATGGGTCAATAAAATGTATAACACTTTTTATTTTATCACTGTCAAAAACTACTATAGAAATAGGTTTTTCAAATTTGTTAAAGGTATATTTCATAGATCTGATTTTCTGTGTTTTGTCTCCCTTCAAGCCACAATGAAAAAATTTTAGGATAGTCGTTTCTTATTGCTCGAACCCCGCTCTTTCGAGTAGAGTACTTTAAATTTTCATGTAAAAGAATTACATGTTATTTTTTAACAAAAATCGTTGATTTTTCTTTTATCGTCACACAAAAGTCATAAACTTTTCAAAAAGATTATAAGAAGAATACGTTGTTATAATTCATCGAAGAACGTACTGGAAAGAGGAGCCGCTTCCAGTTCGAAGTAAGTGTTTAATTTAATTGCCCTTATACTGTTTTTCCAAGCAGGACTTAAAATGACTTTCTAAAGGATTTAACTAAAAATATGATTTTCGAACATTAGCCCTCAAGGGTCAACCCTTCAATAACTACTGTAGGTTTTGCAACAGCAACTTCTAGCATTAAATGAGCTCCAATTTATGATGTAGGTCAATTTTGATAAAAGCTTTTTTTAAGGGTATTCTAGAACGGCGCTGCTAGCTTGCCGTAATGCTGGCAGCGCCACGTTGTTTTTTTTTAAATAAAGGACCATTAAATTCGGCATTGATGCATAAAAGCAGCACTAATTAAAAAAAAAAATATTAATTGAAATTGGTCCTTAAGGGCCCGCCCTTAAAGAATAGCCATAGGGCTATGAAACTATTGGATACTTTGAGCATTAAATGAACTCCAATTTATGCCGTAGGCCAAATTTTGATAGAAGCTTTCATTATGGGTATTCCAGAACGGCGCTGCTAGCTTGCGGTAAGGCTGGCAAGACCATATTTTTTTTTAAATAATGGAGCATTAAATTTCGGAATAGAGCATTAATTTAGCACTAATTGAACTCCAAATTATCCATTAATTAAATTTTCGATTTTCAATTATGGTCTTGCCAGGTTTACGTAGCTCGAGGATGGTTACGACGGCTAAGTCGTTCGCCTTGTTTCGTAACTTGAACGTCTTGAACGTAGACAATTCTCGGCCCGTTGAATTGCACTCGGTACCGGCACTGCCACCACCTACACTGAACAAAAATTTTAGTATCTTACACTGGCGAAGGCGATTATGTTAACCTTATCGTCTCATGTAAACACTTTTAAGTTGCCACCACTGCAAACTCTACTGTAGATGTTAAGTAGGCTTATTAAGCAATTTAAATAGTACCAGAATGGTGTAGTGCTGACAGGAGTGTCAAGTAACAAGAAACGATAATGTTTCGCACGTTTTCCTGACACCAGCTATGTATAAAATAAAATTATTGTTTATAAAAAAAGCAAATAAGTGGTTTTCAGAAAATCTTAACCTTCACTGTTGTACTTTTTTCTCCGACCTCTGACATTGTTCTTTCCAGATTTTAGACTTCTTATTTATAATCCTAACCTTTATATCTATCTCGTTAAATTACTATATACAATATAAACATTTCTTTATTTATTTATTTAACACGGGCGTTAACGCCCAATAGAGAAGTACAAAATTAACAATTAAGCAATAGGTTAAGTCGAGTATAGTAATAAAGAAATGTACATAAAATAAATGAAATAAAATATGTATAAAATATGTATATGACGGCACAAAAAAGAAAACTAGTTAATCATAAAAATAAATCTAAGATAATAACACAATTAGCAGTTAATAGAAGCGATAAACTAAGTTTTTACAGTTTACTTTAAAAGTAGATAGTATAGACTCGTCTCGCAAATTTGAGGGCAGAGCATTCCATGCCCTGCGTAATCTATTCGTAGTTGCAAAGAATGTAAAGTTTGTCTTATAATGAGGCTCTTGCAATGGTCGAACATTTCTCATGTTGCGCAGTATCTGTCTATTAGTAAATATTAGCCGAACCTCACCAGACGTTACAGACCCATGAATTATGTTCCTGATTAATAGTAACTCAGAATAGGTGTGAATGGAATAAATCGTAGGTATTAACAAGGCCGATGATATCGGTCCAAAATCATGGTCAAAATAATACATGGGTCTATCAGTTTTCCATGAAATATATCTCAGAAATTTACGTTGCGTAGATTCGAGCACTTTAATGTCCTTCGACAGTGATGGAGACCAAATAGGCGATCCATAACACAAGCAAGACTAGAGTTTTATATACATTTAATATAGCTTGGGGATTTTTGAAAAACCTAGTAATATTTCGCAAAAAACCCAGATTACTAGCTGCCTTGCTGTTAGCTGCAATAAGATGCTGTCTGAAATCCAACTCCTTATTAAAAATAATACCACGATCCGACTAGTAATCTACGGAGATAAATTTGTCCCCACGATAGGTGTAATAAAAAATTAAGGTATTTTGACTTTTTGAAAATCTAACAATTTTACAACATTTAG
Organism: Trichopria drosophilae; assembly: GCA_030407085.1. Classification (NCBI taxonomy): domain Eukaryota; kingdom Metazoa; phylum Arthropoda; class Insecta; order Hymenoptera; family Diapriidae; genus Trichopria; species Trichopria drosophilae. Next base: position 114,382,988 of record CM059583.1, read on the forward strand.
TTGAAGTCGATTCGTGTTACACCCATTTGAAATTTTATTAATGTCACTTTGAACATTCAAAGCGTCTGCGCGCGACTTAATCTCCGCGAATAATTTCATATCATCTGCGAACAGCAAGTAAGGTTGTATAGTATGCCATTAAAAAATAAATTAAATAACATCGGCCCTAAGTGTGAACCCTGAGAAACACCGGACGAGACCAAGTATTCATCGGATAAATGTTTTTTTTTTTAATTTGACTGCTTGTTTGCGATTCGTGACAAATAATGCAATCCACTCAAGGAGACGACCACCAACCCGAAAGCTCTTAAGTTTACTGATTAGTATTTGATGGTCAACACTATCAAATGCCTTAGAGAAATCGAAGTAAATAGTATCCACTTGAGATCGCCCATCATCTATCACACCTTTAACAAAATCGAAAAATACCAGAAGATTAATAACTGTCCACCTTCCCTGCATGAACCCGTGCTGCTTAGACGACATTTGAGAAAATAAAATAACTGACAATTTACATGTAATTATTGAATCGAAAAGCTTAGGGATAGCACTAATAATAGATATTTATTTATTTATTTATTTATTAACTTTGGCTTGAAGTGTAACCTTCTCTGGCCAACTATAAGTAGCATAACAAAATATATAAGTACAGTTACAAAATACGGAAGAGACAATTGTAAGATTATGAAAGAAAGTATACAAAGGTAGTACATCTACTGATTCAATCGGTTTCGCCGTGGTTTCTTATATAGCTAAATATTTACATTGATATAGAATAATATGAAATAAAATATAATAGAATGAAATAAAATAAAATACGCCCGCAATTGTGCCGAATTAGACATTAAAAGTTCTGCGTAGAGACATTAAAGGAACAAGCCAAGTTCGCTACACTAAATTACTAAATTGCTAAACCATAATACCAAATAAAGAGCTACCTGTCGCGTCTAGCTCCAAAAGTAGTCGCATTAACTTAATGCCAAATGTATCTGCATTGGTACATTTTTTAAGTTCTGCTGGGAGAGCATTCCAAAGTCTGATGGAAGTGACATGAAAAGAACTTCCATAAGTCTCAGTTCTGTACATAGGTATTATAAGTTCGTTGGTGCCCGCCCTTGGTTGACGATCGAGTACAGTACTCCGACGTACATATTGGCTGTGCAAGTAAGATGGGGTTTTAGTTTTGAACAGATTAAAGACTAGTATACCAGTAAAGTAGAGTCGCCTTGAGGCTGCTGTGAGCCAACGAAGCTTCATTCTGTACGGGGTGATGTGATCATATCTCTTAATGCTAAAGATGAAGCGAATACCTACGTTAAGCAATCGCTCGACTCGCAATTTTTGAGTGACATTAAGAAAATTATAGACGGTGCAACAATAATTGAAGTAAGGTAATATCAGCGACGAGACAAGATATTTACGTAGGTGGAGAGGAAGCGCATTCTGATTAGTTCTTAATTGCCGAGAAATGCTGTAAACTTTCCTTGAGATGTAGGTGATATGCTCGTTCCAGGAAAGAGTGGAATCAATGATGACCCCTAGATTTTTTGTCGATTTTACCCATGGGATAGAGCAGCCTCGAATAGATATAGTCGTCAAGGCAGTTAGATCAATACTGTTGATGTGATGCGGACTCCCCACGAGCATGGCCTTTGTCTTTCCTAAGTTGATCACAATTTTGTTCTCCGTAGCCCAGTCACAAAAACGCTCAGCGTCAACAGCAATTCGCGAAATCGAAGTATTAATCTCAGAATAATGGCATTTTAAAAATATTTGAGTATCGTCTGCATAGATCATATGACGCGAATGCTGAAGTACCCCAGGGAGATCATTGATGAACATCGAGAAAAGCAGTGGTCCTAGGACAGAGCCCTGCGGTACTCCGCCATTGGTCGGTAACCACGGAGATAGCTTTCCATCACTGCCCAGGATAGCTTGGGAACGACCCGAAAGGTATGAAGCAAACCATGCTAAGGCCAAGCTGGAGATGTTTGCCGACCTCATTTTCTTGATAAGCAATTCGTGGTCAACAAGATCAAATGCTTTACTAAAATCAAATAAAAATGATGACGACTACCATTCTTTCATCGATGGCTTTGCGACAATAATCGGTCACCATCAGTAGGGCCGTTTGCGTGCTGTAACCTCTCCGAAAACCGGATTGATGCGAGTCTAGCCAATTTCTCCTGTTTAAAAAATCAGAAATTCGATTATAAGCTAGTCGTTCAACGAGTTTGGAGAATGCACAAAGAATGGCAATCAATCGATAATCGGAGGGTCCAGCAGGGTTCCGCACCTTGCTTAGTGGAATGAGAATTGATTTCTTCCAATCTGACGGAAACGTGGCAGTACTGAATGATAGATTAATGAGATCAACCATGTGTGAGGCAATTGCAGGAAAAGCTTTGACTAAAAAATTAAGAGGGATATCGTCCTCAGATTTGTCCTTCTCCATGCAATCAGCAAGATCAGTAATGCTGACATTAGAGAAATAGAAATCCTCATCATTAAATTCGCTGATGCCGATAGGATTCAAACAGTTGGACCCTATTGTGTTGTGCTGAGAAGTTAGGGAAACGTAGTGCAGATTAATTTCATGGGCTGTACAACAGAGAGACGACTCATGATTCCCCTTTGTAACTAATTCGAGTTTACGTAGCTCCTTCCATATAAGTTTCGGGTTTTTTGAGCCCAGATAAGCGATTTTGGTAATAAGTTTCACGAGCTTTTCTCCAGGCAAATTTATGTGCTTTGTTTAATTGGAGTAAACGAGACTTAGTATGAGGGTCACGCGTTCTACGATAAGCTCTAAGCGTTGAGTCTCGCTCGTGCTTTAACTCACGAAGCTCTTGAGTAAGCCATGGCGCAGGTTTGTGTTTAGGTATAAAAGAGATGCGAGGGGCGTGTACATCAAAAACACTACATATCCTCGAAGAAATCGTGTTACTCAATATGTTAATATCAGTTATACTAGTTGTCGCTTTACCAAAATCATTCCAATCGTAAGCCTCAAGATCACGGAGCATTTGCAAACAATCAAAGTTACGATAGTCCCTACAGAAAATTGGCTTTACCACGTTTTTTAATTGTAGCTTATACTCCTCAGCAATCAGGTCATGGCCATAAATGAAAGGTAAGTTGTCCTGATAGTTACCCACGATATTGCCAAAATCATCAACTAAACAGTGGTCAATCCACGAATCGGCTGTTGAGCTATGGACCCCGCAGGGGACTTGTGGAAGAGAGCGGAGGTTATCTCCGTCCACAATTTTATTGTGGAAGAGTGAGGGGTCGAAGTGCCCGAGCTCGAAGAGGAGCAATGCTTTTGAAAGATCCGCTTCTCTTAGCAAGTTTTGAGAATTGACGACCTCACGGACCCGATCGTTCGGCTGGTCTGTGCCGACGAATGCCTGATCGTGAAACGACTCGAGAGACCCACCGTACTGGGGAGCTAGGGTGCGGTGTCAAGCCCCTGCCGGCGGGTTCCACACGGGGGAGCGCTACGGCGTGCCGTGTCCGTGCAGGCAGTAACCGCAGAAAGGGTTGGCCTCTAGCGGGCCGTGGCGACGTTAGAAAGGTTCTCTGAACCAACAGAAGCATCAAGGCAGGCAGCTTGTTGCTAATAAATGTGGTAGCTGACTTGTTGTATCACTTTTTTAAGTGTGCACAACCGGCGGTGCTGGCGCATCACTAAAATTTGGCCCCATCCCCCATGGGGGGGGGGGGTGTTTTTAACCCGAACGGGAGGCAAGACACCTTAAATAACTATACTAGGTGTTGAGCTATGGAATGTATTTGCGAATGGAACAATGCACAGACAATTCTCAGAGGCAAATTGTTTTAAGTGGGTAGAATCAGAGTAGTCGCGATTTAAGTTGATATTAAAGTCTCCCATAATGATGATTCGTTCGTAAGATGCACTTATTTTCTCGAAGCTATCGTTAAACCGTTGTAATGACTTTCTTGGTGGGCGATAAACGACAGAAACCAAGATAGTAGGCTGACGAGGCATCCTGATTTCGAAAAATATGAATTCGGCGAATAGAGGCGTCTGGCTGTCAGAAGTTTTTAAGATCTTAAATTTCAGACAATTGTGTATATATGCTGCCACGCCACCGCCCAGCCCGTAATTACGATCATTACGTATCAAAGAATAATTCTCCAATGTAAGAAAATCACTACAACAATTGTCACTGAGCCAGGTTTCAGACATTAGTACTACGTGAAAAAATTTAGATCGGAAATAGTCACGCAATTCATTCATTTTGTTCCTCGCCATTAGAGATTGTACATTGATATGACAGATTTTTAAATTGTAAATACTATTAATACTATTGAAGCTCGTGTCACTCACTGCATGAATTTCGTGCCTTGATATCGCAGAAGATAAAGGACCGGAGTCAGGCTGCTGAGGATTGTTACCGGGTGACGAGAGTTGGCGTCATTTGTTTATGACTTCAAGATCTTCGACGGTCGCAATCTCGACGACTGGAGCACCCTTGAGTGGCCGGTAGCAGACTAGTCCACGGTATATGTATACCGATTTGTTTTTATCTCCTTTAATGAGTAATCGGGCCCGTTTCAAGAGATCCAAAGTTTCAGCAGGCAGATGCTCGTTAATATAAAAACGTGACTCAGGTACAGTCATAGAGTTGTCTATATCAGACACCTTTATACGTTACCGTTGCCGCATTCCAATGATAAACTTAGTCCGAATTAGAGGACTAGAGAAACGAGCAATGATAGTGCGCGGACGAGGTGGCTGGTTCTGTTCCATAGCTTGTGACGTAGAGGCTCCTGAACCCAATCGAGTATCCAATCTGCTAATTGACAGAACATCACGATCTTCGAGTGGTACCTTTAAACACAGAGCAATTTTTATGATGATGCTCCGCAGATTTTCGTTATCATACTCAGGGAAATTTGTGATTACAAGGTCACAATTCCGATTTTCGTAGCCACATTTGAGACGGTCCAACAATTGACGACGCGATGAGGATTGCAGTTCATTAATAGACTTCTTCATTTCTGTCATTTCACCTTGCATATTAAGGAGTTTATCAAGTTTCTCGTTAGTTAATTTATTTTGTTTTTCCTGTATTTTATTTTGTCGTTCCTGAATGTCAGCATACGTTTTAAACCATAGCGGGGCGTCGGTAAGAGATTCTGCAGTCTCATTAGATCCAACCGATGAACAACTATTAGAACGAAGCATGCGCGCAGGAGCTACAAACGGTTCACCAGTTCTTTTCGTATATTTACGTTTTGCGAGACAGCAAACAAGAGTGCCATCCGTCAAATAACCGCTACTTCCAGGAATGCATATGGGATGATAAGCAACCTTACAAACCGTGCATGTTGCACGTTCGCTTTCACCGACGTCAGCTTTGCAAGTAGCGCACGTGGTCTCCATAGTATAAATAGAAAATGATTTCCTTACTCGGTTTGATTAATTAATTTCTAATCGACTAATTTAATCTGCCAAATAAGTTTGCAGGTTTAATGGTATAGAGATTATTATTACTCGTATGAACAAACCGACGACAGCTAATATCTAGAGAATACATACAAGTAACCAAGTGCGTGCGATGAATGGTGGGGAAAAGCGTCGCTCATTGAACAGTCTCAAGTGCACAATAAGAAGCGAGCATAAACCGATCAGACTCACCGATAAGCATCCGTGTGCGTGGCTCACTGAAAGGCCGCGAGATAGTGTGCGCAATGTTGTTGTCAATACTAATAGCCGATGTACAAATGTATGTCGATTGTGGCACTTAGATTTAAATATATAAAATATTAAAATCTCCAGCAATAAACGCACATCTAAAATCTGTCGGTTACACAGCGATGATTTAAGCGATGATCCACATTAAACAATCACAATAAGTAGATTTCTCTCATGAAGGTAACGATGTTTAGCTCCTATCAAAGATATTGGTCTATAATTTGAAACAAAATTTTTATTACCTGATTTAAATATTGGAGTAATGTAAGAATTTTCCCAGTAACTGGGAAATACGCCAGAGTTAAGAGATTTGTTAAAAAGAATTACAAGGGGCTTCATGAGGGAGGATAGACAGTTTTTCATAATTGTAGAAGGAATACGATCCGGTCCCGATGTTAAAGTATCCTTTAATCCCTGCGATGCTGATGACACGTCGTCCGATGAAATCGTAAAATTGTTGTATACCGAATTACATTCCATTTGTAGCAATATTTGCGAAGGTGACGGTTTATAAACAGACTTGAAGTATGTAGCGAATAGGTTGGCACATTCAGTGCTGGTTGATGAGTTCAAGCTTCCATACTTCATGCAAATTGGGATATCATTAGATGATTTCAATTTGTTAACGTAGGACCAAAAGGCCTTATTATTCGTGCAGGATTCGAAAGAACGAATTTTCAGAATATGGCGACGGACGCCGAAATCTTTGTTTTTCATTCTATTGCTTCCGTATCGAAAACGGTGCAAGATACGGCAAAAATTAACTAAACCTTTTTTTGTAGAGGAGGAAATTTCCTACAAAAAAGTCCGGGAGAGTCCTATCCTAAAATGAATAGTTTAGGCACAAGCGCGCCCGAAAGATAAAAAACGGAAGAATCGTTGACGGCCGGACAGTAGCCAGTGCTTTCCAGACAGCACTCAGTACTGTCTGCTTCTTTCCGTGTACGCCAATAGCCCAGCATCGATTCAAGACCTCAAAGATGGAATTCGTGTGGATATCGAGGACATAGGGCAGCCACTTTGCCATTTGGTTATGGAAAATTTCATGAAACGGATATGGTTCCCTGTAAGCGTGGTCGTGGTGGCCATTTGGCTGATGTTCTTTTTCATTATTAACGGCATACCTTCCTTTTTATTATGAAATAAACATCCGATCATTTATCTCAAAAAATTGCATTGAATATCAAAATAACACCTCTTATTGGAGAACCCTTTACTTCGAGAATTCTAATTCTTTCGATCGTATACGACTCCATATCAAAAACATGCTTCGTTGCGGCAAAGAATAACTTTAAATTACATTGATTCATTCGATGAATTAGTTATATGATTTCGCCAATGTATTTCATATTTCTGGAAAACATGACTTCTTTCAGCATTTTGAGTTCCAATCAGGGGGGGGGGGGCTTGCGTTACAAACCATTTCTAAAGGGTTGGCAAAAACGTTATATAGGGGGAGTCCAGAATACCAAAAAAGTGCGTTGCGTAATTTATGAACGATCCCTTAGAAACTTTTTAATTTAACCAAATGAAGGTAATGTATAAATAAATAAATAGTCTCGATATCGTCGGTCACTATACATTATTTGTATGTAAATAAAAGGAGGAAATTTAAAATAAGCGTCACTATAATCTTAGTGCACGCACCGCGTATGAAATTATTGTTTGTATATATGGCCAGAAAAATTCATTTTACTATTGGGAAAAAATTAAGGAAAACAATAACCCCACCAATAATGCGTTGCAGAATAAAGAAGCGTTTCGCACCAGGTCACCATATTGTGCTCATCAGCTGGGCTATGGTGACCCTGCCCAGGACGCTAACATTAACCCTCTTGCGCCGAGTCCCGAGTATACTCGTCCAAACGAAGTCGCCGTCGTATGCCGGAGGACGAGTATACTCGTCCAAGCCTTTTCTTTCATAACTCGAAAACTATATAACATTATATAACATTTTGAGGCCTACGACCACTCAAATTAAACGTGAGAATATACCCTATAAGAAAGACTGAGTTAGAAATTCTAAATTTCAATTGTTGCTTTCATAAACGAGGATGAATTTGACTTCCTCCATATAGTTGCCAACATAATTCCGGCATTTGAAGGCGTTTTAGTCCGGGATAATTCCGGCGCAAGGGGGTTAACATAATTTGAAGGAAAGTCTAAAAAAATTAAAAATTAGACATAGGCATGATAGCTATTGTAATTTCTTGGGGTTAAGAAATTGAACAGCATATTACGCCTTTAAGTGGATAATGAGTCGTGTTTTACAAACTCTCTATAATCCATAAGAAGAGACCAATAATGTTAAAACTAAAATAAGAATTTAAGTTTCTCGACCGCTAGTAAATATAAATAAATAAATAGTCTCGATATCGTCGGTCACTATACATTATTTGTATGTAAATAAAAGGAGGAAATTTAAAATAAGCGTCACTATAATCTTAGTGCACGCACCGCGTATGAAATTATTGTTTGTATATATGGCCAGAAAAATTCATTTTACTATTGGGAAAAAATTAAGGAAAACAATAACCCCACCAATACTGCGTTGCAGAATAAAGAAGCGTTTCGCACCAGGTCACCATATTGTGCTCATCAGCTGGGCTATGGTGACCCTGCCCAGGACGCCAACATTAACATAATTTGAAGGAAAGTCTAAAAAAATTAAAAATTAGACATAGGCATGATAGCTATTGTAATTTCTTGGGGTTAAGAAATTGAACAGCATATTACGCCTTTAAGTGGATAATGAGTCGTGTTTTACAAACTCTCTATAATCCATAAGAAGAGACCAATAATGTTAAAACTAAAATAAGAATTTAAGTTTCTCGACCGCTAGTAAATATAAATAAATAAATAGTCTCGATATCGTCGGTCACTATACATTATTTGTATGTAAATAAAAGGAGGAAATTTAAAATAAGCGTCACTATAATCTTAGTGCACGCACCGCGTATGAAATTATTGTTTGTATATATGGCCAGAAAAATTCATTTTACTATTGGGAAAAAATTAAGGAAAACAATAACCCCACCAATAATGCGCTGCAGAATAAAGAAGCGTTTCGCACCAGGTAATGTATGCTTATATACAGATAATAACTAGTTAATTTTCACGTGAATGCTGCTATATATTTTTTAATCGAGTTTCTCAGCAATTTTTGCTCACGTTGTATTTCAAAAGGTATTCTTTAAAAGATAGAATACTAATTACTATGATATTTTAATAAATTTGACTGAAAATGACCCTCAGCAAATTTTACTAATGATTTTTTTGTGTACCATTAATTTAGAATACAATTCACACAATAATCAGTATACCAGCTTCAATCAATTCATCTTCAACTGTAGTCAACTTCTTTCTTTCTTTTGCATATTTCACTATTACAGAAGCTCCAATTTTGCCGAAAATTATCTTTGTATTCCACGTATTTTTCGTCGAAATCAAGTGCTAACTGTAATATATTTATATGGTATAAAATACACATGCAGGAAATTAACTGTAGATAAGATGTAAAGAATATTTTCAGTCTTAGAAAAACCTAACATTATTGACCAATATGTGTCCAATATTTGACCTCAAACATTTGTAAGTTGAAAAATAATTAGCAATATTGTTGCAAATCATTCGGTGCTGAAACGTATTATTCCATTTTTTGGATTACTTCATCTTCTGGCTTATCGTTATTTTCTAGCCATATTATATCTTTTTCGTGAATCAATAGTGGAATATCTGCAAGACAATTGTGTAATGAAACGAGAAGTTTTAGTAAATTCAAGTTATTTTAGTAAAATCAATTATATACAATGAAACTACAAATATCACACAATTACTAATATCCTGTGTTAATGCATCTGGTAGCGCTCTCGAGATAAAACACGAAACTAAGTAGAAAGTGGATCATTTAACACTAATCATGTTGGATAAAGGGCTTATTATTCGAATTGCTCCACAAGAAAACATTTTTCGATAAATTGGTATTTAGAAAATAATTTCAGATTTTGGAAAATTGCATAATGAAACAATAATATCGACAAACATCTTGCAGCGAAATTCTTGAATAACATTATCTCGTATGATCAGTGTTAACCCTTTGCGGCATGGCGGTATGAAATCTATACCACCTATTTATTCATCATTTTTTTTATTTCTAAGTCCATTTTTAATCGATTCATTCACTTTTTTTTGTTATTTCATCATGGTGACATATCAAAGAATCTAAAATGACATGCCATTAGTGAATATTTGCTTACAAATTCGGATATAAATAAACAAATGCTAAAAAAAAACACTATTTTTCACGAAAAATCCATTACTAGGAAAAGTATTGAACGTATTTATGCAAGCCATAACATACAGGGGTTTTCAAGGTCGCAGATTTCGAATCCGGCCTCCGATTTTCAAAATTCAAGATGGCGGTTCCAATATGGCGGACCAAATTCAGAAAAAATTACTTGATCAATCTGAAATTCGGCACTCGGGGGTTTTCGGGGTCGCTGATCATGAATCCGGCCTCCAATTTTCAAAATTTAAGATGGCGGTTCCAATATGGCGGACCACATTCAGAAAGAATTATTTGATCAATCTGAAATTGGGCACTCGGGATTTTTCGTGGTCGCTGATCACGAACTTTACATCAGATTTGCAACATTCAAGTTAGTGGATCTAATATAGGGATTCAAATTCATAAAAAGGGACTTGATCAAGCTGAAACTACATTCTTAGGGGATTTTGGAATCATGAATCTATCTTCACATTTTCAACATTCAAAATGCCGATTGCAAGGATCGAATTGTAAAATGTTCAATCCACAAATTTGTCTTTATCTTATAAATAAATAAAAATTTTTACAAAATTTTGTATTCGATTTTTGCGGGTAACGGTTTCGCTTATTAGTAACATAACGCCACCGCGAAAATAAAGGTTAGTTTGTTCCACTATTATGTCTAGCAGATGATCATGAAAAAACAAAAAAAATAAATAAAAAAAAATGGAGACAGTAGCCGCCACGTCCTCGTTCGTGTCTCCGGGTTCGGCCGAGAGCGGTATTTACAGAATGTATGTCCACATTCGTGAACTTTTTCCACATTTCGCCATATTGGATCTACCATCTTGAATCTTGAAAATCTGAGACCGAATTCGTGATCAGCGACCCCGAAAACCCCCGAGTACCCAGTTTTCAGCTTGAGCAAGATACTTTTTATGAATTTTGTCCGCCATCTTGAATTTTGAAAATCTGAGACCGAATTCGTGATCAGCGACCCCGAAAACCCCCGAGTACCCAGTTTCAGCTTTAGCAAGATACTTTTTATGAATTTTGTCCGCCATATTGGATCCGCCATCTTGAATTTTTAAAATCTGAGGACGGATTCGTGATCAGCGACCCCGAAAACCCCCGAGTACCCAATTTCAGATGTTTTCCGTGTATAGAAAAATGTATGCTTCAAAGGGTTAAATGACTCGCGCTTCATTCAGTTTCGGCTTTTGGAGCGAGGACTGAGCTTCTTCAACAGAATTAATTTAAGTTGACGGACAAATATCAATATTTATTTTACATGTACCTTCTAATGATATGTCATCTTTTGAATTAATTTTATATTTTAACAATTTTCTTCGAACATTTATGTACTTTTCATACAGCACTCCGCCAGCATTACTTGCCTTACAAGAAGCCATCGGGTTTTTATACGGAAAGTAAAATAGTTCTGCACTTGTCTCGATACTATTACGAGATAATAGGAAATGGGATCCTAATTCGGCAGCAAGTTCAACAAATTTTTCAGTTTTTATTCTGAAAAAAAATACAATATTATTACTTATTATTCAACATTATTTATACGTCTTCACTTTTTAAAGATTCTTTTCTTTTTTTGGTACAATACAATCATAGACCAGTTACATAACAGATTATCGTCACTATACATACCGAAACAGACCGAATATGACAATATATTCTGTAATATTCTCTTCAAAATAAACTGATTACCATACCTGTAGTGCCCTGTACTTTCGAATTGTGAGAAATTACTACATCCAATATTAAACGTGTATTAATAATTTTGTCCATCTTGAACTGTGCATTCGCACGGACGATTGTAAAAGCTCAGAAATACTTTGTTTTGAAACAGCTACAAAATTTAAAACAATTCTTCATCAAATATAGCACTAATGCATTGGAATAATGTGAATTCAAACACGAAGAAAACGGGAAAAATGACTAGTTGTACTTACTATATAAAAAGTATATATTAACGGTACAATGGTATTTATGGACATAACGACATATACCAGAGTTTTGCAATTAGCATGTCTTTTAAACTTTGTTATGTGTTAACTCATTTAATTAGTTATTTGTGTACAAAAGACGTATTTTAAAACTAGCTTTGTTGTAAACAAGAAATATCAGAAATGAATCGGATTGATCATAAAATTGTCTATTCATTTTGTTGTTAATCAATAAAAATTGTTTTATACCATACTAAGACCAAAAATGTAATTTCTTTCATAATTTAATTTATAACCATACTTCTGGATACGTATTGCTCTTCTAATCTTGGAGTAATATCCTTTGGACCGATTGGTTGAAGTTATCTTGCTAAAGAAAGTCGAAACAAAATATTGAGAAAGATAAGCACGATACGACTTCTTACACATTTGGGAAAAAGTTGCAATTCGATTCAGTTGTCATCATTTTCCATGAAGACAATTTCCATTTTTTAAATACATATTAATACATAATTTAATGCACATGTCAGTAAAAAGTTCGAAGCTGACTACGTAGTGCTCATTTCTAATCAACTTATATTCAAACACACATTTTAAAATTAAATTTACAATAAAATATCTCAAATAAATTATATTAATTGTACAAGTGAATGTCTAATTCGCAAGGTATCGATAAAAACTGATCGGTTCAACTCTAAGACCAAAAATGTTATTCATGCCATAATTTAATCTAAAATGATATATCTGAATACTTTTTGATCTCACAATCTTGAAGGAATTGTTCTCAAACCGATTGGTTGAATTACACTTAACAGTGTGTTTGTTACTAATTCTATTTAATTCTGTTTACATTATGAATAAAGCTTCTTGACATTTGTTACATAATAGAAGGCCTCGGTGAAGTTTGCTGTCTAATTATAACCATCGATATGACTTTTGTTATTATTATTTAATTAGTAAAATGAAGCATCAGTGATAAACCTAACTAATTAATTATATTTCCGAGCTACGGTGAACTACTTTAGATAGTAAAACCGACCAATTTCCTTATCAGAACAACTAATCATTTTTCTCTGTGAAAAACTAAATAACTTTGAATAAAAAGATACTTGTTTTTATCTTGTCCTTATCTGATTCCCATGTTGGAATATTTCAATTTGATATTCTGAATGTAATTATTACAAAATACATACAATACTTATGTAGTGTATTCAAAATATTTAAATTTTCTACTTGCGGAATAAGATTATTATTCAAATTAATTGATTGAGGTAGAAGGGAATTTCGATCATGAAGTGGTGAATCATTATTTGAAGGATCATGCTGTGGTGGATTATGAAGTGGTAAATCAGTAAGCGGCAAAGCATGACATTTCCATTCATTCATCCTTAACTTAAATTTTTTTGCATATCCACACTCCTCACTAAACAGTTCCCTTAACATTTCATCATCAATAGATAACAAAATTTCTTCATCCACACCAGCGTCTGAAGTAAAAACGTCATATCCAATAACATATTCTATATTTTGGGTTTTATTGGGCTTTATTGGGCCGTATTGGGCACTTATTGGGCCTTATTGGGCACTTATTGGGCCTTATTGGGCCTCATTGGGCTTTATTGGGCTTTTTTGGACATAATTGGGCTATATTGGGCCTTATTGGGCCTTTTTAGGCTTTATTGGGCCTTATTGGGCTTTATTGGGCCTTTTTGGGCCCTATAGGGCTTTATTGAGCCTTATTGGGCTTTATTGGGCCTTTTTGGGCTTTATTGGGCCTTATTGGGCATTATTGGGCCTGATTGGGCTTTATTGGGCCTTTTTGGACTTTATTGGGCTTTATTGGGCTTTATTGGGCTTTTTTGGGCTTTATTGGGCCTTATTGGGCTTTATTGGGCCTTTTTGGTCCTTATTGGACCTTTTTGGGCCTTATTGGGCCTTATTGGGCTTTATTGTGTCTTTTTGGGCCTTATTGAGAACTTATTGGGCTTTTTTGGGCCTTATTGAGAACTTATTGGGCTTTTTTGGGCCTTATTGGGCTTTATTGGGCTTTATTGGGCCGTATTGGGCTTTATTGGGATTTATTGGGCACTTATTGGGCCTTATTAGGCTTTAGTGGGCCTTATTGGGAACTTACTGGGCCTTATTGGGCTTTATTGGGCTTTTTTGGGCCTTATTGGGCTTTATTGGGCCGTATTGGGCTTTATTGGGCTTTATTGGGCCTTATTATATACGTGTTCTACCTGTAAGTAGATACGTTGTGAAATGTTACAGTTTATATGAATCTGTCAAAGTTACTTGATCCACACGTATACTACAAGCAGTAGTAATTTCGACTATTGGAATAGTTATGCTAGATATTTACTATCGTGTTTGTAGTTTAATTTTGAATGGTGGGCAAAACACTGGGAAAAGGAAAATAGTAAAATACATTGATCCTATACGTGTACTACCTGTAAGTACATACGTTGTTAAATGTTACAGTTTATACGAAGCTGTCAAAGTTACTTGGTCTACGCGTATACTACAAGCTAAAGTAATTTCGACTAGTGGAATAGTTATCCTATCTAGGGTTAGTATATTTTACTATTTTGTTTTCTACGTGGGTAGATTACTGTTAAATAATGAACTACAAAAATACAATAGTACTGATCCACAATAAATGTATGCTATTTAATTCATCGCACAAATAGTTGCAGACTATTTATACAAATTTTCAAGCGTATAACCATCATCTTATTATTTTTCTGCGTAATCTATAAAGATGCAATATGTTATCATCATGCATTACTCTGCGTAATGAAAAATCATTCTGAAGCTATGTATGCGATGAAATAAATACCTTGTATTTCATGTTGCTGTTGGGGTGGCTCCTCCATGTGTTCGTCCGCCTTTGTCGCCCCGGCGCCGGCATCGGCGATTTTTTCCTCGTTTTTGATTCCTCCGGCAATTGAACAGCCTCTTCGCTGAAATAAAGAAAAAACAATTACATATACGATTATAAAACATTCTAGGGATCTACAATCATGTAATTCTCATTTCTTACCGATTATTTTCTTTTTCTGCCATGCTGCTGCCGCTGCTGTTGCTGCTTATTCCGCGCGCCGTCGAATTTACCGCACGAACCGAGTGTTGCCGAACGCTTAGCGTTGTTGCCAAGTCGTTGGCTCTCCGGACTCCGCGCCGCGCAGTAACCAGGAAGAAACTTGGCAACACCGCTAGGCGTTCGGCAACACTCGGTTCGTGCGGTAAATTCGAAAATAGTCAGAAAAAAAATAATTTGGACAAATAAAAATTATTTGTTGACATACGCCATAATATAAAGTGGAAAAAAACAAAAACAGCTTGATCTTCAATTTTTGCGAAAAATCTTCGCTTTGCCATCTGTCGTGAAATGCGATATTTTAAAAAATTTGTCGAAAATTTTCTGAATTGTACGGACCGAGTGTCCAATGTCAGAAAAAAAACATCAATTTTAATTTATTGAAAAAAAAAGAACAGTTTTCGACGCTTGTACGCTTTACTTTGCCAATTATTTTACTTTGCGCACTGAAAAGTCGTGCACAAAAGTTATTCGACAATGGAAAAGTAACCCTTCAAAATTATATTGTATGACTTATACCGTATGTCACCATATGCAGTTCTCTGTGTTACTTTCTAAAAAGCATCCATATTTTTTAAAGATCGTGCTATTTGCGCGGCCGGGAAACAAAGTTCCGAAAACGAAAACTAAAATTTCGATATTGCGTGAGTCTAACGTTTTTTAATTCGCTTTCTTTTTGCCAAATTTTCAAAGACAAAGGGAAGAAAATCACGCTGGAGCCATGTTATATGCAAATTTTGGCCCGTCGGGGGGTGTGTTGATTTTCGGAATTTTGTTCCCCGGCCACATTCGCAAAAATGCATGTATTTTTCGTAACGACAACGCACGGCCCGTCGCGCTGCACTCTCTTACTGAAGCAGAGAGAGAGAGAGAGAGAGAGGGAGCGAGTGTCTTTCTATTCCGATCAAGTGAGACAGTCTCGAAGCGCGAGTGAGCGGAGCAACCTAGGAAGAGAAGGTCTTATGTCGATCGCCTGAAGTTAGACAAAGAGATGGGCGCTGTCAAACTTTGATGCTTTATTTTTCCTATTTATAAGCTAACAATCTTGACCATACTACTTTAATCGCTATTCCTCGACACGAGAAACCGATTTCTGCAAAAAAAGATCGCGAAAATCCCTCGAAAATCGCCAATTTCACGGCGCAAAGTTTTCTCGCCTCTGACGTCACAGGCGGGACCGCCTCGGCACGCTCGAGGGCCCTTAAAGAAAATATTAATTTGAATCCTGCTATATTTGCAAGTGTTATAAGTAATGTAAACAAAGCGCCTTTGCAAAGAACGCCAACGGTTGTGATTATTCCAAAATGTAAACAAGAGTCATCGGTAACTAAGAGTGACTTGACAAAATTTATTAAATTGAATCAGATAAACATTGGAATAAATGGAGTAACAACATTACGTAATGGTTCTGTCAAATTAAACTGTTCAAGCCAAAAAGATAACGAAAAAATAATTGCAGAAATTTATAAATATCTAGGCAAAAAATATTATACGAGAATTGATGAATTATGGAAGCCTAGTCTCAAAATAATAGGAATCGAAGACAAATACACCATCGAAGATCTAGAAGAAGAATTACATAGCCGAAACTTCAAAGAATCTGAATTTAACTCGATTACGGTAAAGCATATTTCAGACTCGGTAGTTAAAAACAACTACACAGCTTTTATTGAAGTTAATGCGTATACATATCTACACATCATGAAAGGAACTAATAAACTTTACGTTGGATCGCAGTCGTGCCCTATGTATGACAATCTAAATCTCAAGAGATGTCATAAATGTTGCGGATACCCATTCATCGATAAAATGTGACAAAAATGTTTCATGTGGCAAATGTGCGGATGATCATCTAACTAAAGACTGTTCAGTCACAAACGAAAAAAGATGTGTTGTAATATTTGTATTTGATTCGATGCAAGAGTCATTCAATTTCATGTCACCACAAACGAAACAAACATACTATCATTAATTTATTTTTACGAACATGGTAAATTAGAGACGAATTCAACATTGACAGGGATTGAACAAAACACAATAAATAATCCAAATCAAATAGCATGATAAATGGTCAGAATAAACATTTATATAATAATGACAAAATAATAATGTTCGCCTTTACATTAATCGTCAAATTAAAGTTACGCGCATTTAGAATATTTTTAGTATATAATTCTTTCCAAGTAAACGAGAATTAAAACGCAGCAATTTACACTCAAAATAACAATCTGAATATATTAAGCCGATTACAAAAGATTCTAATTCCATGGCATTAGTTCGTTAGGTGGGGAGAGAGGTGAGAATAAAAAGCTTACGTGATCACATTATTTCATCCAACCTGCAGGTACAACCGCATTTTCTTAAAAGTTCAGTCGAGTCGTTAACACCGGATCTACGTGGTACATAGGGATAATTGCCTCGTCATCAATTAGCGATTCCTTCCAAATAGTGAAATGGCATCGATTCGTGCTTTACTTTTTTGAATCTTCGACTTCCTGTATCTCGTCGAAATCACCAATAACAGTGGCGTTGAATTGAAGATGGACCAACAGTCGCGAATACGTGGCGTGGAACAATATGCAACTTAATCGTGATTTCATCAATTCTTATGAAATTCGGGTGATGAATTTCTTGTAGATTCTTGTGAATAATTTTGGAGATCACCATCACTGCGAACACTTCATAATTTTATCGTCCGACGAGCGTAAACCCAAAGGTGGTAATCGACGCCATTAACCATTAATCTTAGGATTTCGAAAATAAAAGTTTCTGAGCGAAAACTACTCGCACACCCGATGTCGTCACTTTGTATTTAAGTTCAAAAGACTTCTGGCGTAGGAATTCGAATTATAGATTAATAACTCCGAACCGATAGGTTAATAACGGACAATCATTCTGTTCGCTTCGCTATCGAAAACGAATCTGTCTCGTTGCTGCCCAAAGCGCGCACCGTAGCATACCTATACCACATTTTAGATTTATGCTTCTCTCTCTCTCTCTCTCTCTCTCTCTCTCTCTCTCGCTCTCTCGCAACAAACATACACATATACAAACAACTTTCGGGTACAAGATACAAACTTATCGCTACAGTGTGAATTGCTGTACTGCAAAGGCAAGTTACAAACTAAACAGAAATACAAATCACTATGTTTATGAAATAGATGAATGCACCACTTTCCAGGGTAGAAAAAAATATTTAATTTCGAGGACGGATTACCCGATCGGAACTTTGATTATGTAAACTTCTTATCCATATATCTCATTAAACATTCAACAAATATGGATACTTATGCTTCATATAGTTCAGACATTAACTACTGTTTTCTATGATATTAATTACATAATTTCCTAAACTTTACAACTAATATAAAATAAAGCCCCGTACATTTAAATTTCAGTAGATTAAATTGATTTAAACTAAAATAGAGATGAGTGCAGTGCCCTCCGAATCCAATTTAAGGAGCAGTCGAAAAAAATTAGATTTGAACGCAGTGGTGCTCGAGCACTCTTTAATTGATTTGGGGAAAGCATTCCATAGCCTTGATGATGTAATAAGAAAGGAACACGAGAATGTAGTCGTTCGATGGATCGGGATAATAAGATCATTTGATGTGGGACGTGGTAGGTTCCTTATTGAATTATTACGCATAAGGTATTGCGATCGAAGATATGATGGAGACCCTATGCGGAGCAAGTTAAATAAAATTACCCCAATAAAGTAAACCCTCCGAGATGCTGCAGTTAACCATCCTAATTTCAGTCGATAAGGAGTAATGTGAACATCCTTTCTAAGCCCAAAAATGAAGCGGATTGCGGCATTCAGCAGGCGTTCAACCTTTATTTTCAGAAAAACAGTGATATCGTTATATACCGCTGAGCAGTAATCAAAATACGGGATAATGAGCGTAGATACAAGTTGCTCTCGAAGACGCATGGGAAGTGCTTTTGGATTGACTCTCAATTGTCTAAGTAGACAATAAACTCGATTCGAAATGTGAATAATATGATCATTCCATGAAAGTGTGGAATCATGACGCTGAAGCTACCAGTGTAATCTAGCAGGGTAAACGCCGCGAGCCAGGGGCGAATAACGGAAGGGCGCACTCGGGGGCCTCAGAATATACAATATTTTTTTTAAACAAATAAACATTGCTAAGGGACTTGGACAAATGCAAAAGCACCACAAGCACATGGTACATATATAAGTAATATTCGTATATACCTTAAAGGAGCAACAATTCGTTTAAACAATATCTATTGTTTATTGCATAATAAACCTTAAAAACGATATAAGCATGGCCCAGAAATTCCAAATCGACTCGAAAAAATTTACAGTAGCGTATAATTATGTTAGAAATAAAGTCTATATGAAATCGTGAGGGAGCAACAATTTGTTTAAATAATATCTATTGTTTATTGCATATTAAACCTTAAAAACGATATAAGTATGGCCCAGAAATTCCAAATCGACTCGAAAAAATTCACAGTAGCATAGAATTGTGCTAGAAATAAAGTCTATATGAAATCATGAGGGAGCAACAATTTGTTTAAACAATATCTATTGTTTATTGCATATTAAACCTTAAAAACGATATAAGTATGGCCCAGAAATTCCAAATCGACTCGAAAAAATTCACAGTAGCGTAGAATTGTACTAGAAATAACGTCTGTATGAAATCACGAGGAAGCAACAATTTGTTTAAACAATATCTATTGTTTATTGCATATTAAACCTTAAAAACGATATAAGTATGGCCCAGAAATTCCAAATCGACTAAACAATATCTATTGTTTATTGCATATTAAACCTTAAAAACGATATAAGTATGGCCCAGAAATTCCAAATCGACTAGAAAAAATTCACAGTAGCATAGAACTGTGCTAGAAATAAAGTCTATATGAAATCATGAGGGAGCAACAATTTGTTTAAACAATATCTATTGTTTATTGCATATTAAACCTTAAAAACGATATAAGTATGGCCCAGAAATTCCAAATCGACTAGAAAAAATTCACAGTAGCATAGAACTGTGCTAGAAATAAAGTCTATATGAAATCATGAGGGAGCAACAATTTGTTTAAACAATATCTATTGTTTATTGCATATTAAACCTTAAAAACGATATAAGTATGGCCCAGAAATTCCAAATCGACTCGAAAAAATTCACAGTAGCGTAGAATTGTACTAGAAATAACGTCTGTATGAAATCACGAGGAAGCAACAATTTGTTTAAACAATATCTATTGTTTATTGCATATTAAACCTTAAAAACGATATAAGTATGGCCCAGAAATTCCAAATCGACTGGAAAAAATTCACAATAGCATAGAACTGTGCTAGAAATAAAGTCTATATGAAATCGTGAGGGAGCAACAATTTGTTTAAACAATATCTATTGTTTATTGCATATTAAACCTTAAAAACGATATAAGTATGGCCCAGAAATTCCAAATCGACTCGAAAAAATTCACAGTAGCATAGAACTGTGCTAGAAATAAAGTCTATATGAAATCATGAGGGAGCAACAATTTGTTTAAACAATATCTATTGTTTATTGCATATTAAACCTTAAAAACGATATAAGTATGGCCCAGAAATTCCAAATCGACTCGAAAAAATTCACAGTAGCGTAGAATTGTGCTAGAAATAAAGTCTATATGAAATCGTGAGGGAGCAACAATTTGTTTAAACAATATCTATTGTTTATTGCATATTAAACCTTAAAAACGATATAAGTATGGCCCAGAAATTGCATATTAAACCTTAAAAACGATATAAGTATGGCCCAGAAATTCCAAATCGAATAGAAAACATTCACAGTATCGTAGAATTGTGCTAGAAATAAAGTCTATATGAAATCGTGAGAGAGCAACAATTTGTTTAAACAATATATATTGTATATTTTAAACTAAACCTTAAAAACGATATAAGTATGACCCAGAAATTCCAAATCGACTCGAAGAAATTAACAGTAGCGTAGAATTGTGCTATAAATAAAGTCTATATGAAATCGTGAGCGAGCAAAAAATTTTTTCTAGAATATATATTGTTTATTTCATAATAAACGATAAAAACGATATAAGTATGGCCCAGAAATTCCAAACCGACTCGAAAAAATTCACAGTAGCATAGAATTGTGCTAGAAATAATGTCTATATGAAATCGTGAGGAAGCAACAATTTGTTTAAACAATATCTATTGTTTATTGCATATTAAACCTTAAAAACGATATAAGTATAGCCCAGAAATTCCAAATCGACTAGAAAAAATTCACAGTAGCATAGAACTATGCTAGAAATAAAGTCTATATGAAATCATGAGGGAGCAACAATTTGTTTAAACAATATCTATTGTTTATTGCATATTAAACCTTAAAAACGATATAAGTATGGCCCAGAAATTCCAAATCGACTAGAAAAAATTCACAGTAGCATAGAACTGTGCTAGAAATAAAGTCTATATGAAATCATGAGGGAGCAACAATTTGTTTAAACAATATCTATTGTTTATTGCATATTAAACCTTAAAAACGATATAAGTATGGCCCAGAAATTCCAAATCGACTCGAAAAAATTCACAGTAGCATAGAACTGTGCTAGAAATAAAGTCTATATGAAATCATGAGGGAGCAACAATTTGTTTAAACAATATCTATTGTTTATTGCATATTAAACCTTAAAAACGATATAAGTATGGCCCAGAAATTCCAAATCGACTAGAAAAAATTCACAGTAGCATAGAACTGTGCTAGAAATAAAGTCTATATGAAATCATGAGGGAGCAACAATTTGTTTAAACAATATCTATTGTTTATTGCATATTAAACCTTAAAAACGATATAAGTATGGCCCAGAAATTCCAAATCGACTCGAAAAAATTCACAGTAGCATAGAACTGTGCTAGAAATAAAGTCTATATGAAATCATGAGGGAGCAACAATTTGTTTAAACAATATCTATTGTTTATTGCATATTAAACCTTAAAAACGATATAAATATGGCCCAGAAATTCCAAATCGACTGGAAAAAATTCACAGTAGCATAGAACTGTGCTAGAAATAAAGTCTATATGAAATCATGAGGGAGCAACAATTTGTTTAAACAATATCTATTGTTTATTGCATATTAAACCTTAAAAACGATATAAGTATGGCCCAGAAATTCCAAATCGACTGGAAAAAATTCACAGTAGCATAGAACTGTGCTAGAAATAAAGTCTATATGAAATCATGAGGGAGCAACAATTTGTTTAAACAATATCTATTGTTTATTGCATATTAAACCTTAAAAACGATATAAGTATGGCCCAGAAATTGCATATTAAACCTTAAAAACGATATAAGTATGGCCCAGAAATTCCAAATCGACTAGAAAAAATTCACAGTAGCATAGAACTGTGCTAGAAATAAAGTCTATATGAAATCATGAGGGAGCAACAATTTGTTTAAACAATATCTATTGTTTATTGCATATTAAACCTTAAAAACGATATAAGTATGGCCCAGAAATTCCAAATCGACCCGAAAAAATTCACAGTAGCATAGAACTGTGCTAGAAATAAAGTCTATATGAAATCTTGAGGGAGCAACAATTTGTTTAAACAATATCTATTGTTTATTGCATATTAAACCTTAAAAACGATATAAGTATGGCCCAGAAATTCCAACATAGGAACGTTCTACCTCTGCCCTACCCTAGCGTCCGTCCTTTTACTACGTTCCATTGCGTTGAAGTTTTCTTCATTGCCGCTAGGGTGGGGCAGAGGTAGAACGTTTCCATGTTAAAATTGGTATTTTTCTTGCTCATATACAGCTCGCGGAGTCAATGTCATTACTTCGAATAACTGTAGCATTTGGGCGTTCTTGATGCCAGTTATTCTTTTCATATTGATTAACTTCAATATACTTGATGAAATTCACTTATACCATCTTCTTTATTTGCTAAATGTCGCTTTTATTCAGTTTGTTCATTAAAAATTTTTTTTTTCGTGACGTAATCGGTTTTGAAATTCAATTTTTGATCTTTCCTTTTGATTCTAAATTTTCAGTACTATGATTTTTACCTTAGACCATATTGTCCAAATTATCCATGCAAATTTCGTTAGTAATGACTACGAAGTATTATTGAAAGACCTTTTGCGATCTTCATATAAACGCAAAAGTAATGTATGGGAGGAACTCTGCAAACTCGCATTTCCAGAGAAATGTAACAAAACTATAAGCGCAAATGTTTCCAAGTTATTCTACTTTGTAAAAAGGAAGGAGGCAACAATTTTGTTTATGTTACAAAATCTCAGAAGAAATGAGGCGACTAAACAAGTCAATTGTCAGAATACAACAAATTCCGCATATTCGGAATATAGTTTAAATGAAACATCCAACGTTAGCGGTACCCGTAATGACAGTTGTAGCCTTAGCGTTAAGTCATATTCAACAGATAATGTCAATGACATAAACCTACCTGATACAGAATATGCATCGTTCGAAAATGAAAAAATGAATTATTTAATAGAGGACAACAATGAGCTTAATGATTCCGAAGGTTCACCTAACGTAAGTATTGTATATAAATCACAGTTGAATGATCAAAATGTAGACATTCGGTCCACTGTTTCAGGTAATTCATGTGGTTCTTTCGATGTAGATGAAATGGTAGGTGATGAAACTGACCAAGTTCAGTCCACTGTAGATTCCCCAGATCTATCATCAGGTGCTTACAATAACAGCGAAGTAAACACAGCGAAAGTTAATTTTACCGAAGGGCAAACGCTCACATTACCTGCTTCCTTTTGGAGTAAATGGTGGAGTGGAAAAAGCAATCTAAAAAAAGGATGGACAAATGATTTCAATGATGTTTTCACAGTTATCTTTCCTTACTATACTTTAAGTTTTGTTAATTCCTGGTGCAGAATAACTCCTGCGAAATATAACACGAACGTGATTATATTTACAGCGAATGCGCATTGCTTAAACACAGCCTGTACTAAGTACAGATTTGTAATTCGTGGAGAATCCTTAACACCCTTTCAAGAAACAACAGTTATAGTTGAGACATCATCTCCGTATCTTCATAATAAAGAGTTTCATCGACGTTTCATTACTGGAGATGCTAGAAAAAAAATTGCAAATGAAATGAAAAGTGTGTATGCTTCAACAAAAAAACTGGAAATGTTGAGTAATGTGACAGATGACATTTTAGAGGCGGGAAATTTAAACGATGCCCCTGATAGTGTTGTGTTACAGAAAATATATAGCGAAAGTAATTATTTTGAAATGGATAAGAAAGAGCCATTCCTTATCAATATTATACGGGAATCACAAAAGACATGGCCTGGTGAATTTTTAAAAGGCTTTGTGCATTTCGCTTCTACATACCCACTACACGTTTTATTGATGTCGGAGAAAGTATTGAAATATATTTTACAACGAAAAGG
This sequence comes from Trichopria drosophilae, assembly GCA_030407085.1. Classification (NCBI taxonomy): domain Eukaryota; kingdom Metazoa; phylum Arthropoda; class Insecta; order Hymenoptera; family Diapriidae; genus Trichopria; species Trichopria drosophilae. The sequence continues at coordinate 114,407,474 of CM059583.1, forward strand.
GTGGCTGTTTGTGTACGTTGACGCTACGGGGTCAATCGTCAAATGCCCCATAGACTTCATTAAAAAACATGTTTTCGTATATGCTGTAGTCGTGGCTGGATCGGAAGATTACAGTCCGCTAGATCTTGCTACATTTATATCTTCCAATCATGGGGTAAAAGATGTATTGATTTTGTCTGAAAATTTAGCAGATTGTTTGCGACATTTAAGCAATAAAAAAGTAATAATTGATAAAATTGAAAGCGACTTCAGTTTAGTATTGCTACAGTCATTCTGCAGGTCTTTCAATGGATTCAAATTATCTATATATCTACGAGAAACGTGCAAGGAAATTTTAAAAAACAAACAACAAGAAATGGAAATAAGCGTCTTGCATATCTGCTCGTCCCATTTCCTTAAAACTGTTTTAAAACATATAAAAAGGGACATTCAATCTTTCGGCATGAAAAAATTGGCAACAAAGTTAATAGTAAAATTAATACATAGTACTACATTGCAAGAGGCATCCAATATAGTAGAATTATTAGTGGTCGTATTCGGAGCAAAACATGAAGCGTTAAATTATCCAGATATTATTTCGAAACTTCAGGATGATGATGATCTTGAGCTGCAATTCGAAGAAAACACAGAGGAGATACAAACTTTGGATGACAATTCCGAAGCTAAAATACACGATGATACAAAAAAAGACTCCCCCTTTTACGTGTATTTTCAGAATGCTAAAGCATCTACATTATCGACTGTTACTCTCACTGAGATAGAAAATAAGCACTTATCAGAAAAATTTTTAAATTACGTTTTTGAGTACTTACTACCATACTATTCTCTATGGTCTGCGGCAATGCTTTTAAAATTTGATATCCTACGTGACACGAACGCGACGGTTGAAAACTTCTGGAAAATAGAAAAGTCGTATGTTTTAAATCACAGAACAAAAATTCCACTTTTAAAATACATACGTCTGAAAGAAGAGGTTACATTGCAACGGCTCCGAGAGAGAACATTTCCACTGCAAACGACCCGTGTTAGAAACAACCGTTTGAAACGTTCAAAAGATGAGAACGAAGAACTTTTTCCTGAAGAGAAGTGGAAAAGAAAATCAGGATCTACCACTAAGTCGAACAAATTTTTTACAATTTCTTCAAAAATTTCAAAAAACTCGGATAAACAAATTTTGGCTAAACCAAATAATGATTTACGGAACAAAGACGAACAATTTCAACCTGCTACATTGAATGCGGATGCGACAATAGAAAATGAAACAGAACAAGTCAATGGCACATTTGATACCATACTCGCTCCTGATACATTATTTGAAAAAAATTTAATTTATCCAGAAATAATAAAAAATTATTCGAAATCTGTAGCTGGCGTGACAGTTAATTTTGACAGTATACAAACTCTGTTGCCAAACATGGAACTAGATGATGCTGTGATAAATGCTTTTCTATCATTATTATGCCATAAATCAGACACTATTTTAAATTTTGATGTTTTCTTCACTTATTCCATGAATCAAGACGGGTCTGTTAGCGCCGGGTTTGAAAAGTGGGTTAAGCATACCAATATTTGGCAATTTAAAATCTGGTTGGTGCCGCTACATTTAGGTGCTCACTGGACCCTAATGGTCATTGTTCCGGGACAAAAGCTATTCATATATTTAGATTCTTTACATTTAGGGGTTCCTGATTACATTATAAAAAAATGGACTAGATTTATAAATACCCACTTAAGCCTTAGAATGCGCGTGGGACGTACTACACAAAAATGGAAAGAGTGGAATCTGTACGAAGCAACTGATACACCGAAACAGGACACAATAACTGGAATCTACGATTGCTGCGGAGTTCACGTATGTCTGTGGGCATTTATTGTCAGCACCGGAAACTACGAACATTTTGACGACAATATAATGCCACATGTTCGCGTAAACATTATGCGTACTATTATGTCCAACACTACAACAAGTTACGCAATAGAATGTAAGAATGAAACGTATAATCGTTACCAACCACTAAATACTACACTGGATCCAGCGTTAAAGCACACAGGTTTACCTATTTTAGGATTCGACAACACATTTGATCTTTGCTATTTTAAGACATATATAGTAATAAATAGTATATAAATAAATCAGGAGAAAAATGTTATAAAACACAAAAAAGTTCAGAATATCTTCAAACTAAAAAAAAATATAAAACAAGAAAATAAAAAAAAACAATAAAAACAAAAAAAAAAAAAAAAAAAAAGATGGGACCAAATCTCGCTACGTCCTCGTCGTGGTCCTGGTGTCAACAGAACGCGAGAATTCCATTGGAACTGCATGACATTTGTACTACATATTTCAAGCTGGATATAAATATCGAGGTGCAATTAAAAATTACTTGTGAGTGTGCAGGATGACGTAGGATTCAGTGCAACAAAAATGAAAATCCGTAACACCTGGTTATTCAATCGGTAACCTGTGTGCACCACAGTTTCTGGTACTCACATTTACAAAATTATGCAATAAACAATAGATATTGCTTAAACAAATTGTTGCTCCCTCATGATATCATACAGTTGTTATTTCTAGTACAATTCTACGCTACTGTGAATTTTTTTCGAGTCGATTTGCAATTTCTGGGCCATACTTATATCGTTTTTAAGGTTTAATATGCAATAAACAATATATATTGTTTAAACAAATTGTTGCTCCCTCATGATTTCATATAGACTTTATTTCTAACATAATTATACCCTACTGTAAATTTTTTCGAGTCGATTTGGAATTTCTGGGCCATACTTATATCATTTTTAAGGTTTATTATGCAATAAACAATAGATATTGTTTAAACAAATTGTTGCTTCCTCGTGATTTCATACAGACGTTATTTCTAGTACAATTCTACGCTACTGTGAATTTTTTCGAGTCGATTTGGAATTTCTGGGCCATACTTATATCGTTTTTAAGGTTTAATTTGCAATAAACAATAGATGTTGTTTAAACAAATTGTTGCTCCCTCACGATTTCATATAGACGTTATTTCTAGTACAATTCTATGCTACTGTGAATTTTTTCGAGTCGATTTGGAATTTCTGGGCCATACTTATATCGTTTTTAAAGTTTAATTTGCAATAAACAATAGATATTGTTTAGACAAATTGTTGCTCCCTCGTGATTTCATACAGACGTTATTTCTAGTACAATTCTACGCTACTGTGAATTTTTTCGTGTCGATTTGGAATTTCTGGGCAATACTTATATCGTTTTTAAGGTTTAATATGCAATAAACAATAGATATTGCTTAAACAAATTGTTGCTCCCTCATGATATCATACAGTTGTTATTTCTAGTACAATTCTACGCTACTGTGAATTTTTTTCGAGTCGATTTGCAATTTCTGGGCCATACTTATATCGTTTTTAAGGTTTAATATGCAATAAACAATATATATTGTTTAAACAAATTGTTGCTCCCTCATGATTTCATATAGACTTTATTTCTAACATAATTATACCCTACTGTAAATTTTTTCGAGTCGATTTGGAATTTCTGGGCCATACTTATATCATTTTTAAGGTTTATTATGCAATAAACAATAGATATTGTTTAAACAAATTGTTGCTTCCTCGTGATTTCATACAGACGTTATTTCTAGTACAATTCTACGCTACTGTGAATTTTTTCGAGTCGATTTGGAATTTCTGGGCCATGCTTATATCGTTTTTAAGGTTTATTATGCAATAAACAATAGATATTGTTTAAACGAATTGTTGCTCCTTTATATACGAATATTACTTATATATGTACCATGTGCTTGTGGTGCTTTTGCATTTGTCCAAGTCCCTTAGCAATGTTTATTTGTTTAAAAAAAATATTGTATATTCTGAGGCCTCCGAGTGCGCCCTTCCGTTATTCGTCCCTGGCTCGCGGCGTTTACCCTGCTAGATTACACTGGTAGCTTCAGCGTCATGTGGAATCGACAATTAAGCCAAGGTTTTTTGCAGATCGTACCCATGGTATCTCGCAACCTCGAATTCTAATGGAAGACAGGGAATTAGAGTATAGCATTTTTACGTAAAATTGATTATCTACCAATAAGGCTTTTGTTTTAGAAAAATTGATCACTAGCCTATTTTCTTGGGCCTAGTCACAAAACCTTTCTGCATCCGCCGATATTCGTGCAACAGCTGAAGTTAATTCATATGGATAGCAGCGAATAAATATTTGCGTGTCATCAGCGTAGTTCATATGGTGAGAATGTTCAAGTGCGTCTGGGGGGTCATTAATGAACATAGAAAACAGCAAGGGTCCAAGAACAGACCCTTGTGGTACTCCCGCTTTAGTGGACCTCCACGATGACAACTCACCATTACTGTCTAGTACTGCTTGGGTTCTTCCAGTTAAGTATGAAGCAAACCACGCAAGCGCCAAAGGGGAAAAGTTTGCCATTTTCATTTTTCGAAGAAGAAGTTCATGGTCGACAAGACCGAATGCCTTGCTGAAATCGAATAAAATGATAATCACAATCATTCGATTTTCAATTGCTTGGCGACAATAGTCTGTGACATTAAGCAGCGCAGTTTGAGTGCTATATCCCTTACGAAAGCCTGACTGTTGAGTATCAAACCAATTATGATCGTTTAAAAATTTGACAGTCCTGTTATACAATAATCTCTCAACAATTTTAGAGAAGGCACATAAAACAGAAATCAATCGGTAATCAGATGGTCCAGTGGGAGTCTTAACCTTTTTTAAGGGAATCAAGATGGATTTTTTCCAATCAGATGGAAACGTTCCTGTACTAAAAGATAGGTTAATTAGATCTACCATATAGGGTGCTAGTGCTGGAAATTTGATGAAAAGACTGTGCGGAATGTCGTCAATACCTTTGGCTTCAGATTTACTAGATGCGATACATTCTGCCAGGTCAGATATCGTTACATTAATAAAATACAGGAGGCTCTCATCATAATCCTGATTTAGAGTATGATTAAAAAAATTTTGTTGAATGCCACAATAATTTATGTAAGTGAGGCGTGATAATTATTTATTTCATCAGCAGAGCAACATAAGGAAGGAAGGTTGTTGGATTTAGGAATCAACTCCAAATTTCGTAGTTCCTTCCACATCCTTTCTGTAGTTGTAACACCAGATAATGGGTTGTAATAATAGCGAGATCGTGCTGCTCTCCAGGCATCTCTATTTTGTTTATTAAGTTCAAGTAAACGTATTTCAAGCCGTGCGTCAAGTGTTCTACGATATGCTTTTAAGATTATATCGCGCTCATGTCTCAACGATCTTAGTTCTGAAGTGACCCATGGTGCAGGTTTGTGTCTCGGTACGAAAGTTATTAAAGGCGCATACAGATCAAAAGCAGATAAAAGCCTTGAAGAGATGAGTCGCGACAGTTTGTCAATATCATTACTGTTACTCGTTGGTTCAGCGAAATCACTCCAGTTACAATTTTCAAGATCATTAAGCAAAAGTGGGCAGCTGAAGTTTCCGAAGTCCCTCACTGTTATCGACTTAACAGGTATTTTGGTTAAACCTTTATAATTTATTTCGATTAAATCATGGCCATAGACGAATGGTAAATTGTACTGCGATGTAGATAGTACATTGTCGCGGCTGTCTACAAGACAGTGATCAATCCAAGATTCTGCAGACGTACTATGAAAAGTATTATTAAAAGGTATAATATGCAGACCATTTTCACTAGCAAATCGAGTTAGTTTAAGCGAGTCACTAACATCACGGTTCAAATCAATGTTAAAATCGCCCATAATTATGATATTATTATAATTGGGATTAAATTTCTGAAAAGTTTCAAAAAATTGCTGGAGTGATTTCCTAGGCGGGTGGTACACTACAATAACTAGAGTACCCGGCAGACGAGGTGGAGTAATCTCGGCAAAAATAAATTCTGCCGCGGCTGATACTTGTGACGCAGAGGTAAGTAAAATCTTAAACTTAAAAAGTTGGTGAATATACATAGCTACGCCACCTCCCTTGCCGGATTCTCTGTCATTGCGAACCAGATTGTAATTTTCCAAATTAAAATATCTATCATCAAGACTATGGTTGAGCCACGTTTCCGAAACCAATATCACATGAAAAAATTTTGATCGAAAATAATCTCGCAATTCGTTAAATTTATTTTTTCATTTAAACATTGAACATTGATGTGACATAAGCTTAAGGAATTACAAACAACATTAGTAGTGGGTTTTGAATTTGATAAAGATGGAGAAGTTACAATAGTCTGCTGCGGTGAAGCGTTGTCCGGCGATGTGATTGTTTTAAAAGTTGGAGAGTTTCATATGGGAGGTGATCATTAATGAAGAATCTGGTGGCTGGCAGTGCTTGATCGATGTCAGTAGTATTAATCACTTTACGATTTCTCATGCTGTGAAGGAAGATAGTGCGAATGTGCGGAGATGAAAATTTTATGATGATCGTTGGTGGTCGAACGTATTCTCCGGACACTCCACGTTGTGTTGTATTTTCCACGGAGGTAGTAGCATTGCTAGAATTCGATTTTTTATGCATTCGAATAGCAGATAAAATATCCCGGTCATCGAGTGCTATATTTAAAACTTGGGCAATGCGCATTGTAATCGTCCTCAGATTTTCCTTTTGTTTGGTAGGATAATTAGAAATAATTAAATCGCAGTTGCGGTTTTCGTATTCCATTCTAAAGCGATCTAGCTCATGTTTACGCGATGAAATTTGTAAAGTTTCAACGGATTTCCCAATGCTGTCCACTTTGTCCTGCATATTAAGAAGTTTATCCAGTTTACTGTTAGTTATTTTGTTCTGTTGCTCTTGTTTATCCACATACGCCTTGAACCAAGCAGGTGCGGCAGAAATTGAGTCGCTAATTTCAGAGTCGATGGATGATTGACTACCTGATTGTAGTAAGCGAGGTGGAGCTAACGTGGGTTCACCTGCACGTTTTTTGCCCTTAGTTACACTTGTAACGCAACAGATAAGCGTACCATTAGTAGCAAAAGTACTTCGAGCTGGCAAACACTCTTTGTGAAATGTCAACTTACAGATGCCACACTCAATTTGCTGGTCCTCATCAATTTCACGTTTGCATGTTGCACACAAGGACTTCATGTTATTCATTTAAGAGCGTATCACGCTTAAGATGTTATTTTTGTGAATAAATATATTGACGTAAACGTCCCCGAATAAATAGTTCCGAGAAACGACTCTTTCTCTCGATTTTAAATTTCGCGGCAATCGGTAGCTGTGCGATCGTTTCGAGCACGTTCCGACAGAGTGCGTGTCGATCTCTTCTCCCTCTCCGCTGGTACCCCCTCCTCGCTCTCCGAGGTTACCTGTTGGAGTGAGGCACAAGCTCTGGCACTTGGCTTTCAGCCTTCCCCGAGGCAATATCTCTTGGTGTTCCCTCGCTCACCTAACCTCGATCCTCTCCCACAGTCGCACCTTCGAGCGCTCTGGCGCTACCTGTGCGATCCTTACAATATCCCTGCAGACTTCAACCGCACTTTTTTGCACAGCGCAGTATATATGCAATATCTTGCATTTTTGCGCCAGGTGCAGTCGTGCGAGTCTCCGCAGTTTTCTGAGGCACACGGCGTCCCTCCGCCTTCGTGCACATTTGGAAGACCCAGAGACGAAAAAGAAGTTGTTCCCTAAACGCACGAAACCACTCGCATAATCGCGCCATTGGCGCGGACTTGCGTTCCGGCACTCCTTCGGACTTCATATTTATTATTATTATTTTTTTGGTGTTTTTATTGTCTTCCAAACTAGGAACCGTCGGGTCGCGTCGTGAAATTTCAATGCCTTCGGTAAAATAGCGCGTGCTCGGTCCCTTGTGAGAGTCTTTCTGAACTTAGAATATAAATTACGTTTTTCTTTTATTTTTCGACCAATCCCTCTTCTTCTCTGCATTCTCCGACTGATTAGCCGCGGAAATTTGGTCCAACGTCATCGTCGTAATCTCTTGATAATTTTGGCATCCTGCTCAATTTACATCAATATGCAACCTGTCAAATAGTGCCGGTTGTATCTTGACACCTGTAATTATATTTTCAATGCACAGGCGAAAGAGTGCAATTCCAGGAATGTTTATTATAGATGCTATAGCGTTGAGACTAGTCGAGGTAAATTAATATTGAAGAAGGAATACGCGTGAACCGTACGCGTTTCCTTGATGCGCATGCAGCACAGAGTGGGGTACACCTGTAAACTCGTAAATGCTTCACCGACGGGATAAGAAAGTGTAACTGACACATACAGTTAATTTCGGGCTCACTGATAGTAGTGACGTCATGAGCAAATACAAGGAGCTTCTATAAGTAATTGATTTGCACGTCACTACGCGTGCCCGTACTATCCACTCGTAAGCACCACGTGTCAACAAGTCCAAGCAATGCCCAAAATTATACAAAAATTAATTTGCACTTTGCACTAAATTAGGCACCAAAATACCACTTCCAATTATCGAGGGTCCACACCATGAAGTAAATGTTCCGAGTAGCACAGCTTAGAGCAGTTTTCAACCACCGCAACCACAATTTACGCGAACTTAAGACAGAGCAAAGATATTCACGACCGCTCTCCTCAATTGAAAAAACGTTGATCCATTCAATTGATCCAACGGTTGTGTATTTGACACAAGAACTAAATAAAAAATTATTGAATCTGAAGAATAACAAAATATTAATCCCGCATATCAATATCCGCAGTCTAAACCGTAATTTCGAATCATTAGAGTTATTATTAAAGAATTTTAACCATAAACCCGACATCGTCATTTGCTCAGAAACCTGGAATCTACAGAAATTCGAGTTTTACAAATTATCAGATTATAATATTTTCTACAACCATAGTGTAATAAACACAGCTGAAGGAATGTATATAAATAACAAGCTTCATTCACCTACAGAGATACAAGTTATCACTAAGTCAACATTTCTGACCACATTCATAAGTTTACGTGACCCTACAAAAATTGCTGTCACAGCTTCATACAGGTGCCATGACGTATCCAGAAAGGAATATATTCAAAATATTTCGGACATATTACATAAAAATAAGCACTTAGATAATCATATAATAGCTGGAGACTTCAATTTTGATTTAATAAACAAAGATGATCTAACAGAAGAATTCTTGCAAGTACTTTTGGAAAATGGTTATAACCCATATTTCAATTCAATTACTAGGCCTAATCATCTTGGTAATGGAACTTGTATCGACAATATGTTTGTTAAATCCAAAATATCTACAATCAAGTCTTTTAAAATAATAAATGATATAACAGATCATTATCCTATATTTTTAACAATCCAAATCAATAACATTTTTAATACACGAACAAAAACAGTAAAAGATTGATTAATTACAACATATTGTTTAGACATTGCAAAGCAGTACAATGGAACGCCTTCACGCATAACCAAGATATCAATGATGCAACAAACGAATTAGTCAAGAAAATCGAGTCATTAATTAAATTAGCCACAAATAAAAAAGTTACAAAGATTTCAGCAAAGATGACACCAAGAAAGGACTGGATCACCAACGGACTCATGCGATCATCTCTTATTAAGGACCAACTGTACAAAAACTGGAAAAAGATACAACAAAGAAAATATAAACAGAATATTCAAATTATTTAAATAAATTATTAAAAATAACTAAAAACAATTACGAAAGAGACAAAATATCTTCTCTTAGTCGGAACACTAAATCACTTTGGACTTATATCAGACAAAATATCGGCCACAATAAGATGAGATCCACTTAAAAAATAACGCACTTAGTTATTAATAATAACCAAAAAATTGAAGATCGGAAAGAAATAGCCAACTCATTCAACAATTATTTTAGTAAAATTGGCTCACAACTAGCTGCAACTATCCTTAATAAAGACAGCATTGCTCGTAAAGAACCTAATTATAAAGTACCCAACACTATATTTCTTAAGCCAACAAATGAAAGTGAAATATTGCATATTATAAAAAACTTAAAAAACAAAGATAATGGTCTGGACAATATTTCAGTGCAAACGCTACTAACTACCGCTACGTTTATCAGTGCTCCACTAACCAACATCATAAATCGATGTATGACGTAAGCAATTTGGCCAGACCATTTAAAATAAGAGGTTATTAGCCCTATATACAAGAAGAGAAATAAACATGATCCAAGTAATTACCGTCCGATTTCCTTAATTTCTAACATCGCTAAAATCTTTGAAAAGATAATTCACTTGAGATTATTGGAGTTTTTCAACAAAAACAATGTTATTAATAATAGACAATATGGCTTCGTTAAAAATAAGAGCACTAAAGATGTTCTAGCCCATGTTTCCGAATTTTCTATATCATAAACTAGATTTGAGTATGGCTATTTATTTAGACTTGTGCAAGGCTTTCGACACCATGAATCATTCAATAGTCCCACAAGGCACTATCTTCGGACCACTACTGTTTATTATCTACATGAACGATATCTTCGAATCACTACCAGATGGAAAAATAATATCTTTTGCGGATGATACAGCAATAATGTGCTCAGGAGGTACATGGGAAGAAACATTAATGACAACACAACAATATCTTATTACTATAAATTCTTGGATGGTATGTAACTATCTGTCATTAAATCTAAATAAAACAGCATATATAACATTTGGAAACTACAAGAATAGTGTAATAGCTCATACGTCGCTTCAGCTAAATAGCAATTACATTAACAGAGTAGAAACAATTAAATATCTTGGAATCAAAATTGACTATCGAATGAGATGGGAAGACCATGTAAAATATAATTTAAGCAAATCAAGATATTTGATATTTATATTTGCTAAATTACGGAAAATACTTTCAGCAGATAACATGTTAATAATTTATCATGCAGTATTTGGTAGTTTTCCCACGTATGGTATAATTGCATGGGGAGGCGCCTATCCCAACGTAATTAATACCCTGGAGCGCTTTGAATGCAGACTGCTAAAAATTATATTTAATAGAAAGTTTGATTTAAATGGAGTACAAGAAGCTAAATTACCTCTGAGGATATCTGCTGCATTTGTTTTAGAATCAATACATCACCATTACAATCATCTTAAAACTAAATATGTACTAATCGAAACTAATAGAAGAAATAAAATAATAAAAGGAAGTCGGATTACGAAGCGCATCGGCGAAAAATGTATTCTCATGTGGCTCTAAGAGCGTTCAACCAACTACCAAACGATTTAAAAATATTAAATGGGACCACCAAAGATAATAAGTGAAAACTAAAGAGATGGATCAAGTTAAACATCGACTCATGGACCTTTATTTAAACCGCATTATTTTAGATTATTCTATATTTTTATATATTGTGTTAATATTTTTATGTTTATATTTCAACTTTACATTTATCTAATTTTGTTAATTTTTTAATTATTATAATAATTATTGACAAGTATTCCAGGTTAATCTCCTGCAGGATATAGGTCGCGTTAATAATAATTGTTAACCCGTCTTATATATTATATTGTACAATATATTCTGGTAAATAAATTCAAATACAAATACAAATATCTGTATATGTAACGTTTTTTGTAATATATTTATAATAGTATCATACATGATATCATACATTAAATTCATGAAAAGTTGTTTTACGCTTCCAGTGAGTTTGAATGAACTATAATTATTAAAAAATAAAGTTCTAAGAAGTAATTAATTTTATACGTTAACAAGGAATATCGCAGGAAAACAATTCAGACTAAATGTATAGATAAATATTTATAAATGAATATGCCTAGATTTATCTATTATTTCGATGAAAATGGGACAACTCTTCACAATACATAAATGATCCAGAAACGGATACTATTGTAGGTTATAATTTAAAACTCCAACTGTCACAGAAATAATGAAACACAGAAACCACTTAATTTATACAGCAAATAAAATTAATAAAAGTTTACACAAATATATATGATAAAAATATGTGATAATATTAACATCGAAATAGCATAAACTATTTTTCGACTTATGTTTGAAACGTTCGATGAAAACTTCTAATTTCCAATCAGTAAGTTTTATAACAACAAACTGATCCATTTTTGAAGTTTATTTACGTCTTTATTTTCTTCTTTAAGGGGACATACGCACCCAGGAGTCAGAAAAAAGACCATTTTTCGCGAATTTTTTTAGAAGAAAGAATTTGATATTTTTGATCGGGAGTTTTTCTAATCAAAGGAATACATATTCAGGAGTATTTTCAAAATGTTTATATTATAAAATATTAATATTATATAAATTTAACCGGAAATCATTGGAGCGCCGTACAAAAAACCTGAAAACCGGTGACCATCGACGTTTCTTCAAAAATCATCAGAAACAAAAATACCAAAAAGATTATTAAATTAGATACTATAGACTGTTTTATGTCATAGCCGATTTTAAAACTACCGATTTTTTACAAAATGGCGGAGGATTGAACGTAAACAGCGATTTTCGACCAAAAAATTAGTTATTATTTTTTGCCTATTAAAAAAAAAAACTAAGCAACGAACAACCAAAATCCTATGACACAAACTAGATAATTATGTTTAGAATAACCATACAAAATTTCAAGTAAATCGATTCACGAGTTTACGAGATATATTGGTTACCGACTTGAAAAAAGTGGTTTCGAGAAAAACGCGTTTTAAAATTTCGTAATGAATAAGTCATGAAATTTGTCAACTTACATGGAATTATCGATGCCAGACCCATAATATAAGTCCTCCACAGCTTCTGGAATGTTCATAAATGTTGTTGTCGGCGACGGATTCGCCCTTGTTTGCTGTTTTCTCGAGCCTGCTTCTCCGCTTGCGCTATGCGTACCTCATCCTCTTGCGCAGCGTACAAGTGCGCGCTCGATCCAATCGAGATCCCAAGCACATTCATGATTTCCAATAATAACATCATTGAAAGTGCATGTTGCAAGGAGTGCAGCGATATTAACGATTTTAGCACCGCTGTTCATATTTTTTGGAGCTAATTTCCAAATAATTTGGTTGAAGCTCTCGTTGCTATTCTGGGTGTAGCCGCCAACACATCGTTCCAATAGTTTATCGGTACTGAGTTCTTCATGTACAGGTTTGATGGCATCTAACACCGTTTTCGGCAATGCCACATAATCGTGACAAAAATTCTGCAGTCTTCTTTCAGCTTTGACTTGTTGCCATTTGCACCACGATTCGGGACCTTTGGGACATAAATGATGTTCAGGCTTGCTGTCTGTCGAGCCGTAATGGTGGAATGTTGCCCATATAGCAGTTTTCATGTCATTCTTCGAGTCACTGTTTCTTCGAATGGCTAATCCAGTTTGTCTATAAGTTTCAGAGTCAATTTGTTTTTGCCGCCGATTCCAGAATTTTTTTCCTGCATTCGCGAAGACGGGTGCCCATTCGCTTCTGAACGTGTCCAACGAATTCTTTTTCTACGATTTCAACATCATCACCATACGGTTTCGAATTCAGTAATTCCATGTAGGTCTTGGAGTCGCTGTCCCCGACGTAATTTGTGTACATAACTTCGTGCTTTTCCACAGATCTGGAAAATAACTCCTTCATGGCATCTACTTCCATTTTTCCAGCTGATCCGACATGATTCGCCTGGCAATTTTCTTCGTGGTTAGATTTCCATTCTTCATATTGCTGGGTATTATTATGCTTATTCCAATAATTACATTCGGCACAATAAGCAGACTTCACAATAAAATCCACGACTTTTCTGTATAGTGAGTGTTCGCGTGGACGAGTCACAGGCTGGTTGGGCGAAGATTCTGGATTAAAAAAAAAGGAGAAGAGATGAAGAGTTTATGCTCACAAAATTATATTTTGGCAACTTTCCATTTCACAAGAGTTTCCGTGTGTCGAAGTTTACAGAGTATCGCTAACTGCGTAATGCGAAGATGCAAGATCATTCGTTAGAAAGACGTGTTAGGTCCGCACTATCGCAAGTTTTAAAAATCGCACACGAGCACGTCGCAGCTTGGACGCGTTTAACTCATTTGCCGATCGGTGAATTAAGGACGAATCGGGAGAATAATAAAGTGCGTAACTCGAAGCATGGACGCGGTTGCCGTGACCCTCGTGGAACAAAAATGTCGGTTCCGTAGCGCGACAGAAAAACATGAGTGTCGATTCCATGCGAGAAGGTGAATGCGACTGACTAACCAAAAGCACCGCGAAAATTGCGAAGAAACCACTTACCGTGATTTTGAGAGATGGGGAAAGTCTGCTCGACCGACAACGGGCCCGCGCGAGGAACTCCCACTACCGGCGGGCCGTTTGACGCAATTTACCCATTAAAAATTGATTGCCGCGATTTTGTAGTTCCAATGTGGACACCCATGCGGCAGGTGATGCGCGATGGCGAACAGTGACCGATTAGAAGCGCAACACCAAACAATGACGTAAAACCACGCTTTCTCCACGTTCCGTCTCCTAAAACGGTTAGTTTTTTGCTATCATCACTCGAATTTTCTTTCTCTTTTTTTATTTCTTCTTGTTCCTCTTTTACAGCTTGTTTTAGCACCAATTGAGCTATCGTTGAAGCAGCGGAAAGAATGTTGCCAATTATCATATCATATGTCCTTTGTTGAAGCGGAGACGGTAAATCCATCAGGTCACAAAATTTCATGGCTCCACGCAAACCAAGACCCAACGAACGCATGACAAAAAAGAATCGTGTATTAATTTCGTAAGCTGACTTGATGTACGGGCACGAAGGAATGAAAGTCGGTTTGCACGGTGAACACAAAACAACAATTTTAAACCCTCGAGTGCTTTCTATTAAGAATCGAACATCACTTTTTACATTTTACGCATTCCGACAAGGCAGAAAACACTGTCAGAAAATTCAAAATTCGATACCCGATACTGGGATCTTCTGGTACGAATGATTCTCGATCCCTTTTCAATTTTTTGGCACTGGCACTAATATCCTCCTTAGAAAGGTTTACATTTACGGCAGAATGTCGATTTTTCGGAGGCATTTTCCTCTTCCTGAGAAACTTTAGAATTGTTATTCATTTTCCTCCGAATATTTATTCATAAATGAAGATTCACTGTAACGCACAAGTTGCACGAACGGCAAATGACTAACAAAACGCGTCCACTTTCGGGCAACGAATGCCTATCGTGTGTTTTTTCCGTTACACGTGGACCCCAGCACGCCCGACAACACAATGGAATCATAAAACAGGTCCAGACACGATATCTGTGAAGGGTCACTTTTCGCTATACCTGCCACGCGGCTCGACTGTAAAACGAGCCTACAGGCGCGTCTGCGGAACGTTTCGTTCTCTCGGTTGTAGCTTCGTTATTTAACGAGATGTCAACTTGAAACTTTCTCCACATATTCTAAAGACTTCAAGCATCAAGAAAATGTAAAAAACCGAAAATTGATTTTTTTCATCGTGTCGGGTGCGTATGTCCCCTTAAACGTTTTTCACAAAATAGAGACATGTCACGCACCAGGACGATATATACAAGTTTGACGGAACCGCGAGATTACTGTTGGAATTACGGTAGAATGGCAAAGTACGCTTAACAGAATATTTGAAGGGAAACTACTTTATCGTCCGATGGTGAATACTGTAGGTAACTCAAGTTATTTTTATCAGGGTGTCTCAAATATTAGGAATCGTTTATTTCTGTCAGTGTACCTCATGGTTTGGGACGTGATTGCAGTGAAATATCACAGTGATCTGGTAGCGATTTGTACAAAAAATTTCTCACTTTTCTGACAGATTGAGCGACATAGGAAACCAACGTTGTGGTTAGAGTTATTATTAAAATAATAATAATAATAATAATAATAATAATAATAATAATAATAATTAGGGGCTCACAGGGAATGACGCGTAACACAATGCGGCTATGCAAAAAGCTGCATCTTAGCCTATCTTCCCAAATGGCCTACTCTCACCTCCACGTGTGCTTATTAAAGCCGGTGGGCCCTGGACTCTTAGCAACCTTGCCAGAGATTGGGTAACCAACCCCAGTGGATGGCGAGGTAAGAGACAAACGAGAGAGGCATAACAACGGGCGGTAGGGCCAACCACCCTACTCCCTGTATATGCGGTTACTATAAATAGAACGCGCAGGGCTCCTGACCATCGGGCTGCTTCGGATGCAGCCCAGTCCCGAGGTGGAGGAGCCGAAACAGGTGTCCCGGGACGACGTCAAGCTCATGTCCACGGACGATTTCAGTGGACGGAGGATCTCAGACAAGATCTAATGCGCTGCTACGAGGAGAGCTGTCCGCAACAGAGGGGCTACATGGCGCGAATGCATAGTCGGTTTGCATTAATGCATCCCGAACTGGCAGATCGCTTTTCTCAACAACAACTGAGAGATTATGTGGCCTATCTGAAGCAGACGGGTTTCGTTGTTCCCAGCTGTCAACCGGTACCGGATGTGCGGGCAATAACAACTGAGCCCGTACGCGGTGCTGAGAGAGATGCTCCACATTATGAAAGCACGACACTCGTGTTTAGGCAAAATTTGACAACAACAGTTTTGCCTAAACAACGAGAATTAGATAGAGCAAATAGCCTACTTCTGGATGCTCTTCCAGATGACTGCGACCTGTGGCAAGTCAATTGTGCCGTTCACGAGGCCGCAAGTGATCTGGTGACTCCGCGAAATCTGACACAGATATCGGGGAGTCGGCAGATTACAAAACGCATGTCTCAATTGAACGGTAAGATTCGACTAACACGGAAACTCGCTTCCCGAATTCAGTGTGTGATCGACTATTTAACATCTGGCCGTTCATTTACGGCTAAAGTCAAGAAGTTCGCACAACAACTGCGGACGTACTATCACACACTGAACAAGCTGAAGTTGCTCAACATCAAGCAACGTTTAGCGGATAAAATTCGGGTTTTGGCCGATGCCAAAAAGAGGCTGCAAAGACGGGAAGAAGGAATTCGACAAAACTCAATATTTTGGACGAGTCCTTCCAACCTCTTCAAACATCGTATCGCAGCCTCAAGCGAGTTTCCGTCGATGGCCGCAGTTGAGGAATTCTGTGGGAGCATCTACGAGAAAACATCGAGGCTTAATGCAGACACTCCAGGTATTGAAATCTTCACCGAGTTGTGCGACGAAGTCACACAACAAAGTGAAGATTGCCCACCCGTCAGTGCATTAGAGGTGAAAAATGCCATCACAGGAGCGAGGAATTTCTCCTCGCCGGGCTGGGATGGAATTAACAACTATTGGTGGAAGAAGTTCATTTCTGTCCATCAACACCTAGCCCGAATATTCACCTCTTATATAAATGGAGACCAACCCATTCCGCACTGGCTGGTGGAGGGCCGAACGACACTGATCCCAAAATCGGGAGACTTGTCCGATCCGAAAAACCATAGACCGATCACGTGTCTCAATACGTTATACAAATTGTTCACTAACATCTTGAACGAACGTATTGAGAAATCCGTGAAACCGGTGTGGCAACGGATAGTAGAACAACGAGGCTGCAAAATGGGTGTATCCGGCTGCAAGGACAACTTGCTTATCGACAGGTGTGTTTGTCAGGACGCAGTCCAGTACAAGCGTAACCTGTCGATAGCCTGGCTGGATTACATGAAGGCGTATGACTCAACATCGCACGAGCTTTTAAGCTTGTTGCTCAAACGCCTCCATGTCCACACAAACATAGTGAGAATTGTAGAAGGCCTCTTTGGAAAACACGCTTTGTCATGACATCGGGCAAGCGTCGAACCATGTCTAGACTGGTTCAATTCCAAAGAGGTGTCTATCAGGGAGATTCTCTGAGTCCTCTGCTCTTCTGCATCTCACTATTGCCTCTATCCGTTGCTCTCCGGAAATCTCAAGGGTACTTGCGTGGACCGCCTGGTGAACGTGTACATAAGATCACCCATCTTTTCTATATGGATGATCTTAAATTATACGCATCAGGCGAGGATCAATTACATCGATCTCTGAACATCGCCCTCACATACTCGAGAGATATCGGCATGGAATTCGGATTGGACAAGTGTGCAGTCGTTCATTTGCACAGAGGAAGGTCAGGCTCCCATAACAACGATATGGAGCTCGTCAACGGAAATGTCATCCGCCACCTTAGCGCCGAAGAAGCCTACACATACCTGGGCGTACCTCAAAGGCATGTCCAGGATGTGCAGGCTGCTAAAACCACCATCATTAAGAAATACCGGCGCATTCTCCGTCAGATCTGGTCATCAGAATTGACCTGGAGAAATAAGGTGGCAGCTACGAATATGTTGGCCGTATCACCAGTGCTCTATTCTTTCAGAGCACTGAAGTGGAACGTTGACGAGCTAAGGGATCTTGACCGAAGCACACGGAAGATGATTTGTATGCAACGCAGTTTGCATCCAAGATCTTCCGTGGAACGACTGTATTTGCCCCGAAATATGGGAGGTCGTGGCCTTTTAAGCCTGGAGTGTATGCATGACCGATTGGTCCTCGAAACAGCTTGCGACGTGATTAATCGCACGGAGGATCCCCTGATGATGCTAGTACATCAGCATGAAATTCAGGGGAAGGGGGCGTTTTTGTACAACGCGGCGGAACGAGCGGCGCGAAACCTCGGTCAGGTTTTCAACGTGGGACGTAGTGGTGCACAGGAGGCTGAATCAGTCATCAATCTGTGCCCAGTGCGTCTCAGGGCTAACATACGGAAGGAACAACTCCGTATGTTGGAGGGAAGTCATATCGACAAGCCGTTGCATGGACAATTCTTTCGAAATGTCCAACGACTTGGCTTGTCGGCAGAGATGACCTTCTCGTTCTTAACATCAGCCGGCTTGAAATCCGAGTCCGAGGGTTTTATCTTCGCATGCCAGGATGGGGTTATCAATACCTTAGCGTATCGCCAGACCGTCTTACACCAGGCGGTACAGAGTACGCTTTGTAGAACGTGTGGATGTCATGTTGAGACACTAATGCATCTTTTGGCAGCTTGTCCAAAATAAGCAGTCTCAGCATACATCCAACGTCACAATGCGGCTCTCCGAGTGCTGTATTATCATCTCCGTAGCACCTGCGGTATTGACGCGACCCCAGTTTTGCCGTACGTCCCCACTGGTATTGAATCCATAGTCGGAAATGAGTCGTGCTGAATATACTGGAATTACTCATTTCCGATGAGCAGGCAAATATCAGCCAATAAGCTTTACATTGTCCTTGTTGCCTTCGATGACAAATCCATCTTCGTCATCGAGTTCTCTGCACCAGCAGAGACAAACAGTCAGCAAAGAGGACGAAAAACGGATGAAATATCAGGAACTCCTGTTCGAGTTTCGCAAGCTGTATCGAGGATTCAAAATCAAGCTCGTCGTGCTAATAATTGGAGTGCTGGGAGTCCGATACACGGGAGGTTAACCAACATCTTCAACCCCCTAAGGTGCCAAACGCACCCCCCCCCCTCCGTCAGAAAAAAAATTAATACTACTAATCCGATGGTAGAGGGAGTAGTTGCAGTTCTAAAATGACCCGATGCAGTCTGCAGCGGAATAGATGAATATCGGAGTCACCTTTCTGGGGCAGACTGCGCACGTGGATTATGGAGGGCCAAGGGAGGTTTGTGTTTTAGTTGATAAACCTTACCGTTAATGTCGAAGGTAAGGGAGTCCGAAAGTCGGGGGGTTATCCGCCACCTACAACCCCACATGGTGCCTATGCATTTCCTCCTTCCGTAAGAAAACCACTTGAGGAAATGAAAACACACTCGGTGCGTCGGCTCGGTTCTTATTTTATTGGTCAAACTTGACTGGACATGAACAGAATTGTTTATTTATCTCTCTAGAAACAGTAGAAATACTGAAACAATTGCTGTACTGGTTGTTGTACAGCATACTTTGTTCTACGATAATTAAAAAATGTTTAATTATTTTAAATTTGCAATTTTACAGTATTTATTAGGCCTCATCTGGAGACGAGATATCGTATTTGGTTTAAATTGATATTATACTGAGTTCTTATATTTAACTCAGATCTGCCACGGAGAAGCGGACATAGAATTTGGATTCAGCGACCCCAAAAACGTATAAATACACTGTTTAATTTTTATATTAAATTAATTTTCTGCATTTTGCCTTCAATTGTCCTTGACCTAGTCTGCATCAGGATAATCGGTATCGGCGATAAACATACAGTCTCCGATGGTAGCTCCCATTGAAATTCCATTATCTCTCGATTTACACGCAGTCTTGCTTATATTAATTCAGCGAATTCAGTCCAAAGGTTCGACTTTAGGCTCCGTCTGCAATACGGCTTAGACGCATGAATCCCTCGGTGGGGCAGTGTTCCAGAAATTGATTTTGAAAAACCGTTAAGATAAAAAAGACTGTCAAATAGAGAATTTTATTACTTTTATTTTTTACAGAAATACTTAAAAGCTGCAAAATTTTTGTTCACTTAATTTGATACTTTTTTTACATATGCCGCTATTGCTTCCAACCAACATTTTAAAAAGCTTTCAAAATAGAACGTAGAATATGAAACTATTTATTTAATTTTAAAATATTATACTGATTTTTCGCACCCCATATTGTGTCTGCCATTTTGAATGTCTTTACATTATTGTCAGTGTTAAGATTAGTTACTCTCGATATGAATGAGGAGTTACAAAATTAATGTATTAGGTCATTTACAAAAAATATATCACTTTTCATTATATAACATTTTGTTTAGCGGCAAAGAATTTTGCCGAAGTCGTTATATTAAATATTATCAAATTCGACACACAGCATTCGATTTTACTTGAAATGAGCTTTAATTTGGTCTATTAAATATTCATTATGAAACAAATATTTTATGGCCGTATGTATACATATGCATTTTCGTATGGAATGACTCGTGTATATATGTAAAAATATCTATGGGACGTTCTTTGTCAACCGGAACAGAGCTCTGCCCAAAATTCATGTTGATGGATTTTGGTGATCTTGGGCTTAAAATTTTCGTTTTTGATTACTCTTTCAAAGCTCGTTGTGCAGAATCGGAATTTTCAAAATTTCAGACCAATATGGCGGCTGAAACCCAGAAAAAAAAACGAGAGTTTGGATATATAAGCTTCACAAAAACAAAAATTTACGTCTAAATAAACTGTTTTTGGGCACAAATGATCAACAATTAACGTACTTAAAAAGTTGGCAAGATAGGTTGAAGAAATTCAACATGGCGGATGAAACTTCAAAAACCGTCGAAAAATTTAAAAATCGCTACTCGGACTGCCATTTCACAGTGGATTTTATTGGAAATTGTTACTCGGGGGTTTTTGGGTCCGCTGACTACGAAATTGGTGCCAGTTTGTACAAATTTAAAATGGCAGAACCAACATGGCGAAGACTTTTCAAAACAATGAATTAATTCCGTTGGAAACTTGCTAAATGGTAGTTTTTGGGATCGCTGATTACGAATCCGATATCATTCTTTAACAATTCAAAATGGCGGATATTTTTGGAAATAATTCATCAAATTAAAATGAGACTTGTTACTCGGGGGTTTTTGAGGTCGCTGAATATTAATATGATATCAGTCATTTAAAATGCACATTGCATAATCTAATATTGAAAGCAAAAGTTTTAATAATTGATCACACTCAAATTTAATGTCCGATTGGTAAGCAGCGATCGCATAAACATTCGAGAAACAAGCTCTTAATAGCTCTCTGCGTTTCACAGGGTTCAGACTGTCTTCGTGCAAATGAACCCCGCATTACTTTTTTTTTACTTTTTTTTTGTTTTTATTTGATTTTTTTTTTGTTTTTTTTTGTTTTATGAAAATAGTTTTACAAATTACCCAGCATCTAGATTGGATTAAAATTGATAATTTTGTATTAATTTGGTCGACTTTGAATTCGCTCTTTTTCCATTTTAAATCCAAATAAATCCAAAAATAATTTAAATGCACCTGAATCCAAAAATTTGAATTTCATACTTAATAATTTTAATACGTGTGAATTCAGAAATAATGTTGTTACCGATAATGAAATTAGTAGTTCGTAATAAGTAAAATTTTCAATATTAGATTATGTAATGTGTATTTTAAATGAGTGATATCATACTAATAATCAACGACCACAAAAACCCCCGAGTAACAAGTCTCACTTTAATTTGATGAATTATTTCCAAAAATATCCGCCATTTTGAATTGTTAAAGAATGATATCGGATTCGTAATCAGCGATCCCAAAAACTACCATTTAGCAAGATTCCAACGAAATTAATTCATTGTTTTTAAAAATGTTCGCCATATTGGATCTGCCATTTTAAATTTTTACAAACTGGCACCAAGTTGGTAGTCAGCGGACCGAAAAACCCCCGAGTAACAATTTGCAATAAATTCCACTGTGAAATGGCAGTCCGCGTAGCGATTTTTTAATTTTTCGGCGGTTTTTGAAGTTTCATCCGCCATTTTAGATCCGCCATGTTGAATTTCTTCAACCTATCTTGCCAACTTTTTAAGTACATTAATTGTTGATCATTTGTGCCCAAAAACAGTTTATTTGGACGTAAATTTTTGTTTTTGTGAAGCTTTTATATCCAAACTCTCGTTTTTTTCTGATTTCCAGCCGCCATATTGGTCTGAAATGTTGAAAATTCCGATTCTGCCCAACGAGCTTTGAAAGAGTAGTCAAAAACGAAAATTTTAAGCCCAAGATCACCAAAATCCATCAACATGAATTTTGGGCAGAGCTCTGTTCCGGTTGACAAAGAACGTCCCCTATATATATTTATTACCAAAACGAATATTTGTATTTGGCAATTTTCTTAATTAAAAATATGCTAACAGGAATTGTTTACAATGAACATTTTTTTAAGCTTTTATATTTTGAACTCTATAAAAAAGAAATATTTTCATAGCAATAATTGTGTGAGTAGAAAATCATATGTACTGTACATCTTTAAATCTGTACGATTCAAAATTTGCCAACAAAATATTTATTTTTTATTTATTTATTTTATTTATTGAGCAGGCCTGAGGCCCTTATAACAAGTTACAATATATTGAGGTAGTATACATAGATAAGTTATTTAATTAATGTAATACAGAGTTCGTAGAAAGCAGTTTACTGAAGTGAAAGAATAATGAGTATGAATGAAATGATAATAATAAATTGTGTTAGATTACTTTTGAAGGATTTAGTTGCAGTACTAAAAGATAGTTGAAAAATGTTGTTGCAGTTGTGTACCAGGTTTTCAGATAATGAGCATAAGAAGATAGAGAGTTGTAACCTAAGTTTGTTCTGTAATTAGAGGAACGATATATTGGCTGAAATCTTAATGCATATGTAGAGTGATATTGTGGTAAAATTCAACTTAAATTAGGAATCAGTAGTTGGTTGTTGTGTAATTTATAGAGGAACTGATCATCTGTAAGTTGTCGGAGGGACTTTAGTGTAGGTATTTTAAGCTATTTGAGATAGACATGTAATTATGCTCATTGAAGGACATTGGTGTACCTAGTTTATAGGAGGCGTATCTAAAAAATGTATGCTGTACCCTCTCTATTCTATTTATGTGAATGTTATAATAAGGACTCTATATTATTGAAACATAAGATAATACGGGATGGACTAGAGTGAGTGCGATGGGGCATTTTTACTGTGTTTATATTCTAGAATCTTGAGTATGACGAATAATGAAACCCAATATTTGTTCAGCTCTTTTGCTTATTCCAAGAATATGATCAGTAAATGTTAACTTGGAATGAAATATTACATCAAGATCCTTAATTTTCTCGACTCTTTGAAGCTTAAAATTTTGAAGATTATAATCATAAAGAATAGGTTACAGATTTGACGAAATAAAAGATTTGACGTGATAAAAGACCACTTACTACTATTAAGCTTCATACCATTTAGTTTACACCAGTTACGAATGTTATTTAGATCTCTATGAATTTCCTCGGAGCTGAATACACTTGTAATGGTATTGTATATTTTCAAGTCATCTGCAAAAAGCATAAAATTTGAATAGGTTATTACCGAAAAAATATCATTAATGAATATATTAAATAGGAGATGCTTTTATTTCCCTAGATTGGAAATTTTTATATCTCACTATTAGCTTTCTGTGGTTGAGATAGTTTGTAGCACTTACTACTATTAAGCTTCATACCATTTAGTTTACACCAGTTACGAATGTTATTTAGATCTCTATGAATTTCCTCGGAGCTGAATACACTTGTAATGGTATTGTATATTTTCAAGTCATCTGCAAAAAGTATAAAATTTGAATAGGTTATTACCGAAAAAATATCATTAATGAATATATTAAATAGGAGATGCTTTTATTTCCCTAGATTGGAAATTTTTATATCTCACTATTAGCTTTCTGTGGTTGAGATAGTTTGTAGCGGTTTTTTCCGACGGAAGTGCGACCCAAAGTGGCCAGGATGGTCGACCCACGTTGTCCGGGCTCCGTCCGAGCGAATGGCCTCCGGACGACCCGAATGGACACGCACCAACGTCCTGGTATGGACGAAACCCGCGGCGAAACACTCGTTCACCGACTAACTCACTCGCGGTGAGTTTACGAGACGTCCGTTACCGAAAGAAAATGCGGAAAAATGTATTCGGAATTTATTGGGGATACTAAAAGAATAAGGTGTATATAGGAATAATCCATGCTAATAGGGATTCCAAAATTCCCAATTTTTGTAGCTTATATATTACATGGCATATATATTACATGGCACATATACATGACATACATGACATGGTTGGCCGTATCAAACGCTTTTGAGAAGTCGGTATAAATAA
This sequence comes from Trichopria drosophilae, assembly GCA_030407085.1. NCBI lineage: Eukaryota > Metazoa > Arthropoda > Insecta > Hymenoptera > Diapriidae > Trichopria > Trichopria drosophilae. Next base: position 114,432,259 of record CM059583.1, read on the forward strand.
CATCAACTGAAAGTTTACTCTCGACCGCATCGAGAATGAATTGTTGATAAGAGACTAGATTCGTAACAGTAGATTTCTTTGGTACAAAACCATGCTGGTTGTCTATTATAAAATTAGATAATTTTAACGAAATAAATTCACTTATGATCAAATCAAAAAGTTTTGGAATTGTACTAAGTATTGCAATAGGCCGATGGTTTTTTATATCCGTTTCGTCGCCACTCTTAACGATAGACGACAGAAAAGATATGTGCCATATGCTAGACAAACTCCCTTCATTAATGGATTTATTAAATAAAATATAAGTAGGATAACATAATATATTAGCGCAATTTTTTAAAATTAACGGTGGAATAACATCAGGTCCAGGACCTTTTTTAACATTCAGTTTCAATATTTTTAATTTACTCTCAAGGAATATGGCATTCCTCAATCAAATCCACAATTTAAGTGCGTATTGGAGGGATTACCAATTTATCATTAGTAAAGACTGACTCAATAAATAACGCAAATAAATTCACGGCATCGTCACCTGAATTTGTAATTTTATCATTGAAATGTAAATGTTCTGGTAAGCCAGAGGAGTGTCCCTTGTTATTTACAAAGCACCAGAATCTTTTGACATCACCACATATATTATGTTCTAAATTGGACAAATAGGTATTATAACATTTTTTAGATAAATTTTTGCAACGTTTTCTTAATGTGGTGAAAATCTTATAGTTAACTGAGTAATTAATTAGAGGTTGTTGTTTTAATCGTTTGTGCGCTGCTTTTTATCTCTAATTAAGGTAATTAATTTTTTGGTGAACCATTTAGGTGTTTCGGTGTATGAAGTACGTAGTTTAGGGACGTAAGTGTCGCTGTCATAGTAAAAACGTGAGGTTGCTACATGAATGTCCACTTCAGAGAGTAATAAATTCCAATCAGTGCTAATGCAATGGTTCGTGGTGAACGTTAACGAAGGGTGATATAACTCACATGATAATAATAGATCGAGTGACTGAAAATGAAGTGATCAACTGTTTTGTAACGAAACATATCTAATGAATTATCCATTATGTTAACTATAGTGTTCTGTCGAATGATATCTAAAGATAAGAAACTATCACATAATAGTTGCAGGGTTGGTTGATGATGAAGTCGGTTCATTCGACGGGAAATTGAGTCCTAAGTCATCTCCTGTCCATTGGTTGTTTGATAAATTATAGTCACCAATAAAAATTGGTTCATGATCTTGATGTATTAACATTAAATCCTCAATAGCCATTACATGATCCAGATATACTTGGGAATTAGAGTGTGGTGAAATATAAGCTCATCCAATGATATATTTACACGTATTTAGAGAGATTCTAACAAATATATGTTCAACTGAGGTATATAAAGCTGGCCCAGCCACATTGTCAAAATCGATTTTAAAGTATTGCCCCAGTGCAGAATTTAATGCTCTTCGCTAATGCAGAAAAAATTGTGGTTGCGATTTTCTAGCTTGACGTCAAGCTGGCGCAGCCACAGTGTAAAACCAGTGATGCAGGAGATATTTAAAATTTCTGTTACGGCTATAATTTAAGGCTCATTTAAGACTCTCAAAATACCATAGTACGAATTTTCCCCGGCTGAAACTTCCGATGCTACGCGCATGCGCGTGTTTTCGGCCAAGACGTAACATGGTCGTAGGAACGACATAAGCAATTTATATCACGGGCATAATTTAAGACTCATTTAAGGCTCTATAAGTACCCTAGTACGAATTTCCCCGGACCTCAACGCCCGGTGCTACGCGCATAGAAAGAAAGGAACTAGGGGGAAAAAGAGAGGATTTTTAGGGTTGCTATTAGCCATTCTTCTTCCCTTTTGGATTCGCCATTTTGTATTCTTCGTGAACAAACAGCTCAATAAAAAAAATTGAATTCGTAAAAACTGTTCCAAATTTGTGATTAACGACCTCAAATACGGTGGATACCAAGTATTATAAAAATCTATTTTATTTGAAGATATTATTTTTAGCTACTTCAAGCTGGTCGAGCACTTATGGCCAAACCGAAGTAAACCAATACCAACATTTGTTGTTCATTTGTTGCTGAAAAATTGCCGTAATACCGAATTTGTTGCTAAAAGTTTAGTCCACTCAGGTAAACGTACCAATGACGGGACACGTACCAATCGCTGGACAGACTGAGCAATATTCGTTTGTTCGCTAGACCAGCATTAGGTTGTCCAGCTATTGGTACGTTTACCTTAATATAGGCATTCATTAAATGGATTCCTGATCAAATAAAAATTAATCAAATTTTGAGAAACGAAAATATACGCTATATACTAAGTGGTTTATTGACTCACTTAAAAGGCAGCAACAATTGAGTCAACCGGCAACCTAGTGCACACTGAGAGAAAAATATAGTCAAATCTACTAAAAAATGACTACTTACTGTAGTGAATGAACGGTATAACTACCCCCCCTAACCGACTCCGAGCAACTCTTTGTTGTTATTATATCACGAACAGGATTATTTCGCCGTACTCCTATTTAAGAGCAACTTCATTTTTTCTATGATAATTCTAATTTCTAAAGGATTAACTGAAATGAATAGATTATATTGTGTATGTAATATTCTAAAAGTCATTGATATCTTAATATAAATATATTGATTCATGTTATCCAATTATTGATCTATTCTATTCTTGATTTGTCCAAAATTAAGTAACTACTTAGCGCACGGTGCACGAATATTCTAAATTGCACGGAAAACAGTGTGCTAACTGGGCACTTAGCTCACACGTTAAAAAAAATGGTATACGATATGTACTATTTTCGTGTTTCCAACTATTTCCAGATAGTAAAACTCTAAATTTGCGAAAATAGTCAATTTAATTGTGCTCTTTAGTTAAATCAAATAAAAAGATATTTGGTCCAACAAAGGAGACTACTAAAACTGACTATTTCTCCTTTTCTTAGTTATTTTCGTCTATGGTAAATATTTATAAGTTAAGTAAAATGTGGACTTCTTTATTTAACTTGTGCATGTTTGCATTTGAAGATGGAGAACGGATACATCCTAGCAGAAATGAAATAGTCAATTTTACTATTTTTGTTTACTAGTAACAAACTTGTTTTTTCCGTCTAACAGAAATTCAGTCGTTTGCAATTTCAATAAATTTAAAAAACAATCAATTTATGACTTTAACGAAATGTTTATATTATTTAACATTAATCGCTATAAATTTAAATCTTATTCACTTTTTAAACTACTTAAGCTTTAAATATTAAATGTAAAATTAAATAAATCAAAATATTAACTAATTGATCTGCGATTTGTGTCTTTCATTTTATTATTTCTTGTCCTTTTTTTCTTAACAGCTGTGGTTTTAGAAAGTATAAGTGAAGTAACTTTCAATTCTTTTGCTAGATATGAATTGGTTGCGCTTATTTAATTTCTATTGCTACTCTTTTAGGCTTAAATTGTTTCTGTAGCAGAAATTTGCATTTTCTCACCCCAAAAGTACCTTTTCACATTTTAATATTTCGTTTACATGTCCACGTGGACAATTGCTCGCCCCCCCCCCCTCAAACTGTCCACGTGGTTTATGGACCTCTCCGTGTATTCCCCACATCATTGTAACGATATCAAAATGGTGTCGAAAATTTCTTTGACAAATTTCTGGACGCTCTAACTCGATAACTATGAGCTTTTTTAAAAAATTCCTAAGAATGAAAAGTTCTTAGAATTCATCGGGAAATATAGTGGACATTTTTAAGATTTTTTATCTTAGATTATTATATTATATAAGTTTTTTTTTTTCAAAAGATTAAATTACGAAATTTACGAAAAATGTCAAAACAATCTCAGTTTATTCTCTCATGAATTCTAAGTATTTTTTGTTCTTTAGATTTTTCCCCAAAAGCTGATAGTTTTAGAGAGCAGTAATCCTAAACTATAATATTTGGAATTCTTTTCCTCGAAAAGTGTCCACTTTTGGAAGAAATTGCAATAAACAAAAAATGTTTAGAATTCATCAGAGAATACATCGATTTTTTTTTGAAGTCGTTACAATGATGTGGGGTATAAAAGTAAAATTTTTTCTTAAAATTCAAATATGTTATGCACCTTTAGTATATAATTTTATAGAATCCTAACATTCTAATAGCTCGACTAATATTCATAAGAAAAAATATTTCCATATTTTTTGGCAATTTTTTTTCAAATTTGGCGCATTTAAATTCTTGATGGATGAAATTCAATGTTGACCTCGGATTCTTGAAGAGCGACCTCGAAAATAGTAGGATATATTCATTTTTTTCAACTTCCATTTTGATACGAAATACTTAATTAAAGTTAAAAAAGGCGTTTCGGGCGTTAATTGGTTAATATATTATGATTAATGAAATTGCTAATGAATGTATTGCAATAAAAAACTTCTATGAATTCATATAATTGTAATGCTTTAGATGAACAAAGAAGATGGAATTTTTGCAACTTTTTATTTTCAATTATTCTATGAATTCATTTTGATGAAGAGTAATTGTATATTACAATGTTTGAAATGATTTTCTTACATATATTACGTGCAAACTTGTAGGAAAAGTATTTCTCAACATTAATAATACTTTTCTGATGAAAATAATACTTTTCGTGGATCGTAGCGGTAATTTTGCAAAGAATTCTTTGTCTTCATTTTAAAGTATTTTCTTTTCATGGAACTATCCCGAACATGGCACGTGTCACTAAATTCGCCGAATCGCGGATCGCCGAATTCGCAAATCGTTTTAAAGCCCTCCCCCCCCCCTCCCCCCGGTTTTTCATTTTTTCATTTTTTTGTATCGTTCTATAAGCGACTATACATATATCAAGTATGTCTTTTCGTTGGATACCTATATATATGCATGCACTCGCGATGCATTGCGGCATGATCGGGATGTAGAAAAAACTGTTCATACGTGCGACATGCATAACTTTTTATACGTCGCATACAATATTAGAAACCGATTCCGCCAAATGAAAAAAATTAACGAAAATGCATACGGCCTGTAAAATTGTTTAAACAATCTTTAAACTATATCTGCTGCTGGGAAAACGGAGACAGGTCCACGTCTGTAATTGTTTTTGTACGTCCTATACAATATTAGAAACCGATTCCACCAAGTGAAAAAAATTAACCGAAATTCGTACGACCTGTAGAATTGTTTAAATAATCTATAAACAATATCTGCTGCTGGGAAAACGGAAACAGGCCCACGTCTGTAATTCTTTTTACACGTTCCCTACAACATTAGTAATCGATTATACAAAGTGAAAAAAATTAACAAAAAATGCGTACGGCCTGTAGAATTGTTTAAATAATCTATAAACAATACCTGCTGCTGGGAAAACGAAGACAGGTCCACGTTTGTAATTCTTTTTACACGTTCCCTACAACATTAGTAATCGATTATACAAAGTGAACAAAATTTACAAAAAATGCGTACGGCCTGTAGAATTGTTTAAATAATCTGTAAACAATATCTGCTGCTGGGAAAACGCAGACAAGTCCACGTCTATAATTCTTTGTACACGTTCCCTACATTAGTAATCGATTCCACGAAGTGAAAAAAAATTAACAAAAATGCGTACGGCCTGTACAATTGTTTAAATAATCTATAAACAATATCTGCTGCTGGGAAAACGGAAACAGGTCCACGTCTGTAATTATTTTTACACGTTCCCTACAACATTAGTAATCGATTCCACCAAGAGCAAAAAATTAACAAAAATGCGTACGGCCTGTAGAATTGTTTAAATAATCTCTAAACAATATCTGCTGCTGGTAAAACGGTGACAGGTCCACGAGGTACCAAACCTATGGCCAAACCGAGCCAAACTAAGGCTAACATTTGTTGCTCAATTGTTGCTCAAAAGTTGCCCTAATCCCGTATTTGTTGCTCCCATATTTAAAAAAAAATAAGCAGGTTTGGCCAGCTTTCATAAAAGAACATGCAAAAAATTTACTCTATGGAAAAACGAAGTACACAGCTAATTGTTGCTCATTTGTTGCTAAAAGATGACCCACAAAATATAGTGTTTACTCAAATGGATTCCTATATTTAAACAAAAATAACTAGGTTTGGCTGCCTTGCGTAAAAATTGTCCAAACATAACAAATAAATGGAAATTACGCATACAATTGAAAAACCAAGCACATACATAATTGTTGCTCAATTGTTGCTAAAACATTAAGTAATAAAGATTAAATTACCTAAACCGCGTACACCTTAAAATAACATATAAAATATTTTCGAATATCATTAAAAACACGTTCTGGAACAGAGTGCAATAATGAACAAAATAAAAGGGAGGGACTACTATTCACCAATCGTCCACTGATTCTTACTGTTTTCAGGGGCACAAATAAACAATTCTGGCAAAGTTCCGTCCGGTTTGGCTGATAAAATAAAAAGTTATACTAATGTCAAAAACATGATATTCGTAAAATCGGGTCACCAAACAGTGTGAACTAATGGCTCGTTTAGACGTTGGCAACAATTATCCAGCAATTGTTGCTCGGTTCCTACTGTTTTTAGGGACAGGAATAAACAATTCTATCTAGGTCCCGTCCGGTTTGGCTGGTTACATAAAATTTACTTTACTGAACCTATGAAATAAAATGAAAAATATTTTGTATTAGTATTCAGATAAATACTTGTATTCAAGTTTGTTTTATTATAATAGATGAGTATGTCGTTTTAGCTATTTTCCATTATGGTTTTATTAATATATATATAATTGCTGGATAATTGTTGATAATGTCTAAACGAGCCATGAGCCCACCCTGTTTAGTGACCAGATTTTACGAATATCATGTTTTTAAAATTAGTATAACTTTTTATTTTACCAGCCAAACGGGATGGTACCTTGCCAGAATTGTTTATTTATGTCCCTAAAAACAGAAGGAAGCGAGCAACAATTGCTGGATAATTGTTGCCAACGTCTAAACGAGCCATTAGTCCACACTGTTTGGTGACCAGATTTTATGAATATTATGTTGTTGACATTAGTACAACTTTTTATTTTACCAGCCAAACCGGACGGAACCTTGCCAGAATTGTTTACTTGTGCTCCTAAAAACAGTAAGAATCGGTGGACAATTGGTGAATAGTAGTATCTACCTTTTATTTTGTTTATTATTGCACTCTGTTCCAGAAGGTGTTTTTAATGATATTCGAAAATATTTTATATGTTATTTTAAGATATACGGGGTTTAGGTAATTAAATCTTTATTACTTAATGTTTTAGCAACGATTGAGCAACAATTATGCGTGTGATTGGTTTTTCAATTGTATGCGTAATTTCTGTTTATTTGTTATGTTTGGCCAGCTTTTACGCAAGGCAGCCAAAACTAGTTATTTCTTTTTAAATATAGGAATCCATTTGAGTAAACCCTATATTTTGTGGGTCATATTTTAGCAACAAATGAGCAACAATTAGCTGTGTACTTCGTTTTTCCATAGAGTAAATTTTTTGCATGTTTTTAGCTATGTTTGGCTAGCTTTTATGCAAGCTGGCCAAACAGACAATTCCTAGAAATGCTTGGAACTATGCTTTTTCCCATTGTTTCATCTAAATGTACGGCTGCCGAAATAAAACATAAAAGTTGTGTAATATTTATGTCATTGTCACTCGGTCATACCTATTACACTTGTATTTTCTAGGCATCAAGTAGCATTGTCCAAAGAATTTCCAGGAAACGCATGCATTTTTGTTGAAATTTTTTTGGCGCCTAAATACCGACTCGCTTCGTTAATCAAATTCGCTTTAACCGACATCATGTTTGCATTTAAAAGCATACACATGATGGTGATTTCACAATGAATTTTTGGGAACGCGTTTTTTACGAAAGTAATCCAAATGGTACTCCCGGATAAGATAGGTCAAAACCCCTGTCAACGATTCTTAATTATAACTATTGGAAATGGTATTTGGATCAAAACAAAATAAGATTGCTGTTCCGTACACTCTCCCGAAGCCCCCCCCCCCCTTCGTTAGGGCAAAAAACACCATTTTCCAAAATTTTTTTATTCCAAAAGATAATTATCAAAAATTTTGGAAAAATTCATGTACAATATGATGCCACCTAATTTTTCCCAATACTTTTTCAGTGCATAAACACGATAAAAAAATTTCTTATAAATTAAAATATCTTTAAGCATATATTTTTAGATTATCATTTCTTTATGGCGGAACACTCTCAAAAATCCAAAAAGGCACAGAGCGATTAGGTATGAGATGCTGATACATTTTTCAGAGTTCTTGTCTCGAAATAACATGAAAAACGTTGAGTTGGCTTGTATTACGAAAATGCAGAAGATTAGTATTTTTATTAATTTTTTATAACAATTCAAATACGGAAAATCGCCATCAGATCAATTAGGTCCGAGATGCTGATACTTTTTTTGACGTTCTGGTCAGATCTGTTAAAATTTAAGTTTCTGCATAATTCATCAGAACTCTTGTTAAACGCTTTAGAATGTATAGAACTATGCAGCATATTTTACTCAGATGCACTCAGACATTCGAAATATGGTGAAATGCTAACATGCGATTTACGAAGTTAGCATCATATTTTGTTAATTACCGATTTTGGGCGCTAATTAGTAGAACTATTTTTAAAACCGATTGAGAACTACAGAACTATGCTGGATGCTAATAAATGCGGTGTTTATTTTTGAGATTGTAGTAGTTGATATGCCAGCTTCACAGACATAGATTATGCGTATAAAAATCTGAAATGATTCACGAAAGTTCACACATGGACATGTGAGTAAATGTGTACAATTTTTTTTTCAGATTATATTCGATGCAAGAAGCATTCCTCATCTATTGTTTATTTAACAGTATATTTTTTGATTCAGTGTACGTAAAGCGCTACATTACACATTTTTTACATTTTCGGAACGTACTTTACACACACTGCAATCAAAAAATATTGTTCGGTACATGTCCGAAAATGTTTTTTATGCGAATGTGATTGCCACCCTCGTCTTCGGCTCAGGCATCAACCCTCACATTCGCACAAAAAACTTTTACGCACTTGTATCGAAAACTGCTATTAATAGTACATTATGTGTTAAGGGCGTAAATAATGGTCTTCGACGATTGTGAATTTTGTCGTCCGAGCGAAGTAAGGGTCACAATCACATTCGTCGAAGATCGATATTTCGCCCGTGACCAATAATGTATTTTTTGATCGGATGGTCATAGGACTCGATAATTCGCGGCTGAAGGTTTCGCCCTAGGCTGAGAAATCGAGTTTTAGGGCCGGAGGATCAAAACATAATTTATGCCATTCGGTGCGTAAAATTCGATTTTAAGCCGTCCTCGATGCGCCTAAAATACGATTTTACACACGACTGATGACCGGCGACTTCCCTCATGCCCTACGCACTCGGGACCTCGGGTGATCATCACGCGTGTCTAAATTTGTGTTTTAGGCGTACGGAGACGACTGTAGAATCGAATTTTTCGCACCTCGTTGCATAAAATATCGGATGCAACTAGGGCGTAAAGTGTCGATTTTATGCACTCTCTTATCTAAATGCATAAACTATCAGCGAGACGATCGAACATTCTAAAAGAATATGTTCATAAAGATTCGACCTTACTATATGCTAGAAAAAATTTCAAATGAGTATTTTTCTTCGTTTTCGAGAAAATAATTTTTGAAGTTCCTCCGTCCGTATAATAGTTCAAAAAATTATTTTAAAATATATTGTTAAATAAACAAGATATAAGAAATGCTTCTTGCATCGAATATTATTTCATAAAAAAACTATAGACATTTACTCACAACTTCCATATATGGATAATAAATTTCCTTAAAACACAAACACGATTCAGCTAGAAATTAAAAAAAGACCCCTAATTTTCAATTGTTCATAACTCGAAGAATTTTGGATTAAAACAAAAATATTTGGTACAACATTTTATCTCGTCGAAAGCTACCAACGTGCCAAATTTGGCGTTTTGAAGTTTGCATAATTTTCAAAACATTCTATAGAATAAAATACTCTTCCAAGTGTTGCTCAAGCAATTCCTTGTCGCTACTTTTGTGCCCAGAATTAGGTTCATGTAAGGATTGAGCCGTGTTTTATCTAACTTTCTCACTTATTTTCGGTTTACTGACATCAAAACTAAACCGTAGCATATAACAAATTTTCATAGAAGATTGTAGAATAAGGCATAACACCAAAGGTTACAAAAGTACTTCGTTGCTGCAATCTTCTACACGATAAATTTTAAAAATGTTTTTAATTTCGCCTTACATTTCCTGTTTGTTAACCATCAAACACAAGCTAGTTTCCATTTGGTAGACTTTACCTCCTTCGGACGCGTAATCATCATGCGAGACGTAAATCTCTATTTTACTTTTTTGATAAAAAAATGAATATTAACTTCTGTGCTGAACAAAACAATTGGCAATAGATCAACAAATTAGCAATAAGAAAGCAATATTTTGTTCATCTAAAGTTTAGTTTGGTTTCGTTTTGAAGCTTCGTGGGTCTGGCATCATTGCGATATTGTGCTGCAACATTTTTGCAACGTTTTTGCATTTTCAATATATTTTTTATTTTCATTGTATTACAGGCAATTGCAACTGCGGAAGTAACTTAAAATGTACAATAGATAATAGCACTTACCAAAATGATGTACGCATTGACTGTACATATAAGAAATTTATGGACAAATCACATGCTACATTTGTATTATGACCATATCAAAAAAGATTTTCCCAAAATTGCACTTGATGCTTCTGGTGGAATTGTTCGCAAATTGGAAATTTTTGACAACAAAAAATCCAAGCACATATTTTTATATTTAATAATTGTCAATGACGATATTGGACAATATACAGTTGCAGCGATGCTGAGCGAATCCCGCGACACAGTGTCAATTGAAAATCTATTATATGAATGCACCCAAAAGAATTTGTATCGGATGGTGCCAAGGCAATAATAACGCCTGCAATTCGTGCGTATACAGGTTACAACACTATCTTCGAATATTGCGAAGCATGTGGAAAAGGGGATTTGCCCGCGTGTTATATTCAAAGCGACGTTGCCCATTTTGTGAAATTGTACGTAAGTTTTTTAAACAAGTCAACTCACTTTAAAAAAGTCCGCATCTTTTACAAGGCTGCACTTGGTCAGCTAATACTGTGCGAAGACATGCAGAAAGCAACCGCTGTGTTGAAGGCCATTTTTAACGTGGCCCTTTCGGAAATAGACTGTTCTCCTGTTGAAACTGATAAACCAAGTGTCAGAAATCTCGTCAAATCCTAGTGAAATAGTAGTGGAAGCTAGCGATGCTGAATGCGATGACGACTGGCCAACTGAGAGCCCGGAAGATGAGAACATTTTCGGTAATTGGGAAAGTAGCGAGAACTCTAATAGTTATTGGGTTAATTGGGCTGCAGAAGTAGTGGAAGAGGTCAGAGAAACATTGGAAGAAGTCGGAGAACACGAGAATGGCTACTGTCTCCCTGATATTGTAATCCGTTTGAAGCGGGATCTTGAGACCTTCCCAATATGGTCTTGCAAATGTTTACGGAAGTTATATACAAACAATTGCTGAAGTGGAGTGTGAAATAAAAAGCATCAAACAAGATCTGTTTAATAACACTAAATCCACTAGGAGCGCCGATAATTTTGTGGATGTGTTTCTAAAATATGTCGTTGGTCGTGGAAATATAATTCAAGCAAAAGCACTCGAGACGAAAAGTGATGAAAATTTACATGCTTTAAATAAATTAAATGTCATTGTGGATCGAGGCACAAACACAGAAACACATGTTGAGACTGGAAAAGAAGACGATGCATGTGTCGAAGATGAAAATGGCCCTAATTGTTCGGTTAATGACAGTTTTATTACAGGTAAATATGAAGATACCATAATCAATATATTTTCTGCTTGTAAAATTTTAAAATTGTAATTGTGCGTTATAGTTTCGCCTTAAAGCGTTAAATCTGGAAAGTGATTCGTAATTCTTAAAGTTCGGTGCCACACTTTTTTTAGTCAATTTATTTAAGAAGCTTACAGTTTTAACTGTATGTAAATCGAATGAATCGTTACATGGAAAAACGCCTTTGTGGCCATTAATCGGTTGGCTCTTTCAACTAACTGATTGGTTAGTGCAACCAGTTACTTGATCCAACTTTTTTGGGAAATTATTTGTTAATTGTTGGTCCAACTAATTTATTAGTTGGCTCTCAGAGCTCTAATCCAGTTACTCGGAGCAACTAGTTACTTCGTTGCTCCGAACGAGTAATTCTTTTCATGTACTTGCGTGTTATGTTTTCGCTCAATTTCAAAGATTTGATTTCGAGAACGCATTTTGTTATATCTATTTCGAATACCGCGTAGCTTTATAAACCTATCGTGTAAGATTCTCACCAATAATATTATGCTTTTAATGCAATTTGGTATGAAAAGAGCGGCGAATGGCTGTTTCTGACATATAGTTCAAAGATGATGTTAAAGTTCATTAATATATCGCTCTTCTCAGATGATAATGATGACAACTTACCTTGTACAATAAAATGTGAATTATTTTACAAATATATGTATAATGAATTAATATGTATAATGAATTATACATTACACCCGTAATTGGACCACATAATTTGTGTGATAACTGCGTCAATAATGCCAGTGCAGAAGTAATTTTAGAGTCTCATCGTGAAGACAATCGACGAGGCCTAATAAAGAAAGGTTGCAAAGACGCTCAACCGAAGCGGACGAAAACTGGGAAATATCAATGTATTTAGATAAAAATCAGCAAACGTTTGACGCATCATCCCACGAAAAATTGAAAAAAAATCCAATTTTTAAAAATGGTAATCATCCGAACATTCAGGTATGCGACAAAAATTATTATCATAGTAATAAAACTTGATCATTGATCTGTCGAAAACGTCAACATGCTAGTTTGACTAGTTTTGAAAGGACCACGCACAAAACGTATGGAAAATGGCTGAAATTGTCGATTTGGTTGAAATTGGAGTACGTTGCAGTTCCAGTGATTCTGAACAAATGTTTCCATAGGCTCAACCTTATCTTATAAACTGTTTTTCCACTAGGAGGTCCGGAAAAGCGCGAAATACGAATTTTCTGATTTCAGTTGTAGCAAATTATTAGTATATTATTAGTAGTGTGAGTCAGCGTGAGTGAGTGTATGCGTGTGCGTGTGCGCGTGCATGTGCGCGCGCGTTCGCGTGTGGGAGCGCGCAGTAACCCAGAAACAATGTTGTGGACGTGACGAAATTGGACAGAATGCTCGACTTGTTGGCTTTATGCCTCTTTCTTCGGTATCAAACCCGATATACTTTTTCGACATTATTTTTAGTGTTTTGGTTCGACTGTCATGCTGCTTAATTATTTTCAAATCCCGAGATTATAAACCAATGATGAACGCAGCTCAGCTGTATGTTTATTAGAACGCGAATGACATTTTGAAGGATATGAATTCCCTCTCCCATGTTTTCTTTTAGGTCTCGTGTTTTAAAGTTTCCCGAAACGAAGTAGACATATAAAATATACTAAAGACGACAAAATTCAGACTGAAATCGATATTGGCGTTCTGTCTTATTATATAGTTTATTTCGGTACGTATACTAATACAATAAGTCTTTACAACTTTTATTCTGCATATTTTTTTGTCGGTCTTCAATGTACATTGTGAAACACATAACAGTTTCGTAAAACTCGTATCCTACTGTAATATTGTACGTCTTTTACAATAATGGTATTTGGAAATCTTTTACGTTGTTACGTTTGCGATGGAAGATTCGTGTCTCGTATGATAACTCGAATTGATGGAGACGACAATGCTGCCAAAAGAGAAATTGCTATCATTCGACGAGATGGTTTCCTAAGACCTTCTAGAAATGGACACTTAAAGCTAATATTCCAATTCCTACAGCAAACAGTACCGATGCATCATATTCCTAATATTGGTGATTTTTGTAAAATAGCAGGAGCTATCATAAATAGATATCATCCCTCTATCCATATGGAAGGAGCTAATCGTATGCTCGCAAAAGCGAGAGAACCGAACGTTGTACAAGCTCTTGTTGAGGTTGAAAATCTGAAAACCAGAAACCCTCAACGCTGGGTACCAATAAATGAGGGGCAGTTAATAGACTTTCCAATGCTAGACATTGAATACCTTAAGAATTTAACGGTTGGTATTTATCAAGTAAAACTAGCACCCTCATATATTCAGGATAATGTACAACGAAACAACGATGATCAATTCCAAATTGACATGTTACGTGATGCAAATCGTCTTCCATTGCCAGGATTATTGAGAGTGAGAGTTTACTCTAGGTTTCGTAATGCGACGAAACATCAACTTTGGATTTCATATAAATCCATAGATGATAATGAGATAGACGATGGTATGGACGAAACCATGGATGAGGAGCTGTCACTAATATTAGGATATTATTGTACCTGCAAGTCTGGTACTCATACATTGGGTACTTGTGCTCACATATGTAGCGTTTTGTGGTATTTGGGTGATGCTAGAAACGAAGAGCACATAAAATACTCATCAACTACACTCATTCAAACCAACGCTGATGCAGGCAACCGACCACTTCCAAGGAATGATCATGTAACTTATTAGAATTTCACACACACACACACACACACACACACACACACACACACACACACACACACACACACACACACACACACACACACACACACACACACACACACACACACACACACACACACACACACACACACACACACACACACACACCCACACACACACCCACGCACACACCCACGCACGCACGCACGCACGCACGCGCGCACGCGTGATAGGCTAGGGGATTACTCACGTTAAACCAACACCCCGAAGGGATCAGCTTCCTGCTACGTCCACGTCCTTGATCCTGGGTTACGCCGAGAGCAGGTTACACACACACACGCACGCACACGTTGACTGACACGAAACATCGCAATAGTGCATATAATACAATGATAATAGAATCATAAATCATATAATGATAATTTGCTACAACTGAAATCAGAAAATTCGTATCTCGCGCTTTTTCGGATCTCCTAGCGGAAAAACTGTTCATAGGATAAGGTTGAGCCCATGAAAACATTTGTTCAGAATCACTTGACTGCAACATACTCCAATTTCAACTAAATCGACTGGGAGCCATTTTCCATACGTTTTGCGCGTGGTCCTTTATAATTGATTTGAAAAAAGTTACATCTAAACTAAATTTTTTTTCAAAACGAGAAATTTCGGGCTCTGCGATTTTTGAAAAAAAAAAATGTGGCGTTCGTCAGCTTTGCGTAAATCAGCGAGACAATCTTTCTAAACCGATCGGAAATTGAAAAAATATTACGCAAGATTTAAAGGCTAATTGAAGTCTTTTGAAATATCCTAATTTCAAATTTTTTCAATTTAATTTTTTTTAAATAATAGAGTGTTTACCAACTTTACGTAAAGGCTAATTGGAAGTAGAAATACCCGATTTCACATTTCGAAATGAGGAAGTTTGAATTTTTAAAGCCATCGAGTAACAAGTTTCAACGCATTAAAACTTTCAAAATCAACTTGGTAAAGGGCATAGCGGGTTAACTATACAAAAAATGCCCCCACAGCTCTGTCACCCGAACTGGGTCCATATATTGCTACCCCGATGACTACAAATTTCTGAAAGTATAAATTCAAAATTCGCTTTTTCGAAAAAGTTATGGAGGGGGAAAAAAATAAAAAAACTAATTTTTCTCGAAAACTACTGGATCGATTTTAATGAACTTGAAATATGTTAGAAACGTAGGTAAGACAATTTGAGAGAAACAATATGAATTTTTTTTTCACACGCGCTCGCGCGCACGCATGCATACATATATATATATGAAAAAAAGATATTGAGATTTGCCATGTGGCCCTGAATCAATAAGGATTGAGTATTTAGGTGGTATAAATGGATATATTCCGAAGGTGATGTAGAAATCGCATAAGGTAAAAATTCAACTTTATCCTTTTGAACATTAATATTTACACACGCGCAGTTTTGATACCGGTCATATCTAAGGTATTGCTTATTTCTAATCGCGATTGGCTTGAAGAAGAGATAGTGATGGCAGCTAAAGATGCAATGGTGATATAGGGAGTCATGTGTCCTGGTTGATTGGAAATTTCCAGAAGTTGCCGTTGCTGACTCTTAGATAGTCAGGACGCGGTTAAACGCAGGAGATTAACAAGAATGTTTCCATATTTTTGCCAGACATATTTAATGCCCACCTCCTTCGCTTTTATACGAATGTGCTTTAGTAGAATATAGGTTTCCGGTGGGAGCCATTCGTTAAGATGGAGAATATTTTTTTCTCTGTCTGTGAACATAGCTGAAGACAGATCCCTTCCCTTTTGCTTAAAGTTTTTGATGAAAGCATTCCGTTGTGGTCGTTGCTCAAACACAATTCTAACAGTCCTGGGCTTGTGAGCTAAGTTTTGCCCCGTAGGACGCATACGAATGGCTTCCACAATATCTGTCGATGAGATATTAACATTGACATGAGATGCAATTTTTTGTACATCCTCCCGTAGAGATGTTTCCTCAGATTCAGGGAGACCTGAGAGGAGCAAGGTTTTCTGTTCCTGGTAGAATTCAACCTTGCTAAGTCTGGCATTGAGATCCTCGATAGCTTTGTGAACCTGACACCCGACTTTTCGAAATTCAAAATGTAAAACGCTATTTCGATAGAGTTATGAATGTAGTTGAATATAGTAGAACGAATTTCGTTTGTAGTTGCAGAAAGAAAAAGTTACAGGGGGTCCAAAAAAGCCCAGCACCCCAGTTTCAAAAATTTTTTGTTTCAAATTTTTTTTCCGACAGAAAATCGTTTGTAGTTGATTGTAGTGAAGGAATTTCCGTATGTAGTAGACAGGAAACCGTTTTATGATTAAAAATTTTTTTTTTATTTTTAATTTTTTTTTTTATATTTCAATTTTTTTAATTTTTATTTTATGTAAATGTATATTTATAGTCTGCATTGGCAAAATCCCACTACTCACAGACAAAGTTGATATGAAAGTGTTTCCGCCCCCCCTGACCCTCCGCACACCAAACAGCCTCCGATTAAGAGTAACCAAAACAACCATAAATATTAATTTCGTGCCCAATTGCTCTCAAAAGCAGTTTATTGCAAATTAATATATTCATAACAATTCGTAGTTTTGTTAAGCAACCGCGGCAACTATAAACAACTACAAACGTTTATTCAACATCTTATATGAATTACAAATCATGTCCTGGCGTTTAAATCGATAATAGTAATATTTTGAGCAACTGCAAACAAATACAAACGTTCATTTCGTGTCTAGTGTAAACAAAATAAAATGTCCTATGGTTTAAATCGTTTCTAGTAATTTTTTAAGCAACTACAAACCTTCGTTTCCTCTGTAGTGTTACTAAATGCAATGTCCTATGGTCTAAATCGTTTGTAGTAATTTTTTAAGCTATTATAAACGTCCCTCTTATCTCTACTGTTAATAAAATATAATATCCTACGGTTTAAATCGTTTGTAGTAATTTTTTAAGCTACTACAAACGTCCGTTCCACCTCTAGTGTTAATAAAATGCAGTGTCCTATGGTTCACAGGTACTTGACTCGCGGTCACGACGCGTGACGCCTCGGCAGGTGCCACCACCGGCACCCGGGTTCGCGGAGATTCGCGGTCTCTGTCGCACTTGCGCTAACGAGGTGGAGGTCGAGGTAGAGAGAGAGAAAGGGAGGTTCGCACCCCGGTCCGCACAGCACTCGAGTGGTACTTACATATAAAAAATGGACGCTCGCAGGTCCTCCTCGTTCGGGCCGCTTCCAACGCCGTTTCTCGTCCCGGGCCTCGATTTAATCCCCACAACCGGGACAATTCGTCCGACCTGGACCTCTGTTTCCGGTCGTTCGTGCTACTTGCCGGGCCCTGCCTTCGACTTGCGTTTTCCGTGGGACTTTCGTCAAGCGCTGTACTTCGGTTTCTGAAATATCACGGGTCACGTCGATTTGGCTCCCGTTCCGCGCGCGGCGGCTTCTCTCGCGATTCTACATGGGAGCGACCACGCGACCGGCGCGGCGCGGGCGTGCTCCTACTTACTCTCTCTCTCTCTCCCTTTCTTTCTCCCTCTCTCTCCTCCTGCAGCGTCGCTCGCTGGCGCCTTGCCTCTCTGGCCCTGTAACTACAAAGCCTATGAAATGACATTAGTAGTTCGCGCCCGGGAAGTCGGTACAACGGTGATCTACTCTTCCCACGGGGGACTCGAGATCACCGTTACAAACGATTTAAACCGTAGGATGTGGTATTTTATTAACTCTAGAGACGAAATAAACGTTTGTAGTTGTTTATAATTGCTTAAGAAATTACTACAAACGATTTAAACCATAGGATATTGTATTTTATTAACACTACAGACGAAATAAACGTTTGTAGTTGTTTGAAGTTGCTTAATAAATTACTACAAACGATTTAAACCGTAGGACACTGCATTTTATTAACACTAGAGGTGGAACGGACGTTTGTAGTAGCTTAAAAAATTACTACAAACGATTTAAACCGTAGGTTATTATATTTTATTAACAGTAGAGATAAAAGGGACGTTTGTAGTAGCTTAAAAAATTACTCCAAACGATTTAGACCATAGGACATTGCATTTAGTAACACTATAGAGGAAACGAAGGTTTGTAGTTGTTTAAAAAATTACTACAAACGATTTAAACTGTGGGACATTTTATTTTATTTAAACTAGACACGAAATGAACGTTTGTATTTTTTTGCAGTTGCTCAAAATAACGATTTAAACGCCAGGACATGATTTGTAATTTATATTAGATGATGAATAAACGTTTGTAGTTGTTTATAGTTGCCGCGGTTGCTTAAAAAAACTACGAATTGTTATGAATATATTAATTTGCACTAAACTGCTTTTGAGAGCAATTCGGCACGAAATTAATATTTATGGTTGTTTTGGTTACTCTTAATCGGAGGCTGTTTGGTGTGCGGAGGGTCAGGGGGGGGGGGCGGCAACACTTTCGTATCAACTTTGTCTGTGAGTAGTGGGATTTTGCCAATGCAGACTATAAATATACATTTACATAAAATAAAAATTAAAAAAATTGAAATATAAAAAAAAAAATTAAAAATAAAAAAAAAATTTTTAATCATAAAACGGTTTCCTGTCTACTACATACGGAAATTCCTTCACTACAATCAACTACAAACGATTTTCTGTCGGAAAAAAATTTGAAAAAAAAAATTGTTAAAACTGGGGTGCTGGGCTTTTTTGGACCCCCTGTAACTTTTTCTTTCTGCAGCTACAAACGAAATTCGTTCTACTACATTCAACTACATTCATAACTCTATCGAAATAGCGTTTTGCATTTTTAATTTCGAAAAGTCGGGTGCCAGGTTCACAAAGCTATCCTCGATATTCTTTTTCCAAGTAGCATTTTCATTTTCCAGATTGGTGCATCGTTTAATTAATTCACTGTGACCAGTCTTTAGTACTTGGATGCTACTATGGACTTCTGAAGATAGTTGGGAGAATTTTTCCATCCGACTATTATTGTGTGCTTCATTTTGCTTAGTAGAGATCGCGACGTTGGTGTTAATAGCATGAATTTCAGCCAGAAGCAATCAAAGATCTACCTGTGATGGATCTCTCGTAGAATGTGCTGAATTTTGAGTTTGCGATGACGTTGACGAGGTTGATGAAGCACGAGAGCAAGAAACTACTGTTAGTGAGTTCGCTGCTACAAGCGCTGCATGCCACGATTAGTTCTTCCTTGTCTGTGACCTTTGTAAGTTTAGCGCATTTTGGATGGTAAGTCAATTTACACTTATCGCATGTCGCTACCCTAGATTTAATTTGTCTACCACATTTTACGTTTTCGCAGGTTGGATAGGTGTTAGCCATCATACGTGAATTGAAATTCCTAATGCCGTATCAATTCAAACAAAAATATTATGTGAGGTAATTTTTAAGAGTAATTTGCGTCTTCTTCCGATAACCACGGTAGAGCCCGAAACATATTTGTCCGCTTTGGCGAACGTGCAAAACGTGATGCTTTAATTAAAGCACGTATTTCTGCTAAAGAACTTAAAGCTAATTCTATAAATGCATCATACCAGTCGACAGATATCTATATAAATGGATACATTCCGAATGAATTTTATAAATTAATAAGGAAAGCTACAGTTTATGCGAAAACAAATGGATTAAAAATTCGGCGGCGAGGAGCTGTAATTTTTTTGTGTTCGAACGACGGAAAGCTGAATAAAACAATAACATCTGAAAAGGACCTTGATGATCTTGAGCTCTCATTTTGACGTCTACCTATAATGACTACAGCTTCTAATTCTTCGATTCGTCAAGATTCTTCATCAGCTACTGTGTCATCTGTCATCTACTCGTCAACTTTGCAAGACATCACTAAACAATCAGATTCTTCTGCATCTTCTTCGATATGTCCTGATGTCTCATCTGTTAATTGTAATACGTTGAATATTGTACACTTAAATGTTCGTTCGTTACCATTACATTTACCGTTAATTAAGGATATTTTACTCGTTCATAAATACGATATTTTATGTGCCTCTGAAACTTGGCTGAATGATAACATTTCTGATTCTGATATTTTTATTCCGGATTATTCGATTTTAAGATCTGATAGGTCTCGTGGTCGTGGTTGTGGAGTAGCAGTTATTTTTAAAAATTATTTTCATTGTTTAAAATTTCATCCCCCTACTGATGAATATGACCTTGAACAATTATGGTGCACCTTTCAATTTCATCATAATAAAATTACTATTGGTGCTATTTATAGACCATCTTATATATCACTGAAATGTCTTGATTCCCTGCAGACTACTATCAATACTATTTTCGCGACTAATGATAAACTAATTATTCTCGGTGATCTAAATATAAACCTCCTTCTGCCGATTAAACCCGATGCTTCGAAGTTTTTTGAAATGATGGACCTCTGCGGTTTAAAGCAATTGATTGATAAACCAACGAGGACCACTCCAACGACATCAACTTTGATCGACATTATTATGGTCAGTCCAGCTATAAAAATCTTTAATTGCTTTAATATAGACTCATTTAATGTAGCAGACCATAACTTAATTGGCTGTAGCATAATATGCTCGAGACCTTCACACAAAGAGAAATATATTACTCTGCGGGACTTCAGTCATTTTAGTGATAGTGGTTTTATGGAAGCTGCTCGACACCATCATTGGGATATATTATCACGAACTGCTAAAATTAATGATCAAGTTTT
This sequence comes from Trichopria drosophilae, assembly GCA_030407085.1. Lineage (NCBI taxonomy): Eukaryota > Metazoa > Arthropoda > Insecta > Hymenoptera > Diapriidae > Trichopria > Trichopria drosophilae. The sequence goes on from CM059583.1 coordinate 114,453,609, forward strand.
ATCCCTGAACAAATCAATAACCGATTTATTTGATACATTCGCACCTATGAAAACCATTCGAGTGACAAAACCACATGCACCCTGGATCACCGACATAATCCGTATCCTTATAAAAAAAAGAAATTCTGCTCAAAAAAAATGAGAAAATCGAAACTTCCAGTGGACATTATGTATTACAAAAAACTGCGAAATTTTACAACAGCCATCAGGAAAGAACGTAATGTGTATCTGGGTAGAATTTCCAAATTCCCTCAAAAGGCTTTCTGGTCCACTATAAAACACCTTGGCATTTCAACTTCCGTCACTCCTGTACTGCCTCCATCCCTCTCTGACCCTGACGTTTTAAATGATCACTTCATAAAATGTCCTCAAATTTTACCTGATCCTAACCTCATTTTACATTTCTCCACTTCGCGGTCACAAAAAGTCCCTTTGGATCTTGAATTCTCATTCTCACATATCTCGCTCCAGTTGTTATCAGCAACTATTAGCAAAATTAACAGTTCTGGAGCAGGTTCGGATGGAATCTCGGGAGAGATGTTCTTAAGAATTCATAGATTTTGTTTACCTGAATTACTGCATATTCTTAATAGTATTATTACTTCTTCAACTTTTCCTGTAGCATGGAAGCATGCATCTATCCGACCTATTCCTAAATTGAGTAACCCTTTAGCTCCCAAAGATCTGCGCCCTATTAGTCGCCTACCAATAATGTCCAAAATTTTTGAAGAAATATGTTACAATCAATTATTACAGCATTTCAATAACTTAAACCTTTTTCCAAAATTTCAGTCAGGTTTCAGACGCTATTTTGGATGTGAAACGGCACTCCTAAATGTTTCTGAAGATGTTATTTCTAATTGGGATAATAATTTGTTAACTCTCATTTGTCTATTAGATTTTTCACGCGCCTTTGATACTATAAATCATAATTTATTAATTGCCAAATTATCCTTTTATGGTGTTTCAAAAAAATCGTGTAATCTGATTCGCTCCTATCTCGTTAATAGATCACAATCTGTCACAATTAATGCTGGTAACTTAAAATTAACGTCTTCAGAGAAATCAATTACTTGTGGAGTCCCCCAAGGAGCTAAACTCAGTTCACTTCTATTTATTATATTCACCATTGACATTTATGAGTGCTGTAGCAATGTTAGCATGAAAACGTATGCAGATGATACCCAGATTCTTATGGCTATTCCTCCGGATGATGCTCTTCGCGCGATATCCCTGTTCAATTTGGATATTATCAGCATTGAAAAATGGGCTGACAACAATGCTTTAGTTATCAATCCTAATAAATCCAAAGCTTTATTAATTGGAAGCAAAAACAAACTTTCAAAGGTCGACCCGAACCTTCTGAAACTCTGCATAAAAGGTGATAATATCTCTATTGTTCAGGAAGCGAGAAACTTAGGCCTTATCATTGATTGTAACTGGTCCTTTACCGCGCATATCTCAAAAAAAATAGGTATTTCCTATGCGAAATTGCGACAACTTTATCCATTTAGGCGTGAATTAACCTGCGAAACGAAACTGAGGCTGTGTGAATCATTAATATTAATATTTCCACATTTGTTGTACTGTATTTCTGTGTTCGGTCCATGTATAACAGCCAAAAACTGGACAAGAATTCAAGCTGTTCAGAATGCTTGTTTAAGTGTTCTTATCTAGTTAGGAAGTTCGACCATATATCTCCGGCATTCCGTAGATCTGGTCAACTGAAAATGCGGGATAGAATGGAGATAATTGTTTTAAAAATTGTTAGTCGGGTTCTGATTATGAAAACCCCCGATTATCTTTATTCTTCTTTGCATATGCTTGGTAGCAATACAAATTTCCGCCGAAGTGCTATTACAAACACTTTATGCTATCCAATGCACTCAACGAATAAATTCAATGGCGCTTTTTCGTATTTTGCTCCAAAATGTTTCAATAAGTTACCACTGGAAGTACGGAAAAGTGTCCTTTTGACTTCGAATTTTATATGTAAAATTAATGAAGTTTACCGGCAAAAATATAATAGCCTGTAGGTTTTATTTATTTATTTATTTATTTTTGTATTTATTTATTTATTCTTGTATTATTTATTTATTTATTTCTGTACCTATTTATTTAACTTATTTATTTATTTATCCTTGTATTTTTTACTCATCTTCGTGTTTACTTGTCCTCTATTATTATTATACCACGTTTAGCGCTTTTAATTGTTCTTATCCTAAGTCATTTCATGTGTTATTGTCTTGCTTTTTTAAAAAAAAATGTATACTGTTAGTTTTAGTAAATACTGCGTTCTGCTTATTCTGCTTATTCTGCTTATTTTATATAATCTGTACTATTTTCTGTTTTTAATCTTAATTTATCTCTACTCTTAAAACTAAGTACTGATTTCTTATTTATTTGTGTGTTGGTCAGTCTGCAAAACAGCGTTAGCTGTGGCTCGCCCTTTGGCTCGTTGGTGGCCTATTTTGTACCCCTCGTTCGCCAATAAAGACGTTATTATTATTATTTCATACAAATGGCTGGTAATTAATACGAAATAGATTTCTGCAGTTTATAGCGCTCAATACCCCGTAATCATTAGTGCTCAGAGATCGCACCGCTTGTCTCTTCACCGCTGTAACTATACGATCTTGATCGAAGCTAATGATGTATATACTCATTCGGTAATATACCGATTGTCGGTATAATAGAGATTGACAGGGACTCATTCCCTTAAATAAGATATTGTTAATAAGTTACAGATGACAGCACCTACGTGTTAATGTTGAGTATCATCGATATATCACTTTCAGTTCGATCAAGTGCGTGTATAAACCCCTGGTTAACGAGCCAGCAATAGATGACAGCACTGTTCTGGACAGGCAGATGTTTACCTTGTAACCACAAGTGGAAAAATGGTTGGTTAGAATTTCTGCCAACTAAATTGATGAAATTCGAGGAAATACTCCGAAAATCTGGTCAGGTTATGCGACAAAAGATTCGGCAAAAAATCGCATGCCAAAGATCTACAAAATTGAGAGGTGCCCGTAGGCAATATCCATAGTAATTGCACTGTATAGAGTGGATGTAAAATAATACGTCTGTGTAGTTACTCACCGAACCCGGAAGTCCCTGTTCAGTGATTACTAAACAATGTGAAAATTGTGGCTTCAAGAAAAGTCTGGAAAAAAGAGAATTTTTCCTCACCGACAAGTTACTTAATAATAACTTGACAAATATTCATTCCGAACTACTGAATAATGAGACAATTATTTGTACCAAATGTGGAGACTATGTGAACAATAATTTCGAAGCTAGTGGTAAGAATTTTCGTAAATCTCTATTATTTATAAGAATTATATAAATGTTTATTTTAACGTTCTCTCCGTCGTTTATGAAATGTGTATCCGTAAACACGGTTTTTGTAGTTTCTGAACATTTCTTATATACATTTGATTAATACAAAGTATGTGCTGTTACTGGTTTTTTTTATTTTTATAAGCATCTATGTCATACTTGACTACAATGACATTTTTAAGGGATTGAGATGATTTCATGTGTCCTCTTGTAATCTTGAACTATTTTATGTACTTTTTCGATATGAATTTTCGTTTTTTAAGGGGGAAACCTTCTTTACACGGTCGAAAAATGAACGATTTTTAGGAATTTCTTTTTCGAGGGTATAATGACTTGAAATATATTAAAATTTGTTTGACAGTTTAACCCTTACCAGCACGGTGCCGATCTGGATTGACATCTCTTCTCAATTCATTTGTTTCATTTTTGAAATAATTAAAATTTGATTTTGTTGCAAGTTTTTACTTCTTTATTTTGGCAAAATGTTTAGAAACGTAAATAATTAAATATTTTTCATAATTATTTCATTCGTTGTTCATGAATATTTTTCATAAATAGTTCATTTGTTGAAAATGATGAACAAAGTATAAAAAACATAGCTATTTATAGAACAAATGTATGCTGAAAAGAAATTCCATTGCCTAATCAAAAACACATCTGTTACTCGGGGGGTTTTTGGGGTTGCTGATTACGAATCTGATCGCAGATTTTTAAAATTCAAATTGGCGGTTCCAAGATGGCGGACCAAAATGCAAAAATTTACTTGATCGAGCTGAAATTAGGTACTCTACGATTTTCGTGATAGCAGATTACGAATCTGATCTTAGATTTTGAAAATTCAAAATCAGGGATCAATATTTGCATTCGTATTTTTCATCTTGGATCAATTTTGAAAATCTAAGATCAGATACGACTTCAAAAACTGTAGACTACCCAATTTCAGCCCGATCAGGGTAGTTTTTAGATTTTGGTCGGCCATGTTGGATCTTCAGAATCTGAATCAGATTTGTAATCAGCAACCCCAGAAACCCCCGATTGCCCAGTTTTAGCTTGATCAAATACGTGTCTACATTTTGGTTGGCCATCTTGGATCCGCCATTTTGAATTTTCAAAATCTGAGGACAGATTCGTACTCGGGGACCCCGAAAACCAACCGAGTAACAATTTTCAGCGAAAGAAAAATGTATGCTTGAAAGAGTTACTAGACCATTAGAGACTACAAAACAATACTTTGAAACACAACGAAATAAACGCAAAACCAGCGAAACTGACTTTTACTACTTACGATGAGTCGGCTCGAGTGCTTAAGGGGTTTTTGCATGTGAACACTCAATAGCGAATTAGACGACAAAAATTCTACATTTTTTATCGAAATGTCGTGTACTCTATAACATGCACTGGTAGCTTCACTGCACCATGCGGATCGAAGTTATACCAAAAAATAAATCAAATTAATGTAGTAATAACAAAACATATTTTACAGGATCATTTCTCTTCATGGAAATGGAGGACGACTCAAGAAGTGTTATGATCCTTAACATTCTAGAAAATATTCCCGACGTTTATAGATGTTTATAGATTACTAGGAGTAGTTCGAAGTGTTACTCCAAAGACGATGATGGGCCATTATACGGTGATAACCTGCCGCAATGGAAAATGGTGGGAGTTCGATGACATCAAAGGGTTATACCGAATATTGTCGACGAAAAATGAACAGACAATTTATATTTCTTTAGTAATTTATGCGAAAATACAAAAAAAAAATAATTAATTACAAATGTTAGTACGCACATTTGTTCTGATCCCAATTACTCATAAAAAATGAACATCGAATTCTAGTGCAGTAACATTAACAGATTTATTCAGACATTTATTCAAATCTTTATACCTTGTACGAGAATGCATTATTATTTTCCGGATCTATCAGCATTATGAAAAGCAAAAGTATACATAATTTTTACCGATACCGGCCTATTAAATTCCTACATTGGATATTTAATTAGACTGAAATGAAAAATGCGTCCAATAAAGATATCTCCTCCGAAATTTCAACGATACGCCTTCCCCTTAAGTTAAAAATACGCTCCTAGGCAAAGGAAGTACAATAGTGGTAAGAGAGAATTCGGACTGGAACATTTCAAGAGCCTTGCCGCTGCAACTTTTATCAAATTCGCTATTACTGTAACGTACGGACTAACCACCGTACGTTTATCTCGCAGTTCTTCTTAAAGGAATTCCTTTGTTCGAAATACACTTACTTCGTTATCTAGAAGTTTCGACAGTTTTCCCTTTTTCGAAATTTGTCTAAACAGCTGAAAGTCGTAAAAATTACCAAGATAGAACGACACAAAGGTTCTCTTGGAGTCGCTCTCTCTCTCTCTCTCTCTCTCTCTCTCTCTCTCTCTCTCTCTCTCTCTCTCTCTCTCTCTCTCTTTCTCATTTACACGCTCTTGAAACAACGACGGAAACCCTCCATATCACCACACTATCAGTTTTCAAATATTATTTTTAGCTCTTCGAAACTTCTCGAAACCCGTTCTTGTAACTTATAACAAAATTATAAAAATGTATATGTATCGAGTTAAAATAATTCGGTAATAGTTAAATAATGAATCCTAAAATTGCAAGATTATTACATAGTTTAAATTAATCGGCGATCAAATTACTATTAGTGTAAGTTACCGATTGTTTATTAATTAAGATATATTTTCACTTTTACGTATCACTTTTCTTTATATAATTTTAATTACATTATGCATAAGGTTACTTTTGTGCAACGATAATTATGCTGTAGTTATTATAATTAATTTTGTTGAATAATATCTTATTATGTAATGCCTCGTCGACAAGCATCGCCCCAGCCAGATAAGGCCCATCCCCTCTGTACCACTTGTATTACGGAAAATAAGCTCTCCGGCCAATCACAGCTCCCATTGGTGAATCACATCTCTCCAAAAATTTTCCAGCTTTAAGGTCTTTCCAAGCATATAAAAGCTCACCCCCGAACTTGATCTTAGTCAATCAGTTCGTTCCTTTTGTGCCGTGTAAGTTCGTGCAGTGAATTTTTCATTTTCTTCGCTATACAACGCATCATAATCCGTAAGCGACATTATTCCTTTTGTTTTAACTAATAATGCAACTAAGAAATAAATCCCCCGATCAATCCATGTTAACTCTGGATTGATCTCCTGAACATTTTTCAATAAATTCCCCGATCAATCCATGTTAACTCTGGATTGATCTCCTGAATATTTTACAATAAATTCCCCGATCAATCCATGTTAACTCTGGATTGATCTCCTGAAAATTTTACAATCAATTTCCCGATCAATCCATGTTAACTCTGGATTGATCTTCGATCTCCCTTTCATTATATAACCCTGTCATTTTGTATATATATATATATGGGGCATTCTCCATCAACTTGACACCCCCCTCTTCCCAGAATTCATTCGAGCCAACAAAATTGAGTTTAGGTTCAAAATTTAGCTTAAAATGTCTACTTTTTGAAGCCGTCTGGCACTTTTCAAAATTCAAAATGGCGGACTTAGTATGGCGTTAAGAACGTAGAAAGAATGAAAAAGTAATTGCAAATCTTGCAATAAAATGATATCAATGTATTGTAAAAAATTTATTTTCGGCCTATATCGTACATGCTCGTATGTACTTTGCTAAGATGCATCGTATTTTAAAAATTCAAAATGGCGGATCACGTATGGCGGACAAAAATGCAAAGAATCACTCGATTCGCGTGAAAACTGGTACTCAAGCATTTCTTGGGTCGCTGATTCCGAATCTGAAGTCAGAATTCGAAATTTTAAAATGGCGGATCCAATATGGCGGACGAAAACGCAACACACCACTATTAATTCGCGTGAAAATTGGTACTCAACCGGTTTTTCGATCGCTAATTCTGAATCTCAAGTCATAATTCGAAGTTTCAAAATGGCGAATCCAATATGGCGGACGAAAATGCAAGAAATCTCGTGATTCGCTTGAATATGTATACTCGAGCGTATTTGTAGAGCGCTGATTCTGAATCTGAAATTATAATTCAGAATTTCGAAATATCGAGCTCAATATGGCTGACCCAATCGTAATAAGTCCTTTGATTCGCATGAAACTTTATATTTCGGTATTTCTGAGGTCGCTTATTCTGAATCTGAAGTAAAAATTTTGAATTTCAAAAGTCGGTTACTCATAAAACTTGGTACCCAAGCGATTTTAGGTGCTGATTCCGCATCTAAAGTCATTATTTGGAATTTAAAAATGGCGGATCTAATATGCCGAACAAACTGTAACAAGTTACTTGATTCGTATGAAATTTGATACTCTGTTATTTTTCTTTGAAATCATGTTAGATGTTAAATTGACTTGGAGTAGTTTACAAAAGACTTATCAGCAGTCATGCTTACCATCCGGATACAATTCGGAATACGTTATATACAACACTTTAAGACCAAAAAGTAATAAATGTATTGCTTGTTTTGCCAAATGCCATGATGTAACGATAATTCTATCACAATTTTATTACCATTTCATTATTCAAAAGTTATAGTTAATATTTTGATTTTTAAAGGATCACCAATTCAGAAAGATATTTAAGTGGGTTTTAATCCCTCTAATATGAATTAACAAAATCTGAAAAGAAACAAACGTTATATAATTTGTGAGAAATATTTTCTTTTGCTCGATTTGTATAAATGATACATTAAGTAGTTCTAAATAATGCAAGGCACATAAATACGAAATTCAATTAAAGTCTTAATCTTAAAACATAATATTTGATTATATAATTTTCATTTACCGAATTTTATCTCTTTTCTCAGTTTACAAAAATTTACTTAGTTACATGTTATTTATCTTAGTTACCGGAATTGCATATCTGACAGATTTTGAATTGGTTATATGAAACTTGTAATTTCCCACGTAAATTAAATTTTAATTTATAATTTGGAACCTTTGTTGTCAGACCCTAGTAAAAATGTGTGTAATTTGAATAGTTTGACGTATACGAACTATACAGAAAATAGCGCAACTAGAAAGTTTCTAGCTAGAAACGTGTTTCATTTTCTACCTGAGGAAGTAAGATATTTTTTAATTTCACATTGTAATTTATTTATTTCATTTTACAAGCCTGGTTGCATTACTTTTTAATTTCATTTCATTATAGGGTAAAAGTACCAATTGCTGAGGGTGTCCCTATTACTGCACTTCCCAATTACTGTGGACATAACCTCATAAGAAAGACATGGCATCCGCAGTAATACGGACACCGCAGTAAGAGGTTAGAAGCCCCGAAGTAATTGGTAAATTTACTCTAGCTATTTCAAAAATATTTTATCAAATCCTAATATTTATTTTTGTTAACTTCAAATTAATATTTAACGAGTACATCATGCTGTAAAAAATTATGTACATAATTATACTCTAGCAACCTTTAACATATTATATTTGCTAAATAAAAAATATAAAATCTTTGAAAATATGTAACATTTTCATTTTCTTCAGTGTGGCTAAAGTGAAATAAATTCCATTTAGGACTTTTTCAGTACATTCTCCCTTATTGCTTCATTATATCCTTCATTATATCCAATATAGCAGGAATGTCCCGACGTGATCGATGTGTAAATCCTTTCAAGATGCCTGGTGAAAAAGGTCATGTAGGAAAAGAGTTACGAACTATTTCAGCATCTATGTTATTGACACGACATGATTTACCCGATGATTGTAAGGTCTGTCTCAATTGCAGAAAGAAATTCAAATCAAATCCTGATATTGAAGAACCAGTGCATATTGAGCCAGAAAACAATGTTGATATGGACGTTACAGAGGAATTTTCTGCGAACAATTGTCAAGAATTTTCTTTGCAAGGTAGAACGGAAGCTCGATCTGTTCGAGAAATCGAATTGGAAGAGTTATTAGAAGGGATAAAAACTCTATTTAAATCTTTACGTATTGGCGATCCTTTAAGAATCAAGATTTTAACAATAGTCCCTGAATCGTGGAGTGTAAATAAAATCGCGACAGAATTTGGTTCATCACGGCATTTGGCAAAACAGGCAAAAGATCTGAGGTCAACTTCAGGAATGTTAGCAGACGTCAAGGCGAAGTCTGGCAAAAGTTTGTGTCCGTCTGTAGTAACAAAAATATCTAAATTTTACGAAAATGATTTATACAGCCGAATGATGCCTGGAATAAAAGATAAATTATCGGTAATAATCAATAGTGAACGCATCGTTAAACAAAAACGTTTATTGCTTTTTGGACTTAAGGAGTTGCATGTCATGTTTAAGGAACTTTATCCAGATGATAAACTTTCATTTAGCACCTTTGCTAAACGACGACCGAAACACTGTATCCTACCCGGTGCTAGTGGAACGCATTGCGTTTGTGTCTGCACAATTCATGAAAACTGCAAACTTATGTTAGATGAAATTAACTTAAAAGATCTTACGAAAGACTGGGAGAAACCGATTCACGATTACAAAGATTGCTTGAATATTAGCATGTGTACAAATCCAACTGCTGAATGCCATCTAAATCAATGTGACAAATGTCCTGGATTTCAAGAACTTACATTAACACTACTCCAGATTTTTGAAGAGAAGTCTGTTTATGAAATCGAATATAGCAATTGGGTAGTAACTGACAGATCGACTCTTCAGAGAATCACTTCAGAAGTTTCCGAATTTTTAAGTCACTTGTGTAAAAAATTAGAAGTATTAAAACCTCACTCATTCATTGCTAAGCAACAGTCTCTATTCATTTCACAAAAAAAGGAAAATTTACCAAATGGACATGTAATAGTAATGTTCGATTTCTCCGAAAACTATACATATATTGCACAAAATGCATCTCAGGCATTTCATTTTAATAACAAACAGTGCACCGTTTTCCCGGTAATTTTCTATTACAAGGAGAAATCTGAATTAAAACATCGAAGTTGCGTTTTTTTATCGGACAGTGTAAAACATGATACTGCTGCCGTTTATACCATACAAACCATCTTAATTCCGGAAATTAAAAAACGAGTAGGAAATGTAAAGAAAATCATTTACATTACTGACGGTGCTAAGCAGCATTTTAAAAATAAATTCCAAATATCCAACCTCATTCACCATAAGGAAGACTTCGGTATTGAAGCTGAATGGAATTATAGCGCAACAGCTCATGGGAAGAGCTGTTACGATGGTATTGGAGCTACGTTTAAAAGAGAGGCATACAGGGCTAGTCTGATGGCTAAACCAAAGGACGCAATCCTAACATTTGATAAATTATATTCCTGGGCAAAGAGTAACTTTAAAACTATCGACATTTTTAAGTTCAGCAAAGTTCAACATGACGCTACAACTAGAAAACTAAACAAGAGATTTCAATCGGCATTACCCGTTCCACAGATCCTTATAAACCATGCATTTTTAATATCGCAGAAGACCAAAGAGATAATAATAAAGAGATATTCGAATGCAACAGATGAAATAAAAGTGAATCTCCTGAAATGAACACATCATAAACATAATATCGTTTTAAAATGTAAAATATAAATTAATTCCAATAAAATTTTATTTTAGTCGAAAATTACTGTTTTATTATCTAAAGTCAAAAAGTAGCAATATTTTTCTACATCAACGTCGTTAGCACTGGATCACTTTAAATAATAATTATCAATGATTTTGTCACTTTTTGCTTTTTGGTCCGCCATATTGGATTCGACATTTTGAAATTCCAAATTCTGAATTCTGAGTTCAAACTCGGAAAAAAGCGATTTACAAAAAGCTTGAGTACCAACTTTCACGCTAACCACGTGATTTGTTGCGTTTCCGTCCGCCATATTGGATCCGCCATTTCGAAATTCATAATTCTGACTTGAGATTCGGAATCAGCGACCGAAAAACCGCTTGAGTACCAATTTTCATCCGATTCAAATGGTTTCTTGCGTTTTCGTCCGCCATATTGGATTCGCCATTTTGAAATTTCAAATTCTGACTTCAGATTCGGAATCAGCGACCCAAGAAATGCTTGAGTACCAGTTTTCACGCGAATCGAGTGATTCGTTGCATTTTGGTCCGCCATACTTGATTCGCCATTTTGAATTTTTGAAATACGACGCATCTTAGCAAAGTACATACGAGCATGTACGAGATAAGCCGAAAATAAATTTTTTACAATACGTTGATATCATTTTATTGCAAGATTTGCAATTACTTTTTCGTTCTTTCTACGTTCTTAACGCCATACTAAGTCCGCCATTTTGAATTTTGAAAAGTACCAGACGGCTTCAAAAAGTAGACATGTTAAGCTAAATTTTGAACCTAAACTCAATTTTGTTGGCTCGAATGAATTCTGGGAAGAGGGGGGTGTCAAGTTGATGGAGAATGCCCCATATATATATATATATATATATATATATATCGCCACACGAACTGATTGTCCCGAGGCACTTTTATTCTCTTTTGTTTAAACTCTCTAAGAAATTAAATTTAATCAAGCATTAACATCCTTGTTTCGATCTTTGTAACTGATTTTCTTCTCCTTACTTTAAATTTGTATTGTTACGTATTCGAGCGACCAGCTCGGACGTGACATAAAATTTGGCGCAGTCGGTAGGACTCTCGAGAGTGAAAGGAATTAATCAAATTATTATTCCCGTCCGTAATAAAAAAAAATCCACAATAACCAAGCCCGAATTCTCCCCTGTATATTATGTATTTCAACTAGACTAAGTTTACACATTTAAAGTATGTGTCAAGGTGCCCCTTAAACATCAACACTATATCTGGCCCTCCGAAAAATTACTCCTTTACGGATCCAAAATGTCGCCTGTTTCGATTTTAGAATTATTTTCGGAGGTCGGTGGAGTCGGTGGAGTCGGTGATCCAAATTGGTCATTCGAATACGGCCCATAGTAGGTCAAGTCGGCGATCCAAAAGAGGTCGTCCGAATATTATTTTGAAAGTTTTTATTGAAATGTTTTAAAGTCGCGCATTGTAATCCTTTTTTTTTTTAATTATATTCTTTTTGAATTTTGAGACCTTGAAGAAGAGATCTTAGCGGAAGACCCTTCAAAGTGGGCAGATGTCTCTCATAGAGAACTTCGCTACGATGAATCTTCGGGCTCATCTTTTATTTTAAATATACGTGTTTAATAAACTAAAAGAGAAGAAATCGGAAAGTCAACATTTCTTTTTAACCAACAAACATTTTTTTTAGGGCTCCCCGAGGCAAAGTCAAATTCGCCAAAGCTTTGGAAAACTAAAAATCCTACAACCCCAACAAATGTCGAAAGATTTTTATAATATTGTGTTCATTAATGTCTGATGACACGATTCTTACCCGTAACCATTTTAAAACACTAGGGAACCAAGCAGACCTTTTATATCCCGGGTTATCCGCTAACAAATCGCGGAGTGTAGAATCTCTAGCCAGTGACAATTTCAACCCTTTTAAAGAAAACTGTAAGATCGCCTTCCTCCTCTACGAGTTATATCCAAAGTAGAAGGCCCCTTTGTGGAACAAAAAGGCATAAACGACCCCCAAACCTTATAGATTTCAATTTATCATTCAACAACGTTGAACTTCCAAAACCAAACGCGAGTTCAACATCTGCTTCACCTTTCGATAGTAACAAAATCCTTGAAACCCAAAAGGTAAAATCACTTACATTAACTTCCCCTGACATTATGGCAGTATACCTTACCGCCCGTGATGCAGCAGAAATCATTCCCATATTCTATGGTACCAGCGATGGAATCGGATTCACCGAATTTTCTGCTGCATGCCGACGAGCGTTAAGTATGGTGGCACCCGGATCTGAAAAGATACTCACCAAAATCATCCTTACGCGACTGCGAGATGAAGCCAGTCGTACTGTTCTCGGTAAAGATCCCGACACTATAAATGAGCTGTTCAAGCTCCTGAAAGTTGTGCATGGTACCCACGTCACTGTGATTGATCCCTACGGAGAATTAGCTCGTTTGTGTCAACACCCACTCGAGTCCTGCAAGTTATTTTAATCGAACTAGAGCCATCGGATATCAGCTCGTTGAAGCCCACAAAACTCAAGCAGAGGAAGGTACTATAACTAAAGAAAAACGAATGGAGTTAGAAATAGCTTGTTGTAACGCTTTCATTCGCGGACTTAAGTCCGAAATTCACGCGTTCATCTCTCATCGCGAAGATTTTAACCTCGCTCGCCCTGAAGCAATCGAAATAGAAAAACGCCTAGAAGAGAGAAAAAAAACTGTTTCCCCCGACGATATTCGATCCACCAAACCACCGTACCCTCGGTTCAGACAGTTATCCTATTCCCGACAAGAAAATAATATCTTGTCAATTATGTGACCAGCCGAACCATGAAGCAAAGGATTACCCAAAAAATCCCCCCAAACCAACGTATCAGCTTTTCAATCGCATGGGCCATTCAGCCAAAAATTGCAGAAGTAATGGAAATAATCCCCCTAAATGTGGCATCTCCGACCAACGAGGTCATGAAACAAAAAGTTGTCCAAACTTTCGTAATAATATTTACTGCCAGTTACGCCACAAAACCGGACATACCACAGACAGGTGCAGACTTCTTATGGCTGTCAAAACATACCAAACGGTAAATTGTTCAAATTGTGGCCAGCCTGGTCATGACATGGAATAATGTAGACAATGTCAACTTTGCAGACAATATAGACATTTGACACCTTTTTGTCCCCAATTGCGCGAGAAGTATTTCTCTCCGCCTCAATGCCAATTATGTGGTAGAACAGGCCATACTGCGACTAAATGCTAGCAAGGTAACCGGAAAATGGAACTCCATAAAATCTGTGATTTCTGCGGAAAACCTAACCATACCCGAGAAAACTGTTTTGCTCGCAATAAACAAGCCCCAAATTCCTTCCGACATGCTCCCCAGCAGGGAAACGCTTCGCGCCTCCCGCAGAGAGAGGCACCACTGCACAGGGTCCGAACGACTACATGGACTACGAAATAATTACTTCCGTTAATCTCATTCTCAATTACAATTCACCCATTGTCCGAACAACTGTACCTGATCCTGTATTGTTATTATTAGATTCTGTGGTGCTGGACTTTGTCTTATTAATGAACGATTTGTCGATCCCGCACTAGTGGACAAATCATCCATACTACACCTATTAGGAATCTCCCTTCAGTTAGTGCCTACCCTAGGTAAAACTAAGATAACTTTGTTCGGCTATGATACCGATTTCCATGTCGTTTCCGACTCTTTCCCTATTCAACAAGATGGAATTATTGGCACATCATTTTTCTCCTCTCATGAAGCTAAACTGAATTGGGCAAAGAACCAACTAGAAGTCAATAATTTAGAGATTCCATTTACTTCAGATGACTCTTGCATTTTCGTAGCACCCCGTACACGACAGGTCGTCAGTTTTCCAGTTAAAAAGACAAACCTCTCTCACGGCTATGTACCATTTACCCCATTGAAGGAAGGAGTCTATTTAGGCAATGCCGTAACATCCATCCATGACGGAAAAACATACCTCCCCAATGGGGAACTTGATGTTCTTGAAATTAGAGAGATCTGGGAGAATAAACCCCCTCGAAGGAAGGCTCGGCTTTGCCGTCTGTTCGAATTTATAATTCTATTCCCGCGAACGACACAAGCGGTCTCTATTATTGTTAAAGTCCCTGTTATTATTACATCCGGCATCATTAGTGCCCTCTATCAAATTATTGTTTCCGTTTTTGGTTTTCCGATGCGACACGTTTCAGTTGCGATTTCGTCTTCATACGATCGACCACGCTAGTCCGAAGCAATTATTCCCTTTTCCAGCGCGTCGGTAAAGATTTCGCGAGCATTCGGCATTTTACCGGTGTTGTGTTAGTTACAAATTTTGTTTGAAAATAATTCAGAACTCATTTAATTGTACCAATTCAAAGAATAGAAAATAAGAATTTACTATTCACACCGGGAGTGTTATTTATTCTCCGCATGTGCAAAATCCTAAGAATCCTGGACTACAAATTCCTACGTTTGCGGATAAGGTTTACGGCGCAAACACCGTCGTAAGAAACAATAACGACGTAAAATTCCCATATCTCGCATTTTCTCTGTCCAAGCACCAGATCGAATATCCCAAATTAAAGATCTTTTAAGACTCGATCATCTTAACGAAAAAGAACGTTCAGAAGTAGATTTTTTACTGAACGCTAGCGCAGATAGATTCCACATTCCCGGTGAAACCCTAGGTGCTACACACATAATGGAACACGATATCCATACTACCGACGATGTACCAATTCATACTCGTCAATACAGATTCCTCAAAAACTTGAAAGGAGAGATAAATCGCCAGGTAGAAGACCTCTTCCAAAATGGTATAATCCAACCATTCCGTTCTCCATATAACACCCCAATTTGGATAGTTCCAAAAAAGGAAGACAGTCTAGGTAACAAAAGATGGCGTTTAGTTTTAGATTTTCGGGTTAGTGTACGCCAGAATACCCCTAATTCCCTCGAGTCGCCCGTTAAATAGATATGAGCGACTTGAAACTTACGATGATTACCTAATAAGGCTACTTTCCCGCCTTGATACTCTACAAGATGAAGCCCGCGAAAACTTGCAGCATGCTAAAGATAGATATAACATTATTATGACAAGAAATCCCATCCTGTAGATCTTTTTGCAGGTTCTTACGTATTTCTACGCAAGGGAATAAAGTATAGTGGCATTTAATGCTTTCGAGCAACCTGCACTTGTCAATCACATGGTGAAGGTTGCCTCTGGTGAAAGAGAGAACGGAGAAAGCTTTTCAATTAGTGGTTTCCACGATTCCAGGACTCTTAAAGCTATAGCCAAATCCACGTGAACAAAAATTTGGTCAGGATTCAATGATTTTGGAACATTCAGTGCAGGAATCTTAGGAATAATACTCTTAGTCAGATGATCCAAATTCCTAATTGATACGGCTATTCACTTCTTTGCCCTTCACTACACTTACTTCGTTATCTAGAAGTTTGGACAGTTTTCCCTTTTTCGAAATTTGTCTAAACAGCTGCAAGTCGTACAAATTACGGAGATAGAACGACCCAAAGGTTCTCTTGGTGTCGTTCTCTCTCTCTCTCTCTCTCTCTCTCTCTCTCTCTCTCTCCCTCTCTCCCTCTCTCCCTCTCTCTCCCCCTTTCATTATATAACCCTGCCATTTTATAGATATATATATCGCCGCACGAACTGATTGTCCCCAGGCACTTTTATTCTCTTTTGTTTAAACTCTAATAAATTAAATTTAATCAAGCATTAACATCCTTGTTTCGATATTTGCCTCGTCCTTTCGATTATTACCTTTTCAAAACTCTCGTGCGTCCTGAGAGATCAGAACGCGGATTATATCAGTAATTGATTTTCTTTTCCTTACTTTAAATTTGTATTGTTACGTATTCGAGCGACCAGCTCGGACGTGACATTATCGACACCGTATTTTCGTTAAAAAGCATATACTTCAAGGAGAATTCACAATGAATTACTATTTTAGGGACATTTTACTGTGATGAATTACATTATTTACGTATTTATCCAACGATTAAAACAATAACAAACGAGAATTCGCGAGAATAAATATTGTTGGTAGCCTCGCGACCTGCTTGACTACTACAAAAATTTATTCTCACCAATGCTATCTCGTTTAGGAACCGATTCTGCTGAAATTTGCCATTCATTCATAGAAAATGCGTAAAATGGCCCTGAAATTGATTTGGGCTTGAAAAAAATATCTAGTTCTATTTAATTTGCATTTTTTATGTTAGGTAGTGACATTACCGATGGGCTCGGTTTAGCAGCCCCTTAAATGAGCCTTACATTATAGTAATCTAAATTTAGAGTAACCGGGACACGAATGACATGCCGCGCTGCGCCAGCTCATGAGCCTTAAATTACGCTCACATCGTTCCTAAGACCATGTTACCTCTTGGCCGAAAACACGCGCTTGCGCGATGCACCGGCAATTGTGGTCGGGGAAAATTCATCGTATAGTATTTTGGGAGCCTTGAATGAGCCTTAAATTATGCCCGTGAAATAAATCGCTTATGTCGTTCCTACGACCTTGTTACATCTTGGCCGAAAACACGCGCATGTAGCACTGGAAGTTGTGGTCGGGGAAAATTCGTACTTTGGTATTTTGAGAGCTTTAAATGAGCCTTAAATTATAGTCCTAACAGAAATTTTAAGTAACTCCTGCATCACTGGTTTTACACAGTGGCTGCGTTAGCTTCACGGCAAGCTAGCGCAACGACAATTTTTTTCTGCATTAGCGAAGAGCATTAAATTCGGCACTGGGGCATTAAATTAGCCTCAAATGAGCCTTAAATTATGCAATACTTTAAATTCGATTTTGACAATGTGGCTACCGCCAGCTTGATAAACCTATGTTCAGCTTTTGTATATATGTAGTTTGCACTCTTCTGTGGTTTGAAAATTTTGTAATACGACATTATGCTACATCGAAAACTTACATATATTAACACATGAATGTAGCTTCCAGGTAGGCTAACTGATAGTGAACTTGTTTCGCTAACATGACAACTTTTTTTGTGATTTTACCGAAAATTTTGAAAGTTTAGCTTCGAATGCTAACCAACAAATATTATTCGATTGGTTGGAAACTTGGCTCAGCTATTTGTGATGGGAACCACAATTTTGGCGCGCTATTAGAATAGTGAGGGAAAAAACGTTTTTTTTTTCAAACTATCCTGGTGCTCAGTAGAAACGTGGTGCCATTTAACCGCGGGCATTAGAGTTTGCATGACCGACACTTGATTGGTCACGAAGTTTTTCCAAAGCTTCGTAAACCCAGCAAGACCGCAATCGAAAATTTTATTAATGCATAATTTAGCTCAATTAGTGCTAATTTAATGACGTAATTCGAAATTTAATGCTCCTGTATTTAAAAAAAATACATCGTCTTGTCAGCTTTACATCAAGCTAGAAGCGCTATTCTCGAATACCCATCATAAAGGCTTCTATTAAAATTTGGCCCAGGACATAATTTGGACCTCATTTAATGCTACAAGTATCTCACTGTTACAGAGCCTACAGTCGTTATTGAAGGGTTGCCACTTAAGGGCAAATATTCGAATCAGATTTTCAGTTAAATATTTCACAACGAAGGGCGTCTTTATGAAATATTTCAATGCCCAGTTAGGACAAAGAGGCTTTCCTTATCAGATTTACAGAACTACGCTGCTAGGTTCTTGCAGCTCTACGTTGTTGTTTTATTTAAATAAAGGAACCGTGAATTCGGCATGAGTGCATAAAAGTAGCACATATTAAGCTCCAAAGTATGCGATACTATTTTAAAGCAGCATTAAATTAGTACTAATTGAAATCCAAATTATGCATTAAGAAAATTGTCGAGTTTCGATTATGGTCTTGCCAGGTTTGCATAGCTATTTTCCAAGTGAAGGGGTTTTGACTGAACAAGTCAAGGGCAACGATAGAATTTTATCAATAAAAGACGTTGTCTTACGAGAAAGCGATTTTTAAACAAAACAGGTTTTTACGTACGCAGTCACGCTGCGGATAATTCCTAGAAACGAACAAAATCTTCAATGGAATTTGGGATTGGTTTACGTGATTCAAACGTCGCCGAAATGCATCGTTAAACAATTAACGCTCAAATTTTCTGTTAAACAAAATAAAACCATTACGACGGCTACTTATTTTTCAAGGTCACGCTATTAAGAAGATAACGTCTGCCCTTGCCTAACGAACACCGATCAGATGAAGGACCGCTATTAGTACCGCGGACAAGCTTTTGGGTAGCTTCTGAAGTAAAAAATCGCATTTTTAACGTTTTTTATGACCTTGTCATAACATTCCAAAGCATGAATGCACGTGGATAATCTGTCAAGCAATTTGATTTTTATTAATTGCGAGTTTGCGTGTCGGGACATTGTACGACGTAATGTACAAGGATATTATCCCAATGATTTACATTGTGGGTTACGGCCCGAGCCGAAGGCAAGATTCTTTAAAATTAAAAATTCTAATTTTTCTATAATTCTAAAATTCTAAAATTTAAAATTTAAAATTTAAATTTAAAATTCTTTTTAAGGTTAAAATTTTGCATACACTTTCCAAAAATACTGTTTGAAATAAGGAAAATATCGTTTTGAAACAATTCGCTTTTTTAAGTTTTCTTTTAGTGCAAATGTCGTCAATGTTTAATACTTTTGTGATAATGGCGTCAAAACTGTCACTTATTTTTTGGCTTCAAACATCATTGGATGTGGTCGAAAATTGTTACTGGGGAGTTTCTGGGGTGGCTGATTGTGAATTTGAAGTTGCTTTTTGAACATTCTAAATGGCGAATCCAACATGGCGGATGATTTTAACAAATATTTATCGTTACGCTCAAAATTGTTATGAGAGGTTATTGAGGTCGCTGATTGTTAATTTGAAGTTTCTTTTTGAAATTCAACGTTCTATTGAGTTCTGTGGATAACCATTTAATCACTGCAGTATAAGCAAAGCACCTGTCGACAACCCGTCTGCTCTTTTATTTCGTATGCGATTTTGTGCAGTGTTAATTTTTCTGACATGTCTTCACAGTCTGAATTCAATCTTCCGCATCGCGTAAATGGAGTCAATATTTTATTCATTTATTAAGCAGGTTTTAATGTATGCAATAAGTGTCTATTTATCTATTTATCTAGCCATCTCTCTAGCTCCAACGTGACCTGAGATTTGATCTTGGCAGTAACTTCGAAAGTAATTTCAACGTCAAATTTACTTTTTTAACTGTGAATACTTTCTTTTGACCACAAAAATAGAAACAGCAGAACATTTGATGTAACTGCATCAATAAGGATTTATAGTTTACTCGAAAAAAGTAGAACCTATCATAGCCAAGACCAGCGTCAAAGATTTTGTCGGATACATTTCAATTGAACCGACTTACTTGAAATTTTTAAAAACGTACTACTTTTTTAAAAATAAAATTCATGGTTTCAAACACCCTACTTTACTTTATTTTATCTCTATATCTTTTCAAGATATAATTATTATGACTATATTTTATAACTTAATTATTTCCTATTTTAGAGAAAGTGACACTGGCGAGATGTGGTACTACAGCACCCCACTACAATTAGAGGAGTTGATGAATTGTTTGGATAAACATGATATGGAAGTTGCTTTGTACCGAGAACTGTCTGACTATAAAGATGAAATTGTGCGGCAAATGGAAATTACTGAGACAATTACCAATGAGTATAAGGGGAGTAAGAAATCATATCTGGAAGTGGAAAACGGTATGTAATATGTTCCATTACATACAGATATACTGTAAGATAATATCACTCTTCTGGGCATCTTTGACATCCATCGCATGATTTTAAACTCGGAGGCATTCACAGGTAGTGTAAACCTTCGGTTTATAGGAAATTTGGATATGTTATAAAACATGAAAAATTAAGAGATTCACATTTTTCAGGGGCAGAAAACATATTTAAGGAGAGAGACGCCCCCAGTCAATTAGGGGGTAGTGTATCCCCTAATTTTCGTCCTCCTTTCAAAATGTTCAGGTCGATATTCTGGTTCTACTGAAAGATACTTTCCTATCAAAAAGTATTAAAAGTTGTACCGTAATTTTGGAGGAGCTGTTTAACCTCCAAAATATGTTTTTCCGCCAAAAAAAAATACGTGTTTCTTATTTTTTTATTTTTTACAACATATCCAAATTTCATAAAAATTGGAGATTTACACTTCGGTAGGTTTACTTGTCAGTATTATCGCATATGTATTACGTTATTTAAATTTCATTATATCTAAATTAATAGTTGCATTGATTTTAATCTCATAAAACTTCATTCTCCGTTTTGTAGGTGATTCTATAATATGTTTCTGTTGTATAATATACCTTCAATCTCCGAAGTGGTGGTGGTCGAAAAAAACGCTATCTGTAACTATAAATGGCATTAGTGACGGTTCGACAGGGTAGTCTACATTTTTTTGTTATTAATTTTTTTACTATTTTTGACTAGCATATATATGGGGCATTCTCTTCTATATCGCCCCCGATCCGCCTCTTTTCAATTTTCAAGATAAATTGCGTTACATTACTTAACAATGCATTAAAGTGTGCAGTTGTTATGTCATTAGGCCTTTTGAATAATTCAAAATAGCTGCCTTAATGTGGTACAAAGTATCAAGAAAGTCAGAATAAATAGTTTAATTTGTAAATGAAAATAAAACTGCACACCAAAAAAATTTTAATGTCGGAATCAAAATGGCCAACTAAGATTGAAAATTAAT
The DNA here is from genome assembly GCA_030407085.1 of Trichopria drosophilae. Classification (NCBI taxonomy): domain Eukaryota; kingdom Metazoa; phylum Arthropoda; class Insecta; order Hymenoptera; family Diapriidae; genus Trichopria; species Trichopria drosophilae. The sequence continues at coordinate 114,475,238 of CM059583.1, forward strand.
GTTATTCGCATAAAATTCTATCGTGGAGTAATTGTATCGAAAAGGACCCCGTACAAAAAAAAACGTTGTTCCTGTACGTTGAGTAGAACCCGAGATAATCGCAATAAATCGCACTAGAAAGCGTAAAAAACTGCATTTTTGTAAAAAACGTTGATAAAAAATTCTCCGTACCTCGTACGACCGGGAACCTTCACAGTATCTTTAATTACATTGTTTTTGACCTATTCCATAGATAAAATCGCTCTTTCAGGAGAGTTCCCATTTCTCGTCAAACGGTAGAATTACTCTACTACTATGACCGATGGTTTCTGGGATCACTAAATACGAATCTGAGGTCCATAGTAGATGTTCCAATACAGCCGACCAAAACTGGCTATTAATACTTAAGTATGTTGAATCGAAGTAGTGGAGGATATTTGCGGTCACTTTAGTGTAAACACGCGGTAAGGCCCTAAAACTGATAAAGCAACTCTTCAGGTGTAACGTGGGATGTTTTAGCTAGTTCTCACAAAATTATTTTTACGAGTGTTTTATCTTACTTCGCTTTGCACAGATGTTGCCCGTAAAATTAAAAAAGGGAAATATATTATTTTTCAACGTTCGACAACCAGAAGATAAGCTTCTTCAACGTCTAGCCGGAAAACATATGTCGGGCGATATCATAGAGTCGCTCGACAAGTCTGTGACATAAGCAAAGACACGAATTTCTCGAAGTCGCGTAAATTTGTGATCTTTTCTAAATAGGCTTTTTGTTACGGAATCTAAACGCGACTAAACTATGTTCTGGCCAAGAGCGTTATCTAGTAGCAAACTTGAAAATATCTAATATCTATGGAACACTTCCTATTGTCGAACACATGTAGAAAACTGAAAAGAATAAAAAATGTTGTCCCGAATGACATCACGTCCTCACTGCCTTTATTTTAGTAATACCAACAATTACCATTGCAACTATGATATATAATAATCAAATAACCATTAATTATAGAAGCGCCACTAAGACGAATTTATTGTCAACGGACAATAAGATTTCTATAAATAAATAATCAGTTTGGATTTGTCTTACTTAATGTAATATTTTTAATTAGACGCTATTAATTTAGTTATAGCTTATGGTTATAAGCAATAACTAATCGGAGTACTGCGCGATGAGTATATCATCAATTTGCGAAATATGAAATACAAAAATTCCATTGTTGTATATTGAATATTAATTATTATTATTGCGTTTAGATGTAAGTTTTATAATGTTACATTGTGAAGGAAGGTAGTATACATCATATCCGCTTTTTCCACTTTCTCAGGCATAAAACCTGCCGCCTTTTCTCTATCCTCCAATCTTGACATGGACGATTTGGGACTCTCATCTCATAAACATCGAGATGGAGAAGTTCTAGACCTCTGAGCCAGGTGACGATTTAGGAAAAGCTATTTTGCAAATCAGTCGAAGATTCGAAGAGTCAGGAGTCAGAGAGTCGACCATGTAATCGACAGTGCAAATTTTCTGTAAATTGTATACTTTTCCAGAAAAAAATTAGTAAACTTTTCTAGATATCTAGATCAATAATTTATTTTCTTGATAACTATAGTCCTTAGAAAAAATTTCCACAGAACAAAAATGTCTTAGAATTTATTGAAGAATGCCCCAAAATTTTTTTAGATTTTTCAACTGACATTTTACAAAATTTACGTTTTTCGAATTTTCGAAAAATTAAAAATTGTATCAGTACATGTCGAAAAAATTCATGGGTATTCTTTGACTCACTCTAAAACAAAAATGTCCTTAGAAATTTTTCGCTAAAGTATACGGTTTTGAGAAAAAAATTCTTCAATTTGAAATAGAAATTCGTTGCTGCGGTCGCCATTTTGGATTTAACATCGCACAATTTAGAATATATATCAGCGTAGTTTTTAAGTACAACTATCGAGTGCACGCTTCTAATATATTTTAGCTCTTTCAAAGCACGATATTGTATCGAAAACTCGATATTTGTAAGAAATGCGCCCTGAAAAAAACTTCTTTTTTTATTATACATGCTAAAATCATAGATAAATTTTGAATTTTTTACAATTTTCTCGTCACCATTCGAAAGAGCGACCCCGAAAATGGTAGAATCTGGTAAGTTTGATTTTTTTCTAAATTTATTTCATACCTGAAATAAGCGTTGAAGTTGGTGTACATTTTCTGTGCATTTCGGCGTTAATGGGTTAATAATGAAACAGGTTTTCACCGGACAACGTCATGTGGCTAATCCTGTTTTGAGTAATGGCAAGCAAAATAATTCCTATTATGACTTAACAACGAAGGCTGTTTTAGGTCAGTTGCATATATTTCATTTATCCTTTTTTATCTGTCTGTAAGTTTTTTTAAAAACCTTCATTTATTTACATGATATTCATACACAGATGCTCTTCATGCTGGAGTTGGTTGCTCTGAGCTAAATAAAATATTATCTTGCTTAGATATTCCTACAATTCCAGATAAATTATACAAGGAATATGGATCAGAAGTTGGCAGAGCAATAGAAATGGTGGCAGAACAAAGTTGCAAGAAAGCAGCCTTCGAAGAACGTGAATTAGTGATTGAGAAAATGAAGGAATTAGTAGAGGAATTGTGAGTTTTTTTTCATGATTTCCTCATAAGTTCTGAATCTGTATTTATCTGTTACTTAATTTTATTTCGTGTATAACAAATTAATTAATTTTTGGATGTGATTTCTACGTTTTTTACTTTTTGATTATATTCTTTTCCATCGACAATAGACAACAAATTCATGAAATTTTTAATCAAAATTTTTAATTACTAATTTGCTAGATATCTTTATGACGTTTTAAATGATCTATTAATAAGCCAAGTGTATACAAATGATTTATATAAATAATTGGAATTACATAAGATAAATACGACGAAATTGTCACTACGATATATGTTGGGATAATTTTTTGACATAAAAGATCGAATACAGTTTTTCATGCACTAATTACACTTTCCTAATTCAATAAATCCTATGAAATATCTTATCCCTATTACTTTGACCTAGATAGTAAATGAAACTACAAAATTGTATTTCAGTATTCGAGTACTGTATAAAGTATCTTTTTTTTTCAAATAGGCCAGAAGACATGAGGACTGATTTTTGTGAAGGGTTTGATCTCTCCGATGATTCGCAAATGGTTGATTCTGCAATTGGCAAAGTTGTAAATATTATAGCTTCTTATGATATGGGTTGGAGCAAGCGAGGAAATGGAAAAAGCTATGACAGCTTAAATGGTTATGGGACTTTGATAGGATTCCTGAGTGGCAAAATCTTAGATTATAGGACCAGGAATCGCAAATGTCGTGCATGCGAATTAGGAAAATCGAAAGAAAGACACGATTGTCGAAAAAAATTTTGAAAATTTTGGAAAACGCCATGGAGGCTGACGTTGGATCGGAACTTGTAAATTTTCAGAATTGTAAAGATCAGAAGAAGTAACATTTTGACTGATGCTAATTTGAACGTAAAAATATTGGTAGGAGATGAAGACAGTTCAACTATGTGTGCGATAAATAAAGAAAAAATGAAACTGAAAGATCCTAAAAAGATTTATAAACTTGCTGATAGAAATCATGTAAAAAAACATTGATCCAAAATGTTATATAAATCGAACACGTTAACAAAAATTACTTGTTTTCGTGTCGAATACGACACGACACGACACAACACGGTATTTAAATGTGTACATGTTAAAGATTTCTACGCATTAATAATTGAATTGAAAAGAATATAGAAATACGTGCACTAGGTATGTGAGGTCGTCGTTTATGGAGTCCGGGTGTCTCGTTCCGTAGTTTTTTACCACATTAGCTGAAACACGTGCTCCAAGTGTTTGGCGTGGCCGATTATAGAGTCCAGGTGTCGCGCTCCATACTTATTTTACCACATTAGCTGAAACACGAGCACGAGGTTTTCGGGGTCGACGATTACGGGGTTCCGGTGTCGCGCTCCATCCTTTTTTTACCACATTAGATGAAACACGTGCATCAGGTGTTCGGGGTCGCCGATTATAGAGTCCAGGTGTCGCGCTCCGTAGTATTTTACCACATTAGCTGAAATATATGCACCAGGTGTTCGGCGTGGCCGATTATAGAGTCCAAGTATCGCGCTGCGTAGTATTTGACCACATTAGCTGAAATATATGCACCAGGGTTTCGGCGTGGCCGATTATAGAGTCCAGGTGTCGCGCTCCGTAGTATTTTACCACATTAGCTAAAATATATGCACCAGGTGTTCGGGGTCGCTGTTTATGGAGTCCACGTGTCGCGCTCCATAGCTTTTTGTCGTATTAGCTGAAACACGTGCATCAGGTGTTCGGGGTCGACGATTACGGAGTCCAGGTGTCGCGCTCCATAATTTTTTACCACATTAGATGAAACACGTGCTCCAGGCGTTCGGGGTCGCCGATTATATAGTGCAGGTGTCGCGCTCCGTACTTTTTTACCACATTAGCTGAAATATATGCACCAGGTGTTCGGGTCTCCGGTTATGGAGTCCACGTGTCGCGCTCCGTAGTTTTTTACCGCTTTAGCTAGAATTCATGCACCAGGTGTTCGGGCCTCTGGTTATGGAGTCCACGTGTCGCGCTCTACAGTTTTTTACCACATTAACTTTAGTACGTGCGTCAGGTCCTCAGGATCGCCATCCTTGGGGGCGAACTTGAAGGTCATCTCAAGGTTAGAGGTTCGAGGTATTCGAAAATAGTTCCTGTAGTTAATCAAACTTCTTGAAATGACCGTCGAGGTCGGCCTCAATGACGTCCCCGAACACTTGGGGTAACATATAGTCAACAAAATCCAAATTTAAAAAGAATTTTGAGTTGAGAACTAGTGAGTACTAGTTATGGGCACTAGTACCTAGTCTTATTAATGAGGGGGAATTGTAGCTATATGCCAACCAACAACCAATCATGATTCTGGTTGAAAAATATATACTACTATAACTTGGATGGAAAAAAGTATCACAATATTGTTCTAAAGATGATCACATTATTTTGACCTAAAAAAAGATTCTGATTCAGCTAGGACCACTGGAATTTCACTTATCTTTGAATGCATGAAATACTTGTAATAATTATCTTTCCACGATTTTATCTAATACTAGCAGCGTACCAGAGAAGCTTGTTTAATTTTTGTTCTTAGATCGGAGTATTCATGTTTCCAATAACATTGTCGGTTTTTCATGTAATTAAAAATAAACGCCTAACTACTTACACTACCGGCCAAAAGTTCATGAACGCTCTGAATTTTTTAACTCATCAAATAATGCGTTCTACCTTCGAATCCTTAACGATAATGATAAAACTCATTAGATGTCTTTTAAAGTACACAAATAATGCTTTCAACTAGTGCATTTAGTTTTACTTCAGACGTTATAGTTTCGCAGTTGTCAAATTTTAAAAATGTTAAATTTTGCCATTTTTTTTTTCAACTTTTAACGCTAACAAAAAGTCTTATACATTTTTCTATATATTTTAAATTTTTGGCTAAATACTATAATTCAAGAGCTTTGACATTGCTCTTGTAAAAAGTACATACGATTTTTTTAATCAGAGTTACTATTTTTTTTGAGTTATCAACGTCGAAAACTATGGAGCGGTACACATTGACGATGAAAAACTACGGCGCGGCACACGTGGCTATCGAAAACTACGGGTCGGTACGTCGAAAAAATAAGGCGCGGAAACCTGGATGACGAAAACTATGACGCGGTACATCGGGATGCTGAAACTCATCGAGCCGTACACCTGGATGACGAAAAAGTACGGATCGGTAGACCTGGACATCGAAAACTACGGAGCGGTACACTTAGATGTCGAAAACTATGAAGAAGTACACCTGGGTACCGAAAACTATGGAGCGGTACACATGGACTATGAAAAACTACGGTGCGCTACGCCTGGATGTCGAAAACTACTGATCGGCACACCTGGATGCCGGAAACTATGGAGCGGTGCACGTAGACAACGAAAAATTACGGCGCGGTACATCTGGATGTCGAAAACTATGTCGCGGTACACCTGGATACCGAAAACTATAGAGCGGTATACCTGGACGATAAAAACTACGCCGCAGTACACCTGGATGTCGAAAACTACGGAGCGGAACACCTGGATGCAGAAAACCATGGAGCCGTACGCCTGAACGATGAAAAACTACGTTGCGGAATACCTGGATGACGAAAACTATGGAGGGGTACACCTGGTTGCCGAAAACTACGGAGCGGTATACCTGGACGATAAAAACTACGGTGCGGTACACCTGGATGTCGAAAACTATGGAGCGGTACACCTGGATGCGGAAAACCATGGAGCCGCATACCTGAACGATGAAAAACTACGTTGCGGAATACCTGGATGACGAAAACTATGGAGTGGTACACCTGGACGCCGAAAACTATGGAGCGGTGCACGTAGGCAACGAAAAATTCCGGCGCGGTACACCTGGAAGCCGAAAATTGTGGGGCGGTAAATCTGAACATCAAAAAAATATATCGCGGAAAACGTAAATGTCGTTAAGGACGCAAATTTCAAATATAATAAAATATAGTTTTAAATTATTTGAAACTATGTGTCGTGACGTGTGGTGTTGTGTCGTGTCTCGCCGCGAACACGCCAGCAATAATGAATCGTTTTCGCGTCCGACATGCACACATTAACAATATATTAATCGTTTTTGTGTTGGACACGAACACGTATCTCCCGTTGCTAACGTGTTCGTATAGAACATGAAACGATTCATAGTTAGCTAATGTGTTCGTGGCGGACACGATAACGAATGTGAAAAACCTTAACGTGTCGTGTTTGTGACACGACACGGAAACGGCAAACGTGTACGTATAGGTCCCTGATATAAATTGAAAGAATCGTATAAAGAAATGAGGAAAAAAGGACTCATTAGCCATATAAAAAAATGCTTTGCACACGCATTAGCTCAAAATGTTGGAAAGAGTACAGAATTAGCTAATGTGGTTAGATGTATACCAGATCATTTGTACAATAGGCACGAAAATTGTGGAACATGGTGTACGAAAAAAAATGGTACAAAAAAACAAAAATTTGTACTAACCGATGAAAAATTAAATCAAGATTTAGATAAAATGTTTTCCCTTTATGCTAATAATTCGTCTAAATATAGTGTAAATGCATCAAGTCAAGGCCAATGAATCAGTTAATAATATCATTGCTCATCAACTTCCAAAATCAAAAAGTTATAGTACTTCTTCTTCAGCTGATTTTAGAGTCGCGACTGGAATTTTAATTTAAAATGAAGGATATAATTACATTGATAAGACAAAAACAGAATTAGGAGTATCTAACTCTAAGCAGTGTAAGGATTTCTGTGATAAAATGGATAAAAAAAGACTGAATGCTTCGACTATATCTAAGAGTACCAAAAGTAAAAAACGCAGGAAGAAGTTAGCTGAAAATAGAGAAAATATGCGCAAGAAATTAGATTCTAATGAAGGAGTGACGTATGAAGGAAATATTGCATTCGAATTAGATATTCTTAATGCAACAAACTCTACTGTTGATGTATCCCAAAGTACTTCAATGTTAATTATATATTTTGATTTGGAAACTTCCGGTCTTAATCGTAAAAATTCAGATGTACCCCAAATTGCAGCTAAAGCAGGAAATAACACATTTTCAGTTTATATCGAACCGACCCAACCAACTCCTGATGAAGTTACTGCAGTAAATAGTTTGCGAAATGAGTTTGGAACATTATATTATAAAAATAAGGAAGTTGAAACTGTTTCGATAAATCAAGCTTTATTGGCTTTCTGCGAATTTCGTATATACGACAGAAAAAATTTTAAGAATGTGCGCCAACATTGATTTTCAAATTTTTTTTTCACTAAAAATTACACTTTTTCTGGAAATGCCCATATATGCCGTTGCGTCAACTTGTCGCGGAAGTATTCGTCGTTTGTCTTTACTCTCTAATTTTTGATCTCAGAAACCAATATTCGGATCCAACATAGCACACAAACTTCTTAGCACCCTCCTCTTTAACACGGGTTTGGGACTATCAATGGCAGATTTCTGATACTTTTTTGTTACATTTGTCCTTTTCATTTTTTCAGCGATTTTCGATCATTTTTTTCTTTCTACAGGACCGTGTCGTGAAAAGTATGTAAACTGTCGGATATCGCGAGAAATACAGGTCGAATAAAAAATAATAATTTTTATTGCAGATTTCGTTTGTCCAAATTAAAATTATGCTATAGTGTTAAACTGGTTCAAATATTAAAAATTCAGTACGAGTTTCTTACAATAAGTGCAGTCGAATCACGAAATCTTGTGAGTCTCAATAAATAAAGTATGCGATCCTGCTGAAAAAGATTTACGTGCGCAAGAACGTCGTTTTCGTTGAAGGTGACCCACAGAATAAACATTCGAAATTTCTCTTTCCGTGATAGAACTTTCAAGTTTTTCACTACTATTTCGTACGATATGTCGTTGACAAATGGCAACATTCGTGTACTTCTTGCTTACGGCTTTCTCTAAAGGAAGTGCGTTTTGTTCAGAATTTTGTAACTAGAAGATCGAGCAAAATTTATATTGAGTGTGACTCGAGTGATACGATAATACTGCGCTTATTTGTACGACAATTTTACGTTTAACTTTCTACCATTATAATTTCTTTTTATTTTTCATTTTTTTCGTTTTATCTCTATTTACTCAAAATTTCTTCCATTTTTTAAATTCTCTATTCTGACTCCTTGCTTTTGATATAAAATGTCTTTGACAGAAAAAGAAAGAATCGAAATCCTTATTCTACGAGGATGTGGTGATAAAAAAAGATCTTACGAACAAGTTGCCCAACAGTTTAATGATACCCATCCTGATCTTCTACCCATATCCAAATCAACTGTTTGTAAAACTGTTTCTCGATTTCACGATACTGGCTCTGTCAGAGATCGTCCAAAATCGGGGAGACCATAAACATCTACAAACGAAGATAACAGTTTAGCAGTCTGTGCTTGTGTTGTTGAGAAGGTCCATACTTCAGTTAGGAAGATTGCGTAACAAACTGGTATCGGCAGATCGTCTTTCCATGAAATACTAAGACAAAATAAGTTTCATTCATATAAAATAAAATTTGTGCAAGAGCTTTCGGAAGACGATTTTGATCGCAGATTAGAATTTTGTGAGGAAATGATGAGACGGTGGTACGAAAATGAGTTTTTCAAGTTCTGTATATGCTTCTCCAATGAAGCTACGTTTCAATTGAGTGGAGAAGTTAATAGACACAATATGCGATATTGGTCAGACGAAAATCCTCATTGGATGAGAGATACCCACACACAACATCCACAGAAAATCAATGTTTGGGCTGGAATTTTGTGCAATCAAATTGTTGGACCTTTCTTTGTTGAAGAGAATTTCACAGCTGTGGGGTACTTAAATTTATTGAATACCTATTTTATGCCAGCAATCCAAAATATTACTGGTACAGCATTTAACAATGTCTGGCTTCAACAGGATGGTGCTCGGTGTCATTTTGGTTTGATTGTACGCAATCGATTGAAGAGCATTTTCCCTGGGCGTTGGATCGGCAGGAGAGGTTCGATTGAGTGGCTACCAAGGTCACCGGATCTAACTCCTCTGGGGTTTTTTGAAGAACAAGGTGTACGAAACAAAGCCTATAGACATTGATGAGTTAAAGGAAAGAATAATTCAATGTTCTAATTCGATATCTCAAGAAACGTTGCAAAAAGTAAATGCTAACTTCTATGCACGATTGGGATATTGTCAAGTTGCTGAAGGACATCAATTTGAACATCTCATTCAGTAGTTGGCACAAGCTCAATAAAATACAAGGAATATTAAACCTAAAAAAATAAAAATCATTACGAATTAAGTATATTTAAATGTAAAAATAAAGTTTAAAAAACGACGACTATAATGATGATAATGTCGATGACGGCGATGATGATAGGGGTAATGACGACGACAGTGATGACAATGATGATGGTGATAACGGTGATGGTGATGATAATGACGCTGTTGATAGTGATAACGATTATGGTGGTGATGATGACAGTGACGATAATGGTGACGATGATTATGGCGATGGTGGTAATAGTGATGGTGATGATAATGATGATGCTGATGATGGTGGTGGTGATCACGATGATGACAATGATGGCGTTGCTGGAAATGATGATAATTAGGGCGATGATGACGATGGTGTTAGTGATGATGATGATAGTAATGATGGTGACAATGGTGATAGTAATGACCATGATGATTATCATTATTATTATAAATTTCCTCTATCGGCCTAGTCGTATATAATGCGACTGGTTTCCGAACAGGCCGTGACTGAATTGAGCATTGTTTTGTTATCGAAAACAATGAACTTAGTGAAACATGTATTTTGTAAAAATTTCCTTCATCTCTACTTCTTGGAAAACATGTATTTATGAATATTACTCTATTAGAGATATTTCGAATATAAATCTCATAATTAAGAGATATCTTTAAATAATTTTTTCCCAAAACCATGATATCATGACCTAAAACATAGGAAATGAAATATGTTTTCTACGCCGACTAAACATTTTTTTTGTCGCACGTCCCGTGAAAAAGGCGATTTTTCGCAAGACGCCGAAATTGAAAGCATATGAAAACTAACTATTTACTAATTCATGAAAAAATTAGTATATTGTGCAACGATGGAGCAAAATAGGTGTTTGCCGACAAATACGCGTTTGACGCCAAAACGAAGCGAAGGTGTCATTTCGCATTCGCCAGAAAACATCAGTGCTCCCGCGATGCATATATTGTTTTTTACACTCTGAGCGTAAAATAATAATATTTTTGCTGCTACAATATAGACGAAGAAAATAACATTTTGCGCTCAGAGTGTGAAAAATATATTAGTTAACAGGTGTGAAAGATAACGATTTCATCTCTTTCTCACTTGTTGTATAATATTATATTATATAATAGTATATCATATACTAGTTTTTTAATAGTGCAAAAAATCCGAGTTTTTTCATAGTTATGACTTCGGACACTGATAGAAACAGTTTGCTATTTCAGCCAAAAACTTCATTTGCGAATCAAGTTTAGCAAATTTCATTTCACTGTTTCAGACAAATTATTTTTATCAGTGGAGACTTTCGAAATTCGCTGTGTATAAAAATATCGTATGTTACATTGTTACGCGTGCAAAAGTGTGTGTGGGCCCTAGATCATGACCGGAGGCGGTCAAATATCGAGAACGGTCACATCATTTCTTTGACTAAAATATTCTTTAACTTATTGGCCACCGAATTAGTGATTTTCGATCAATTCTGTCGCTGGGAAGCATTAGAAAATAAATGGAGAAGTTATGAATAGGAAGTTCGAAGTACAAGTTATATAAGAACAAACCTGACATTTAATTCATAATATTTCCATTTATTTTCTAATAACTTTCCAGTGACAAAATTCATCAAAAATCACTAATTCAGTGGCCAATAAGTATTTCCTTTGAAAAGATGATCTGAAAAGTTGTTGCGCAAATCGTTTTCAATTTTGGCTCGCTTCCGGTCATGCTCGAGAGCCCTTAACGAGTGTGGCTTATCACTCTAGCTTTGTACGAACCGTTAATGCCTCATCCATTAAAACCGCCTTATTTACATTTGTTTTATAATACAATAATGACATAGTCCGAAATGTCTGCAAGTCAAGTAGATTTTTGTTTGGGGTCCTGAAGAGTTAGCTCGGTCAAAATTTGTCAAACCTACACAGTCCAAACTCGGCAATTATTGCCGAACCCTTTTCCTACGATGGTATTGATGATGATGATGGTAATGATACTGATGATAACGATGACCATCATCATCATCATCATCATCATCGCCATTATCATTGTCTCCATCATCGTCATCAATACCATCGTCATTCTCATCATCACTATTGTCTTCGTAATTATCATCATCAACATCACTGTTATCATTATCGTCATCAACGTCACGGCCGTAATCATCATTATTGCACCAACAGACATTAAGCATAATCGAAAATAATGTGCTATGCTTAAATATTCACCAAAAGTTTGATCGAAGGTCAACGCGTTTCTAAAGAATGTTCTCTATTAGCGTTATTCCTTTGACAAAAAATTAATAGTTGTAGGTCAAGTAAGTTTTTACATTTCGATCCGCTATCTTGTAGCCCACATTTTGCATTTTGCAAATCTGAGGCCGGATTCGTTATAAACGACCTCAAAAACCCATGAGTAACAAATGTGCTTTCGATTCATGACTAGACGTTTCCACATTTCGAAATTTCAGATTTCGTGATCCACCCAAATATAATATATATATATATATATATTAGGGTGGAGTGAATCGGAAAAGTTTTTTTGTAACACTTATTTTTTAGTAGTTTTTGATGCGCTACGAACGAAAATGACCATAAAAATATTCTAAAAAAATGTTTCACATTCGCCCCGACGTCCCAAAGATGCCGTTTTTGGGGTGTTTTTTTTTCGATTATCTGTAACTCCGTCATTTTTGTTAATTTTTTATTTTTGGAAAAGGTGCCCACATTATCCATCTATTAAATCCATATAATAGAAATTTTTATTTTTTTTTGATTATGCCTCTAAAAAATCGATATGTATGTCGATTTTTCAAAAAATTGAATATTTCGATATTTTTTATTTATAACAAGTCAAATATCGGTAAAATCGAAGTATCGCTACTATTTTTCGACGTATTTTGATCTCCTAAACATGAAAATTATCGTAAAATTTAGCTAAATGTCTTCTCTTAGTCGTTATTTTTTAAAAAGTTCGAAAAATGTAACCTGATTCTATTAAAAGCTATTTTAAGGGCTTACTACGGTCAAAAATTGTCAGAGTTTTAATTTTTTATTCGAAAGTACAACATTTCAAGAATATTCTGTAAAAATCTCGCGTCTGTCCGAGCAAAACTAACACAGACATGATTTTTTGAACTGTCCGACTGGGAGACCTAACGCGTAAGAGCTGAGCAACAAAATGACATTGCCATGAAAGAAGAGAGAATTCGAAGAAGGCAGGAGTAAAAAGCCGCATTAAAATCCCTGGATTATAACAATGGCGTCGAATCTATTCCAAGAAAACAAAGTGTGTCATTATAAATTGTAAATAAACAAATTGTTCACAACGACAGAAAGGCCGTACATATTTGGATTTTCGAACAAATATCTACATCTCCATTATCGATGAAATGTAATTTTCAACGTTCGTTTCTTATAAATACCATCCAATACGGATCTTCTGAACTTTAAATTTAACGCCATCCATAGACAATCCCAACTTAGGGTGAATCCACATGGAGCGGAAATTTCCGCGCGGAATCGTCTTTTAGCCAATAGTATCTAAGTTCTAGATCACCTATCTCATTCTAAGTGAAATACTATTGGCTAAAAGACGATTCCGTGCGGAAATTTCCGCTCCATGTGGATTCACCCTTACGTCACCAATAAATCACTAAGGTAAAGAACTAGCTAGTTCGGGAATTAATGACTTAATTTAACATTACAATTTGGAGAAATGTGTGATCTTATGTAATAATATATAATACTAATGTAATAATAATACATGTAATAAATGCCTTAAAATATCTGACTTCTTCTTCTTGAATTGTGGCATTAACGCAGGGATTAGATATGATATTCCAAATCCACTACGGCCCACAGCTCTGGATCGCCAATTCAATATGGATCCGTGAGCTTGCTGAAATTTTTGGGCTGTTGACTAGGGTGACCTCTGGCGAGTTGTCGTTTTATTCATATTATAGGTCTCCGAGTTGGACAGTTCAAAAAATCATGTCTGTGTTAGTTTTGCTCGGATTGACGCGAGATTTTACAGAAGATTCTTGAAATATTGTACTTTCGAATAAAAAAATTAAAACTTTCACAATTTTTGACCGTAGTAAGCCCTTAAAATAGCTTTTAATAGAATCAGGTTATATTTTTAGAACTTTTTAAAAAATAACGACTAAGAGAAGACATTTAGTTAAATTTTACGATCATTTTCATGTTTAGGAGCACAAAATACATCGAGAAATCATAGCCACACTTCGATTCTGCCGATATTTGACTTGTTATAAATGAAAAATATCGAAATATTCAATTTTTTGAAAAATCGACATATATATCGATTTTTTAGAGGCATAATAAAAAAAAATAAAAAATTCTATTATATGGATTTAATAGATGGATAATTTGGGCACCTTTTCCAAAAAAAAAAAAAATTAAAAAAAATGACGGATTTAAAAAAAAACACCCCAAAAACGGCATCTTTGGGACGTCAGGGCGAATGTGAAACATTTTTGTAGAATATTTTTATGGTCATTTTCGTTCGTAGCGCATCAAAAACTACTAAAAAATAAGTGTTACAAAAAAACTATATATAATCATCTTTTAAAGATTGCAGGTATATGGTAACCGGAATAAATTTTCCCGGAAAAAATTTCCCCTGGAAAAAGTTCTGACTGGTTAGGTTAGGTTAGTTTTACGGCACGCATAAGCTTTTAAGCATTATTAGGGTTAGGCGGAGTTCTGACTGGTTAGTTTAGGATAGTTTTGGGGCACGCCTATGCTATTAAGAATAATTAAGGAGGACGAAGTTTTGACTGATTAGGATAGGTTATGTTATTTGTATTTTTACTCCTAGAATCGGCATGGTCGTTTCGGCTTGTTAAAAGAATGTTATTTTGATTGAAATTTTCACGGCACGAAACTAGCCTTTTACGTTCATAAAACGGAGGTTGAACTGCCCATTTCACATCTGCCGAATAGGAAAAATAATAAGATATTTAATGGTAACGAATCAGAAATTCTAATATTAAAACTAATGAACAAGGAAGATATTTATTAATTCATATTTTTTATCAGGAGCTGTTATTCATTTGTCGAAACACACATCCCACACAGTTGATCGGAGTATAATTGAAGCCAAAGGGGTGTATAATAAAATTCTTGAATTATCCGGGGAAATATAATCCGGGAACCCAGGTATATTATAAAAAAAAATGTTCTTTTCCAAAATTGATGCATTCAATAATTATATATGAATGGCATATATTTATTTTAATATATTATAGACATCCCTGCTCCTAACCATGACATATATGTTCTAGTAATCACGATAGGAGTTAGCTGCATTCCTCCCAGAGAATTATTTCCCAATCATTCTGTAACGTTGTAGAAAATTTTATTAATGTGTGAAAAACTTTATCAAAAGAAGTTGCTCGATTCTTTAACTAAAAAGATGAAAATGAATTGTTTATTCGTTTATGCATGATAAAGTGAGCGTTTTCCCGAGTTTGAACAATCTGCATATGTTATATTCTGTCGGCTGTACACGCTTCAATACACTTAATTAGCCATAATTACATCTGATAATTAACAATGCAACAATACATGCTCTCCATTATGTCCCTCAAGACGTTGTAGTTCAGATGAATGACAAAAAATTGACATATCTTTTACACAAGTATTTCGTCTCTATAATAAATTCATAGTGGGGTGGATCTGCACGATGGACACTGTAATAGTGTACTAACAAGTGACCATTCAAAAACGTGGACGTGGATCGTTTTTATCCGACTAATACAAGCTGCTGTTGTAAATTCTGTGATAATATACAATGTTGCTAGAGATGGAAATAATAAAATTGGAACCAACGAATTTGCCGTTTCCATTGCTAAAAAATGCATACAAAAAGGTCAAGCCAAAAAAAGATAAGCCACATGAGACGTGTAAAGAAAGCAAATAAAGACGCTGTTCAAATTGTCCATTAAGAACGAATAATTTCTGCCAGGACTGCAAACTATACTTGTTAGTCCGGGCGCTGGGTCGGGGCGGGGGGGGGGGGGGCTGAGTATCCATCACAAGTTCCCCTCGGTAACTTAATGTATTTCTATGTTTATTCGTTTATGCATGATAAAGTGAGCGTTTTCCCGAGTTTGAACAATCTGCATATGTTATATTCTGTCGGCTGTACACGCTTCAATACACTTAATTAGCCATAATTACAATGCAATAATACATGTTCTCGATTAACCCATTAACGCCGAAGATTGACGATATATTGACTTATTTTCGAGGCCCGATATTTCAATTATAACATATGGATATTTGAAGAAACCACATGTTTTCTAGTATTTTTGGATGTTCTCTTTCAGAAACCGAGCTCAAAATTCAATTTTATTGCAGAGAAAATTAAATATGGTGGTTTTCATATTAAAAAATAGGGAAAAAATTGCAAAAACATTTTTTCATCATTTTTGAAGTAATGAAACCCCGATAAATGGCTAAAGTTCTACAACTATCGGTGCATAAAATAGTTGAAGTTCAACAGAATATTTTTCTAAATAGTGATAATCGCCATTGTTATTTCATAATGGCGGTTTAACCCTCGCGCTGTACTGTCAACAATTCTAAAACACTGTAAGAAACGTAAAGTACATACGATTTATGTAAAATATTGTCTCTTGGGTCGCTGATTACGAATTTGTTATCAGACTTAGGAAATTCAAAATGGCGTATCCAATATGGCGAACAAATTTTGTAAAAAGGCTGTTTTTTTCTTTAAAACTATTAACGAGGTGTTTTTTGTTCCCGTAATAATAATTCTTCTGATTCAGTATCAGAGTCGGAATCGTCGCCGGAGCAACCAGAAGCATCTGCATTACGTAAAGCAATTATTCTATCATAATTTTCATTTAACGATCCGTTCCAATATCGAGAACGAAAATTCGTCGATAAACCCACCTGGAAGCGTCGATTTTTAATTGTTTTCTCCGTGACTCTCCATACGTCGCCGCTAGGTGCAGTCGCTGATTTTCGTTCGCAATATAGAACAGAGTTTCTATCTACTACTTAATGAGCAAGGCGGGTACGACGCTATATAATGATATATATTAATATTTACGTTGGTATAATGCTATGTATTAATATTTACATTGGTATAATGTTATATATTAATATTTAGGTTGGTATAATGATATCATTATATGATATATATATTAATATATACGTTGACGTATTGAATGTCTTATTTCGAATTTCGATGATCATTTCTTATGCTATAATCTTTAACAACCTTTAGCAAATTCAGTTCCGGAATATCTCACTGTTCCTTGAGTTTGTTATTGAAAACTGTGATATTCTGCTATTCTAACTTTTTTCGGAACAGATTATCACTTTTTAAACATTCATGTCCCGAAAACGTCCGGCACGATCTGTTTCACCTCATGTAGAGTATGAGCATGAACTTTGAAAATCATGATAAAATAAATGCTTTACCTAATGCAGATGATTTTGGTTGCTCCGGCGATAATTCTGACTCAAATATGGAATCAGAAAAATTATTAAAAATTACGTACAAGCAAGTTTCAAAAAGTTATACAAATGACCATAAGAAATCGGAAGAAAATTACGTATTCAATTGGATAGATGGTGAAAAAGTATTTTTTGATAGAGCTGAAGATAAAGTATTACTTTCTGAATCCACGAAAACACTTATACGGAAAAGTGAGTCTGTTTCAATTCTCCATTGAAATGAAAAAATACATCATTGATAATTTTTTACTAACTTCGATTTGATCGTTCATTTAAAAATGTCAGGTATACGCTGTACAGGAACGATACGTGACGATCGAGTAAGGGATAAGAATATTATGGATAAAAAGATTGCACGCGATTCGTACGCTGTAAAGCATGAACAAACCAGCAGAATCAACTATATCACTGTAGTAGATTCGAAACCCGTATCGTTAGCCTCAACAGCTTCAGGGGTAACTCCATTATGTCCCTCAAGACGTTATAGTTCAGATGAACGACAAAAAATTGACATATCAAAAATTGAACGATCAAAAATTTACACAAGTATTTCATCTCTATAATAAATTCATAGTGGCGTGGATCTGCACGATGGACACTGTAATAGTGTACTAACAAGTGACCATTCAAAAACGTGGACGTGGATCGTTTTTATCCGACTAATACAAGCTGCTGTTGTAAATTCTGTGATAATATACAATGTTGCTAGAGATGGAAATAATAAAATTGGAACCAACGAATTTGCCGTTTCCATTGCTAAAAAATGCATACAAAAAGGTCAGGCCAAAAAAAGATAAGCCACGTGAGACGTGTAAAGAAAGTAAATAAAGACGCTGTTCAAATTGTCCATTAAGAACGAATAATTTCTGCCAGGACTGCAAACTATACTTGTTAGTCCGGGCGCTGGGTCGGGGGCGGGGGGGGGGGGGGGGGGTCTGAGTATCCATCACAAGTTCCCCTCGGTAACTTAATGTATTTTTATGTTTTTTGGGATGAAAAGTCGAATTTTTTTGGTTACCAAGCCCTCCGATGGTCTAGTTTTTTGTTATTAACAATTTAATAGAAAGAAGAATTTTAAAAAATAACGGATACCCGGACTTTTTTATTAATGAATGTTTTAAAAGAAGAGTCTATAAGTTTTATAACACTATTAGTTTTAAACCTGATAATAGAAAATACAATACAACCATTAGCATCCCTTATATTAAAGGGATTTCTGAACAAATTAAACATAACTTTATAGATCAAAATATTCGAGTTGTTTATAAACCGATAAATACCAACATTGGAGGAATTAAACCTTTCAAAGATAAACTAGATAAATTACATATGAAAGATCTAATTTACGAAATTAAATGTAAAGATTGTAATGGTGTTTACATAGGTGAAACAGGTAGACTTCTTAAAAATAGAATTAACGAACATAAGAAAAATATATATGATAACGTTGATAAATATACTGGTTTAACGATGCATCGAATTAATACTGGACATTCTTTTGATTTTGAAAATATTAAAATTATTTCGATAGAGAGGAATAAACATAAAAGGAAACATATGGAAAACTTTTTTATTAAAAATAATTCTAATGCTGTAAATATTCGGTTTGAAAAATCGAATTTGCCCGAGATTTACTTTCCGCTTTTAAACTTACAAACATAAACAATAATATAGAAGGTTAACTGCTTTATACTCAAATCTTTTCTTTTCAAAACGTTCACTCTACAAACTTTTCAGTCTCCTTTAGATTCTCGTTGAACACGGGTATTTCATTTTATTTTTATATAAAGTTTAATTAATTAATTTGTAACTCTTACTGAATACCTTAGGTATTCACTTTTTATATTTTTTAGTTTCAGTGTTCAAATTTTGGATTTTTTAAACATCAAAGATGACAAATTTTAAGTTTTATCCAGGTAAGATGTTACTGTCTTTTTTCTGATTTTGTTTGATTTCCCTTCACTGCTACATACTTTTTATTCTGAAAAGTTTATAGGGTTAAAATTATATCTTTGTAATTATATCTCATTTTTTTCATCCTCTCACTAAAGAAAATGTAACATTTTTTCATCTTTCAACAAAATTTTTTTGTAAAACATTTTGTAAAAAGTTTTTCTTTATTTTTTTGTGCAGAATAAAATACATCTGATGAGGGCCGCAATTTTTGGCCGAAACGTTAATAACTTTTGTTATTTTTTATTATATGACCTAGTTGCTCTGTATTATGCAAGAAAGACCTTTAAGAATTTTTTTCACTTACGAAAACAAACAGAGAAGAAGAAAAGGAATTTTATGTAGTAACAATTTAATGCGTAAAATGACGTTTTTTCCGTTTCCATGTGAGATATCTCTACTATTTTTTATTTTCATGTCTCATTTAATTTTCTTTTATAATAAAATACTGTATTAGTCATTCGCAAACCCTCGACGTACGTATTATTGTTTGCTTATAACAAATTATGCATGAGAGCACGTCAAAAAGTTTCTACTACTTCTCCTATACTTTCCCCTCTGTGTAATCAGTTAACGTAAACTACTTTGATCTGAAATGTCATTTATTAATAACTTGAACTATTGAGATATAAATAAATTTAATTCAAATGAACAATTTATAATTAAAATTTTTTAGATTATCGGAATACGTCGAAAAATAAAGCTATATATATTTTTCAACACAACACGTTGTCTAGATTAAATGAAAGTATTCGTATAGGTATAATTAATTGTTATGCATTACATGCACATTATTTTTAAAAAAGTAAAATGTATGTAAGATTCAAATTCTGTACTTTTCTGGTCAGCGACTGGACGTCAAGCTTGCGCAGCTTCAAACATGTGGGTCCGAACTTGCGCTAGCGGAAAAAATCGGGATTCCACGCAAGAGTTAACTGCGTTAGGTGTACATCTGAAGCTCATTGAAAAGTCTTATGATTCATTCAGTTTTGTTTATCAAGACTTGCAGTAAATCAGACTTATTGTTTAGTTTTTTAGCATGAGTGAAGAGAAGATAAGTTTTGATAAATCAAAATGTATCATTTGTTTACAAAAAGAAAATTTGATCGGTACAAAAAATGGTTGTGAAAGAATTCGTTGGGCTGCTAATAAAAGAAAAGATTTTGTGCATGATCGATTAAATACTATTGCGGCAAGTGAGATCTTTTTTTATCATCTTTCAAATAATTATCGTTTGTATACGGATAAAAACAAAGTTTTAAGAGCAGAAAAGAAATCAGAAACGCTAGTAGCAGATGAAAATCAGAGACCGAAAACGAATATTCAAGAGGCTGTTCTTGCAGTTCATGAAATATTTACGCGTTCAAAAGTAAGTTACAACACGACTGATAAGGCAGTAAATCTCTGTGTTATTTGGAACTTAAAATATAAAAAGAAAGATGGAAAATTGCTTCGCATTTCCGAAGAACAACGAGCAGAAACTTTTTTGAAAATCACAAAATATTTTTAAGACGAAGTTTTTACAAGGACTTCTTGTTTACAAACGGCGAATGATGTGTTTGCCAAGGGCATATTTTATCACAAAAATTGCTTACGATTATATGAAATGAAGTATCGTGATGAATCTGTTCTCGTTGAAAATACCATACAAGATAATGACAATGAAATCTCAACGTTAGTTGATGAACAGGATGAGCAAGTGGTCGCAAAGGTGACACATCCCTTGATCTTGAAATTAAGTTGGGATCTATATACACATTAACTTATGTTCGTGAACAGGCCGATCAATCGAGGCCTATTGAGAAAGAAATCAGAAATCGTGACGTGAAGCAATACTTGATAAAAAAATACGGCGAAGAAATAGAATTTTTAGTTCCATCAGACAAAAAGGAACCCGCTTTTTTTTTATCACATCAGTGTCGATTTAGAAACTGTTTTTAAAAAATTACAACCTCAAAATATATTAAAAGAGAGTGGTAGTATTATCAAAAAAACATTAATTAAATGTGATTTCGATTTAAAAGATAAATTTTTTGATGAAAGTAATTTACAATTTTCATGGGAGAATATTAAAATCTCCGATGAACTATTATATTTTTTCGGCGAACTATACAATTTCAGTAGAAACGATTTTTATAATAAACGAAAGAGCATGTTGTACAGTGATAAGAGAGAGAATATTTCCGAGGGTAAACAACTAAAAATTACCGCATTATATCAGATGATGTTTTACATTTTGAAAAATTATCAAGAAAAAACTCCTTTGCATGTTATGAATGGTATGGCTATATATAACACACGCAAAAGTTTGATTCAAAGCCTAAATCATTTAGGAATAAGCATATCTTATGATGAGATTTTGAGAAGTAAAACAAGTTTAGCATTATACACTTTAGAATCATGCTCAAGTCAGGTTCCATTACCAATTCAATTTGATAAAAATAAATACACTACCGGAGCTTTCGATAACTTTGACCACAACGAAGTTACGTTGTCTGGATTGAGTAGTACGCATGTTACAGTTTGTGTTCTTTTTCAAGAAAGTTCGGATAAATTACTTCGTAAGCCTAATATTTCTTCGACTTCTGTGAATAAAAGTAAAAGGTCATTTGATAAAGATTTAGCTTGCCAAGCACAAACAATTTTTTATAAACCTTCGGGAAATATTATGCTTACTTCGGAGACTTTCATCGATGTTTCAGTAACTATAGATGAATATCAGATAATAAATAAAACAGATTTTGCATGGCTGTTGAGTCGAGTAAATTAGACAAAAAAATGAGCAAATGATTTCAACATGGTCTGCATTCAATTCTCTTTTATGCGATGATCATAGAACTAAACAAAAAGTTGGATTCTTGCCAATTTTGCCGTTTTCAGTTACAGAATTCCCAACAGTTTATACAACAATGTGGAATTTCAATGATATTTTGAATCAACTGGATCAGAAATATCTAGCATTATTTTGCGATGAAGATGTTTATCGCATCGCTCGATATATCCAGTTACTTCGACCAGAAGAATTCAAAAATATAACATTAATGCTCGGGAGTTTTCGTATGTGAAAAGTAATGCTCTCATGCATTGATAAATATGCTATAGTGGAGAAAGATCTCCGAGATATAAAGATAATCCAATTGATTTGCACATTATCGATTATAGTGTACCTTTGCCAAAACAAGAAAAATGTTTCTGGGGCTCAAGTAAAAACAAAATGTTATTACAAGCATTTTTACGGAAATACATTCTAAACAAAAGTGCACAATTATGGCCGGAGAAACAAATAGTTTGTAGTGCAACAAATGATGTATCTTGTCAATCGAACTTCACTCACTTGCCAGAAACTTTTAGTGTATTACACAGATATGATATAGAAGAAGCAGACTCTCGAATTATTTTACATATTTTTCAAGCAACTTTAGAAGGCAAACAGAAAGTACTCGTTTCCTGTTCAGATACAGATGTTGTAGTTTTATTACTCTACTACTGGAAACATTTGAACGAAACTGGATTACAAGTAAATTCTTGGGTTACATTATTATCGTGATATATTCTATTCATATTATTTTTATGATATTTTATTCAATCTCAATAGAAATTGTGGATTCAAATAGGCTAGGGGGAGAAACGAAGGCTTTTACCAGTACACGAATTAGCGATTAATTGTGGATCAGAATTATGTTCATTATTACCAGCATTACATCATCTGACAGGGCTGACTTTACTAGTAAAGTTGGTGCCAAACTTTCTGCTTTGAAGGAAAATCCAAAAGAATTCCTTGTTCATTTTGCACGTAGTGAGTATTTCACGTAAATTACTATCTTCTAAATAATAAGTATGAGATGAAATATATATTGTTACAGGTATTTCGGAAACTGATATTGAAAATTCTATCGTGAATGCAGAAAAGTATTTAGTACAAGTTTGGCGGAAGAAAAATCCGTCGTCGACGTTTGATGAACTCCGACATTTTATGTACGCTCTGATATTTTATGCTAATTGTATCTCGATTCTAGAATTGCCACCTCTGAGTTCATCAATTCGTTTACATATACTAAGAGCCTTTTATATCACTTACCAACAGACTAATATTCTAAATAATGAATCAAGTAATTTGAATCCGATCAATTTCGGTTATGTGAATGAAAGCGGTTACATAGTTCCAAAAAAATATGTCAGTCCTATATTTCCACCTGTTGATGAATTGGTGCCTATTTGTCATTGCAAAAAGTGTTCCACTTATCACTGTAGTTGTAAAGCAGCTGGTCTCCACTGTACATCATTTTGTACATGTCGGTCACTAGCAAGCTGCATGAATCCATATGATTCCAAATAAAAGTCTATAGTTCTTACTGGTCTCTATTAATCTACTTACTTCTTTTAAACAATATAGTTTCTCGGCCGCTTTTAATAATTAAAAATAATAAGAGTATTGATATTTAACGGCAACAATTGAAAAAGGGGGTTATATGTAAAGCAGGGAGATGATTATAATAATCATAATAATAATAATAATAAGAATAATAAAAAGGATATTTGAAAAGTTTTTTAAAAATAGGGGGGGGGGGGTTATATATTAAAACATGAAAAAGATAATGATGAATTAAAGGAGAATTTTCGCTTGACGTTTCGACCCGTGTTAGGGTCATCTTCAGAATAACTTTTTGAATGTTTCGGGTGCCGTATTTATAGGTAGTAGGGGAACAAAATAAACAACGAGAAAGTAAACAGAATACATGAACGGCATTTAAATGAATATAACAACATAAAATTTAAGAAATGGTTATATCCCAAATCTGAGAAGCAGATCTGGAACATATTTAGTTGGCCATTTTTTTGGTCAAGGCACTTAAGCCATTTACCTGGGAGCTGGCCTATGATCATGAGTGGAAGGAAGGGGAAAATAACCTCAGTATTGAGCTTTTATTTAATCAGTAATTGATTAATTTTGTGGATATCATATCCCTTTTTGCTCGTTTCATCATCATCGGCTATTGGAGAGGATTTGTAGGGATAGCAGGTCGAGGGGAATTAACTGTAGGGAAGGGAGATTGTGAATAAAACATTTTTTATATATATAAATATATAGATTTTATTTCTCTTTTTACTTACTTGCTTTACGGGAAAAGGAATATTTAGGATTGATTTAGGAACGACCTCAACCGCTGGTTAGCGTTTAAAGTGCAGTCTCTTTTATTTGTTTTCGGGAAAGGAATATTTAGGGTTGTTTTAAGAACGACCTCAACCGCTGGTTAGCGTTTAAAGTCGTCACTGCCCCTCAACCGCTGGGTAGCGTTTAAAGTGCAGTAAAGATCTGGTTCGAGGAGGCTGCATTTATACAGAATTTTTACGTATACTTGCATGCGTTGGACGAAAAGAGAAGATGAGATAGGAAATACATATTTGTAGAATGAGCTTATTGGTTAAAAACTTTTGGCGGCAAGAGTTTTCTAACGGAAGTCTATCTTTTAAATTTTCCTATTCGTTAAAAATGAATTTCCGCCGAGTGCAGTAATTTTATTCGGTAGGCCATAAAACTCAAGTATCGTGTGTGCATTGGGCAGCTTCTCTGTTCGACCAAAATCTAAAAACTAATTTCTAATTTATTGTATAAATTAAAAAATGAAATTTAATTAACTTCATTTGATTAGGTATGAATTTAGCGTTAAAAAAAGTCCAAACACTTAATAGTTTGGTTTAGTTTGAAACAAAAATTAATTATTGTTTGAGTATTATTTAATCATATTTCATTTTTATTCTTAACTTAAGTTTATGATCTAGTTCTTAACGCTATTCACTAATCACTAGGTTCACTTAATGTTCATTATTAATGTTCATTTTAGTTTTGTGCACTAATATCTTTCTTTTAGAAAACGTCTTTGTTCCTTTCTTATCTGTTCTATTTTTATCGATGGAAAAAAGCAGGCGTTTCATGACATGACCTATTTACGATTTTCGTTAGGATGTAACAAAATTAATTTAATAGGGAATTAAAAATATCCGGTAGATAGGATTTTTCAAATCTAATGTTGACAGTGTTATTTTCTTCTTTTTTAATGAAAACATTTTCCATATGGCACCTTTTTCTCCAGTTCTTTTCCCTCGCGAGTATCTTGGTGTTATCATAGTCGAAATCATGTCCTGTCTCATTTCTATGATGCGTTAGACCAGTATGTTGTTCTTTGTTTGATGTTAAAAAGTTTCGTTTGTGTTCTTTAAGTCTGTTTACTTTCTCGTTGTTTATTTTGTTCCCCTACTACCTATAAATACGGTACCTGAAACATTCAAAATTTTATTCTGAAGATGACCCTAACACGGGTCGAAACGTCAAGCGAAAATTCCCCTTTAATTCATCATTTTCTTTTTCATGTTTCAATATATACCCTCCCCCCCCCCCTATTTTTAAAAAACTTTTCAATTATCCTTTTTAATACTATTATTATTATTATTATGATTATTATAATCATCTCCCTGTTTTACATATAACCCCCTTTTTCAATTGTTGCCGTTAAATATCAATACTCTTATTATTTTTAATCTACTTACTTATTCGAAATAAATAATTATTTATTTAAATAAAATTTATTTATATCTCGTCAGTTAAAATTATTAATAAATGAAATTTCAGATCAAAATAGTTTTATTTAATTAATCACACAGAGGTACAGGTATACGAGAAGAGTAGAGGGGGAATGACAGTTCTGCGCCACCCGCGGTTTCGGTGGATCGCGAGGGGTACCTTGCGAGATGACTCGCGAATCAAGATTGCGAATTAAGACCGCGAATTAAAACCGCGAATTGATATCGCGATTTGATCGCTCGAATAATTATTGCCATGCTACCTCTCCCCTCCCTCGAAACACATGGATGGTACATGAGTTGAGACGCGTCTAAAATCCATTAATCATTCCCATTTTTGGAAAAACACGTGTACCTTCGGCCCTCTGGCGCTCGGGGTCTGGCGGTCTATTTTCGGCATCGGTACCGACCATCTTTGGGAAAAGACATGTATTTTCTAAGAATATTACATAACATGTTGGGACCTATATCTCGTAAAGATGGTATACAGGTCCAGACGCGTCTAAAAACCATTATTCATTCCCATATTTGGGAAACACATGCAATTTCTAAGAATATTACATAATATGTTGGGACCTATATCTCGTAAAGATGGTATACGAGTTGGAACGCGTCTAAAATCCATTAATCATTACGTTAATCATCGACCCCTCTGTTAAATATGACCATTTAAATAACCCATTTTCTTTTTTTTTGTACAATATCATGCAGGAAGGAAGATGAAGAAAATACAGAAGATGTTTTTAATAAATGTTATTTATTTTTTTTATTTCTCATATTCATACATAACAATATACAATAGCAATCAAATGAAATTCATATTTTCAATATCATCAGCTAATGCATCGCTTTTAACTTGACAATTGATGCAGTCTTTAATCATAGGTGGTTGACCATCTATCGTATCATAGCTTGATTCGAAATGTTTATAACATCGACGACATTCACGTATATCAGGATGCATTTGCATAGCAGGTGGCAAGCAAGCCCATGCTTCTTCAATTTGCCGGTCAGCAAATATGCAAATGAAATCAATCGGCAGACATTCGATATCTTTTGTTTCCATCAATGCGAGACGTTTTACTTCGTAATAAATCCTTAATGAACGTTGTAGAGATGCAGGTTGTTTACATAGATTTTCCAATACCCAATTCTTAAGTATTTTTACATTTTCTTTAGCGCATGTTCCATTAATCGTATGATTTTCACACATCTCCGACAATTGATATTGCTGCTGCTGCTTCAGTTTTGTTAGAGATGGGCAGTCCAAAAATGTCGAGATCGACAACATGTTAGCGTTTAATATATCCTCCAACCAACATTTTTTATCGACTCCTTTTACATAAATTTTACTAGCACATTTAACGATATCCTCCAAAGTTTCGTTTATAGCGTCAAATGGTACGTCGCCAGATTGCCATGGTAAACCGTGATAATTATTCATCAACCAGTTATTGACTCTCTTATAGTGTAAAGGTAACCACACCCATTGATATGGTGGTTTAAACACATAAGTCACAATTTCACTGTCGACAATATTTATTATAGACATTTCCTTCGGTATCAACCTATTACCAGGCCCGCGGAATCCCTGCACGTCTACAACGTATTCCATTTCGTATGAAACTGATTCACTAGTGAATAACCGCGTTTCATTCATTAATTGACGCACGCGCAATAATGGTTACCTCTCCTCTCAAACCAATTTCTTTACATGTCCACTTATTTCGTGTTAACATTCGTTAACAAAGGTAGCATTAATAAATAAATAAATAATTTATAATAATAATATTTCAATAGTAATAAATCTCTCATCATCATCAATATCCTTGTCTTCTTCCTGTGTATTAAAATGTATAATATAGAAATGATGGAAGAAGCTAGCAGTAATTAGAAAGAGAGGATGTCACGCTTATTCTCTATGCATTTATCTATTCACGGTATTTACGAGTTTTCATGACGTTCGAACCATAGCTATAATTTTGGAGTACTGATTCACTAGTGAATAAAGTATAACCGTGTTTTATTCATTAATTGACGCACGCGCAGTAATGGTTACCTCTCCTCTCAAACCAATTTCTTTACATTTCCACTAATTTCGGGTTAATATTCGTTAACAAAGGGAGCATTAATAAATAAATAAATAATTTATAATAATAATATTTAAATAGTAATAAATCTCACATGATCCGAATAGTGTGTATTAAAATGTATAATATAGAAATGATGGAAGAAGCTAGCAGTAATTAGAAAGAGAGGATGTCACACTTATTCTCTATGCATTTATCTATTCACGGTATTTACGTGTTTTCATGACGTTCGAACCATAGCTATAATTTTGGAGTTTGGACACGTGGGTAATGTAATTAATCATGCTCCTAACCGTTTTTTTTTTTAAATATGTGTACAATTTACCACATCTTAAATATCGTCATACAGGTTTCGACCTGTTAATTATCCGTAGACTTTACTATACGGTAACAATGAATCTGACTTCCCATTAGTAACAAATACATACGAGTATCGACTTGCTTATAATATAACTAATTAACCTTCATTTAATATTTCCCACTTTTAACATTTCTGAGACTAATGAGATCGAAATGTCGATGTAAAAATCTAAGAGAAGCGTGTAAAATTCAAGAGTTTCTTTCTATATTTACGCACAGTTTTGTGTCTTTTAAGTAATAAGTTAAAGGAAGTGACAATGCTGCCATCTTTTGGGATGTTTAAAGAGATTGCAGAATCTGTGTATCGCAGAATAAAATATGCGGGTGCATCTGAAATGCATGGATTCATCGTAAGCTTCGATCATACACTTGCTGATATGAGTGCTTATGGAGCGATTACAATTGAATATGAGGTTCTTGAAAATTGGCTCTAGTTGATAATTAACCTTATTATCGCCATGCAAAAGAATATGAAAGTGAAATTGTTACATATTGCCGTGCATCTACTGCAAAGCGAAAGCAATCTTGAGGACCCGGGATTTTTTATTTTTAAAATACCTATATTGCCATTACTATACATCCCTCCGAAATTAACAATTTGCAGAGTCTTTAATCATCGGTGGCGGTCTTTCCAAGGTATCATCACTCGTTTCAAAATGTTTATCAACGACATTCACGTAAATTTGGATGCATTTGCATTGTGAGTGGTAAGCATGACCATGCTTCTTCGATTTCACGTTCTGCAAACGTTGAGATGAAATCCATAGGTAGACACACGATGTCTTTTGTTTCCATTAATGCTAGACGTTTCACTTCATAATAAACTCTCATTTACCTTTAAAGAAATGCAGGCTGGTCTTGAAGATTTTCCAGTATCCAATTTTTAAGCATTTTAACATTTTGTTTAGGACACTTTCCGTTAAATGTATGATTTTCACAATTTATCGAAAATCGATGTTGTTGTTGTTGTCCTATGAATTTCGGTAGAGATGGATAGGCCAATATGTCTAGGTCGACAACATTGTCAGCATCTAAAATTTTCTGCAACCTATATCTTTTTTTGTCTGCACCTTTTATGGGTATCTTGTGAGCACATGTAAGGTTGTCTTCCAACATTTCGTTGATTGCATCAAAGGGTATATATCGACCGATTCCCATCGTGGACTATGATAATTGTGTATTAACCAATCGTTTTACGTTGAAAACATACTTTACAACATCACTGTCGGAAATATCCATAATGCACATTTCCTTTGGTACAAACCGATTACCGGGTCCGGGAATCCTTGCACGTCGGCAATATACTACATTTCTAGTACCTAATAGTGATTAGCTTGTCCCCTTCATTAATTGACGCATTCTTTTCTCTCTCTCTCTCTCTCTCTCTCTTTTGTTATAAATCTAGTATTGCGATTTTATATGCTTCTGTTAGTATGCCTTGTTATATTAAGCTTAGTTTTAGTTTCAGTTATCTGTATGTATGCTCTATATTGGTTGGCCGAAGAGGTAATACCTCAAGCCATAATAATGAGAATCAATCAATACATCAATCTCTCTCTCTCTATCTATCTCTTTCTCTATCACACACTCTTTGTCACTCCCACATATGACGCGGTACCTCTAACTTATGGATATACATCGTATCTTTCTCTCTAGATCCTAGTATCTCTTCGTCAAATCCTATGAATCGGAAATCAAATCAGAGTGTAACAAAAACAGATAGTTTTCATGGTCACTAGATCCATCTCGGTATCATCCAATGTTCCTCTCGAGATTAAGATAAACGGTCCCATACTTGTCCATTGT
This sequence comes from Trichopria drosophilae, assembly GCA_030407085.1. Taxonomy (NCBI): domain Eukaryota; kingdom Metazoa; phylum Arthropoda; class Insecta; order Hymenoptera; family Diapriidae; genus Trichopria; species Trichopria drosophilae. The sequence goes on from CM059583.1 coordinate 114,505,399, forward strand.
AGCTAGTTTGCGAGTTACGATGCTCAGATGATGCAGAGCTGAACGCGATATTAAATCGTTTCACGTACTAGTACCAGTATGATGGTCTCCATACTTTTACAATTGAAGAAACCTTTTCTACGATATTCGATCTCTTTGAAATGTACATATACGTATGAATACAAGTTTCGATCCATTTATAATACAATTGAGCGCGCCAAAGATCTCTAAATGTTCAGTCATTAAATTGACATCGTTTAAACAATTTATTTTTGTATGTATATTGAATCGCGACGTATTGCACTCTAAAATCAAATACTTAAAATCATTACATCTTAAAGTCAGTCCATGTATAATTACATCTTACATCTTACGTGGTCTAAGTCATCTTATGTACACTACATATTTCTTTCTGTCAATGTAAAAACAAAACGAAAAACGACAAAGTATTTATCATTGTGATAATAACAAATCTGTTCTTATTAGAACCGTGTATAATAGCCCACATAAGGCAACCTTATTCATAGCGAATGTGACTTTTGAACTGTCTTCTTTAATTGTCGACCATTCTCTCTCTCTCTCTCTCTCTCTCTCTCTCTCTCTCTCTCTCTCTCTCTCTCTCTCGCTCTCTCTCTCTCTCTCTCTCTCCTCAGCTACCCATTTTTTACATCTATAAGAATACCCGTACATCAAATCGCGTCGTGTGCACATTTTTGTGATGCAACATTCACACGACTATGGAATGAAATTCATTCTGAAAACCAAACAAGTACAAGCGTAAATGTATTTTAATACTAACTAACGGTACCTCTCGATTCGAAATTGTATGTAGCGTAACCGGCATGACTATTTAAATCCGTTTACAACAATGATTTGAATCATCACACTGCACGAAACGTTGTTATATTTGACAGATTTTTGTTACTTCGACATTGTAATCGTAATTAGTTAACTAAGTTATTTACGTACCAATACTATTGTTATATGTATTTTGTTAAATATATTGGAATAAGGAGACTATCCTTCTATCCACCACACCTAGTGTAATAGAAAAAGACGCAAGTATTTATATCAATAAATAATTTTCATGGTAATAAGTTAACCTTTAAAAACTTCTTATGTTTTCACATCACGGACTAAAATTTCATATTATTATAATTATTATTGATATTGAATCGTTTATAGAACTGATGTTTTCATACATTATCACTCAAAAAGACTGCTACCCTATATGAAATAAAAGACCAAACAAAAATTCAACATGAAGACGTGCATAGGTTAATTCTATTTAAATGTGCGCATGTGATTCCGTAAAACATTAATCATTTTGAAGGGAAAAGTGAAAAATTGCCAATGACCTGTCTGTAAAGCTTATATAGTTCTATCTTACTTCATGCTTCTTTTCGAGAGTCCAAACACACTTTCAATAAGCATTGAATATTTTCTTATGTAAGGGAGTAAATATTCAACGATTTTTTCGTAAATAATGATACAGTTTAATATATACGATCATTATACAATTTAACTAAAACAAGCTTATTTAGAATATTCATTTGGAAATGATGGGGATAAGGATATGAATATGCATTTAAATGAATCATTTAACACACATATCTCTATGATTAATTTCAATTATATAATTTTTGCATATTATAACACGTACATATTTACAATATTTGCAGACTGTTTGTTAGACTTTTCATTATCACGTTTAGACTAAAATGTGCATCAAAATTGACTCTTGTCCGTCATTAATAATAGACATCTAGTACATCGGAACTTTGAAACACCTTTACAATGTGTTGTATATTTTCTTAAATCTGAATGCATTCACGTTACTGATGACAATAATGCTTCTTTAATTTCATCGTGACCAAAGGTGCGAACGAAACAAATTGAGATCAGTACCATTGCGAGTGTCTGAAATTTCATACCCACACCTATCAAGGAGATTTCGTAAATTATATGCCAAAGCATTCACAGATATTAATATGATTCTTTATAAGTCATAAGTTTGCTGTCGACTATATTCATAATAAACTTATTGTTTAATGTAGATCAGTAATTATTAATTCCTTATCTTACATTTAATTCCTCACAATATTCAATATGTCCCATTCAAAACATCGTGTTTTATTTTTGCTTATTGCATCTTGTAATATATATCTACTCGCACTCTACATACAAAGTACGTAATATTCACTTTCAAAATTTGTAATTATTTGGAATATTTCGTTTATATCTCATTAGCTTTCTTATATTATAAATTTATTTCGTAAAAATCTCTGCTAATAATCCTCGCACTATTAATATTCCTTAACCCCTTTATATAGTTTCAATATTTCCATAGCATACACCTTTCGACTATGGCGTAATCGTGTATTCATATTTTAAAGATAAATTGCATCTACTCCAGATATTAACGAACACCTTACTAATAATTAAGACTGACAATCAAAGGACATAATTTCGTATACATTGATTATTTGACCATCCACCTTATACCCACAATAATATTCTACCAATACCAAAAACATCTCGCAAATAATCGAGGCAATATTTTCATTTCAAATTTATTATTATACTTGAAAAATTTCTCTCAGTCTAAACTTCTCTTACGAGTTTACTATATTCTTCATCTTACTTACCTTATATCGGGAACATTAGTTAACTGATATTTTAAGCGAGGAATTTGTATATTTTCCAACCCATATGTTTGAACACATTTATTCTCTAGATATTATTCTAAGTGTTATCTCTCAACCCTGAGAGTTCAGCAATTTTTTAATCAATGTTATCCTCTTCATTTATATTCCCTGGTACAGCATTCCAATAAGACTTTAATTTTATATGTATTTCATGACAGCATCCATCATTTTCAATTTTATATTCTGGTTTGTCAGCATGTAAATGCATCATTGCACTTTTATTTAAATCTGTCTGCATTTATTTAATATTTCTATGCATTTAAACATTACATCCAGTTACTATAGAAACTTTCATAATAAGACTTAAATTTTATGTTAAACTTAATGATTGAATGCAATTTGTCATGAGCCTACATTCAATATTTTACTTCAAGATATGCAATCTGTAACATTTTTACTGTACCGATGTACTAGATGTCTATTATTAATGACGGGCAAGAGTCAATTTTGATGCACATTTTAGTCTAAACGTGATAATGAAAAGTCTGACAAACAGTCTGCAAATATTGTAAATATGTACGTGTTATAATATGCAAAAATTATATAATTGAAATTAATCATAGAGATATGTGTGTTAAATGATTCATTTAAATGCATATTCATATCCTTATCCCCATCATTTCCAAATGAATATTCTAAATAAGCTTGTTTTAGTTAAATTGTATAATGATCGTATATATTAAACTGTATCATTATTTACGAAAAAATCGTTGAATATTTACTCCCTTACATAAGAAAATATTCAATGCTTATTGAAAGTGTGTTTGGACTCTCGAAAAGAAGCATGAAGTAAGATAGAACTATATAAGCTTTACAGACAGGTCATTGGCAATTTTTCACTTTTCCCTTCAAAATGATTAATGTTTTACGGAATCACATGCGCACATTTAAATAGAATTAACCTATGCACGTCTTCATGTTGAATTTTTGTTTGGTCTTTTATTTCATATACTGTAGCAGTCTTTTTGAGTGATAATGTATGAAAACATCAGTTCTATAAACGATTCAATATCAATAATAATTATAATAATATGAAATTTTAGTCTGTGATGTGAAAACATAAGAAGTTTTTAAAGGTTAATTTATTACCATGAAAATTATTTATTGATATAAATACTTGCGTCTTTTTCTATTACACTAGGTGTGGTGGATAGAAGGATAGTAGTGTAGATAAGATGACTTAGACCACGTAAGATGTAAGATGTAATTATACATGGACTGACTTTAAGATGTAATGATTTTAAGTATTTGATTTTAGAGTGCAGTACGTCGCGATTCAATATACATACAAAAATAAATTGTTTAAACGATGTCAATTTAATGACTGAACATTTAGAGATCTTTGGCGCGCTCAATTGTATTATAAATGGATCGAAACTTGTATTCATACGTATATGTACATTTCAAAGAGATCGAATATCGTAGAAAAGGTTTCTTCAATTGTAAAAGTATGGAGACCATCATACTGGTACTAGTACGTGAAACGATTTAATATCGCGTTCAGCTCTGCATCATCTGAGCATCGTAACTCGCAAACTAGCTACAATGGACAAGTATGGGACCGTTTATCTTAATCTCGAGAGGAACATTGGATGATACCGAGATGGATCTAGTGACCATGAAAACTATCTGTTTTTGTTACACTCTGATTTGATTTCCGATTCATAGGATTTGACGAAGAGATACTAGGATCTAGAGAGAAAGATACGATGTATATCCATAAGTTAGAGGTACCGCGTCATATGTGGGAGTGACAAAGAGTGTGTGATAGAGAAAGAGATAGATAGAGAGAGAGAGAGATTGATGTATTGATTGATTCTCATTATTATGGCTTGAGGTATTACCTCTTCGGCCAACCAATATAGAGCATACATACAGATAACTGAAACTAAAACTAAGCTTAATATAACAAGGCATACTAACAGAAGCATATAAAATCGCAATACTAGATTTATAACAAAAGAGAGAGAGAGAGAGAGAGAGAGAGAAAAGAATGCGTCAATTAATGAAGGGGACAAGCTAATCACTATTAGGTACTAGAAATGTAGTATATTGCCGACGTGCAAGGATTCCCGGACCCGGTAATCGGTTTGTACCAAAGGAAATGTGCATTATGGATATTTCCGACAGTGATGTTGTAAAGTATGTTTTCAACGTAAAACGATTGGTTAATACACAATTATCATAGTCCACGATGGGAATCGGTCGATATATACCCTTTGATGCAATCAACGAAATGTTGGAAGACAACCTTACATGTGCTCACAAGATACCCATAAAAGGTGCAGACAAAAAAAGATATAGGTTGCAGAAAATTTTAGATGCTGACAATGTTGTCGACCTAGACATATTGGCCTATCCATCTCTACCGAAATTCATAGGACAACAACAACAACATCGATTTTCGATAAATTGTGAAAATCATACATTTAACGGAAAGTGTCCTAAACAAAATGTTAAAATGCTTAAAAATTGGATACTGGAAAATCTTCAAGACCAGCCTGCATTTCTTTAAAGGTAAATGAGAGTTTATTATGAAGTGAAACGTCTAGCATTAATGGAAACAAAAGACATCGTGTGTCTACCTATGGATTTCATCTCAACGTTTGCAGAACGTGAAATCGAAGAAGCATGGTCATGCTTACCACTCACAATGCAAATGCATCCAAATTTACGTGAATGTCGTTGATAAACATTTTGAAACGAGTGATGATACCTTGGAAAGACCGCCACCGATGATTAAAGACTCTGCAAATTGTTAATTTCGGAGGGATGTATAGTAATGGCAATATAGGTATTTTAAAAATAAAAAATCCCGGGTCCTCAACATTGCTTTCGCTTTGCAGTAGATGCACGGCAATATGTAACAATTTCACTTTCATATTCTTTTGCATGGCGATAATAAGGTTAATTATCAACTAGAGCCAATTTTCAAGAACCTCATATTCAATTGTAATCGCTCCATAAGCACTCATATCAGCAAGTGTATGATCGAAGCTTACGATGAATCCATGCATTTCAGATGCACCCTCATATTTTATTCTGCGATACACAGATTCTGCAATCTCTTTAAACATCCCAAAAGATGGCAGCATTGTTACTTCCTTTAACTTATTACTTAAAAGACACAAAACTGTGCGTAAATATAGAAAGAAACTCTTGAATTTTACACGCTTCTCTTAGATTTTTACATCGACATTTCGATCTCATTAGTCTCAGAAATGTTAAAAGTGGGAAATATTAAATGAAGGTTAATTAGTTATATTATAAGCAAGTCGATACTCGTATGTATTTGTTACTAATGGGAAGTCAGATTCATTGTTACCGTATAGTAAAGTCTACGGATAATTAACAGGTCGAAACCTGTATGACGATATTTAAGATGTGGTAAATTGTACACATATTAAAAAAAAAAAAACGGTTAGGAGCATGATTAATTACATTACCCACGTGTCCAAACTCCAAAATTATAGCTATGGTTCGAACGTCATGAAAACACGTAAATACCGTGAATAGATAAATGCATAGAGAATAAGTGTGACATCCTCTCTTTCTAATTACTGCTAGCTTCTTCCATCATTTCTATATTATACATTTTAATACACACTATTCGGATCATGTGAGATTTATTACTATTTAAATATTATTATTATAAATTATTTATTTATTTATTAATGCTCCCTTTGTTAACGAATATTAACCCGAAATTAGTGGAAATGTAAGGAAATTGGTTTGAGAGGAGAGGTAACCATTACTGCGCGTGCGTCAATTAATGAATAAAACACGGTTATACTTTATTCACTAGTGAATCAGTAAAACTCGTAAATACCGTGAATAGATAAATGCATAGAGAATAAGCGTGACATCCTCTCTTTCTAATTACTGCTAGCTTCTTCCATCATTTCTATATTATACATTTTAATACACAGGAAGAAGACAAGGATATTGATGATGATGAGAGATTTATTACTATTGAAATATTATTATTATAAATTATTTATTTATTTATTAATGCTACCTTTGTTAACGAATGTTAACACGAAATAAGTGGACATGTAAAGAAATTGGTTTGAGAGGAGAGGTAACCATTATTGCGCGTGCGTCAATTAATGAATGAAACGCGGTTATTCACTAGTGAATCAGTTTCATACGAAATGGAATACGTTGTAGACGTGCAGGGATTCCGCGGGCCTGGTAATAGGTTGATACCGAAGGAAATGTCTATAATAAATATTGTCGACAGTGAAATTGTGACTTATGTGTTTAAACCACCATATCAATGGGTGTGGTTACCTTTACACTATAAGAGAGTCAATAACTGGTTGATGAATAATTATCACGGTTTACCATGGCAATCTGGCGACGTACCATTTGACGCTATAAACGAAACTTTGGAGGATATCGTTAAATGTGCTAGTAAAATTTATGTAAAAGGAGTCGATAAAAAATGTTGGTTGGAGGATATATTAAACGCTAACATGTTGTCGATCTCGACATTTTTGGACTGCCCATCTCTAACAAAACTGAAGCAGCAGCAGCAATATCAATTGTCGGAGATGTGTGAAAATCATACGATTAATGGAACATGCGCTAAAGAAAATGTAAAAATACTTAAGAATTGGGTATTGGAAAATCTATGTAAACAACCTGCATCTCTACAACGTTCATTAAGGATTTATTACGAAGTAAAACGTCTCGCATTGATGGAAACAAAAGATATCGAATGTCTGCCGATTGATTTCATTTGCATATTTGCTGACCGGCAAATTGAAGAAGCATGGGCTTGCTTGCCACCTGCTATGCAAATGCATCCTGATATACGTGAATGTCGTCGATGTTATAAACATTTCGAATCAAGCTATGATACGATAGATGGTCAACCACCTATGATTAAAGACTGCATCAATTGTCAAGTTAAAAGCGATGCATTAGCTGATGATATTGAAAATATGAATTTCATTTGATTGCTATTGTATATTGTTATGTATGAATATGAGAAATAAAAAAAATAAATAACATTTATTAAAAACATCTTCTGTATTTTCTTCATCTTCCTTCCTGCATGATATTGTACAAAAAAAAAGAAAATGGGTTATTTAAATGGTCATATTTAACAGAGGGGTCGATGATTAACGTAATGATTAATGGATTTTAGACGCGTTCCAACTCGTATACCATCTTTACGTGATATAGGTCCCAACATATAATGTAATATTCTTAGAAATTGCACGTGTTTTCCCAAAGATGGGAATGATTAATGGATTTTAGACGCGTTCCAACTCGTATACCATCTTTACGAGATATAGGTCCCAACATGTTATGTAATATTCTTAGAAATTACATGTGTTTTTCCAAGGGTGGTCGACGATGAGGTACCCCTCGCGATCCACCGAAACCGCGAGTGGCGCAGAACTATCATTCCCCCTCTACTGAGAAGTTGTAAAACCGTTAGTTTTTTTACGCTCTCTCATGTATAATTTGTTATAAACAAACAATAATAGTACGTCGAGGGTTTGCGAATGAATAATATAGTCTTTTGTTATAAAAGAGAACTAAATGAGACATGAAAATAAAAAATAGTAGAGATATCTCACATAAAAACGGAAAAAACGTAATTTTGCGCATTAAATTGTTAATAACAAGAAACTGGACCATCGGAGTGCTTGGTAACCAACAAAATTCGACTTTTCAGCCCAAAAAACATAGAAATACATTAAGTTACTCAGGGGAACTTGTGATGGATACTCGGACACCCCCAGCGCTCGGACTATTTGTATAAAATGCATGGAAAAAAGTTACGAGTAGAGTTTCACGGGAAGGTAAGAGGACTAACCTAATCTAGTTCCCGGAAAAGTGAGAGTCCTAGGGGACTCACTCAAATCAAACACACCGAAGGAGGCAAAATTCTACTATGTACACGTTGTTGTTTTGGATCACGCAAAATGTCGAACGTACTACAATGAACTTTTATATACTGCTAATTTAAAATCTGTAGCAAAATGAAGGAGTAGAGCAGAACAATCATTTAGATTCATATTCATTTATCGTTAATACAAGCTGTCTCCTACTGCTTCAAATCGAGAAAATTTGCAGAGAAATTTCAATCTGATCACAAACTGGTAATTAGCTACCCGAAAACCCCCCGTAATAATTTTCAAACGGAATCAAACGCTTTTAATAAAATGTTGACAAATTCGTAATCAGCAACCTCAAGAACCGAATAATAATAAATTTCAAGCGAAATCCAGTATTTTTTTTAATTTGTCAGCCATATCGGATCCGCCATTTTGAATTTCGTAAACCTGATATCAAATTCGTAATCAGCGACCCAAAAGACCGCTTTATACAAAATTTTACACAAATCGGCTGAACTTTATATTTTTTACAGTGTTTTAGAAATGTTGACAGTACAGCGATGGGTTTAAACCACCATTATGAAGTAAGAATAGCGATTATCAATATTTAGCAAAATATTCTGTTGAACTTCAACTATTTTATGCACCGAAGGTTGAAGAATTTTAGCCATTTTATCGGCGTTTCATTGAAAAAAAAAATGATGAAAAAATAGTTCTGCAATTTTTTCCCTATTTTTTAATATAAAAACTACCATATTTAATTTTCTATGCAATAAAATTTAATTTTAATCTCGGTTTCGTAACGAGCACGTTCAAAAATACTAGAAAACATATGGTTTCTTTAAATATTAATGCTATAATTGAAATATCGGGCCTCGAAAATAAATCAAGAAAAAGATCATATGCTAAAATAAAATGCAGTGTCCTATGGTTTAAATCATTTGTAGTAATTTTTTAAGCTACTACAAACGTCCGTTTCACCTCTAGTGTTAATAAAATGCAGTATCCTATGGTTTTAATCGTTTGTAGTAATTTCTAAAGCTACTACAAACTAGTACAAACGTTTATTTCATCTCTAGTGTTATTAAAAATTATATCCTATGGTTTAAATCGTTTATAGTAATTTTTTAAGCTACTACAAACGACCGTTTCATCTCTAGTGTTAATAAAATGCAGTGTCCTATGGTTTAAATCGTTTGTAGTAATTTATTAAGCAACTACAAACAACTACAAACGTTTATTTCGTCTCTAGTGTTAATAAAATACAATATCCTATGGTTTAAGTCGTTTGTAGTAATTTTTTAAGCTACTACAAACGTCCGTTTCACCTCTAGTGTTAATAAAATGCAGTATCCTATGGTTTTAATCGTTTGTAGTAATTTCTAAAGCTACTACAAACTACTACAAACGTTTATTTCGTCTCTAGTGTTATTAAAAATTATATCCTATGGTTTAAATCGTTTATAGTAATTTTTTAAGCTACTACAAACGACCGTTTCACTTCTAGTGTTAATAAAATGCAGTATCCTATGGTTTAAATCGTTTGTAGTAATTTATTAAGCAACTACAAACAACTACAAACGTTTATTTCGTCTCTAGTGTTAATAAAATACAATATCCTATGGTTTAAGTCGTTTGTAGTAATTTTTTAAGCTACTACAAACGTCCGTTTCATCTCTAGTGTTAATAAAATGCAGTGTCCAATGGTTTAAATCATTTGTAGTAATTTTTTAAGCTACTACAAACGTCCGTTTCACCTCTAGTGTTTATAAAATGCAGTATCCTATGGTTTCAATCGTTTGTAGTAATTTCTAAAGCAACTACAAACGACTACAAACGTTTATTTCGTCTCTAGTGTTATTAAAAATTATATCCTATGGTTTAAATCGTTTATAGTAATTTTTTAAGCTACTACAAACGACCGTTTCACCTCTAGTGTTAATAAAATGCAGTATCCTATGGTTTAAATCGTTTGTAGTAATTTATTAAGCATCTACAAACGTTTATTTCGTCTCTAGTGTTAATAAAATACAATATCCTATGGTTTAAGTCGTTTGTAGTAATTTTTTAAGCTACTGCAAACGTCCGTTTCATCTCTAGTGTTAATAAAATGCAGTGTCCTATGGTTTAAATCATTTGTAGTAATTTTTTAAGCTACTACAAACGTCCGTTTCACCTCTAGTGTTAATAAAATGCAGTATCCTATGGTTTTAATCGTTTGTAGTAATTTCTAAAGCTACTACAAACTACTACAAACGTTTATTTCGTCGCTAGTGTTATTAAAAATTATATCCTATGGTTTAAATCGTTTATAGTAATTTTTTAAGCTACTACAAACGACCGTTTCACCTCTAGTGTTAATAAAATGCAGTATCCTATGGTTTAAATCGTTTGTAGTAATTTATTAAGCAACTACAAACAACTACAAACGTTTATTTCGTCTCTAGTGTTAATAAAATACAATATCCTATGGTTTAAGTCGTTTGTAGTAATTTTTTAAGCTACTACAAACGTCCGTTTCATCTCTAGTGTTAATAAAATGCAGTGTCCAATGGTTTAAATCATTTGTAGTAATTTTTTGAGCTACTAAAAACGTCCGTTTCACCTCTAGTGTTAATAAAATGCAGTATCCTATGGTTTTCACCGTTTGTAGTAATTTCTAAAGCTACTACAAACTACTACAAACGTTTATTTCGTCTCTAGTGTTATTAAAAATTATATCCTATGGTTTAAATCGTTTATAGTAATTTTTTAAGCTACTACAAACGACCGTTTCACCTCTAGTGTTAATAAAATGCAGTATCCTATGGTTTAAATCGTTTGTAGTAATTTATTAAGCAACTACAAACAACTACAAACGTTTATTTCGTCTCTAGTGTTAATAAAATACAATATCCTATGGTTTAAGTCGTTTGTAGTAATTTTTTAAGCTACTACAAACGTCCGTTTCATCTCTAGTGTTAATAAAATGCAGTGTCCAATGGTTTAAATCGTTTATAGTAATTTTTTAAGCTACTACAAACGACCGTTTCACCTCTAGTGTTAATAAAATGTAGTATCCTATGGTTTAAATCGTTTGTAGTAATTTATTAAGCAACTACAATCAACTACAAACGTTTATTTCGTCTCTAGTGTTAATAAAATACAATATCCTATGGTTTAAGTCGTTTGTAGTAATTTTTTAAGCTACTACAAACGTCCGTTTCATCTCTAGTGTTAATAAAATGCAGTGTCCAATGGTTTAAATCGTTTATAGTAATTTTTTAAGCTACTACAAACGACCGTTTCACCTCTAGTGTTAATAAAATGTAGTATCCTATGGTTTAAATCGTTTGTAGTAATTTATTAAGCAACTACAATCAACTACAAACGTTTATTTCGTCTCTAGTGTTAATAAAATACAATATCCTATGGTTTAAGTCGTTTGTAGTAATTTTTTAAGCTACTACAAACGTCCGTTTCATCTCTAGTGTTAATAAAATGCAGTATCCTATGGTTTAAATCGTTTGTAGTAATTTATTAAGCAACTACAAACGTTTATTTCATCTCTAGTGTTAATAAAATACAATATCCTATGGTTTAAGTCGTTTGTAGTAATTTTTTAAGCTACTGCAAACGTCCGTTTCATCTCTAGTGTTAATAAAATGCAGTGTCCTATGGTTTAAATCATTTGTAGTAATTTTTTAAGCTACTACAAACGTCCGTTTCACCTCTAGTGTTAATAAAATGCAGTATCCTATGGTTTTAATCGTTTGTAGTAATTTCTAAAGCTACTACAAACTAGTACAAACGTTTATTTCATCTCTAGTGTTATTAAAAATTATATCCTATGGTTTAAATCGTTTATAGTAATTTTTTAAGCTACTACAAACGACCGTTTCATCTCTAGTGTTAATAAAATGCAGTGTCCTATGGTTTAAATCGTTTGTAGTAATTTATTAAGCAACTACAAACGTTTATTTCGTCTCTAGTGTTAATAAAATACAATATCCTATGGTTTAAGTCGTTTGTAGTAATTTTTTAAGCTACTACAAACGTCCGTTTCACCTCTAGTGTTAATAAAATGCAGTATCCTATGGTTTTAATCGTTTGTAGTAATTTCTAAAGCTACTACAAACTACCGTTTCGTCTCTAGTGTTATTAAAATGCAGTATCCTATGGTTTAAATCGTTTGTAGTAATTTATTAAGCAACTACAAACAACTACAAACGTTTATTTCGTCTCTAGTGTTAATAAAATGCAATATCCTATGGTTTAAATCGTTTGTAGTAATTTTTTAAGCTACTACAAACGTCCGTTTCGTCTCTAGTGTTAATAAAATACAATATCCTATGGTTTAAATCATTTGTAGTAATTTTTTAAGCTACTACAAACGTCCGTTTCACCTCTAGTGTTTATAAAATGCAGTATCCTATGGTTTCAATCGTTTGTAGTAATTTCTAAAGCAACTACAAACGACTACAAACGTTTATTTCGTCTCTAGTGTTATTAAAAATTATATCCTATGGTTTAAATCGTTTATAGTAATTTTTTAAGCTACTACAAACGACCGTTTCACCTCTAGTGTTAATAAAATGCAGTATCCTATGGTTTAAATCGTTTGTAGTAATTTATTAAGCATCTACAAACGTTTATTTCGTCTCTAGTGTTAATAAAATACAATATCCTATGGTTTAAGTCGTTTGTAGTAATTTTTTAAGCTACTGCAAACGTCCGTTTCATCTCTAGTGTTAATAAAATGCAGTGTCCTATGGTTTAAATCATTTGTAGTAATTTTTTAAGCTACTACAAACGTCCGTTTCACCTCTAGTGTTAATAAAATGCAGTATCCTATGGTTTTAATCGTTTGTAGTAATTTCTAAAGCTACTACAAACTAGTACAAACGTTTATTTCATCTCTAGTGTTATTAAAAATTATATCCTATGGTTTAAATCGTTTATAGTAATTTTTTAAGCTACTACAAACGACCGTTTCACCTCTAGTGTTAATAAAATGCAGTATCCTATGGTTTAAATCGTTTGTAGTAATTTATTAAGCAACTACAAACAACTACAAACGTTTATTTCGTCTCTAGTGTTAATAAAATACAATATCCTATGGTTTAAGTCGTTTGTAGTAATTTTGTAAGCTACTACAAACGTCCGTTTCACCTCTAGTGTTAATAAAATGCAGTATCCTATGGTTTTAATCGTTTGTAGTAATTTCTAAAGCTACTACAAACTACTACAAACATTTATTTCGTCTCTAGTGTTATTAAAAATTATATGCTATGGTTTAAATCGTTTATAGTAATTTTTTAAGCTACTACAAACGACCGTTTCACCTCTAGTGTTAATAAAATGCAGTATCCTATGGTTTAAATCGTTTGTAGTAATTTATTAAGCAACTACAAACAACTACAAACGTTTATTTCGTCTCTAGTGTTAATAAAATACAATATCCTATGGTTTAAGTCGTTTGTAGTAATTTTTTAAGCTACTACAAACGTCCGTTTCATCTCTAGTGTTAATAAAATGCAGTGTCCAATGGTTTAAATCATTTGTAGTAATTTTTTGAGCTACTAAAAACGTCCGTTTCACCTCTAGTGTTAATAAAATGCAGTATCCTATGGTTTTCACCGTTTGTAGTAATTTCTAAAGCTACTACAAACTACTACAAACGTTTATTTCGTCTCTAGTGTTATTAAAAATTATATCCTATGGTTTAAATCGTTTATAGTAATTTTTTAAGCTACTACAAACGACCGTTTCACCTCTAGTGTTAATAAAATGCAGTATCCTATGGTTTAAATCGTTTGTAGTAATTTATTAAGCAACTACAAACGTTTATTTCGTCTCTAGTGTTAATAAAATACAATATCCTATGGTTTAAGTCGTTTGTAGTAATTTTTTAAGCCACTGCAAACGTCCGTTTCATCTCTAGTGTTAATAAAATGCAGTGTCCTATGGTTTAAATCATTTGTAGTAATTTTTTAAGCTACTACAAACGTCCGTTTCACCTCTAGTGTTAATAAAATGCAGTATCCTATGGTTTTAATCGTTTGTTGTAATTTCTAAAGCTACTACAAACGTCCGTTTCATCTCTAGTGTTAATAAAATGCAGTATCCTATGGTTTAAATCGTTTGTAGTAATTTCTAAAGCTACTACAAACTACAAACGTTTATTTCATCTCTAGTGTTATTAAAATACAATATCCTATGGTTTAAATCGTTTATAGTAATTTTTTAAGCTACTACAAACGACCGTTTCATCTCTAGTGTTAATAAAATGCAGTGTCCTATGGTTTAAATCGTTTGTAGTAATTTATTAAGCAACTACAAACAACTACAAACGTTTATTTCGTCTCTAGTGTTAATAAAATACAATATCCTATGGTTTAAGTCGTTTGTAGTAATTTTTTAAGCTACTACAAACGTCCGTTTCATCTCTAGTGTTAATAAAATGCAGTGTCCAATGGTTTAAATCATTTGTAGTAATTTTTTAAGCTACTACAAACGTCCGTTTCACCTCTAGTGTTTATAAAATGCAGTATCCTATGGTTTCAATCGTTTGTAGTAATTTCTAAAGCAACTACAAACGACTACAAACGTTTATTTCGTCTCTAGTGTTATTAAAAATTATATCCTATGGTTTAAATCGTTTATAGTAATTTTTTAAGCTACTACAAACGACCGTTTCACCTCTAGTGTTAATAAAATGCAGTATCCTATGGTTTAAATCGTTTGTAGTAATTTATTAAGCAACTACAAACAACTACAAACGTTTATTTCGTCTCTAGTGTTAATAAAATACAATATCCTATGGTTTAAGTCGTTTGTAGTAATTTTTTAAGCTACTACAAACGTCCGTTTCATCTCTAGTGTTAATAAAATGCAGTGTCCTATGGTTTAAATCATTTGTAGTAATTTTTTAAGCTACTACAAACGTCCGTTTCACCTCTAGTGTTAATAAAATGCAGTATCCTATGGTTTTCACCGTTTGTAGTAATTTCTACAGCTACTACAAACTACTACAAACGTTTATTTCGTCTCTAGTGTTATTAAAAATTATATCCTATGGTTTAAATCGTTTATAGTAATTTTTTAAGCTACTACAAACGACCGTTTCACCTCTAGTGTTAATAAAATGCAGTATCCTATGGTTTAAATCGTTTGTAGTAATTTATTAAGCAACTACAAACAACTACAAACGTTTATTTCGTCTCTAGTGTTAATAAAATACAATATCCTATGGTTTAAGTCGTTTGTAGTAATTTTTTAAGCTACTACAAACGTCCGTTTCATCTCTAGTGTTAATAAAATGCAGTGTCCTATGGTTTAAATCATTTGTAGTAATTTTTTAAGCTACTACAAACGACCGTTTCACCTCTAGTGTTAATAAAATGCAGTATCCTATGGTTTAAATCGTTTGTAGTAATTTATTAAGCAACTACAAACAACTACAAACGTTTATTTCGTCTCTAGTGTTAATAAAATACAATATCCTATGGTTTAAGTCGTTTGTAGTAATTTTTTAAGCTACTACAAACGTCCGTTTCATCTCTAGTGTTAATAAAATGCAGTGTCCTATGGTTTAAATCATTTGTAGTAATTTTTTAAGCTACTACAAACGTCCGTTTCACCTCTAGTGTTAATAAAATGCAGTATCCTATGGTTTTAATCGTTTGTAGTAATTTCTAAAGCTACTACAAACTACTACAAACGTTTATTTCATCTCTAGTGTTATTAAAAATTATATCCTATGGTTTAAATCGTTTATAGTAATTTTTTAAGCTACTACAAACGACCGTTTCACCTCTAGTGTTAATAAAATGCAGTATCCTATGGTTTAAATCGTTTGTAGTAATTTATTAAGCAACTACAAACGTTTATTTCGTCTCTAGTGTTAATAAAATACAATATCCTATGGTTTAAGTCGTTTGTAGTAATTTTTTAAGCTACTGCAAACGTCCCTTTCATCTCTAGTGTTAATAAAATGTAGTATCCTATGGTTTAAATCGTTTGTAGTAATTTATTAAGCAACTACAATCAACTACAAACGTTTATTTCGTCTCTAGTGTTAATAAAATACAATATCCTATGGTTTAAGTCGTTTGTAGTAATTTTTTAAGCTACTACAAACGTCCGTTTCATCTCTAGTGTTAATAAAATGCAGTGTCCTATGGTTTTAATCGTTTGTAGTAATTTCTAAAGCTACTACAAACTACTACAAACGTTTATTTCATCTCTAGTGTTATTAAAAATTATATCCTATGGTTTAAATCGTTTATAGTAATTTTTTAAGCTACTACAAACTTCCGTTTCACCTCTAGTGTTAATAAAATGCAGTATCCTATGGTTTAAATCGTTTGTAGTAATTTATTAAGCAACTACAAACAACTACAAACGTTTATTTCGTCTCTAGTGTTAATAAAATACAATATCATATGGTTTAAGTCGTTTGTAGTAATTTTTTAAGCTACTACAAACGTCCGTTTCATCTCTAGTGTTATTAAAAATTATATGCTATGGTTTAAATCGTTTATAGTAATTTTTTAAGCTACTACAAACGACCGTTTCACCTCTAGTGTTAATAAAATGCAGTATCCTATGGTTTAAATCGTTTGTAGTAATTTATTAAGCAACTACAAACAACTACAAACGTTTATTTCGTCTCTAGTGTTAATAAAATACAATATCCTATGGTTTAAGTCGTTTGCAGTAATTTTTTAAGCTACTACAAACGTCCGTTTCATCTCTAGTGTTAATAAAATGCAGTGTCCAATGGTTTAAATCATTTGTAGTAATTTTTTAAGCTACTACAAACGTCCGTTTCACCTCTAGTGTTTATAAAATGCAGTATCCTATGGTTTCAATCGTTTGTAGTAATTTCTAAAGCAACTACAAACGACTACAAACGTTTGTTTCGTTTCTAGTGTTATTAAATAATAATATCCTATGGTTTAAATCGATTGTAGTAATTTTTTAAGCTACTACAAACTTCCGTTTCACCTCTAGTGTTAATAAAATGCAGTATCCTATGGTTTAAATCGTTTGTAGTAATTTATTAAGCAACTACAAACAACTACAAACGTTTATTTCGTCTCTAGTGTTATTAAAAATTATATCCTATGGTTTAAATCGTTTGTAGTAATTTTTTAAGCTACTACAAACGTCCGTTTCACCTCTAGTGTTAATAAAATGCAGTGTCCTATGGTTTAAATCGTTTTTAGTAATTTTTTAAGCTACTACAAACGTCCGTTTCACCTCTAGCGTTAATAAAATTCAGTATCCTATGGTTTAAATCGTTTGTAGTAATTTATTAAGCAACTACAAACGTTTATGTCGTCTTTAGTATTAATAAAATACAATATCCTATGGTTTAAATCGTTTGTAGTAATTTATTAAACAACTACAAACGTTTATTTCGTCTTTAGTATTAATAAAATACAATATCCTATGGTTTAAATCGTTTGTAGTAATTTTTTAAGCTACTACAAACGTCCGTTTCATCTCTAGTGTTAACAAAATGCAGTGTCCTATGGTTTAAATCGTTTGTAGTAATTTTTTAAGCTACTACAAACGTCCGTTTCATCTCTAGTGTTAATAAAATGCAGTGTCCTATGGTTTAAATCGTTTGTAGTAATTTATTAAGCAACTACAAACAACTACAAACGTTTATTTCGTCTCTAGTGTTAATAAAATACAATATCCTATGGTTTAAGTCGTTTGTAGTAATTTTTTAAGCTACTACAAACGTCCGTTTCACCTCTAGTGTTAATAAAATGCAGTATCCTATGGTTTTAATCGTTTGTAGTAATTTCTAAAGCTACTACAAACTACTACAAACGTTTATTTCGTCTCTAGTGTTAATAAAATACAATATCCTATGGTTTAAGTCGTTTGTAGTAATTTTTTAAGCTACTACAAACGTCCGTTTCATCTCTAGTGTTAATAAAATGCAGTGTCCAATGGTTTAAATCATTTGTAGTAATTTTTTAAGCTACTACAAACGTCCGTTTCACCTCTAGTGTTTATAAAATGCAGTATCCTATGGTTTCAATCGTTTGTAGTAATTTCTAAAGCAACTACAAACGACTACAAACGTTTATTTCGTCTCTAGTGTTATTAAAAATTATATCCTATGGTTTAAATCGTTTATAGTAATTTTTTAAGCTACTACAAACGACCGTTTCACCTCTAGTGTTAATAAAATGTAGTATCCTATGGTTTAAATCGTTTGTAGTAATTTATTAAGCAACTACAAACAACTACAAACGTTTATTTCGTCTCTAGTGTTAATAAAATACAATATCCTATGGTTTAAGTCGTTTGTAGTAATTTTTTAAGCTACTACAAACGTCCGTTTCATCTCTAGTGTTAATAAAATGCAGTGTCCTATGGTTTAAATCATTTGTAGTAATTTTTTAAGCTACTACAAACGTCCGTTTCACCTCTAGTGTTAATAAAATGCAGTATCCTATGGTTTTCATCGTTTGTAGTAATTTCTAAAGCTACTACAAACTACTACAAACGTTTATTTCGTCTCTAGTGTTATTAAAAATTATATCCTATGGTTTAAATCGTTTATAGTAATTTTTTAAGCTACTACAAACGACCGTTTCACCTCTAGTGTTAATAAAATGCAGTATCCTATGGTTTAAATCGTTTGTAGTAATTTATTAAGCAACTACAAACAACTACAAACGTTTATTTCGTCTCTAGTGTTAATAAAATACAATATCCTATGGTTTAAGTCGTTTGTAGTAATTTTTTAAGCTACTACAAACGTCCGTTTCATCTCTAGTGTTAATAAAATGCAGTGTCCAATGGTTTAAATCGTTTATAGTAATTTTTTAAGCTACTACAAACGACCGTTTCACCTCTAGTGTTAATAAAATGTAGTATCCTATGGTTTAAATCGTTTGTAGTAATTTATTAAGCAACTACAATCAACTACAAACGTTTATTTCGTCTCTAGTGTTAATAAAATACAATATCCTATGGTTTAAGTCGTTTGTAGTAATTTTTTAAGCTACTACAAACGTCCGTTTCATCTCTAGTGTTAATAAAATGCAGTGTCCTATGGTTTAAATCATTTGTAGTAATTTTTTAAGCTACTACAAACGTCCGTTTCACCTCTAGTGTTAATAAAATGCAGTATCCTATGGTTTTAATCGTTTGTAGTAATTTCTAAAGCTACTACAAACTACTACAAACGTTTATTTCATCTCTAGTGTTATTAAAAATTATATCCTATGGTTTAAATCGTTTATAGTAATTTTTTAAGCTACTACAAACTTCCGTTTCACCTCTAGTGTTAATAAAATGCAGTATCCTATGGTTTAAATCGTTTGTAGTAATTTATTAAGCAACTACAAACGTTTATTTCGTCTCTAGTGTTAATAAAATACAATATCCTATGGTTTAAGTCGTTTGTAGTAATTTTTTAAGCTACTGCAAACGTCCCTTTCATCTCTAGTGTTAATAAAATGTAGTATCCTATGGTTTAAATCGTTTGTAGTAATTTATTAAGCAACTACAATCAACTACAAACGTTTATTTCGTCTCTAGTGTTAATAAAATACAATATCCTATGGTTTAAGTCGTTTGTAGTAATTTTTTAAGCTACTACAAACGTCCGTTTCATCTCTAGTGTTAATAAAATGCAGTGTCCTATGGTTTAAATCATTTGTAGTAATTTTTTAAGCTACTACAAACGTCCGTTTCACCTCTAGTGTTAATAAAATGCAGTATCCTATGTTTTAAATCATTTGTAGTAATTTTTTAAGCTACTACAAACGACCGTTTCACCTCTAGTGTTAATAAAATGCAGTATCCTATGGTTTAAATCGTTTGTAGTAATTTATTAAGCAACTACAAACAACTACAAACGTTTATTTCGTCTCTAGTGTTAATAAAATACAATATCATATGGTTTAAGTCGTTTGTAGTAATTTTTTAAGCTACTACAAACGTCCGTTTCATCTCTAGTGTTAATAAAATGCAGTGTCCTATGGTTTAAATCATTTGTAGTAATTTATTAAGCAACTACAAACAACTACAAACGTTTATTTCGTCTCTAGTGTTAATAAAATACAATATCCTATGGTTTAAATCGTTTGTAGTAATTTTTTAAGCTACTACAAACGTCCGTTTCATCTCTAGTGTTAATAAAATGCAGTGTCCAATGGTTTAAATCATTTGTAGTAATTTTTTAAGCTACTACAAACCACTACAAACGTTTATTTCGTCTCTAGTGTTAATAAAATGCAGTGTCCTATGGTTTAAATCGTTTGTAGTAATTTTTTAAGCTACTACACACGTCTGTTTCGTCTCTAGTGTTAATAAAATGCAATATCATATGGTTTAAATCGTTTGTAGTAATTTTTTAAGCTACTACAAACGTCCGTTTCATCTCTAGTGTTAATAAAATGCAGTGTCCTATGGTTTAAATCGTTTTTAGTAATTTTTTAAGCTACTACAAACAACTACAAACGTTTATTTCGTCTCTAGTGTTAATAAAATACAATATCCTATGGTTTAAGTCGTTTGTAGTAATTTTGTAAGCTACTACAAACGTCCGTTTCACCTCTAGTGTTTATAAAATGCAGTATCCTATGGTTTAAATCGTTTGTAGTAATTTCTAACGCTACTACAAACTACTACAAACGTTTATTTCGTCTCTAGTGTTAATAAAATACAATATCCTATGGTTTAAGTCGTTTGTAGTAATTTTGTAAGCTACTACAAACGTCCGTTTCACCTCTAGTGTTTATAAAATGCAGTATCCTATGGTTTAAATCGTTTGTAGTAATTTATTAAGCAACTACAAACGTTTATTTCGTCTCTAGTGTTAATAAAATACAATATCCTATGGTTTAAGTCGTTTGTAGTAATTTTTTAAGCTACTACAAACGTCCGTTTCATCTCTAGTCTTAATAAAATGCAGTGTCCAATGGTTTAAATCATTTGTAGTAATTTTTTGAGCTACTAAAAACGTCCGTTTCACCTCTAGTGTTTATAAAATGCAGTATCCTATGGTTTCAATCGTTTGTAGTAATTTCTAAAGCAACTACAAACGACTACAAACGTTTATTTCGTCTCTAGTGTTATTAAAAATTATATCCTATGGTTTAAATCGTTTATAGTAATTTTTTAAGCTACTACAAACGACCGTTTCACCTCTAGTGTTAATAAAATGTAGTATCCTATGGTTTAAATCGTTTGTAGTAATTTATTAAGCAACTACAATCAACTACAAACGTTTATTTCGTCTCTAGTGTTAATAAAATACAATATCCTATGGTTTAAGTCGTTTGTAGTAATTTTTTAAGCTACTACAAACGTCCGTTTCATCTCTAGTGTTAATAAAATGCAGTGTCCTATGGTTTAAATCATTTGTAGTAATTTTTTAAGCTACTACAAACGTCCGTTTCACCTCTAGTGTTAATAAAATGCAGTATCCTATGGTTTAAATCGTTTGTAGTAATTTTTTAAGCTACTACAAACGTCCGTTTCATCTCTAGTGTTATTAAAAATTATATCCTATGGTTTAAATCGTTTATAGTAATTTTTTAAGCTACTACAAACGACCGTTTCACCTCTAGTGTTAATAAAATGCAGTATCCTATGGTTTAAATCGTTTGTAGTAATTTATTAAGCAACTACAAACAACTACAAACGTTTATTTCGTCTCTAGTGTTAATAAAATACAATATCATATGGTTTAAATCGTTTGTAGTAATTTTTTAAGCTACTACAAACGTCCGTTTCATCTCTAGTGTTAATAAAATGCAGTGTCCTATGGTTTAAATCGTTTGTAGTAATTTATTAAGCAACTACAAACAACTACAAACGTTTATTTCGTCTCTAGTGTTAATAAAATACAATATCCTATGGTTTAAGTCGTTTGTAGTAATTTTTTAAGCTACTACAAACGTCCGTTTCACCTCTAGTGTTAATAAAATGCAGTATCCTATGGTTTTAATCGTTTGTAGTAATTTCTAAAGCTACTACAAACTACTACAAACGTTTATTTCGTCTCTAGTGTTAATAAAATACAATATCCTATGGTTTAAGTCGTTTGTAGTAATTTTTTAAGCTACTACAAACGTCCGTTTCATCTCTAGTGTTAATAAAATCCAGTGTCCTATGGTTTAAATCGTTAAATCATTTGTAGTAATTTTTTGAGCTACTAAAAACGTCCGTTTCACCTCTAGTGTTTATAAAATGCAGTATCCTATGGTTTCAATCGTTTGTAGTAATTTCTAAAGCAACTACAAACGACTACAAACGTTTATTTCGTCTCTAGTGTTATTAAAAATTATATCCTATGGTTTAAATCGTTTATAGTAATTTTTTAAGCTACTACAAACGACCGTTTCACCTCTAGTGTTAATAAAATGTAGTATCCTATGGTTTAAATCGTTTGTAGTAATTTATTAAGCAACTACAAACAACTACAAACGTTTATTTCGTCTCTAGTGTTAATAAAATACAATATCCTATGGTTTAAGTCGTTTGTAGTAATTTTTTAAGCTACTACAAACGTCCGTTTCATCTCTAGTGTTAATAAAATGCAGTGTCCTATGGTTTAAATCATTTGTAGTAATTTTTTAAGCTACTACAAACGTCAGTTTCACCTCTAGTGTTAATAAAATGCAGTATCCTATGGTTTTCACCGTTTGTAGTAATTTCTAAAGCTACTACAAACGTTTATTTCGTCTCTAGTGTTATTAAAAATTATATCCTATGGTTTAAATCGTTTATAGTAATTTTTTAAGCTACTACAAACGACCGTTTCACCTCTAGTGTTAATAAAATGCAGTATCCTATGGTTTAAATCGTTTGTAGTAATTTATTAAGCAACTACAAACAACTACAAACGTTTATTTCGTCTCTAGTGTTAATAAAATACAATATCCTATGGTTTAAGTCGTTTGTAGTAATTTTTTAAGCTACTACAAAGGTCCGTTTCATCTCAAGTGTTAATAAAATGCAGTGTCCTATGGTTTAAATCGTTTGTAGTAATTTCTTAAGCAACTACAAACTACAAACATTTATTTCGTCTCTAGTGTTAATAAAATACAATATCCTGTGCTTTAAATCGTTTGTAGTAATTTTTTAAGCTACTACATACGACCGTTTCACCTCCAGTGTTAATAAAATGCAGTATCCTATGGTTTAAATCGTTTGTAGTAATTTATTAAGCAACTACAAACAACTACAAACGTTTATTTCGTCTCTAGTGTTAATAAAATATAATATGCTATGATTTAAGTCGTTTGTAGTAATTTTTTAAGCTACTACAAACGTCCGTTTCATCTCTAGTGTTAATAAAATGCAGTGTCCTATGGTTTAAATCATTTGTAGTAATTTTTTAAGCTACTACAAACGTCCGTTTCACCTCTAGTGTTAATAAAATGCAGTATCCTATGGTTTAAATCGTTTGTAGTAATTTCTAAAGCTACTACAAACTACTACAAACGTTTACTTCGTCTCTAGTGTTATTAAAATATAATATCCTATGGTCTAAATCGTTTGTAGTAATTTTTTAAGCTACTACAAACGACCATTTCATCTCTAGTGTTAATAAAATGCAGTGTCCTATGGTTTAAATCGTTTGTAGTAATTTATTAAGCAACTACAAACAACTACAAACGATTATTTCGTCTCTAGTGTTAATAAAATACAATATCATATGGTTTAAATCGTTTGTAGTAATTTTTTAAGCTACTACAAACGTCCGTTTCACCTCTAGTGTTAATAAAATGCAGTATCCTATGGTTTCAATCGTTTGTAGTAATGTTTTAAGCTACTACAAACGACCGTTTCACCTCTAGTGTTAATAAAATGCAGTATCCTATGGTTTAAATCGTTTGTAGTAATTTATTAAGCAACTACAAACAACTACAAACGTTAATTTCGTCTCTAGAGTTAATAAAATACAATATCCTATGATTTAAATCGTTTGTAGTAATTTTTTAAGCTACTATAAACGTCCGTTTCATCTCTAGTGTTAATAAAATGCAGTCTCCTATGGTTTAAATCGTTTGTAGTAATTTTTTAAGCTACTACAAACGTCCGTTTCACCTCTAGTGTTAATAAAATGCAGTATCCTATGGTTTCAATCGTTTGTAGTAATTTATTAAGCAACTACAAACAACTACAAACGTTTATTTCGTCTCTAGTGTTAATAAAATACAATATCCTATGGTTTAAGTCGTTTGTAGTAATTTTTTAAGCTACTACAAACGTCCGTTTCATCTCTAGTGTTAATAAAATGCAGTGTCCAATGGTTTAAATCATTTGTAGTAATTTTTTAAGCTACTACAAACGTCAGTTTCACCTCTAGTGTTAATAAAATGCAGTATCCTATGGTTTAAATCGTTTGTAGTAATTTATTAAGCAACTACAAACGACTACAAACGTTTATTTCGTCTCTAGTGTTATTAAAAATTATATCCTATGGTTTAAATCGTTTATAGTAATTTTTTAAGCTACTACAAACGACCGTTTCACCTCTAGTGTTAATAAAATGCAGTATCCTATGGTTTAAATCGTTTGTAGTAATTTATTAAGCAACTACAAACAACTACAAACGTTTATTTCGTCTCTAGTGTTAATAAAATACAATATCCTATGGTTTAAGTCGTTTGTAGTAATTTTTTAAGCTACTACAAACGTCCGTTTCATCTCTAGTGTTAATAAAATGCAGTGTCCAATGGTTTAAATCATTTGTAGTAATTTTTTAAGCTACTACAAACGTCCGTTTCACCTCTAGTGTTAATAAAATGCAGTATCCTATGGTTTTAATCGTTTGTAGTAATTTCTAAAGCTACTACAAACTAGTACAAACGTTTATTTCATCTCTAGTGTTATTAAAAATTATATCCTATGGTTTAAATCGTTTATAGTAATTTTTTAAGCTACTACAAACGACCGTTTCACCTCTAGTGTTAATAAAATGCAGTATCCTATGGTTTAAATCGTTTGTAGTAATTTATTATGCAACTACAATCAACTACAAACGTTTATTTCGTCTCTAGTGTTAATAAAATACAATATCCTATGGTTTAAGTCGTTTGTAGTAATTTTTTAAGCTACTACAAACGTCCGTTTCATCTCTAGTGTTAATAAAATGCAGTGTCCTATGGTTTAAATCATTTGTAGTAATTTTTTAAGCTACTACAAACGTCCGTTTCACCTCTAGCGTTAATAAAATTCAGTATCCTATGGTTTAAATCGTTTGTAGTAATTTATTAAGCAACTACAAACGTTTATTTCGTCTCTAGTGTTAATAAAAATTATATCCTATGGTTTAAATCGTTTGTAGTAATTTTTTAAGCTACTACAAACGTCCGTTTCATCTCTAGTGTTAATAAAATGCAGTGTCCTATGGTTTAAATCATTTGTAGTAATTTATTAAGCAACTACAAACAACTACAAACGTTTATTTCGTCTCTAGTGTTAATAAAATACAATATCCTATGGTTTAAGTCGTTTGTAGTAATTTTTTAAGCTACTACAAACGTCCGTTTCACCTCTAGTGTTAATAAAATGCAGTATCCTATGGTTTTAATCGTTTGTAGTAATTTCTAAAGCTACTACAAACTACTACAAACGTTTATTTCGTCTCTAGTGTTATTAAAAATTATATCCTATGGTTTAAATCGTTTATAGTAATTTTTTAAGCTACTACAAACGACCGTTTCACCTCTAGTGTTAATAAAATGCAGTATCCTATGGTTTAAATCGTTTGTAGTAATTTATTAAGCAACTACAAACAACTACAAACGTTTATTTCGTCTCTAGTGTTAATAAAATACAATATCCTATGGTTTAAGTCGTTTGCAGTAATTTTTTAAGCTACTACAAACGTCCGTTTCATCTCTAGTGTTAATAAAATGCAGTGTCCAATGGTTTAAATCATTTGTAGTAATTTTTTAAGCTACTACAAACGTCCGTTTCACCTCTAGTGTTAATAAAATGCAGTATCCTATGGTTTAAATCGTTTGTAGTAATTTATTAAGCAACTACAAACAACTACAAACGTTTATTTCGTCTCTAGTGTTATTAAAAATTATATCCTATGGTTTAAATCGTTTGTAGTAATTTATTAAGCAACTACAAACGTCCGTTTCATCTCTAGTGTTGATAAAATGCAGTGTCCTTTTGTTTAAATCGTTTGTAGTAATTTTGTAAGCTACTGCAAACAACTACAAACGTTTATTTCGTCTCTAGTGTTATTAAAAAATAATATCCTATGGTTTAAATCGTTTGTAGTAATTTATTAAGCAACTACAAACAACTACAAACGTTTATTTCGTCTCTAGTGTTAATAAAATACAATATCCTATGGTTTAAATCGTTTGTAGTAATGTTTTAAGCTACTACAAAAGACCGTTTCACCTCTAGTGTTAATAAAATGCAGTATCCTAAGGTTTAAATCGTTTGTAGTAAATTTTTAAGCTACTACAAACGTCCGGTTCATCTCTAGTATTAATAAAATGCAGTATCCTATGGTTTAAATCGTTTGTAGTATTTTTTTAAGCTACTACAAACTACTACAAACGTTTATTTCGTCTCTAGTGTTATTAAAAATTATATCCTATGGTTTAAATCGTTTGCAGTAATTTTTTAAGCTACTACAAACGACCGTTTCACCTCTAGTGTTAATGAAATGCAGTATCCTATGGTTTAAATCGTTTGTAGTAATTTATTAAGCAACTACAAACAACTACAAACATTTATTTCGTCTCTAGTGTTAATAAAATACAATATCCTATGGTTTAAATCGTTTGTAGTAATTTATTAAGCAACTACAAACCTTTATTTCGTCTCTAGTGTTAATAAAATACAATATCCTGTGCTTTAAATCGTTTGTAGTAATTTTTTAAGCTACTACATACGACCGTTTCACCTCTAGTGTTAATAAAATGCAGTATCCTATGGTTTAAATCGTTTGTAGTAATTTATTAAGCAACTACAAACAACTACAAACGTTTATTTCGTCTTTAGTGTTAATAAAATATTATATCCTATGGTTTAAATCGTTTATAGTAATTTTTTAAGCTACTACAAACGTCCGTTTCACCTCTAGTGTTAATAAAATGCAGTATCCTATGGTTTAAATCGTTTGTAGTAATTTATTAAGCATCTACAAACGTTTATTTCGTCTCTAGTGTTAATAAAATACAATATCCTATGGTTTAAATCGTTTGTAGTAATTTTTTAAGCTACTACAAAACTACAAACGTCCGTTTCATCTCTAGTGTTAACAAAATGCAGTGTCCTATGGTTTAAATCGTTTGTAGTAATTTTTTAAGCTACTACAAACGTTCGTTTCACCTCTAGTGTTAATAAAATGCAGTATACTATGGTTTAAATCGTTTGTAATCATTTATTAAGCAACTACAAACTACTACAAACGTTTATTTCGTCCCTAGTGTTAATAAAATACAATATCCTATGGTTTAAATCGTTTGTAGTAATTTTTTAAGCTACTACAAACGTCCGTTTCATCTCTAGTGTTAATAAAATGCAGTGTCCTATGGTTTAAATCGTTTGTAGTAATTTTTTAAGCTACTACAAACGTCCGTTTCACCTCTAGTGTTAATAAAATGCAGTATCCTATGGTTTCAATCGTTTGTAGTAATTTCTAAAGCTACTACAAACTACTACAAACGTTTATTTCGTCTCTAGTGTTATTAAAAATTATATCCTATGGTTTAAATCGTTTGTAGTAATTTTTTAAGCTACTACAAACGACCGTTTCACCTCTAGTGTTAATAAAATGCAGTATCCTATGGTTTAAATCGTTTGTAGTAATTTATTAAGCAACTACAAACGTTTATGTCGTCTTTAGTATTAATAAAATACAATATCCTATGGTTTAAATCGTTTGTAGTAATTTATTAAACAACTACAAACGTTTATTTCGTCTTTAGTATTAATAAAATACAATATCCTATGGTTTAAATCGTTTGTAGTAATTTTTTAAGCTACTACAAATGTCCGTTTCATCTCTAGTGTTAACAAAATGCAGTGTCCTATGGTTTAAATCGTTTGTAGTAATTTTTTAAGCTACTACAAACGTCCGTTTCACCTCTAGTGTTAACAAAATGCTGTATCCTATGGTTTAAATCGTTTGTAGTAATTTATTAAGCAACTACAAACAACTACAAACGTTTATTTCGTCTCTAGTGTTATTAAAAAATAATATCCTATGGTTTAAATCATTTGTAGTAATTTATTAAGCAACTACAAACAACTACAAACGATTATTTCGTCTCTAGTGTTAATAAAATACAATATCATATGGTTTAAATCGTTTGTAGTAATTTTTTAAGCTACCACAAACGTCCGTTTCATCTCTAGTGTTGATAAAATGCAGTCCCCTATGGTTTAAATCGTTTGTAGTAATTTTTTAAGCTCCTACAAACGTCCGTTTCACCTCTAGTATTAATAAAATGCAGTATCCTATGGTTTCAATCGTTTGTAGTAATTTCTAAAGCTACTACAAACTACTACAAACGTTTATTTCGTCTCTAGTGTTATTAAAAATTATATCCTATGGTTTAAATCGTTTGTAGTAATTTTTTAAGCTACAACAAACCTCCGTTTCATTTCTAATGTTAACAAAATGCAGTGTCCTATGGTTTAAATCGTTTGTAGTAATTTTTTAAGCTACTACAAACGTCCGTTTCACCTCTAGTGTTAATAAAATTCAGTATCCTATGGTTTAAATCGTTTGTAGTAATTTATTAAGCAACTACAAACGTTTATTTCGTCTTTAGTATTAATAAAATACAATATCCTATGGTTTAAATCGTTTGTAGTAATTTTTTAAGCCACAACAAACGTCCGTTTCATCTCTAATGTTAACAAAATGCAGTGTCCTATGGTTTAAATCGTTTGTAGTAATTTTTTAAGCTACTACAAACGTTCGTTTCACCTCTAGTGTTAATAAAATGCAGTATACTATGGTTTCAATCGTTTGTAGTAATTTCTAAAGCTACTACAAACTACTACAAACGTTTATTTCGTCTCTAGTGTTATTAAAAATTATATCCTATGGTTTAAATCGTTTGTAGTAATTTTTTAAGCTACAACAAACCTCCGTTTCATTTCTAATGTTAACAAAATGCAGTGTCCTATGGTTTAAATCGTTTGTAGTAATTTTTTAAGCTACTACAAACGTCCGTTTCACCTCTAGTGTTAATAAAATGCAGTATACTATGGTTTCAATCGTTTGTAGTAATTTCTAAAGCTACTACAAACTACTACAAACGTTTATTTCGTCTCTAGTGTTATTAAAAATTATATCCTATGGTTTAAATCGTTTGTAGTAATTTATTAAGCAACTACAAACAACTACAAACGATTATTTCGTCTCTATTGTTAATAAAATACAATATCCTATGGTTTCAATCGTTTGTAGTAATTTCTAAAGCAACTACAAACAACTACAAACGTTTATTTCGTCTTTAGTATTAATAAAATACAATATCCTATGGTTTAAATCGTTTGTAGTAATTTTTTAAGCTACTACAAACGTCCGTTTCATCTCTAGTGTTAACAAAATGCAGTGTCCTATGGTTTAAATCGTTTGTAGTAATTTTTTAAGCTACTACAAACGTCCGTTTCATTTCTAGTGTTAATAAAATGCAGTGTCCTATGGTTTAAATCGTTTGTAGTAATTTATTAAGCAACTACAAACAACTACAAACGTTTATTTCGTCTCTAGTGTTAATAAAATACAATATCCTATGGTTTAAGTCGTTTGTAGTAATTTTTTAAGCTACTACAAACGTCCGTTTCACCTCTAGTGTTAATAAAATGCAGTATCCTATGGTTTTAATCGTTTGTAGTAATTTCTAAAGCTACTACAAACTACTACAAACGTTTATTTCGTCTCTAGTGTTATTAAAAATTATATCCTATGGTTTAAATCGTTTATAGTAATTTTTTAAGCTACTACAAACGACCGTTTCACCTCTAGTGTTAATAAAATGCAGTATCCTATGGTTTAAATCGTTTGTAGTAATTTATTAAGCAACTACAAACAACTACAAACGTTTATTTCGTCTCTAGTGTTAATAAAATACAATATCCTATGGTTTAAGTCGTTTGCAGTAATTTTTTAAGCTACTACAAACGTCCGTTTCATCTCTAGTGTTAATAAAATGCAGTGTCCAATGGTTTAAATCATTTGTAGTAATTTTTTAAGCTACTACAAACGTCCGTTTCACCTCTAGTGTTAATAAAATGCAGTATCCTATGGTTTAAATCGTTTGTAGTAATTTATTAAGCAACTACAAACAACTACAAACGTTTATTTCGTCTCTAGTGTTATTAAAAATTATATCCTATGGTTTAAATCGTTTGTAGTAATTTATTAAGCAACTACAAACCACTACAAACGTTTCTTTCGTCTCTAGTGTTAATAAAATGCAGTGTCCTATGGTTTAAATCGTTTTTAGTAATTTTTTAAGCTACTACAAACGTCCGTTTCACCTCTAGCGTTAATAAAATTCAGTATCCTATGGTTTAAATCGTTTGTAGTAATTTATTAAGCAACTACAAACGTTTATGTCGTCTTTAGTATTAATAAAATACAATATCCTATGGTTTAAATCGTTTGTAGTAATTTATTAAACAACTACAAACGTTTATTTCGTCTTTAGTATTAATAAAAACAATATCCTATGGTTTAAATCGTTTGTAGTAATTTTTTAAGCTACTACAAACGTCCGTTTCACCTCTAGTGTTAACAAAATGCAGTATCCTATGGTTTAAATCGTTTGTAGTAATTTATTAAGCAACTACAAACGTTTATTTCGTCTGTAGTGTTATTAAAAATTATATCCTATGGTTTAAATCGTTTGTAGTAATTTTTTAAGCTACTACAAACGTCCGTTTCACCTCTAGTGTTAATAAAATGCAGTATCCTATGGTTTTAATCGTTTGTAGTAATTTCTAAAGCTACTACAAACAACTACAAACGTTTATTTCGTCTCTAGTGTTAATAAAATACAATATCCTATGGTTTAAATCGTTTGTAGTAATTTTTTAAGCTACTACAAACAACCGTTTCTCCTCTAGTGTTAATAAAATGCAGTATCCTATGGTTTAAATCGTTTGTAGTAATTTATTAAGCAACTACAAACAACTACAAACGTTTATTTCGTCTGTAGTGTTATTAAAAATTATATCCTATGGTTTAAATCGTTTGTAGTAATTTTTTAAGCTACTACAAACGTCCGTTTCACCTCTAGTGTTAATAAAATTCAGTATCCTATGGTTTAAATCGTTTGTAGTAATTTATTAAGCAACTACAAACGTTTATTTCGTCTTTAGTATTAATAAAATACAATATCCTATGGTTTAAATCGTTTGTAGTAATTTTTTAAGCTACAACAAACGTCCGTTTCATCTCTAATGTTAACAAAATGCAGTGTCCTATGGTTTAAATCGTTTGTAGTAATTTTTTAAGCTACTACAAACGTCCGTTTCACCTCTAGTGTTAATAAAATGCAGTATACTATGGTTTCAATCGTTTGTAGTAATTTCTAAAGCTACTACAAACTACTACAAACGTTTATTTCGTCTCTAGTGTTATTAAAAATTATATCCTATGGTTTAAATCGTTTATAGTAATTTTTTAAGCTACTACAAACGACCGTTTCACCTCTAGTGTTAATAAAATGCAGTATCCTATGGTTTAAATCGTTTGTAGTAATTTATTAAGCAACTACAAACGTTTATGTCGTCTTTAGTATTAATAAAATACAATATCCTATGGTTTAAATCGTTTGTAGTAATTTATTAAACAACTACAAACGTTTATTTCGTCTTTAGTATTAATAAAATACAATATCCTATGGTTTAAATCTTTTGTAGTAATTTTTTAAGCTACTACAAATGTCCGTTTCATCTCTAGTGTTAACAAAATGCAGTGTCCTATGGTTTAAATCGTTTGTAGTAATTTTTTAAGCTACTACAAACGTCCGTTTCACCTCTAGTGTTAACAAAATGCTGTATCCTATGGTTTAAATCGTTTGTAGTAATTTATTAAGCAACTACAAACAACTACAAACGTTTATTTCGTCTCTAGTGTTATTAAAAAATAATATCCTATGGTTTAAATCATTTGTAGTAATTTATTAAGCAACTACAAACAACTACAAACGATTATTTCGTCTCTAGTGTTAATAAAATACAATATCATATGGTTTAAATCGTTTGTAGTAATTTTTTAAGCTACCACAAACGTCCGTTTCATCTCTAGTGTTAATAAAATGCAGTCCCCTATGGTTTATATCGTTTGTAGTAATTTTTTAAGCTCCTACAAACGTCCGTTTCACCTCTAGTATTAATAAAATGCAGTATCCTATGGTTTCAATCGTTTGTAGTAATTTCTAAAGCTACTACAAACTACTACAAACGTTTATTTCGTCTCTAGTGTTATTAAAAATTATATCCTATGGTTTAAATCGTTTGCAGTAATTTTTTAAGCTACTACAAACGACCGTTTCACCTCTAGTTTTAATAAAATGCAGTATCCTATGGTTTAAATCGTTTGTAGTAATTTATTAAGCAACTACAAACGTTTATTTCTTCTTTAGTATTAATAAAATACAATATCCTATGGTTTAAATCGTTTGTAGTAATTTATTAAGCTACTACAAACGTCCGTTTCACCTCTAGTGTTAATAAAATGCAGTATCCTATGGTTTTAATCGTTTGTAGTAATTTCTAAAGCTACTACAAACAAATACAAACGTTTATTTCGTCTCTAGTGTTAATAAAATACAATATCCTATGGTTTAAATCGTTTGTAGTAATTTTTTAAGCTACTACAAACGTCCGTTTCACCTCTAGTGTTAATAAAATTCAGTATCCTATGGTTTAAATCGTTTGTAGTAATTTATTAAGCAACTACAAACGTTTATTTCGTCTTTAGTATTAATAAAATACAATATCCTATGGTTTAAATCGTTTGTAGTAATTTATTAAGCAACTACAAACGTTTATTTCGTCTTTAGTATTAATAAAATACAATATCCTATGGTTTAAATCGTTTGTAGTAATTTTTTAAGCTACTACAAACGTCCGTTTCATCTCTAGTGTTAACAAAATGCAGTGTCCTATGGTTTAAATCGTTTGTAGTAATTTTTTAAGCTACTACAAACGTCCGTTTCACCTCTAGTGTTAATAAAATGCAGTATCCTATGGTTTCAATCGTTTGTAGTAATTTCTAAAGCTACTACAAACTACTACAAACGTTTATTTCGTCTCTAGTGTTATTAAAAATTATATCCTATGGTTTAAATCGTTTGTAGTAATTTATTAAGCAACTACAAACAACTACAAACGTTTATTTCGTCTGTAGTGTTATTAAAAATTATATACTATGGTTTAAATCGTTTGTAGTAATTTTTTAAGCTACTACAAACGTCCGTTTCACCTCTAGTGTTAATAAAATTCAGTATCCTATGGTTTAAATCGTTTGTAGTAATTTATTAAGCAACTACAAACGTTTATTTCGTCTGTAGTGTTATTAAAAATTATATCCTATGGTTTAAATCGTTTGTAGTAATTTTTTAAGCTACTACAAACGTCCGTTTCATCTCTAATGTTAACAAAATGCAGTGTCCTATGGTTTAAATCGTTTGTAGTAATTTTTTAAGCTACTACAAACGTCCGTTTCACCTCTAGTGTTAATGAAATGCAGTATCCTATGGTTTAAATCGTTTGTAGTAATTTATTAAGCAACTACAAACAACTACAAACGATTATTTCGTCTCTATTGTTAATAAAATACAATATCCTATGGTTTCAATCGTTTGTAGTAATTTCTAAAGCAACTACAAACAACTACAAACGTTTATTTCGTCTTTAGTATTAATAAAATACAATATCCTATGGTTTAAATCGTTTGTAGTAATTTTTTAAGCTACTACAAACGTCCGTTTCATCTCTAGTGTTAACAAAATGCAGTGTCCTATGGTTTAAATCGTTTGTAGTAATTTTTTAAGCTACTACAAACGTCCGTTTCATCTCTAGTGTTAATAAAATGCAGTGTCCTATGGTTTAAATCGTTTGTAGTAATTTATTAAGCAACTACAAACAACTACAAACGTTTATTTCGTCTCTAGTGTTAATAAAATACAATATCCTATGGTTTAAGTCGTTTGTAGTAATTTTTTAAGCTACTACAAACGTCCGTTTCACCTCTAGTGTTAATAAAATGCAGTATCCTATGGTTTTAATCGTTTGTAGTAATTTCTAAAGCTACTACAAACTACTACAATCGTTTATTTCGTCTCTAGTGTTATTAAAAATTATATCCTATGGTTTAAATCGTTTATAGTAATTTTTTAAGCTACTACAAACGACCGTTTCACCTCTAGTGTTAATAAAATGCAGTATCCTATGGTTTAAATCGTTTGTAGTAATTTATTAAGCAACTACAAACAACTACAAACGTTTATTTCGTCTCTAGTGTTAATAAAATACAATATCCTATGGTTTAAGTCGTTTGCAGTAATTTTTTAAGCTACTACAAACGTCCGTTTCATCTCTAGTGTTAATAAAATGCAGTGTCCAATGGTTTAAATCATTTGTAGTAATTTTTTAAGCTACTACAAACGTCCGTTTCACCTCTAGTGTTTATAAAATGCAGTATCCTATGGTTTAAATCGTTTGTAGTAATTTATTAAGCAACTACAAACGTTTATGTCGTCTTTAGTATTAATAAAATACAATATCCTATGGTTTAAATCGTTTGTAGTAATTTATTAAACAACTACAAACGTTTATTTCGTCTTTAGTATTAATAAAATACAATATCCTATGGTTTAAATCGTTTGTAGTAATTTTTTAAGCTACTACA
Organism: Trichopria drosophilae; assembly: GCA_030407085.1. NCBI lineage: Eukaryota > Metazoa > Arthropoda > Insecta > Hymenoptera > Diapriidae > Trichopria > Trichopria drosophilae. The sequence continues at coordinate 114,540,822 of CM059583.1, forward strand.
AACGTCCGTTTCATCTCTAGTGTTAACAAAATGCAGTGTCCTATGGTTTAAATCGTTTGTAGTAATTTTTTAAGCTACTACAAACGTCCGTTTCACCTCTAGTGTTAACAAAATGCAGTATCCTATGGTTTAAATCGTTTGTAGTAATTTATTAAGCAACTACAAACAACTACAAACGTTTATTTCGTCTCTAGTGTTATTAAAAAATAATATCCTATGGTTTAAATCATTTGTAGTAATTTATTAAGCAACTACAAACAACTACAAACGATTATTTCGTCTCTAGTGTTAATAAAATACAATATCATATGGTTTAAATCGTTTGTAGTAATTTTTTAAGCTACTACAAACGTCCGTTTCATCTCTAGTGTTAATAAAATGCAGTCTCCTATGGTTTAAATCGTTTGTAGTAATTTTTTAAGCTCCTACAAACGTCCGTTTCACCTCTAGTATTAATAAAATGCAGTATCCTATGGTTTCAATCGTTTGTAGTAATTTCTAAAGCTACTACAAACTACTACAAACGTTTATTTCGTCTCTAGTGTTATTAAAAATTATATCCTATGGTTTAAATCGTTTGCAGTAATTTTTTAAGCTACTACAAACGACCGTTTCACCTCTAGTTTTAATAAAATGCAGTATCCTATGGTTTAAATCGTTTGTAGTAATTTATTAAGCAACTACAAACGTTTATTTCGTCTTTAGTATTAATAAAATACAATATCCTATGGTTTAAATCGTTTGTAGTAATTTATTAAGCAACTACAAACGTTTATTTCGTCTGTAGTGTTATTAAAAATTATATCCTATGGTTTAAATCGTTTGTAGTAATTTTTTAAGCTACTACAAACGTCCGTTTCACCTCTAGTGTTAATAAAATGCAGTATCCTATGGTTTTAATCGTTTGTAGTAATTTCTAAAGCTACTACAAACAACTACAAACGTTTATTTCGTCTCTAGTGTTAATAAAATACAATATCCTATGGTTTAAATCGTTTGTAGTAATTTTTTAAGCTACTACAAACGACCGTTTCTCCTCTAGTGTTAATAAAATGCAGTATCCTATGGTTTAAATCGTTTGTAGTAATTTATTAAGCAACTACAAACAACTACAAACGTTTATTTCGTCTGTAGTGTTATTAAAAATTATATCCTATGGTTTAAATCGTTTGTAGTAATTTTTTAAGCTACTACAAACGTCCGTTTCACCTCTAGTGTTAATAAAATTCAGTATCCTATGGTTTAAATCGTTTGTAGTAATTTATTAAGCAACTACAAACGTTTATTTCGTCTTTAGTATTAATAAAATACAATATCCTATGGTTTAAATCGTTTGTAGTAATTTTTTAAGCTACAACAAACGTCCGTTTCATCTCTAATGTTAACAAAATGCAGTGTCCTATGGTTTAAATCGTTTGTAGTAATTTTTTAAGCTACTACAAACGTTCGTTTCACCTCTAGTGTTAATAAAATGCAGTATACTATGGTTTCAATCGTTTGTAGTAATTTCTAAAGCTACTACAAACTACTACAAACGTTTATTTCGTCTCTAGTGTTATTAAAAATTATATCCTATGGTTTAAATCGTTTGTAGTAATTTTTTAAGCTACAACAAACCTCCGTTTCATCTCTAATGTTAACAAAATGCAGTGTCCTATGGTTTAAATCGTTTGTAGTAATTTTTTAAGCTACTACAAACGTCCGTTTCACCTCTAGTGTTAATAAAATGCAGTATACTATGGTTTCAATCGTTTGTAGTAATTTCTAAAGCTACTACAAACTACTACAAACGTTTATTTCGTCTCTAGTGTTATTAAAAATTATATCCTATGGTTTAAATCGTTTGTAGTAATTTTTTAAGCTACTACAAACGACCGTTTCACCTCTAGTGTTAATGAAATGCAGTATCCTATGGTTTAAATCGTTTGTAGTAATTTATTAAGCAACTACAAACAACTACAAACGATTATTTCGTCTCTATTGTTAATAAAATACAATATCCTATGGTTTCAATCGTTTGTAGTAATTTCTAAAGCAACTACAAACAACTACAAACGTTTATTTCGTCTTTAGTATTAATAAAATACAATATCCTATGGTTTAAATCGTTTGTAGTAATTTTTTAAGCTACTACAAACGTCCGTTTCATCTCTAGTGTTAACAAAATGCAGTGTCCTATGGTTTAAATCGTTTGTAGTAATTTTTTAAGCTACTACAAACGTCCGTTTCATTTCTAGTGTTAATAAAATGCAGTGTCCTATGGTTTAAATCGTTTGTAGTAATTTATTAAGCAACTACAAACAACTACAAACGTTTATTTCGTCTCTAGTGTTAATAAAATACAATATCCTATGGTTTAAGTCGTTTGTAGTAATTTTTTAAGCTACTACAAACGTCCGTTTCACCTCTAGTGTTAATAAAATGCAGTATCCTATGGTTTTAATCGTTTGTAGTAATTTCTAAAGCTACTACAAACTACTACAATCGTTTATTTCGTCTCTAGTGTTATTAAAAATTATATCCTATGGTTTAAATCGTTTATAGTAATTTTTTAAGCTACTACAAACGACCGTTTCACCTCTAGTGTTAATAAAATGCAGTATCCTATGGTTTAAATCGTTTGTAGTAATTTATTAAGCAACTACAAACAACTACAAACGTTTATTTCGTCTCTAGTGTTATTAAAAATTATATCCTATGGTTTAAATCGTTTGTAGTAATTTATTAAGCAACTACAAACCACTACAAACGTTTCTTTCGTCTCTAGTGTTAACAAAATGCAGTATCCTATGGTTTAAATCGTTTGTAGTAATTTATTAAGCAACTACAAACAACTACAAACGTTTATTTCGTCTCTAGTGTTATTAAAAAATAATATCCTATGGTTTAAATCATTTGTAGTAATTTATTAAGCAACTACAAACAACTACAAACGATTATTTCGTCTCTAGTGTTAATAAAATACAATATCATATGGTTTAAATCGTTTGTAGTAATTTTTTAAGCTACTACAAACGTCCGTTTCATCTCTAGTGTTAATAAAATGCAGTCTCCTATGGTTTAAATCGTTTGTAGTAATTTTTTAAGCTACTACAAACGTCCGTTTCACCTCTAGTGTTAATAAAATGCAGTATCCTATGGTTTAAATCGTTTGTAGTAATTTATTAAGCAACTACAAACGTTTATTTCGTCTGTAGTGTTATTAAAAATTATATCCTATGGTTTAAATCGTTTGTAGTAATTTTTTAAGCTACTACAAACGTCCGTTTCACCTCTAGTGTTAATAAAATGCAGTATCCTATGGTTTTAATCGTTTGTAGTAATTTCTAAAGCTACTACAACTACAAACGTTTATTTCGTCTCTAGTGTTAATAAAATACAATATCCTATGGTTTAAATCGTTTGTAGTAATTTTTTAAGCTACTACAAACGACCGTTTCTCCTCTAGTGTTAATAAAATGCAGTATCCTATGGTTTAAATCGTTTGTAGTAATTTATTAAGCAACTACAAACAACTACAAACGTTTATTTCGTCTGTAGTGTTATTAAAAATTATATCCTATGGTTTAAATCGTTTGTAGTAATTTTTTAAGCTACTACAAACGTCCGTTTCACCTCTAGTGTTAATAAAATGCAGTGTCCAATGGTTTAAATCATTTGTAGTAATTTTTTAAGCTACTACAAACGTCCGTTTCACCTCTAGTGTTTATAAAATGCAGTATCCTATGGTTTCAATCGTTTGTAGTAATTTCTAAAGCAACTACAAACGACTACAAACGTTTGTTTCGTTTCTAGTGTTATTAAATAATAATATCCTATGGTTTAAATCGATTGTAGTAATTTTTTAAGCTACTACAAACGTCCGTTTCACCTCTAGTGTTAATAAAATGCAGTATCCTATGGTTTAAATCGTTTGTAGTAATTTATTAAGCAACTACAAACAACTACAAACGTTTATTTCGTCTCTAGTGTTATTGAAAATTATATCCTATGGTTTAAATCGTTTGTAGTAATTTATTAAGCAACTACAAACCACTACAAACGTTTCTTTCGTCTCTAGTGTTAATAAAATGCAGTGTCCTATGGTTTAAATCGTTTTTAGTAATTTTTAAGCTACTACAAACGTCCGTTTCACCTCTAGCGTTAATAAAATTCAGTATCCTATGGTTTAAATCGTTTGTAGTAATTTATTAAGCAACTACAAACGTTTATGTCGTCTTTAGTATTAATAAAATACAATATCCTATGGTTTAAATCGTTTGTAGTAATTTATTAAACAACTACAAACGTTTATTTCGTCTTTAGTATTAATAAAAACAATATCCTATGGTTTAAATCGTTTGTAGTAATTTTTTAAGCTACTACAAACGTCCGTTTCACCTCTAGTGTTAACAAAATGCAGTATCCTATGGTTTAAATCGTTTGTAGTAATTTATTAAGCAACTACAAACAACTACAAACGTTTATTTCGTCTCTAGTGTTATTAAAAAATAATATCCTATGGTTTAAATCATTTGTAGTAATTTATTAAGCAACTACAAACAACTACAAACGATTATTTCGTTTCTAGTGTTAATAAAATACAATATCATATGGTTTAAATCGTTTGTAGTAATTTTTTACGCTACTACAAACGTCCGTTTCATCTCTAGTGTTAATAAAATGCAGTCTCCTATGGTTTAAATCGTTTGTAGTAATTTTTTAAGCTCCTACAAACGTCCGTTTCACCTCTAGTATTAATAAAATGCAGTATCCTATGGTTTCAATCGTTTGTAGTAATTTCTAAAGCTACTACAAACTACTACAAACGTTTATTTCGTCTCTAGTGTTATTAAAAATTATATCCTATGGTTTAAATCGTTTGCAGTAATTTTTTAAGCTACTACAAACGACCGTTTCACCTCTAGTTTTAATAAAATGCAGTATCCTATGGTTTAAATCGTTTGTAGTAATTTATTAAGCAACTACAAACGTTTATTTCGTCTTTAGTATTAATAAAATACAATATCCTATGGTTTAAATCGTTTGTAGTAATTTATTAAGCAACTACAAACGTTTATTTCGTCTGTAGTGTTATTAAAAATTATATCCTATGGTTTAAATCGTTTGTAGTAATTTTTTAAGCTACTACAAACGTCCGTTTCACTTCTAGTGTTAATAAAATGCAGTATCCTATGGTTTTAATCGTTTGTAGTAATTTCTAAAGCTACTACAAACAACTACAAACGTTTATTTCGTCTCTAGTGTTAATAAAATACAATATCCTATGGTTTAAATCGTTTGTAGTAATTTTTTAAGCTACTACAAACGACCGTTTCTCCTCTAGTGTTAATAACATGCAGTATCCTATGGTTTAAATCGTTTGTAGTAATTTATTAAGCAACTACAAACAACTACAAACGTTTATTTCGTCTGTAGTGTTATTAAAAATTATATCCTATGGTTTAAATCGTTTGTAGTAATTTTTTAAGCTACTACAAACGTCCGTTTCACCTCTAGTGTTAATAAAATTCAGTATCCTATGGTTTAAATCGTTTGTAGTAATTTATTAAGCAACTACAAACGTTTATTTCGTCTTTAGTATTAATAAAATACAATATCCTATGGTTTAAATCGTTTGTAGTAATTTTTTAAGCTACAACAAACGTCCGTTTCATCTCTAATGTTAACAAAATGCAGTGTCCTATGGTTTAAATCGTTTGTAGTAATTTTTTAAGCTACTACAAACGTCCGTTTCACCTCTAGTGTTAATAAAATGCAGTATACTATGGTTTCAATCGTTTGTAGTAATTTTTTAAGCTCCTACAAACGTCCGTTTCACCTCTAGTATTAATAAAATGCAGTATCCTATGGTTTCAATCGTTTGTAGTAATTTCTAAAGCTACTACAAACTACTACAAACGTTTATTTCGTCTCTAGTGTTATTAAAAATTATATCCTATGGTTTAAATCGTTTGTAGTAATTTTTTAAGCTACTACAAACGACCGTTTCAACTCTAGTGTTAATGAAATGCAGTATCCTATGGTTTAAATCGTTTGTAGTAATTTATTAAGCAACTACAAACAACTACAAACGATTATTTCGTCTCTATTGTTAATAAAATACAATATCCTATGGTTTCAATCGTTTGTAGTAATTTCTAAAGCAACTACAAACAACTACAAACGTTTATTTCGTCTTTAGTATTAATAAAATACAATATCCTATGGTTTAAATCGTTTGTAGTAATTTTTTAAGCTACTACAAACGTCCGTTTCATCTCTAGTGTTAACAAAATGCAGTGTCCTATGGTTTAAATCGTTTGTAGTAATTTTTTAAGCTACTACATACGACCGTTTCACCTCTAGTGTAATAAAATGCAGTATCCTATGGTTTCAATGGTTTGTAGTAATTTCTAAAGCTACTACAAACTACTACAAACGTTTATTTCGTCTCTAGTGTTATTAAGAAATAAAATCTTATGGTTTAAATCGTTTGTAGTAATTTTTTAACCTACTACAAACGACCGTTTCACCTCTAGTTTTAATAAAATGCACTATCCTATGGTTTAAATCGTTTGTAGTAATTTATTAAGCAACTACAAACAACTACAAACGATTATTTCGTCTCTAGTGTTAATAAAATACAATATCATATGGTTTAAATCGTTTGTAGTAATTTTTTAAGCTACTACAAACGTCCGTTTCATCTCTAGTGTTAATAAAATGCAGTGTCCTATGGTTTAAATCGTTTGTAGTAATTTATTAAGCAACTACAAACAACTACAAACGTTTATTTCGTCTCTAGTGTTAATAAAATACAATATCCTATGGTTTAAGTCGTTTGTAGTAATTTTTTAAGCTACTACAAACGTCCGTTTCACCTCTAGTGTTAATAAAATGCAGTGTCCTATGGTTTTAATCGTTTGTAGTAATTTCTAAAGCTACTACAAACTACTACAATCGTTTATTTCGTCTCTAGTGTTATTAAAAATTATATCCTATGGTTTAAATCGTTTATAGTAATTTTTTAAGCTACTACAAACGACCGTTTCACCTCTAGTGTTAATAAAATGCAGTATCCTATGGTTTAAATCGTTTGTAGTAATTTATTAAGCAACTACAAACAACTACAAACGTTTATTTCGTCTCTAGTGTTAATAAAATACAATATCCTATGGTTTAAGTCGTTTGCAGTAATTTTTTAAGCTACTACAAACGTCCGTTTCATCTCTAGTGTTTATAAAATGCAGTATCCTATGGTTTCAATCGTTTGTAGTAATTTCTAAAGCAACTACAAACGACTACAAACGTTTGTTTCGTTTCTAGTGTTATTAAATAATAATATCCTATGGTTTAAATCGATTGTAGTAATTTTTTAAGCTACTACAAACGTCCGTTTCACCTCTAGTGTTAATAAAATGCAGTGTCCAATGGTTTAAATCATTTGTAGTAATTTTTTAAGCTACTACAAACGTCCGTTTCACCTCTAGTGTTTATAAAATGCAGTATCCTATGGTTTCAATCGTTTGTAGTAATTTCTAAAGCAACTACAAACGACTACAAACGTTTGTTTCGTTTCTAGTGTTATTAAATAATAATATCCTATGGTTTAAATCGATTGTAGTAATTTTTTAAGCTACTACAAACTTCCGTTTCACCTCTAGTGTTAATAAAATGCAGTATCCTATGGTTTAAATCGTTTGTAGTAATTTATTAAGCAACTACAAACAACTACAAACGTTTATTTCGTCTCTAGTGTTATTAAAAATTATATCCTATGGTTTAAATCGTTTGTAGTAATTTATTAAGCAACTACAAACCACTACAAACGTTTCTTTCGTCTCTAGTGTTAATAAAATGCAGTGTCCTATGGTTTAAATCGTTTTTAGTAATTTTTTAAGCTACTACAAACGTCCGTTTCACCTCTAGCGTTAATAAAATTCAGTATCCTATGGTTTAAATCGTTTGTAGTAATTTATTAAGCAACTACAAACGTTTATGTCGTCTTTAGTATTAATAAAATACAATATCCTATGGTTTAAATCGTTTGTAGTAATTTATTAAACAACTACAAACGTTTATTTCGTCTTTAGTATTAATAATAACAATATCCTATGGTTTAAATCGTTTGTAGTAATTTTTTAAGCTACTACAAACGTCCGTTTCATCTCTAGTGTTAACAAAATGCAGTGTCCTATGGTTTAAATCGTTTGTAGTAATTTTTTAAGCTACTACAAACGTCCGTTTCACCTCTAGTGTTAACAAAATGCAGTATCCTATGGTTTAAATCGTTTGTAGTAATTTATTAAGCAACTACAAACAACTACAAACGTTTATTTCGTCTCTAGTGTTATTAAAAAATAATATCCTATGGTTTAAATCATTTGTAGTAATTTATTAAGCAACTACAAACAACTACAAACGATTATTTCGTCTCTAGTGTTAATAAAATACAATATCATATGGTTTAAATCGTTTGTAGTAATTTTTTAAGCTACTACAAACGTCCGTTTCATCTCTAGTGTTAATAAAATGCAGTCTCCTATGGTTTAAATCGTTTGTAGTAATTTTTTAAGCTCCTACAAACGTCCGTTTCACCTCTAGTATTAATAAAATGCAGTATCCTATGGTTTCAATCGTTTGTAGTAATTTCTAAAGCTACTACAAACTACTACAAACGTTTATTTCGTCTCTAGTGTTATTAAAAATTATATCCTATGGTTTAAATCGTTTGCAGTAATTTTTTAAGCTACTACAAACGACCGTTTCACCTCTAGTTTTAATAAAATGCAGTATCCTATGGTTTAAATCGTTTGTAGTAATTTATTAAGCAACTACAAACGTTTATTTCGTCTTTAGTATTAATAAAATACAATATCCTATGGGTTAAATCGTTTGTAGTAATTTATTAAGCAACTACAAACGTTTATTTCGTCTGTAGTGTTATTAAAAATTATATCCTATGGTTTAAATCGTTTGTAGTAATTTTTTAAGCTACTACAAACGTCCGTTTCACCTCTAGTGTTAATAAAATGCAGTATCCTATGGTTTTAATCGTTTGTAGTAATTTCTAAAGCTACTACAAACAACTACAAACGTTTATTTCGTCTCTAGTGTTAATAAAATACAATATCCTATGGTTTAAATCGTTTGTAGTAATTTTTTAAGCTACTACAAACGTCCGTTTCACCTCTAGTGTTAATGAAATGCAGTATCCTATGGTTTAAATCGTTTGTAGTAATTTATTAAGCAACTACAAACAACTACAAACGATTATTTCGTCTCTATTGTTAATAAAATACAATATCCTATGGTTTCAATCGTTTGTAGTAATTTCTAAAGCAACTACAAACAACTACAAACGTTTATTTCGTCTTTAGTATTAATAAAATACAATATCCTATGGTTTAAATCGTTTGTAGTAATTTTTTAAGCTACTACAAACGTCCGTTTCATCTCTAGTGTTAACAAAATGCAGTGTCCTATGGTTTAAATCGTTTGTAGTAATTTTTTAAGCTACTACAAACGTCCGTTTCACCTCTAGTGTTAATAAAATGCAGTATCCTATAGTTTCAATCGTTTGTAGTAATTTCTAAAGCTACTACAAACTACTACAAACGTTTATTTCATCTCTAGTGTTATTAAAAATTATATCCTATGGTTTAAATCGTTTGTAGTAATTTTTTAAGCTACTACAAACGACCGTTTCACCTCTAGTGTTAATAAAATGCAGTATCCTATGGTTTAAATCGTTTGTAGTAATTTATTAAGCAACTACAAACAACTACAAACGATTATTTCGTCTCTAGTGTTAATAAAATACAATATCCTATGGTTTAAATCGTTTGTAGTAAATTTTTAAGCTACTACAAAAGTCCGTTTCATCTCTAGTGTTAATAAAATGCAGTGTCCTATGGTTTAAATCGTTTGTAGTAATTTTTTAAGCTACTACAAACGTCCGTTTCACCTCTAGTGTTAATAAAATGCAGTATCCTATGGTTTCAATCGTTTGTAGTAATTTCTAAAGCAACTACAAACAACTACAAACGTTTATTTCGTCTCTAGTATTAATAAAATACAATATCCTATGGTTTAAATCGTTTGTAGTAATTTATTAAGCAACTACAAACAACTACAAACGTTTATTTCGTCTCTAGTATTAATAAAATACAATATCCTATGGTTTAAATCGTTTGTAGTAATTTATTAAGCAACTACAAACAACTACAAACGTTTATTTCGTCTCTATCGTTATTAAAATACAATATCGTATGGTTTAAATCGTTTGTAATAATTTTTTAAGCTACTACAAACGTCCGTTTCACCTATAGTGTTAATAAAATACAATATCCAGTTCTGCTTGTCACCGCCAGGCGGACACGGGACGTTCGCAGCTCGACGATGCAGAAATGGATTTCCAGTTGGTCATAAGGAATTCAGCCGTCAAACTTTCAGACTGCACGTAGCGCCTTACTTGTAAGGTGCGGACAAGAGTCGACATATATCGACGTCTCTTGCGAAAAATAGCAGATATATTTTTCTTTAGGGTCGTGTACATCCTATGTTGATACTTATCCGTATCATGGATGAAGACGTTGCATACTTTTTTTAGATTACTGCATTTCTACTAACAGAAAAATAAACATAACTGCGTTCAGTAGAACAAAGTCAAATTATTTACTTCTTCACCCATTAACGCCGGGAACCGGAGATTTTGTTGCACTTTTTCAATCGTCGTTCTCATGGCCATAAACGATCGAGGAATAATTATTGAGACCCTATGTTTCTTATTGTTTTCGGGTATGCTCTTTAAGAATCCGATCTTAAAATTTTATTTTTTCAGCCACAATATTAAATATGGCGGCTTTTATTTGAAAAAATATTGAAAAAAATATAAAATTTAAAAAAGAAATTTTTTTTCACATTGTAACCGATGGAGAATTTTTTTCTGTCTTTCACGATCGGTGAACAAAATAGTTGTAGTTTCACAGGCATTTTTTTAAAATTATGATTTTCATCATTTTATTAACAAAATGGCGGTTTGACCCCTTCTCTGAGATCAATGAAAACCTGCAAATGACTCGAGACCATACCGATCGATTGATTTATCTGAAACTTGGTGTACTAAGGTTTCAAAAATTGATATCAAATTTGATATCAGATTTGAGAAATTCAAAATGGCGGATTCAATATGGCGGACTAATTTTGTAAAATGTCGTGAATGGGATCGATATTTGTTACTCGGGGGTTTTCGGGGTCGCTGAATACGGATTTGACATCAGATTTACAAGTCTGATATCTGATTAATGAAATTCGAAATGTCACATCTACATATTATATTTATATTTATATATGTACCGCGTGGAAGTTGCACGATCGGGTTTACATCTCATCGGGGTGCTTTATTCGGGTGGTTCCCCCTTGTAGTCCAGGAAATGGGGCCTAAAATATTGCAAAACCTGGCAATTTTTTCGACGTGCATTGATTTGCATGAAAATTTAGGGTTACGCTCAGTATACCCCCCTCTTCAAAATCTATATTGTGCCGATCAGATGAAAATGAAGGTAATTTACTCGCTTTGTATATTGTACCGAAAAAATGCAATTGATACTTTTGCCGTAGCGTCCTTAATTTTTATGTTACATATTCGCTTTAAACGCCATTTTTTAGAGAATTCCAAGCTCCTGTGAGTTTCATTATTTTATAGTCCTTAGTTTTTTATATTCACAAGTTTAAAGGGGTCAATGAAGGTAGTTTCCGTGCTTAGTTTTGACATTCAAACGGCCATAACTCAGTCGAATTTAATCGTACGAAGAAAATAAAAAAAAAAACAAATTGTTCAGCATAAAAAGACCTACATTTTTTGTCTAATATCATTTTTTAGTAACTTTGTTATTTTTGCTGAAATTCAAAGAAAAAGACAATTTTTTAAGAAATTCAATATTTTCTTTCGACAGTATATCAAACATTTTTCGGAATTTAGGCTTCTAAAACCGGTAAAACTTCCAGAACCTATTGTTGATATCTATATAAGTACATTGCAAAAGGATTACGTTCAATTTCAATTTGGGCCGGTAGGGCATCACTTTTATTACCGATTTTTGTTTCCAAAAGTCAAGAAAATAATTTTATGTTCGTCATAACTCCGTCAGTATTCATCCAAACGACTCCACTAGGTGCTCAATTTAAATCTCATTTCAAGTACTGTAAAAAATGTCTTATAAGTTGTTAAAATAAAACGTTAGGTTTCCCGATATTTGAAGTTGAAATGTTCGATTTTTACTATCATCCAATTCGGCTTGACCTGTAAGGAGCCATAACTTGGGTTCTATAGCACCTAAAACAAAAAATAAAAAACAATCTCTTTGTTATTTAATTACCTGAATAATATAAACGCAAATTATTTTGAAAATGAAAAGATTTCGCACGAAATTAAAAACAGATTTCAAATTTTTAATGCTATAGAATAACTTGAAATGTGTTTTTGGTCCGATATGAAAAATTATATTATTGAAGCAACTCATTAGAGTAATCATATTTGCAGGATAATTCCGTTATTACAGAAATGTCAAAAATACAGTTATCTTTTAAAATGTACCATATTTACAACCCATTCGTGAGTGGAGTAAATGTTCCTGACAGTCACTGTGAAAATTACTTATCATGCATTAGATAGAAGTGAAAATTGTTAGGTTTTATGATGTATATCGAAGATGTGACAATGAATTTACTAATCATTGCGAATACTGTTGACGAGGGTAAATCTAAAGTTGGGGTAACGGCCCAGCAATCGGAAATCGATTCAAATGCATTCAAAATATTGAATGCATTTTCATTCTGATTTTAAAACCATAAAAATGGATATAAATGGATTTAAATTTGTGAAAATGAATTTATTTGTATTCAGTATTCTGAATATGAATGAAAATGGATTCAAACATTTTTTTGTAACCCCCCAGCAAACCGAAAAGGATTAACAAGAATTGAAAAATTGAATACTTCTAAATGACATTTTTCGATGCCCAGCAAACCAAGAATGATTGAGAAGCATTGAAACTTTCAATACTTCTGAATCCTATTTCTGTATCCTTCAGTAAGAATTAAGAAGCATAGCAAATTTTAATTTTTTGTTTTTAAATTTTTTCCTCTTTGTATACAAAAAAAAATTTTTTTATTTTTAATTTTATTATTATTTTTTATTTAATTCAAATATTTTTTAACTTTTTTTAGTTGATTTAATTATCTTAAGAAAGTTGTTCTCAAGCAGTCACCTATCCAAGTAGTGTTCCCCACCAAGAATACTTGATTAGAAACAACGATCGCGCGCGACACCGACCACTGGTCTACCACTGTCGATCACTATCGGTAACGTAATATGATATTTCTGTTACACATTAAAATTTTTTAAAATTCTTAATTATCTCAAAAACGGCCAGAGATAAGCAAAATATGACAAAATTTTGGAGGCTATCAAAAGGGGCGATCCCATTGAGTCGGTTAATGCGTACATACGAACGAATTTTAAAAATTAGCAAAACTGAAAATTTTCAAAATTCTCAAATATCTCGAAAACGGCAAAAGATAAGTAAAATCTGACAAAATTTTGGGGGGTATATCGTTAGGGGGGATGACCTGGAGTCGATTAATTCATACATGCAAACAGATTTTTGAAATTTGCAAAACTGAAAATTTCAAAATTCTCAAATATCTCGAAAACGGCAAGAGATACGTAAAATCTGACAAAATTTTGGGGGGTGTATTGATAGGGGGGATACCTTGAGTCGGTTAATTCATACATGTTTTAACGTTGAAAATTAAAAATATAATAAGCAACATACATTTAGTTTTTAACGTTAAAAACTTAACAAATTTTTTCATGTTTTAAAATCAGGTGACTTGTTTAAATTACGTGACTTTCAAGAAATCAGCTAATCTTTTAAAGTCACGTAACGAGTTGGGGCAAAAAATCACGTGATCAAATTTTAGTTTCAGCTGGAAAAGGGGGAAATCGATTTTTAAGGTTCTCGGATAGTCGACGAAGAGCCTTACTTTACATTTATGCTGAAGTGAATTGAAAGGATTCACAGACAGATCAAATGTTTTAGGAAGTTATTAAGAATTATACAGTTTCGAAATAAAATAAATAAATCGCGCGATTAGAACACTGTTCAAAAAGCGATTACATTGCATTTAAAAGAAATTTATTGATCGTATGATCTAGATATACACAGAATGAGATACACATTTATATTCTTATATTTACGTATACCTATTCTCAGATCTTAACCGCTTTAATATTTTTATTTCCTTTTCTACCGCTTTATTTATAACGCTTGGCGTGTATTGCGGGAAAAAAAGGAGAAACCCCTTTATGGTCTAAAAGCGATCGCAGCTTCTTGGCTGACTTTTAGACACAATGATACGCTGCATTACTAGCGAGTTAATTCGACGCCCAGCGACAGCGATGTGTACTTGTGCCGTACAGTGTACATCGCAGAATGTCAACAAGCGCTTATTATACTTTATAATTCTAAATTATACAAAGTTCTCCGTTAATTCTTTGCGGGATCCGAGCGTATCCCCTTCTTGCATGAAGCCCCTTATATTATGGCCAGGCATACGGAATAACATTTAGAACGCCTTATCAGAAAAGTAGTTAATTCGGCAACGACGCCACAAGAGGGCTGCACGACTTCGAACATTCCCATATAGAAATTGGGTTTCGTATTGATTAAATGCAGAAGTCCGGGAGCGTCATCATATACATGTTTTATATTATATTATATGGAGCGGAATCGTATACATGTTTTACATATTGATTTCTGTCCCGTGAAGTGTTAATATATTACATACCTGTGTGGCATAAAGTCGCATTAATCTTTCTTGATACCGCATAAAAAATATTTGTAAAAAATGCCTCGTAAACCTGCGAAGTCGCCGAATGACATATTCGAAGCTTTGAAATGGTTTCGTTTTGTCGATGACAATAATCATCTATTACCATGGAATGATGAAATTTGGGAAACGGCCGTATCTGCTTTACAGGATACAATGTCTAAAGATTATATTTATCTGTATTTGTCAAAAAATAGAAATGATATATTTAATAGGATTCACGGAATTGTTTCTTTGGAAACATCCATTGGTGTTAATAATGTTGACGAGGCAGTACTCGATGACTCCCGTGGTGACTTGAACTGGTCGATGGAAAACGAGACTAACTGTCCACTCCCGCGTCTTCAAAACGTGATCACTATAACAAAAACTGAATGGGATTCCCTCAAATCTCACATTATAAATTACAAAGATCGATATTATGAGGTTTTAGTGATTGATTGGACTGATTTTTTATATGACATCATATGGAGCCATCTAAATTTACTATGCCCTTTCTCCTTCAAAAATGCTAAGATTAATCGTACTCCAGGCGAAATATATCTTTCAGTTAAAGGCAGCTGCAATGAATGTGGCTCAGTAATACACATTTATTGCCAAAATGAGCCCACCAAAGACAATATCGAACTAAATGTTTCGACCTTTGATTCTCGCGGAATAGAACACGTGGGAAAACGTCAAGTACGGGGAAACAGAAGAATGAGAATAGGCAAAGTCGAAAGGAGGCTGATAAATTAATGGATTTTGGTGATCCTATACCTGCCAATTTACCGTCTGAAGACGTTGCACGTAAGGTCAAGCAGGAAGTTTACGATAAAGAGTTAGGGCTATTTAAAGCTAAGTCTGCGCTTGCATCTGTTTGGGATTTACGATACTCCGAAGAATTTAACGTTAGTATTTACGAAATAGGGTTGGATAGGTTATATATAATGTATTGGACACCTGCACAACTGTATCTATTTAAACAATTTCTGAAGGAAGACGATGATGCTAGCGTCAGTATAGACGCTTCGGGTGGATTAGTAAAATCAATCATAAAACCAGATGGATCAAAAAAAGTAACTTTTCTTTATCAAGCCGTTTGTAAATATCGAAATAAAATTTTGCCGTTATTTCAATTAGTATCTGAAAAGCACGATACTAATACATTGACGTATTGGATTAGAGAGTGGTTGCGTTCTGAAGGTTTGATTCCGAAACAAGTTGTTATGGATTATTCAAAGGATCTCATAAATGCTACTTGTTTAGCATTCAATAATTGCGATCTGGCGACGTATATTGAAAATTGTTTTGATTCCCAGGATAGTATATTTATAAGTTTACACCGACCTCGTTGCGTTATTCGGGTCGACATTGCTCATTTAATTAAAGCAGTGACGCGTTGGAAGTGTTTTGCCCACGAATCTCCCGAAAAGAAGGATTTTTTCATACGTTGCGTGGGTCTATTAAGTACGTGTACAGAAACAAACCAATTCATACGAATCTGCACTGACGTACTCACAATTGCATTTTCTTCCCATGAAGATATAAATAATTCTGAAAACCACTGCTTTGCCGCTAATAACAGAGTAATGTCTTTATTGAAGACGTACAATAGCCCTACTGTTGAACAGCAGAATGAGCAAGAGGATAGTCATTCGTATGTATCAGAAGATAACGATGACATTAGTAATAAGAAACCAACCAAAACAATCGATGTCATTTTAGAAAAAATGAAGGCGAATAGTACTAATGAAGTAAAGGATGGTCGATTAAATCCTTACCATTGTGAAAAATTTGGTGTGGAGTTCCTAAATTTATGTAAGGATTTTATTCTTTGGACAGCTGTATTGTCATCCCCTGCAGGACAGTATTCTAGTATCAAATTTGATAACACACAAACAGCTAGCTCCAGCTTGAGTGCAGAATACTTCCGTGAACTTAAGCACCTGATTTTTCGCAAAGGAAAGCCCGTTAGAATCGATAAATTCCTCGTCGTTCATCTCAGATCAATTAATGGAACAAGTAAATTATTAAATGGACCAGACGAAAAAGTAACTTCTCGTAAAAAAAGGAGCGTGCCCATTACGCAACGAATCGACGCTAATATAGACGATAATAAAGATTCGTTAATATTAAAGAATTCGTCTTCGCAATTTTCGGAACACGTGGATTACATCGGGGTAAATAACGAGACGTCATTTTTGAATGAAACAGAAAATTGGAGAGGTTTGAATAAAGAGGTTTCATCAAAAGTTAATGAAGGGACCAGAGCTGTGACGAAAAAACGTGGAAATTATATAACACCTTGTCCTGATTTGGAGATACTACATAAAAGAACCAAATTCACGACGAAGTTACCATTACTAGAGAATGGTAATTTCTTAAAGCCAGTCGCTATAGGGAAACAAATGGCCAGTGTGCGAAATACATGCGCATTTGACTCTACCGTACAATGCATGTTGGCCGCATATCACGACATTCCAATGTACAACGAATATTTAAAAAATGTCTTAGCACGCTTCAGTCACTTCATCCAAACCTTATCGACAGAAGGTACAACGGCGGAGTTGTATAAAGAAAGAAGCGCCATATTAAGTGCAACATCTGAAATAAAAGGCGGAACATTAGACTGCATGATCAATATTACATATCTACAAGAAAAATTCCTTCTCCGAGACATGCCATCATTAAGCAGTATTAGGCTATGCGTTGAATGCAAAACCAAAAACATAAAAGATGTTCCAGTTATAAATTGCAATCCAACATTCATTTATGAAAATGGCTTGCAAGGAATCCAGGATGCATTAATGAATTCTGTGCTTATACAAACAGAGATATTTGTACTCAATGCAAATTTGAAAATTAAGTAATATATCTCGAAGGGTATCACTTAATATTAAGCATAGAAGATGTTAATAATACGCAATTGGCAAATCGAAGCAAATTCCCGAATTGCAGAAGGACGTTTACGGTTGAAGAAATACCAGACCGCTTAACTTGCAGTACTTCAAGTTACAAATTATATTCCGCAATTATTTATGATCATGGACATTATTATGCTTACGTGAAACATACTACGGGAAAATGGGAATAATATAATGATCTCAAAAAGCAAGCAGCAAAAGTTGTCTCGAGACAGCTCGTTGTCTCCTCCAAAAATGTAAAGTACACCAAATACTCTACATCAGAATTTCAGAAACGCAATCTAAAACGTAGTAACATCCCAAATTTGATAAAATAAAGAAAGAAAAAAATTAAGAAACATACAAAAAAAACCTATATAAAAACAAAAAGTGACAAAAAAATTACAAAGCTATAAAAATTTAAAA
Organism: Trichopria drosophilae; assembly: GCA_030407085.1. Classification (NCBI taxonomy): domain Eukaryota; kingdom Metazoa; phylum Arthropoda; class Insecta; order Hymenoptera; family Diapriidae; genus Trichopria; species Trichopria drosophilae. The sequence goes on from CM059583.1 coordinate 114,559,010, forward strand.
AAAAAAAAACAAAAAAAAAAAATGAAACCAGTATCCCGTCACGTCCACGTCGTTGGTTTCGGGTAACGCTAGGTACGGGATTAAAGATTAGAATATTGTATTTTATTAAGGCTAGAGAACAAACGTGCGTTTCTAGTTGTTTGTAGTTGCTTCACAAATTACTACAAATGATTTAAACAGTAGGATATTGTATTTTATTAACAGTAGAGATGAAACGAACGTTTGTAGTTGCCTAAAAAAATACTAAAACAATTTAAACCAAAGGACACTGCATTTTATTAACACTAGAGATGAAACGGACGTTTGTAGTAGCTTACAAAATTACTACAAACGATTTAAACCATAGGATATTGTATTTTATTAATACTAGAGACGAAATAAACGTTTGTAGTTGTTTGTAGTTGCTTAATAAATTACTACAAACGATTTAAACCATAGGACACTGCATTTTATTAACACTAGAGATGAAACGGACGTTTGTAGTAGCTTTAGAAATTACTACAAACGATTGAAACCATAGGATACTGCATTTTATTAACACTAGAGGTGAAACGGACGTTTGTAGTAGCTTAAAAAATGACTACAAACGATTTAAACCATAGGACACTGCATTTTATTAACACTAGAGATGAAACGGACGTTTGTAGTAGCTTACAAAATTACTACAAACGATTTAAACCATAGGATATAATTTTTAATAACACTAGAGACGAAATAAACGTTTGCAGTAGTTTGTAGTAGCTTTAGAAATTACTACAAACGATTGAAACCATAGGATACTGCATTTTATTAACACTAGAGGTGAAACGGACCTTTGTAGTAGCTTAAAAAATTACTACAATCGATTTAAACCATAGGATACTGCATTTTATTAATACTAGAGACGAAATAAACGTTTGTAGTTGTTTGTATTTGCTTAATAAATTACTACAAACGATTTAAACCATAGGATACTGCATTTTATTAACACTAGAGATGAAACGGACGTTTGTAGTAGCTTAAAAAATTACTACAAACGATTTAAACCAAAGGACACTGCATTTTATTAACACTAGAGATGAAACGGACGTTTGTAGTAGCTTACAAAATTACTACAAACGATTTAAACCATAGGATATTGTATTTTATTAATACTAGAGACGAAATAAACGTTTGTAGTTGTTTGTAGTTGCTTAATGAATTACTACAAACGATTTAAACCATAGGATACTGCATTTTATTAACACTAGAGATGAAACGGACGTTTGTAGTAGCTTAAAAAATTACTACAAACGATTTAAACCATAGGTTATTGTATTTTATTAACACTAGAGATGAAATAAACGTTTGTAGTAGTTTGTAGTAGCTTTAGAAATTACTACAAACGATTGAAACCATAGGATACTGCGTTTTATTAACACTAGAGGTGAAACGGACGTTTGTAGTACCTTAAAAAATTACTACAAACGATTTAAACCATAGGACACTGCATTTTATTAACACTAGAGATGAAACGGACGTTTGTAGTAGCTTACAAAATTACTACAAATGATTTAAACCATAGGATATAATTTTTAATAACACTAGAGACGAAATAAACGTTTGCAGTAGTTTGTAGTAGCTTTAGAAATTACTACAAACGATTGAAACCATAGGATACTGCATTTTATTAACACTAGAGGTGAAACGGACGTTTGTAGTAGCTTAAAAAATTACTACAATCGATTTAAACCATAGGATATTGTATTTTATTAACACTAGAGACGAAATAAACGTTTGTAGTAGATTGTAGTAGCTTTAAAAATTACTACAAACGATTGAAACCATAGGATACTGCATTTTATTAACACTAGAGGTGAAACGGACGTTTGTAGTAGCTTAAAAAATTACTACAAACGATTTAAACCATAGGACACTTCATTTTATTAACACTACAGATTAATCGGATGTTTGTAGTTGCTTAAAAAATTACTACAAACGATTTAAACCATAGGATATTGTCTTTTATTAACACTACAGACGAAATAAACGTCTGTAGTTGTTTGTAGTTGCATAATAAATTACTACAAACGATTTAAACCATAGGATACTGCATTTTATTAACACTAGAGATGAAACGGACGTTTGTAGTAGCTTAAAAAATTACTACAAAGGATTTAAACCATAGGATATTGTATTTTATTAACACTAGAGACGAAATAAACGTTTGTAGTTGTTTGTAGTTGCTTAATAAATTACTACAAACGATTTAAACCATAGGATACTGCATTTTATTAACACTAGAGATGAAACGGACGTTTGTAGTAGCTTAAAAAATTACTACAAAGGATTTAAACCATAGGATATTGTATTTTATTAACACTAGAGACGAAATAAACGTTTGTAGTTGTTTGTAGTTGCTTAATAAATTACTACAAACGATTTAAACCATAGGACACTGCATTTTATTGACACTAGAGATGAAACGTTTGTAGTAGCTTAAAAAATTACTACAATCGATTTAAACCATAGGATATTGTATTTTATTAACACTAGAGACGAAATAAACGTTTGTAGTTGTTTGTAGTAGCTTTAGAAATTACTACAAACCATTGAAACCATAGGATACTGCATTTTATTAACTCTAGAGGCGAAACGGACGTTTATCGTAGCTTAAAAAATTACTACAAACGATTTAAACCATAGGACACTGCATTTTATTAACACTAGAGATGAAACGGACGTTTGTAGTAGCTTAAAAAATTACTACAAACGATTTAAACCATAGGATATTGTATTTTATTAATACTAGAGACGAAATAAACGTTTGTAGTTGTTTGTAGTTGCTTTAGAAATTACTACAAACGATTTAAACCATAGGATACTGCATTTTATTAACACTAGAGGTGAAACGGACGTTTGTAGTAGCTTAAAAAATTACTACAAACGATTTAAACCATAGGATATTGTCTTTTATTAACAATACAGCCGAAATACACGTTTGTAGTTGTTTGTAGTTGCTTAATAAATTACTATAAACGATTTAAACCATAGGACACTGCATTTAGTAACACTATAGAGGCAACGAAGGTTTGTAGTTACTTAAAAAATTACTATAAACGATTTAAACTGTGGTACATTTTATTTTATTGCCACTAGACACGAAATGAAGGTTTGTATTTGTTTGCAGTTGCTCAAAATATGACTACTAACGATTTAAACGCCAGGACATGATTTGTAATTCATATTACATGTTGAATAAACTTTTGTTGTTGTTTATAGTTGCCGCGGTTGCAAAAAAAAAACGATGAATTGTTATGAATATATTAATTTGCAATAAACTGCTTTTGGGAGCAATTAGGCGCGAAATTAATATTTATGGTTGTTTTGGTTACTCTTAATCGGAGGCTGTTTGGCGCGGAGGGTCAGGGGGGGGGCTGATACTTTCGTATCAACTTTGTCTGTGAGTAGTGGGATTTTGCCAATGCAGACTATAAATATACATTTACATAAATTAAAAATTACAAAAATTAAAATATAAAAAAAAAAATAAAAATAAAAAAAAAAATTTCTTTATCATAAAACGGTTTCCTGTCTACTACAAACGGAAATTCCTTCACTACAATCAACTACAAACGATTTTCTGTCTGAAAAAAATGTAAAACAAAAAATTTTATAAACTGGGGTGCTGGGCTTTTTTGGACCCCCTGTAACTTTTTCTTTCTGCAACTACAAACGAAATTCGTTCTACTACATTCAACTACATTCATAACTCTATCGAAATAGCGTTTTACATTTTGAATTTCGAAAAGTCGGGTGCCAGGTTCACAAAGCTGAAGAAGGTTCAAGCTTTTAAAGTTCAAATTATTATTCCTATGCTTATGTAGGGGCATCAGCTTACAACTCAAATATTTATTCAGATGGTTATGATGGTATAGCACCTTAAGAGCTCAAATTTTTTTCATATGGTTTAGGAGAAATGTCTTGCAGCTTCAGTGTATATTCGTACGGTTATATAGATATAGGGAGTTGATTGTGTTAAATATTCATATGGTTACATAGGTTTTGGGACTTAGAGATCAAGTTACATTCACATGGTTAGATACATGTTGATGCAAGGTTATTAAGTTCAAATTATTTTTCCTATATGGCTATGTAGCTGCGTAGCATCTCACAGCTTCGAAATATATTGAATGCAGAGACTCCAAAAAACCCTGAACTGTCACACCTTTCAAGCAAAATTGTTCGATTTATAAAAAATTTGTCTGCCATATTGGATTTGCCATTTTGAATTGTCAAAATATGAATTCAGATTCGCGTTTAGCGAATCCGCAATATCCCCAATAACAATGTTTAAATGAATCGGATCACTTTCGAAAAACTCGTCCGCCATATTCGATCTGCCATTCTGAATTTTGAAAATCTGACCTTAGATTCGTTTTCATCGATTTAGAAAATCCCAAGCAAGAATTTTCAATCAAATTGGATTAATGTTGAAGAAATCGGTAGCCATATTGGATCCGCCATTTTGAGTTTTGAAAACCTGACCTAAGATTCGTGTTTAACGACCTCGAATGTCCCTAAGCAAGAAATTTCAATGAAATCGGATTAATTTTGAAAAAATCGTCAGCCATATTGAATCCGCTATTTTGAATTTTGAAAATCTGTTATCATATTCGTATTCAGAGACCCAAAAAGCATTCATATTATTTGTATTTCTGAATGTTCCCTCTCATACGAAATAATATACAATATACTTGTAAGGTGTGTTTCAAACATAATTACATTTTCCACGAATAGTTAACAAAAAAAGAAAAATCTCAAAATTATCGCAAGTCTACGATAAAGTGCATATATTCACGAGTATTTAAAAAGAAATTCATCAAAATCGGTTGAGAATTCAGCCGTCGAATGCTGTTTGAAAATGGAGACTCGACGAATGCTCGACGAAATCAGTGTGAACGGAGACAAGAAGCCCAGGGGGTCGAATATAGTAGATTTCTTGATACCGTTCAATATGTCTACCTGTATTTTACCCAATTTAACGTTAAATCCTAACGTGTTGGTTTCAGTGTCCCATAATACCCCCAAAACGCGTTCGTCCCCTTTATCAACGAGTTGCGTGTGTCGTTTCCGTTCTGAGGTTCTTGCCTCCGTTTTGAGGTCCAACGCTCGCCTATTATTCCTGGCCCAACTATGCATAGCGAAATTTGCATTGAGCTTTATAGCAATTACATCACGGATTAGTTGCCTCGTTTTCTGCACGGTCTCGGTGCTAGCCAGATAGTCGTCCATATAGCAATTATCAATAATGCTTTAGGATGCTCTTGGTTTGACAGTTGCGTATGCGCTAGCATTTTTATTCTTAACGTAGATCGCACAGCACGGAGAGGACTTAAAACCGATAACTAGGGAAGTCATTTCAAATACTTCAGGTTTCGTTTCACGATCCCCGTCGCGCCATAGAAATCTCTGAGCGCTGCGACTGGCTTTTCGTACGTTCACTCGAAGGAACGTGTCCTTGATGTCGGCCTTAAAGGCTACTGCGAATTATCTAAACCGTAGCAATATCATAAAGGGATTGCAATAAGTCTGGACCAGAATCGAGCTGATCATTTGAACTAATTCCCGACATTTTCACCGTGGCATCGAAAACCAATTTTATCCAACCCGGCTTGTTTGCGTCCCAAACGCCAAAATGGGGCAAATACCATATCCGCGCCTTTTCCGAAGCTCTTTCTACATTTACCGCGTACCCGTTGCAAATCATACGATTCATTTCCGCGCGATATAATTGGGCAAACTCGTGATCGCGGTCCATTCTTTTTTCTAACGAAAGAAGTCTCGCCTGTGCTGTGCACCTTCCGTCCGTAGTCGGTACATCTTTGTCTGTTCATAGCAGACCTACTTCCCATTTTCCGTCGATACGCCTGCTAGTTTCATCTAAAATTTTTAGAGCCGCTGCAGGTTTTTTGTCCGGTCGATTAGTTGTTTCTGCGCCTAACGAATCTGCGACAAAATATTGCTTTATCATGGCCTCAAGATTCGCCTGAATTTCGGGCCCACCATTTGCGAACGCATCCGATTGTTGAGCGCTTAACACGTCGCTTGAAGTTATCGAATTTCCGCTTCTTTCTCTACCCCCGCCATGCAACGACCAGCCCAAGAGCGACCTTGACAAAGCAAATTCAATTTTTTTTTAAATTCTCGAACTTTCCGAGAAACAATCAGACGCCAATTGTCCTGCCCAATAAGGACCTTTGGCTACTCGTTTATATACGGTTGCAAAACAACATCTTCCGTATCACGCACGAATTCTACGAGCTCTCGAGGTAACGATTGCATAGGAAGATTCAAATTTCTCACTACGGCAGCGTTTTTTATGACAAGATCGCCAAACATCCCCACCACCCTTAATTCAATCTTTTCGCTCTTCACCGCGAGCTCACCTTGAACGCTTGAATCCCCTGGAGTGACGGCTGAAGCCCCCACAAGCTCTATGCCCAGTTTCGCTTCGTCATGCAAAAAGTCCGCTAGTTTTTCTAAATTCGCCATATCCGGCGGTTTTGTTGACGCGTACCTATTATAAGAATACTTTAGCGATGAAGGCAACTTTGCACCGACTTCGACGACTAATACTGGATTTTGCAAGTAACCCACGATTCCGATAGATTTTAAGGCCGTTACTGCGTTTTTTAATTTCGTCGCTAAATGCACAATATTAGCGTCACTAGCACACATATCGGGCAGGCCACTGATTTCGTCGAGAATTTTAACCACGATCGCCGTTTTGTCGCCGAATTGAAGCTCAAGAGCCTGTATTACTGCCGACGCGTTCCCGTCTGCGGCCATTAATGTCGCTACTGCGTCCCGAGCATCCCCTTATAACGCATCGAAAATCCGAGCCATATTCTCCCTGTCGTTATATCCGCCTGATTCACCCGATACATCGTAGGCATCCTTGAAATGGATCCATTCTCCCGTGAATCGCGGTAGACCCTTTGAGAACGCCGGTCTGTTATTAAATCGAGTTTCCCCCTCTATCGCGCTTTCCCTAACGGCCTGTACCGTTTTCTCGATCGCGAAAACTAATCTCGATACCGGATCGTCAGTGTCGCGCACATTATTATAACTACGGAAGGATCTCTCCGGCTCAGGCGCATTGGCGTCTTCGTCTCGAGCTTCTTCTTCCTCTTCGGTCTGCATGCCCTTGTCGTTTGGGCGTCGTTGTTCTTTTTTCCAGTCAAATTTGTTTTTTGCCTCTTTTCCGATAATTGTCTGTCGTCCCTCAATGGTGCAATTCGTCGCTTTGGTGGCATTTTGCCCTTAATGTAATCAATGCGCGACGAAAAACAATGGACATGGAAACACTGTTAATCGCTGAACATCGTTAGCGTTATTCCACGGTCTCGACGAGACTCCGTTCCCGGGTTTCGGCACCAGTTGTTAGGGAAATAACGGAGACAACTTTTGAAATTTGGGATTTTCGTTCAGTGACTTTATTTTGTGTTTTTACAAATGATCGCGAGGGACTGAGACCTAGGCACGATGGTGACTATAACGTAATTGACTACTGTCTGAACACGTTGGCTGCTCGTACGTCACTAACTACCGCGCTCTCCCGCCGGCCAACGGAAGGCTCCAACGGCTCGCTTATTCAAGTGGCCCGATCACTCCCTATTGGTCGACGGCACGCCCCCTATGAACGGCCCGACACTCACCGACAATCATGGTAAGGCTCCAACGGCAAATTCCATGCGGAATGCCCGACCACTTACCGACGATGGACTCCAACGGCACGTTCATGGGGCACCAATTAATCCCCTCTCCTCGTCTCGTTACTCCCCCCCCCCTGCTTTCCAGACTCCCCATGTCACGATCGCAGTCGTACAGTTTGTTATCAAAGAATAACGATAATTTCATACTTGTAAAACACACACAAAACTATAACTGTAAACAAATACGTAAACAATCCGAAATACAAATAAACAATTATACCGAAGCCGCGTTTTGCTCACATTGAAACTCAGAAAGTCTTATAAGACAGTTAATGCAAACGTAACATTATGCACATAACACTGTCCGTGTTCTACCACCACTTTTATTAATTTCCTAATTTTGGATAAAAAAATGACGGTATTATTGGCGGTCGATTGTACTGAGAAATCTTGGTCATCAATTTGAGAGTTAGCTGAATTATCATCACTTAATACCACCAACGGAGAACTTGATCTACTAATAGAGGAGCACTTAAACTTTAATGTTCCATCTACATTCGTTAGGTAACGTTCTGCACAACATTTATGAATCAATTTTGAGCATGTTAAGCATTCGACTACAGTCGTTACTGCTTTTTGACAGTACGTACAAATTTTATTACCTAACATCTTTGTCTTTGTTTGATAATGTGAATTTCGAAATGTTTAAAACAAATAAATTCTGCCAATGTAGTAGCGAACTAGTAGTGACATTAATACGATGATTACAAATTCAGGTCCCTTCACTATAACACTCATTAAAGCTGTAAACTTTTATCATACAAGTAAACTAAATGTTGTTTAGCACTATTATATCACTTTAAAATAATATATGAAGATCAAAATAATGTTTTATAAATTATTAAAATGAATAAACTCAGAGTGAATGTTAATCGCGCGGCGTCCTCTCGTGCATATTTGTTAAAAATATGAAATTTAAACCATTTTGTATTATCAATAACCTGCAAAAGAAATGTACGCTGTAAAAAAAGTCACCCGTGGGGGGTTTGTGTAGAAAGCGGATCGGGTATATCCGTCCGCAAGGAAGAGCGATGGGTCGTCTGTTGGATACTCCGCCCTCTACATAAACTTCGAGAATTGACGACCTTACGTGCCCAATCGTTTGTTTGGTCTGTTACCATTGAATGCCTGTACATTAAACGACGAGATATTCACCGTACTGAGGATGTCAGGGTGCGGTGTCAAGCCCCTGTCGTCGGGTTCCACATGGTGGAGCACTACCGCGGCGTGCCATGTCCGTTTATCGGCAGTTACCGCTACTCGAGTTCACCTCTGGCGGACCGTGGCAATGCTAGAAAGGTTCCTCTGAACCGACAGAAAATACAATGCAGCCAGATTCTATTTAATAAATGTGGTAGCTGACTTGTCGGCGCCATTCGGGATCACAACTAGCGGTGATGGTACCGCATTCCAATCAGTAACGTCTATCAAGCTGGCAGAGCAAGGTCGCCCAAAACGAAAAAAATAGTACCATAATTATGTGCTTTGTATGTGCTAATTATGTGCTCAACTTAAAAATTGTGTGCACTTAACGTTTTTCTAAGAATAGACGTTTTATAATGCACTGCAGACACGACACAAGCTAGCAGAGCATGATCACAAAATCGATGAAGGAGTAATCAGGTACAAACCGTACTAGGTGCATAGTTATGTGCTTTTTATAGCGCTAAAAACATAAAACAATAGTGACAGAAATGGGTCAATGAATTTGTTAGTCACAAAACCTTATTTTAATATTTCAGATGTTCTTCAAATATGAAAATATAAATTCACAGTGTGATCAATTATTCAAGATCACTCCGGATCACACTAAAAATATAAAATAATTGTGTTAGAAATGCGGCAATGAATTTTATACTTACAAAACCTTATCTTAAAATATCAGATGTTCTTCAAATGTGAAAATCTTAATTCCTATTGTGATCTGTAATTCAAGATATCTCCTGATCACAGTAAAAATCTAAAAAGAATAGTGACAGCAATGGGCCAATGGATTTGTTACTCACAAAACCTTTTCGAATCCCTCCGGATCACACTAGAAATCTAAAAATATGGTAATTGCAGTGTATTTTATCAAGGGAATATAATAATTTGTGAGTCAATTAATTGTATGACTTATAACTACCAAATACTGAATTTATTAAACTTAAGAAACGTGTAAGTCAAATCATCAACGTTCCGCATGTACCTTGTACAGGTAGCGACTATTATTGTCCGCAATACGCAAGTATAAGTCTTGAAGTCTTCACACATACCCGTCCTCAACTCTAATTCACACAACCTCGACTTTACTTGCAAACATACTACATGTTACATACATTACACACCCCTCTTCTTAACCTCTGGTTAAACGTCGCAAGGTATCAGGTTTGGTACGTTTTTTATAATTACGTTGACATATTTTGCTTTCGACATTATTTTGTTTTTCGGGATTACACGTACTTACACGATGTTCCCCTCTTCTTACATGTGATTCTATATTAGTACACACTAATTGTTCGACATGACGCTTCGTAATATAACCGTCTTCAAACATTACATTATACACTACAGGTGAAATGTGATTTACAATAGTAGCTCTAGCGTTATCTGTTGTATATTTGCGAAAATTTTTGGCTTAAATTATGTCTTCCGGAATAAACTTTATTTTTCCATTACCATGTCTGAAACGCATTTGATCATATTGCTTTTTCTGGAAACTGTGTTCCTAATATTAAGTTTTAATAAGTCTAATCTAGTTTTTAATTTTCGCTTATACATCAGTTGTGCAGGTGTTACTCCGGTTGTGCAGTGTATTGAATTTCTATAATCTACTAAAAATCTGTTTAACGAAAATTCAAGCGTATGACCATCTTTCATAATTTTCTTTACGCTATTTTTAAAAGTTTTAATGAAATTTCCGACTGCTCTATATTTGTATATAGGCAATAAGGAGCAGAAAATGTATGTTTAATTCTAAACGCTTTTAGATGAGATTTAAATTCTTCACTGCTCAGTTGATGCCCATCATCACTAATATCATGATCTGGCTATTTATCAGACGAAACTGTGTCTATTTCTTTAATCACATTTTATCAGTCGTGTTTACTCTGTTTCGAAAACTTGGGTACTATCATCTAACGGTAGTTTACTATCTCGATGTCGTAAGTATAACCTCACAAAAGCATGTCAATCTTTGTAACCCGGAATGCAGCATGGTCGAAATATTTTTGTTTAAAAATATGAACTTTAGCGGTTCATGATCGGCTTTTAGTATTATGCGGTTACCAAGGACAAGGACAAAGTACAGGTTATTTTCCCCCGCGTTAATGACGAATATGTCTATTTGCGGGTCGGCTCTCGGGTGGGAAGGTACAGGACAGAAACAGACAGTACATGACAGAACTATATAGGCAGATACACAACACCCACCCAGAGCCAGTCCCCCCTACCCCAATATCGGTACCACCAGCAGATTCGGCGGTCTGTGCCTTAGCGAGTACGACGCGGGGCTTATCCCCTCTTTATCCGAGATAAGACCCACGACGTACCGACCGCGGATAAGACGCTGACGGTACCGATAACTGCCGACGGGGGTCGGCAGCGGTCCCAAATTCGTACCTTCGCCCAGCAAGGTTCCCCGGTTATTCCACACTGGACATAAGCAGAGAAAATTGCAGGACGGGAATTCGAACTAGGGACCTCCACGACGTTCAGTTGGGGCGGACTAAGACTGACGCCTTAGCTCGCACGACCATCACGCCGACATTATGCGGTTACCATATATGTATACACTGATAAAATTTGTTGAAGCCAAAGATTATAGCCCCTGGTTCTTTACGATTATTGCTCTATGACGTTCACATTTGGAAATTATTTTCGACCCGAATGCTATCGGACGTTCTTCATCGTTAGGGAAGCGATATGAGAGTATCGCTGATAATCCATAATTATTGCCATCGTAAGCTAATACTAATTGCTTATTTGGATCGAATAATGTTAATACCATATCTGAAGTTATTTGAGTTTTAATCCAATCAAATCCTTTTTGGCATTCTTGGATCCATATAAACTTCTTATTTTTACACAATTCGTAAAGTGGCCTTATATATTCAGTTCTAGTTTTCAAAAATTTTTCATAAAAATTAACCAAACCTAAAAATGTTTCTAATTCTTTAGAACTCTTTGGAATTGGAGCACCGGTAATTGCGCCTTCTGTTTTTAATTTGCTAGGTTTTAACCTCTTTTAATCAATAACAAATCCTAAGATTTCTATTTCATTTTTAAAGAACTTACATTTTTCTAAATTAACTCGTAACCTAGCTTTGTCTAGTCTCGCGAAAATGTCCGTTAAAATTGTAATATGTTCTTGGTCGGTTTCTCGTGTACAATATATGTTATCTATATAAATGTCTGTGTATTTTATACCTTGGAGAATATTTTCAATAATATCTTAGCATTCCGCGGGGGTTGAAGCTACACCTTCTCCCAGTTTCGTGTATCTAAATAATCCTTCGTATGTGATTATCGTTAGCGTATCTTTAGATTCATCATCTAAGCTAAATTGCATAAACACTTATCGTAAATCTAATTCAGACCAATTCCTCCGATTCTAAGTGTATTGAAGAATTTATCTTTTAAAGGTATTGGGTATGTCTTTTGATTATTAGCTGAGGATTTACAGTAGTTTTGAAGTTTCCACATATTCGGACTTCGTTGTTTTTCTGAAGGATAAATTTTAAAAAGGACAGGATATTTTTTTGGAAATCACCTAATCTTTGTAATTCTTTTGATGTTTTAGGAATTACAGCAAAAGGTGCATGATACGCTTTCATTTGGATTGGTTTTACGTTATCTTTAAATACTAAGTGAACTTTTTTCCCTATGTAGCACCCTTGGGTATTAGAAAATAATTTTGAAACTTTTCGAATAACTTTTGCTTTAATTCCTACCTTTTTACAGTATCAATTTGAGATTCTTGTACGCAATTATCGAAGTATATCAGCCATAGACCGAATGCTTTTAGTCGTTGTCTACCTAATAACATTGGACCTTTTCCTTTGGCCGCGTAAATATCCAAGTATTTATCTTAGTTCTTAAATTTAACTTTTAACATTTTTTATTTCACCTAGTGGCTGTAAATAATTTCCGCCGTAGCTTGTTAGTACAAACTCGCACTTTCCACGTTAGCAGTTTGAAAAGAATTTATGCCAATCATCTTCCGAAATGGCTGTAACGTAAGTACCCGTGTCAACTTCTATAGTATGTACTTGGTTATTATTTGCATGTCAACAAACATTAGGTCACCTTTTATTTTATTGCACGTAATAACATCGACTTTATTTTCGCAATCAATCGAGAAAAAAATCTATGTCAAATTCTGTTCCTTTGAAAGACTCAGTCACATTGCATGTATGGTTACAGTTACAATTCGCATTTACTTCTGTAACGGTGTCCTTAACTTTATCTCTGTACTAAATGCATGCTTTTGTCATTAACATTGAATCGATTTGATTTATAATTTTTGCATCACATAGATTTTTTGCCGTATTTTTCTATACAAGCTCTTTCAATATGGCCTTTTTTATTGCAAAAGTTACAAATTTCTGTTTCTCTTATTCTACATTCTTTAATGATATGATTTTGCAACCCGCATCAGTACTCATACGATAGTCATAGCGCCCGGTCGTGTTATTGGCACACTCTCTCTGTTTTTTTTTTGTTTAAACGGCAATTATTAATTATAAATTATTTTTGTTATTGTTTTTAATTTTGTCTTGTGAATTTTACAGAGTTTACTTTTGATTTTTTTTTACTCGAGTTTTTTATTCATGTGAAATTATTGTGTAGTGTAATTTGCACTGTAACTTGATACGTGTTTAGTATTTTCTAGGCGTTGTGGATATAAGAACATATTATTCTGTCATGGATGCGTCAAAGTGCATTTATTGTAAAAATCTGTGCCCGTCGTCACATTCTGAAAAATGTGTTAACTGTCATAATGTAGCACATTCTGTGTGCATACAAAATCTTAATTGTAATTCTAATGGTGCTTTTTGTCGTTGTTTCGATAAACTGTTGGATATGGAGTATCCGGAAAACTTAAAAGATTCGTGTATTGTACTGGAAAAAAACGTCCTGGACATCCACGAAAGGATACGACTAATCCAAATTCCAAGACGATGCTGCTGAAAATAAATTAGTAAATTGGGACGAATCCTGTGGCACAGATTTACACGAGCTTGTGAAAACTAATTTCTTTGGAATTAATGAAAAGCTGAATAACATACATACATCGGCGGAACAGGCCGAATAAAAAGTGAACATGCGACTGCGCAATTACCTAGACATGAAAAATTTCCAAGCTCAAATGAGAAAAACTGCGGAAGAGCAAAATAGACGTGTTGAAGAAAAGATTGGAAAATTTGACAGTTTAAATCTGGTAATATTTTTTTAACAACTTTTCCAATTACATTTTTTCCAATATACTCAATATAGTGCATTATGTACAGCCCGCAATTCTATCAACCCGTTATTTTTGTGTTGGAACGGTCGCTCAAGCGGTTTTCCCTCATTCCACTCTTACTTTGACAACTGATACGTTGTTGACTCACTGTTGCTGGCTTTAAGGAACTTTATGAACGTAACCGTTACTCGTTCATTATCTAATGTTCGTTTGTAGGGTGCACCAAGTGTTATACTTTCCTTTTCAAAATCTATTTGTATCAGTCGCCAGTTCCCTTCCAACGAATAAGGAAACAATAAAATTCCGTTCGTATATGCATCCATAATTTGGCCATCAATACAACCAAGTTCTTCTATAAGAGTCTGAAATTCCTTACAAGCGATTTCAAATGTTTTATAGATCACTGGTTGGTTTGTTTCAGTATCATAATGTCCAATTATAATTTTGGATGATTTCGACATGGCGTAATACTCCTTGTCATTAACAACTCCATTTTCAAATTTCGAAACTTGTAATTTTTGTATTACATTCGTTGTTCTTAGTTTTGACGTTGTCATCGTGAGCCTCTAAATCGGAGGTCTTTGGTTCCTTGTTCATGGAAAATGTTTTTCGATTTTCGATCACCCATGTTGCTATTAGATTCTGAATCAGTTATGTTTGGGTCCCCTTTCGTGGACAATTTTCTTTTTTTTTTTTTTGAGGAGTGATTTTTTATTTTCTCTCATCGATGTTGCGAACCAGCTGTTTGATCTTCGATACTCGAAAATGTGTAGTATGCCGACTGTTTTTTTCCTCCTTGCTATGTTTTTTCCATTTCTACTCTCGGAAAGGTTTCGACCTTTTTTGTTCGATTTTATTGATATATCACCAAGATTCGCATCAGAGAGCAACCCACTGTTATATTTTGATAGTTTTCGGATAATGTCACTCAGCGATTTATTATTTTTGTGTTTCAAGACTTCATGTTTTAGCACACGCTGGTGGCTTTCGACGTAGGCGTTACTGACTATTGCCACTGCCGAATCAACGATATCAAGCAAAATACCAGATTGGAATGGATGGAATTAAATTTACAGTTATGTAATCTGCATATTCTGGAGCGTAGTAATTTTTTGTATTGCCTCTGCGTTGTCATCATTTGATACATCATTGAAAAGTTTTACGTAGGTAATATAATATCTCTTATAAAATAAGGAATTGGCATAGATGTCCGTGCTTTTTCGATACGTTCGGTCGAAAATTGCTTCTCTGACTCGTCCATCCTTTCATCTGTGTCATCGTATATAGCATTGCAATTATCTTCTATTTCTTGCAAACTTTCTGATTTGCCGTACCCTTTTTCATTATAAATTTTTACTACAATATTTTCCGCTTTCTTGGCATCTTTAGTTAAAAGGAGTGTTACAATGTTTTATACATTTGAGCAAAATAGCAGTATATAGTTTAATAATAATTAACACATAATTACTTAACAATAATAGAAGAATATTAATTGTTACGTACGGAGCGGTCGTGCGTAACAGGCGCGAAGGGGAAGAAGGGGGTGTGAATGACACAAAAGATGTCCAAATAGTATATGTTTTATTAGGCGTTCCAGCACCCGCGTTCCTTCGCGATCTCGCGTTAACTCGATTACAAACGCGGACTTGTTGTTATTCTAATGGCGCGCGAAGTCGAACACCGGAGCGCGCACTTATAAATTCCGGCGTTCCGCTCGAAGTTGATTACCACGAGCTTTTCGGACACGAGCCGACGAAGTTACTCGTTCCGCAGCTAAAAACTGTCTGTCTTGAGAACTCACTTCCTTCTCACACACCGTCAGCATTTCCTGGCCTGGGACCCTGCTGAACTTGCAGTTTCCGTGAGCAGGCGACCGTCGTCGAGTCCTGCGAATTGCCGATCTCTGCAGGTTCCCAGCCGAAAAATGCTGACTGCTTCTCGAAATGCATTTAACAGAATTGTTCGGGAAGGATCCCATGTCGTCACATGAGACCGGATGTGCGGCGTTACCTTACTTTAATGTGATACGTACAAATTAATAGTAGCTATAAGATATACGTATAATTATTAGTAGAATGTAGATGATCTACGATCGACGGATCGTAACATTAATTAATTAATAATAACTTTACTAACAAAACTGTACTGTGCATGTGAAAAAAGTGGAATACGTTAAATTTCTTATTGTTTTGTTTCACCTTTTTAAATGTATAACCAATCGATATGAAATAAATTCCTTCCTGTCTCTGAGAGTCTTTTATAATTATTTTTTTTTTCATTTATACCACAAACTGAGCTTCATAATATGTATTTAAATACAAATTTAATGCAACCAATCACTACTCAATATAATTTCTACTTATTGCCTATTTGTGAAAAAAGTTGAGTCGATGTCGAATTTCTTATTATTTTGTGCGTTTTTCACTTACACTTTCACTCGCGAAAGGGCAGCGTACAATCGGAAAAGCGCATTTTGTTTACACAACCGTGAGCACAAAATATTCATGCTCAGGGCTGTTGGTACCTTTTTGATGACCATACGTACCTCTAGGCTCCAGGGCTGCTACCAACGGACTGGCGATCCGACGCGTCGGTTGCAATCCCGAAGCTCGCACCGCGGCGGCCGCCGTTTACCCTTTCTACACCGCGATCTTGATGGTAGGGAGAGACCCCGCGACCCGTACGGGCATACACGGCTAGACGTCCCCTCCCGTCCTTCTTTCTTAATCCTTCACGAATGTTCACGAAGTTTCGGCACGTCGCCCTCGCGTACCCTCTCCTTCGCGAACGTTCCAGAATCTCCACGCGTCGTTCCCCCCTGCACGCACGTAATGAGCAGCGTGTTTGTCGGTATTTTATTGATGTTTACGTCTTGTACTTCTGGAAGTCGAAAACAATGTGTATGCCTGAAATATTTATCGTTTCGTTCGTTCTCAAGGTCATGAGTAGTAAGAATATTGTCGTTTAAAATCAACAAGTTTAGTCAGCAGTGCGCATCCCTCTTGTGAATCTTAACATACACGAACATCGCACGTGTTCCAACATTAGCAATTTTAAAGTGTAACGCAACTTCTCGACATTTACTTCTCCGAATGAGTCTTTAAATCCCGCTGAATTAATTTGGAATGTGCCAATGTCTACCGAAATTCAACTCGACTCGATCTTTTCTTTTTGCCAGATTCTTCACTGCCTTCCGAATCTGACTAAAAAGTGTATTCAGAGTCTAAAGGCATTTAAGCTTCATATTCTATACGAGGTTTTGACTTCTTCTGTACATTAGTAGATAAAATAAGAGATGCTATTTCGTTATTTGAATTTCTCCCATGTGCGTAAATTTCAGTATCGCAATGTAAAACAGATTCAGAAACATTATTATATGTCTCATTAGTATTCGTGATTTCGTCGACAATATTACAGTCATTTTGTACATTGTCATCGTATTATAATTGGGGATGGACTGATGACATAATTGCAAATTACTTCACGCCACTCTTCAATTATAATTAATTTCTTAAATACTCATTATGACCAATGATCGCTCACGCACGCACGTACACCCACACGCACACGCACACACACAATTTTATTGATAAATTCTATTTAAAAAATTGACAGAATGATGATAGTTACCTGCATAAGAATTCTGTGTACGAATGGTCTAACAACATAATCATTTGCATAAATTTCGAAAAAAACATAAGATTTTTTTATGCTTTTCAAACTTTGCCAGCTGTCAAATCGTTTAAATGGTTTTTCGTGTAGAAATTGTTTCTTAGCAAAATCGCATAAGTTCATGTTTTCATCGGAAGGCCGTCATATTCATATAACAGCATTCATATACTAACGACCTCTTCTGCGGAATGCGCAGTTGTATATAAATTCCATATATATAATGTGAAAATTATGATCGTAGTGGATATCATTTTTATGATTTAAAATGTATCATAAATGCGATCACGATGAAAATAGATCAAAGGTGTGCGGCCCATATGGACAAAAAATTATTCTGTGGAAAAAGAAAGTAGAACATTTTCTGAAATGATAAATATGAAAATCTCATAAAAACTCATATAAATACAAATTTTGATCGATCGAATCCCAAATTTCCATTAAGTATTTGTGGTTCCTGTCGCCTTGCTCTTGCCAATCCAGGCAAGCAGATTTTAAACAGGCCGTTGAAAAGAATGCCAAACTATGATGCCATTAATTTGCCGAAACAAACTAGAACAAATGAGGCTAATACTTGTGACTGTTACATTTGTTTGAAGGGACAATTGAAGGGTCATTAGAAGGTTCAGAAAGGTCGGGGACATATACGTTGCGTATCTAATGAGATTAATATTAGTAACGGCATGGATGGAGCTTCTAAAAATTCTGAACTTCCTAAACACGAAAATAATAAGCCCTATATCAAAAATTCAATTGCTATATGTAAACAATGTTTTTAAGAAATCGGTAATGGTGTAAATCATTCCTGTGCGACTATTAGTGTCACGAGTAATGCTTCTCAAAATGTTGTTAAATTAAGCGACAAGTTACGTCAAAAGCAAGCAAGAGCAGGTAGTAACTTCTTTGCTAAAAAGAAAACTTGAAAACACCATAGCGTAAGACATGAAAATAGTAAATTGAGTTTTTCTACATTCGTTTCAAAGGCAAGAATAGTTATAAATCCAAAAGAAAAAGAACCTGCAGTTTTCACAACTGAAAGTTCCTAGTATAATTTCCTAATAAATAGGGGATATCATCGAATCATACGAAAAAATTGACTAATTTGTTTATTACAGCTTACAAGAAACGTATGTCTCTGTAATCTAAATCACTCAAGAATGTTTATAATGATGGAATTTTTGAATTCGATACAGAAAAGACAGATAAAAAGAAAAGACCTGTTGTTTGGGCATTCGCTGCAGAATTACTAGAAGCTATCTTACATGAGCGATGTCAAGTTGGTAATCCCCTTATTAAAGTAATGGCTGATGGGGTCAAGGTTTTTAAAATATCCATGACAATAATTCCAGAGGACTACGAATCACAGATAAATGATCCAGAATCATATAAAGTTTGTGCTGCGAGTAAAAGTAAATTACCCCTTTAAGTCCCAAATGTGCATAATTTGCACACTGATTTCAGCATCGTTTTATTTATACAATAACAATTGGAAAAAAATGGAAACAAATATATCCGACTAGTTTTGAGGTCGCTCTTTCAATTGGTGCTACTGAAATCATCGAGAAATAACGTTTACTGCATTTTTTTACAAAAATATGTAGAAAAAAACGCAATTTTTTCGGCACTTTTTTTTTAAATGCATTTTTAACTATGATACTCATTTCAGATCACCTTCTAACCTATCAGAAAGGTGTTCCCGATTTTTTACTTCAAAGGACCCCGCAGGAATCTTATGCAAAATGGTTCCCGGTCAATGTCGCTGAAATTTTAGTAGTTGTACTTCGAAATGTTCCCATCAAAAGTTCTAATGGGCACAAGTCCGAAAATCACTCTTTTCCGAGATACATAGCACCAAAGTCTCGGTATATTCATGGCTATTCATGTTTAATCTTTTTCCAGACCGCAGTATCTGGGCAATCCATCAGAGAAAATTAATATATTTCGAAGGTTTTGTGGGGTTGTTAATTACGAATCCGGGGTCAGATTTTTAAAATTCAAGATGGTTTCAAAATGGTGGACGTGTAATAAAAAATATTTATCTTTGAAAATCTAAAAAATTATGTTGTATATTACATCAAATTCTGAATAAAAAATGTGTGTTATGGTTGTTACGGAAAGCGTTCTCAAGCTCCACTTTCTGTCAGAGTTCGATGCTCGTTAAGCGAAAACCCGGGGATGCTTCCCGTTTCTCGCAAGTGAAAATAGGTTCGGCTAATGTAAGTGTCGGGCTGAATGCCACATACGAAATGCAGACGGTAAAGGAGTTCAGTGTCCACCACAACAGAGCATACGCCATAGTAGGATTTTCAACCTATGTATTTTTATCTACAAACATATACATTCCTCAGAATGTTAAATCATGTCAACACCATTTGGATAATCGAGATTTTTTGCTGCCACCGCTGTTACTTGGTTTGCAATTTATTAATAGACCGTGTATGTGATCAAAAGCCAAGAACTCGACGTATTTTTACAAGCTCTGCGCAATGCAGCAATAAGTACGACGCGAATTGATGACGACAACAGCTTAAACGATGAGGAATTCGAATGTTTCTGCCCTGTAACAAAAGATCAATTCAGAAAACTATTTACTTACTGCGACCGAGTTCCTCTTGAAGGTCGTTATAGGTGTGTTGGTAAAAAAGACCTATTAATGTTTTTGTGTAAAATACGACAAGGGCTTTCAGATGAATTTCTCTGCGCTATGTTTCAATATTCAAACAGACAAACAAGTTCAACTATTGCTATTGTAAGACAATCTCTGATGCAGCGCTTTGTACCTGCCAATATTGGATTTGGCTCAATTACGCGGTAAACTTATATAACCAAACACGTAACTGAATTTGCAAATGAATTGTTTAACCCAAATCCCTGTACTCCTAGGGTAATTGCTATTATAGATGCCACATACACGTACATGCCGAAAAGTACCAACTTTAGAACACTTCGACAGTAAAACCGGTATTGATAGTTGCACCTAATGACTGGATTCTGAGCATTTAAGGACCGTACTTTTCTGATCATCGGAACAATGATGCGGCCATTTTGCAAAATGAATTTCAGCACGATGCCGATAGAATGAGAAGTGGTTCCAAGATGATATTATTATTCTTGACAGAGGATACCGAGACGCCATTCCACTATTTGAACAATTGGGGATTACTTGAAAAATGCCAGCGCTTCGGAATCAGAACGTACGGCAGCTCAGCACTGAAGATGCAAACGAGTCGCGGCTTATTACAAAATCAAGGTGGGTAGTAGAAGCCAGAAACGGATATCTCAGATCAATATTTAAAATCTTCCAAAACACTGTACAAATTCAGCATATTCCGTATATTGGAGACTTGTATCGGATAGCTGGTGCTATTATAAATAGATACCGTCCTCTTATTTCCATGGAAGGAGCCACTGCTGAATTGGCTGAACAACGACTCAGACGATCTCAGGAACCGAATGTTGTCCAGGCACTTGTAGAATATGAGAATCTCCGCACAAGAAATGCACAAAGATGGGTACGTTTGAATGCTAGACAAATACATGATTTCCCAATTTTATCAATTCACGATTTAAAAGACACCACATTTGGTATATATCAAGTAAAGCTAGCCCCTTCATATGTGCAAGATATATTACAGCGGGAAGCTGAAGAAGAATTCCAGCTGGAAATGTTACGAGATCAAAACAGGCTGCCTAAGCCAGGATTGATGAGAGTTCGACTATTTTCTAGATTTCATAACGCTACTACACATCAGCTTTGGATAGCATATATACCAACTGTTACGGAAAATGAACAAACGGGCAATGAAGAAGATAATGGGAATCCTATACAAGGTTATTATTGCACTTGCAAGTCTGGTGCTCGAACTGTTGGAACATGTGCCCACGTTGCAAGCGTGATATGGTTCTTGTGATATGCACAACATGAAGAAAATGCCCATTAAGTCCGTACAAGATGCAAGACATAGACCACTTTAGTAAAAAGTAAACAGTCAATCGTGATATTAAATTGTAAGTTAGAATGCCTACGAAAATAATCGAAAAATCTGCCCTTTTAAGGGCTACATGATGTATGAAATCCAATCGCGCAACCTCCACGAGGTATACATCGGGTAACGCTAATGCCGATGGTTCATGGGTTACATATTAAAGTGTATATATAAACTCCCTTATACTCATGATTTTGATGCCCTGTTAAGTGAAAAACTAAATAATAATACCGTCTTAAGACGTTATACCTAGTTAATCGTTTTCCGGGGAAAGTTCGGAGCAATCCAGCCGAGAAAATTTTTCTGATGATCCGCACTACATGACTCTTTATGACTTTCACGCCATTCGTTATATTCTTCAGTGTCCAGTTTTTTCCGCGGTTCACATTGCTTGCAAAACTTTTCACAATAACATCAATGACTTTTCCTGAATAATATCCAATCAGTGACATTACGCCAAATAAAGAAGTGAATCCTCGTGTGTGCCAAGTGTTGTCGCCAGATACTGTCAATTTCTTTCGTTTATTCTCGCCTTGGTATTTAGCAGTCAAATTTTGTTCTTCTGTACAAGCACGTTGAAAAAGCTTTTCGGCCGCTTCTTGTACACAGCAATGTATGTTTTTCATTATTAGATCGTAAGTAGACTGCATTCCAAAGCAGGGCATTTCCATCAAGCCACAGAATTTTGATGCGCCTGCTAAGCATAAACCGAGGACTCTCAGGACGAATAAAACGTCGATTTATCGCATATGAGTGTCCAATGAAAGGAGTTGAATTTATCATACGATTTTTACACTTGCACAAAACAACAATTTTAAAACAAAGTCCACGTTCACAGGTAGTTTGAAACTTCAATTCTTCATTGCACGTCTTGCCATTCGCAAGTTTGGAAATTGCGAAAAACACTGTTATCAAGTTCAAAATGATATATACAAGTGCCGGATCCTGTGGAATATTTTCGTCCTCCTGCATTTTCAATTTTTTTCGCAGATGCA
Source organism: Trichopria drosophilae (assembly GCA_030407085.1). Classification (NCBI taxonomy): domain Eukaryota; kingdom Metazoa; phylum Arthropoda; class Insecta; order Hymenoptera; family Diapriidae; genus Trichopria; species Trichopria drosophilae. Next base: position 114,581,841 of record CM059583.1, read on the forward strand.
CTAAAACTGCTACTGTCCGCTCGGCATTTTTTCTCTTCTTTGGTCTTCATTTTTGCCTATGGGAAGACGCTCTATCTTCTCTACTACACTTCATTTTTACGGATAAAATATATTTTACACACAGAACAAGCACATTATACACGTTATAGCGCACGACATAACTTGGGCGTTCAGACTGACTGAAATTCCAGTTTGGAAATTCTAACGCGATATATAACGGAATTCTAAAGATATAACGCAACTGATTTGAAACTGTAAAATTGAAACTACGCTTATATTAGAGTTTCGGGAATCGGCGCCCGAGCAACCAGTGTAAAGATAACTTTACAATGCGTTTGACAGATAAAGTTAAGCTCAGACGAATCGATCCCTTTGTATTTATGTATCAAATAGTTGTAGCTAAAAATGTTTTGGATATGATTGGAGATTTTCAAATACTAAGAGAAGTTTTGTAGGTAAAGTATGCTCGCACCAGGTTACTCCATTCTGCTATGCTTCTGAAATGGCTTACGGACCCTGTGCATACAGTCGGTCAACTGATAGATTTGCACATTGCATGTGGGCCATTTGCCCACGGCGCAGACTATTCCAGTTCGTCCTTTCTTGCCATGGGGCGTCGATTATGCCCACCCGTTTCAAATAATGGAATAGCCTGTAGCGTATATTAGATAATCGTCTCTCCAATTTTCAAAAATTCAGTAACTCTTACAACATTTCTGAAGACGATGGACCTCTGAATATTTATAAAACTTGCAAACTCGATCTAAATGGAGGAATAAAGGAGAAAATGTGATGCTAGGCACGTTAGTTGTTTTAAGGGAAGACAATGTTGAGCCGGCTCATTAGAGACTGGGATGCATTATCGAAGTTCACCCTGGAGCTAATGCAGTTGAGAGTCTGTACAATGCGTAATCCCACCTGCAGTTTGTAACCGTTCTTTTATATTACTTAGATAATGAATTAAGGGAAGTATTAAGGTAATAAATAACACCCGTGTTTGAAGTAAAGAACTCAAATTAACACATGTTTATTAATTACTTAGGTTGCAACCGAAACCAATAACAACAAAAAAATAAGAAATTAACGGACTAATATTTCGCGAAGAGCGTAGATGGACCAACATACATCAAAATAATATATTAATTATTCGCTTAACGCCATCCAACAAAATTAATCGCCTAATACCGAATCTCACGCTTTTATTTTTGTATTTCTTTTTTTTACATTAATTCTCGCCAGCTTACAAATGAGCACAAAAACAACACAAACCCGACAATGGTTCGCACGAGAGTACGATTCTTTTCGACAGCTCTCGAGGCGACGGAAAATTGTTCCCCCTCTCTGCCGAAATCATTACATTGGTCCGTGGTCGCTGAAATATGTACAAAATTTCGAACGGCATTAACCATTGACCTACCAGACATACAATCGCTCGAGAGAGGTACGACCCTACATTACCGACGGTGCGTCCAGCCTGGGTATTATCTTATCTTGATAATACCCAGGTTCCATTCCCTCACTCTCGGGGAAACATTTAATTCATGCAAACAAGTACTAATATAAATCAAAAGAAAAACTTGCATGCGAAAAATGTAAATCAAGTACCGGTCTAATATTGGTGTAATTTTGGGTCTAATTAGGCCACTTAAATTAAAGACCCATTTCCTGAGCCATGAGAACAGCGATCTCTTGGGCTGGTTCGTCCAATTCTGCCAGTCTCTCCAACCAGACGGCAGAGTCGGATCGCTGGGACTTGACGTGGTCTAAGATAAATTGTTGGGCTATACGCCCTAACTTTCCAAGAAGGATTACGTGTCGTCCCTCCCATTACACACGACCTCCCAAAGGAACTTCAGTAGGGTCTCCTCGGCTAGTCGATGGTTCAACACTGAGAGAATTAGCCACGATCTGGGGTGTCGGATCCACCGGCGGAGAAGGGGAACTCGGTTAAGCGGATGTTGGCTCTGTCGGTTTCTGGGATGCCATGACCTCTTCGGGGTCTTCCCATCGTGCCGAAATAAAGTAGGTCTCCCGGCATCTCGGACACTCCGATGCTCGAACACCCCTTCTACCGCAGTTGAAACACGACCACCCCAATTTAGGTCCAGGACAGTTTATACTACGGTGACCTTTCCTCCAGCAGTTGAAACATCCCCCCGCCGGAGGATCCCACTGATGATCCACAGGGATATACTTTAGTCCTCCAAGCGAGGTCCCGCGTCGCATATTCCATGCCCGATCAAATGGTCCCCAGCGCCCACGGACGAGACTGGACAGAATTATCGGGAATCTGCTCCTCCGAGGCACCAACCGTTCCCAAAACGGGATTAGGAGGTCTTTCGTCCAAGTCCAAGGTGGCTAAGACTTGCACAAAATCGGGGATTCGTCGCCGACCTCGCCAACTTGCACGGCCTCCGGGTACTTGACTCATTCCTATAAAATCACCGTTCATTACGTTCTACACGGAATAAATCGCTTAAGATCCTCGACGTGGACTTTAACGGTTCTATTAGTTAATTGTAGTTCATAAACTACCGGCGATAATTTGCACACTATCGGGTACGGTCCATCGAAACTTTCGTACTCTCTTGGACCGCTGTATTAATCGCACTACGGAATTCTGGGAGATGCTTGTCCCAATCTCTATGATCATTTTTTACGAATATAGAGATCATTGTCTTAATTATTCGATTGGTCCTTTCCATCGGATTAGCCTGTGGATGATAAGGCGGAGTAGGCACCTGTTGAACTCCATGTTCCTTAAGCACTCTGTCCAAGGTTTGATTGACGAACTCGCTTCCGTTATCGGTCAACAGATATTGTGGCGTTTCCCATCTAAATAAGTCTAAATCTTCAAAAGCTGCAGCTATTGCTTTTCCATCTGCTTTTCGAAGAGGTTCAATCTCGACCCACCTCGTAAAAAGGTCTTGAAACGCCAAAATGTATCGATTCTGACTCTTGCTAGGCGGAAATGGTCCCATGATATCAATACCAACGATAATCCACGGTCGATCAACTATTCTTTCACCCATTAATCCTGCTGGTTTCATCTGCAAAACTTTATATTCCCGGCATTCTGGACATTCTCTTACATACTGCTCAACATCGTATCTCATGCCAGGCCAATAATGCTCTAATGCAATTCGCTGGTATGTCTTATCACAACCATAATGACCAGCGTGAGCTTCTCGATGGCCTCCATCCATGACTTCTCTTCTCAATTCTTGCTTAATTACCAGCTTCCACTGATCTTCGCCTTCATTAATTGGGTCTAAAAGAGGATCTTCACGACGGAAATACATACATGTTCCCTCGATTTTCCAATCTGGGAATCTCCAAGGAAAGTTGCGTACAGCCTCCATTCTTCGTTGATACCAGCTATCCAGAGTTTCTTGAGATACCTCTAATTCCGCAATATCCGCATGAAGACGAGATGACGCGTCAGGGACCTGATGCTGGGCTCCCTGCCGATGTAGAATCTTGTAGTCCCATCCTTGTAACTCTAATGCCCATCGTGCTAATCTTCCTCGCTATGGTCCGTAATCACATCGAAGTGATAGCCTTCTAAATAAGGGCGAAGCTTCTTAATACCCCAAATTATTGCTAAACATTCTTTTTCCGACGTAGAGTAATTACGTTCTGCTGAATTCAAAGTCTTGCTAATGTACACAATTGGGTGTTCTCCATCGTCTTGTTTCTGAGTCAGAACTGCACCCAATGCGTAATTACTAGCATCCGTCTGAAGTGTGAACAGACGTGAAAAATCAGGTCTCCCTAGAACTGGTGCTTGATATAAATCTGCTTTCGGCTCCTCAAACGCTTGCTGATGTTCTTCCGTCCAATGCCATTCAACGTTCTTCCTAGTCAATTTCGTGAGAACCAATCGCTTATCTGCTAAGTTCGAGATGAACCTGGCATACCATCCTACCGTTCCCAAGAATCTCCTAAATTCTTTTAAATTTGTTGGGGCCGGGTAGTTCACGACTGGCTCAATCTTCTTTGGATCAGGTCTTAACCCATCCTTATCGACTAAGAATCCCTGGTATCTTGCTTCATTCAGCAAAATTCACTTTTGTCCCGATTCCGCAGAAGACCAGCTTCTACTATTCTTCGTAGCACTCGCTCCAACCAATTGAGATGCTCCTCGAAAGTCTCAGTCACAATGATTATATAATCTAGATAAACGAAGACATGGGGCTCATACTCGGGTCCAAATAGTGATTCCATCAACCGTTGAAAGGTTGCTGGGGCATTGGTCAAACCAAATGGCATCCGTCTAAACTGAAGCAACCCTTTTCCGGGTACCGCAAAAGCTGTAACTGCTTTCATCTAAGGGAATCTGGAAATAAGCCTGGCTTAAATCCAGCTTAGTGATACAGCCTGCGTTCCTCAGTTTGTCTAAAATACCATCCAAATTTGGTGTAGGATACGCGTCTTTCCTAGTACTGCATTTACGTCTCTATAGTCAATGCAGAACCTATATTTCCAATCCGATTTATTCACAATCTCTGGTGCACTAGACCATGGACTATTAGGCTCAATAACACCTTCTTCTAACATCTGGTCTAATACTCGGTGGGCTATCTCTAGAACAGCTGGAGATACTCTTCTGAACCGTTGCTTAATCGGGGTAGCGCGTTGGACATCAATTGTATGATAGGTCAAATTGGTGAATCCAAGTTTATCCTGATTTCTCGGTAAAATGTTATCTAATAAAAGAGCAATCCTAGTTCTCTGGTCATCTGATAATTCTGCTAGAGTAGCACATTCCGCGTGCACATTAGTATTGTTATCCTCAAATGGTATCCATTTTCGATCTTTAATTTTCCAACGACGATTCTCATAATCAATATGCATTTGAAAGTCCTGAAGAAAATCCACCCCTAGAATGACATCGTATTCTAAACAATTCACCGTTCTAAACGTCATGGACTTCGTATGTCCATCTATCTCAATACAGATCTGAATAATACCACCAATCGCTTCTTGATGACCAGTAGCACCATGTAAAAATCCATAACTAGGTTGAATCCATTTCTTCAAACTTTCCGTTAACTGCGGACCAAAGTAGGACTTACACGATCCTGGATCACATAGAGCTACTACTATGCTTTGTAAATTCATCTTCAAACGACTAATATAATAAGCGTTCGAAATTCTGACAGAAATTTGGTAATAGTCTCATTCGGCTTCTGCAGTCTCTCCCTTATACGATCTTTCTGATCGTCGTCGTCGTCCTCCTCTACGAAGTTCGATCTAAATTTCCTTTTGAACTTCCTCCAAGACTTGAGTTTTGAACGTTCTACTCGATACCATCGTCGTGCAGTCTCAGAAAGTATGCAGGGTAAACATTTTAGCACTTGTTCATCAGTTAGACCTAAACTATCCTTACAGTCTTTTAGGTCTAATAAAAATTATTCAGCCGACACAGAATCCTCTCCTGAGAAGTGGACATTCCAAGTCTTGATACGACGTAAGATGTCATCTTCTCGTGGCCGATTTACCTGATTTAGACCGTTTTCTAAATCTGGTCGTCGTCTTCGCTGGTGACGTTCTTGATGAGATGAACTACTACTTTCTGTAGTGCTTGCTAATCCACGATGACGATTTCGTGGTCGTCTGACCTCCTCCCGAGGTGTTCGAAATTCATCTCGATTACTGGATGATGTTGACGTCCTACCCGATTCGACTGACTGTACTCCAAGATTCTCTTGATTCATATTATCTTGATCACCGATCACGGGTCTATTTGGTCCATTGACTGCGCCATTATTTTCGGAACTCACTGGGGCGGATATATTTGGTCCTTGTGAAGTCTGCGGCCAATTCCATTTACCCAAGATAAAGGGCTCAGGTCCTGGCATTGGTCCCTTTGGTGGTCAAATCATTGATGGAGGAAATACAGCAGTGGATGAACTGTAGCGGACGGGAGAACACGTTGGATCAGCTTGCGTCCAAGTGACTGCAGTTTGTAGACCTAGACCTACCGTGGTATTCACAGGCCCAGATACCGTCGTTGATGAAAGTATAGGATTATTTCCTCTTCTTTCTTCAGGATTCTTCTTACTTCTTCGTCCATGAGAACTTTGGTATCGAAACATCGAATCTAACCTATCTGCGTTATTGCTGACCTCATCATGTTCGCGATTCCACTCAATTGGAGCGGTCGGAAAAATCGCTAAAGTACGAAAACGAACTAACCTATTACGTAATTCTGCTTCGTTGCCATCATCGGCTAATCCCTCATGTATTAAATTAATAACTACTTTTCCCATCGACAAATTTCCTATCTCAGCGCGAATTAATCTAATTTACTCTCTTGCGTCCCATTCAGTAGGACTTCCCGTATTTACTAGATTTTCATGGTCATTATAATTATTCAACATTATTCCGAATAAATTAGAGAACAACCAAAAGAAATTCAATTAATCGCAATGTGACTCTGCTCAAACCGTGGTTACTTTACTATCAAAATCCACGTCAAGAATCTTCAGGCAATTTTTTTGCTTAAAATACTTTAAAATGAAATGCAATTACTCACTGATGGTCTAAAATCTTCTTGTTGGTCTAAAATTTTCCGATTGACGGAAGTGGTCTAATTTTTGTTTCAGGTTGGTCTAATTCGTAGAACTTCTCTGTATTGTTCCAAAATTCCTGAATGTAAAAACTACCATTCAATACATAAAATTAATAAATTTCTCTTTAAACTATTATTATTATCTAATTCTTAAATTTCTCTTCAATAATAAGCTATACCAAATTCAAAACAATATTTATTAATTTGTACGAAAATAAATCTAACACAATAATTCGAGTCGGTTAATTATTTATAACGAATAAAAAAACAAGCTCAACTAATTAATTATTGCCAGCAATTTTTTTTTACTTAATAAACATAATTAACTTGCATAATATTTCGTAAATTAAACTAATAAATGTAAATTTGTAATTTAGGTTTAAATTCAAAACAATTAACTGTTATTTCCAATTCTATCGAACTATCTAAAATTTACCATAAATATTTCCATTATTAAAATTCAAACTTTACTAAAATTGGATCAATTCCAATTCTAAGTCAACATTTTTTAAGTTGAAAATGTATTTATAATGAATCGAATAAGTCTTTAAAAAAATCAATTACAATTAATTTTCTGTAATTCAACATAAATTTGAAACAAAAATCCGAAGTAATAATTAATTTTATTTTGTTCACATCCACGTTAGTTTCCTAAATCAACTTTCAAAATTCAATATAAATTTAGATTAAAGTTTATATTAAAGCCATCCAAAATAAATTTAAGTTAATTTAAATTAATTAAATGCAGATTGGAAAACAAAAATTTTTAATTTTTATTCACGCCCAAGGATCCTCAACAAAAATGATAATTCCATTATTCTTTCCAGTCATCGTTAATTGTAATATCAATGTCTTTTTTTTTATCAACTTTAAATTATTCCAATGCTAAATAATTTTTCAATATTACCTTGCGCAAAAATGCTAAATTTACTTAAATTCGAAATTATTATATTATTTTTTTATTTTCCTAGAACTGACGGTCGATGTACCTCAAAACGTAAACAAACAAGCGGTCTCGACTCGTCGCACTAAGCGCTCTAAAACTATTATTTTAATTCAGTGCCGATTTAATAAAATATAATAAAATAATTCACTTTATTTAGTTTCGAATGCTTTCTCGAAGAAAAATGAAATTCCATCAAACCGAATTTAATAAATTTTATCAGAAACTTTTTTTTTAATAAAACTTGATCGAAAAATGCAAAATTATTTAATAAATATTTTACAGCAAATTTCCTATCTCGAAAATAATAACTTATTTAGTGATTTATAACCAGAACTCGCGGTCAATAACCCGACGTAAAGAAACAAAGCTTCGACTTCTTGCAATATGATTGAAAATTATTTTCTTAACCGATTTTATTTAACTTTGGAATATTAATAATTTAAATACTAAGTCCGAATATTAATTAACCGGCTTTTCACTTTTTCATTTATCTTCTTTCATTCGATTATCACTTCACCTGTCACTTTTTTTTGGTCTAATCATTTGGTCTAAAATTCACTTATTTTACATTTCCCATGCAACATTTCAGTACATATTTCATCACACAACATATTCGTAATTATCAAAATCATATATTATACTTATTTCAATATATCAACATCATATTATTATCAATCATTAATTTTCATTATTCATTAGCAATCAAAACTGTCCAATCTCGCTCGACTTAGTCCGAATATCGTTGACTAAATTTCAACGATTTTCGTCACTTATTTCTTTTCCGTTTCTGGCCCCTTAAGTTGGGTCGCCAATTTTGTAACCGTTTTTTTAGATTACTTAGATAATGAATTAAGGGAAGTATTATGGTAATAAATAACACTTGCGTTTGAGGTAATGAACTAAAATTAACACATGTTTATCAATTACTTAGGTTGCAACCGAAACCAATAACAACAACAAAATAAGAAATTAACGGACTAATATTTCGCGAAGAGCGGAGATGGACCAACATACATCAAAATAATATTAATTATTCGCTTACCGCCATCCAACCAAATTACTCGCCTAATACCGAATCTCACGCTTTTATTTTTATATTTCTTTTTTTTTTATATTAATTCTCGCCAGCTTACAAAAGAGCACAAAAACAACACAAACCCGACGATGGTTCGCACGAGAGTACGATTTTCGCCAGGCCGATTTTTGTCTATGGGAATATGCTCTATCTTCTCTACTACACTTCATTTTTACGGATAAAATATCTTTTACACACAGAACGAGTACGTTATACACGTTATAGCGCACGACATAACTTGGTCGTTCAGACTGACTGAAATTCCAGTTTGTAAATTCTAACGCTATAAAAGATATAACGCAACTGATTTGAAACTGTAAAATTGAAAGTACGCCTATATTAGAGTTTCGGGAATCGGCGCCCGAGCACCCAGTGTAAAGATTACTTTACAATACCTTTGACAGATAAAGTTAAGCTCGGACGAATCGATCCCTTTGTATTTATGTATCAAATGGCTGTTGCTAAAGATGTTTTGGTCGTGTGGTAGAGGTTACTCCATTCTGCTATGCTTCTGAAATGGCTTACGGACCCTGTGCATACAGTCGGTCAACTGATAGATTTGCACATTGCATATGGGCCATTTGCCCACGGCGCAGACTATTCCAGTTCGTCCTCTCTTGCAATGGGCTGTCGATTATGCCCACCCGTTTCAAATAAAGGAATAGCCTGCAGCGTATACTCAATAATCGTCTCTCCAATTTTCAAAAAATGCAGTAACTCTTACAACATTTCTGGAGACGATGCACAGTATTTCCTCGGGCACTTCTGGCGGCAAAGGTATCACCCCCCCCCCCCCCCGCTTATTCTTAACCGATTTTAACTTTTTCTTTTTAGAAATGCTCATAAATGTCTGTACTATAAGAATCGTTCACTCGCCTTTTGATATATTTCTTTGTTAATTAACAATTCTCTTATTCAGATGTTGATAGATGTAATTGTAAAAAAGCTGCGTATTGCATACGTTCATATATCAAACGAACTTGTATGAGAAACAGCTGAAATACGTTACCCGGGGGTTTTTGGGGTCGCTGATCACGAATGTGGTCTGATTTTTCCAAAATTCAAAATGGCGAATCCAATATGGCGGACCGAAATGCAAAATGTTACTTGATCGAGATGAAATATTGTACTCGGGGGTTTTTGGGGTCGCTGATCACGGATCTGGTCTGATATTTTCAAAATTCAAAATGGTGGATCCAAGATGGTGGAACGAAATACAAAATGTTACTTGATCGAGATGAAATATGGTACTCGGGGGTTTTTGGGGTCGTTGATCACGAATCTGGCCTCAAATTTTTCAAAATTCAAAATAGCGGAACGAAATACAAAATGTTACTTGATGGAAGAGACACTGGGCACTCGGGTGTTTTCAAGGTCGTTGTTCATGAATCTGGCCTCAGATTTTCAAAATTCAAAATGACTTATGTATATTATGATAACTTCTTATGCTAACGGTAGTGACGATGTGGAAAGTAAAGTACTCAGAGTCCAAAAGCCATTCACTGCTACGCATTTTTCACCTGTTTGTAATAAGTCAATCCGATCTTTTGACAAGATGCTGTAATTACGTGATAAAAAGAATTCAACGCGTCGGAAAGAAAATTCCGGAATCAGCAGAAGAGGATTATTTTGTATACAAGGTAAAGAAAAAGTATGGAAACCCCAGAAAATCTCAGGGGGTAGTTGATGAAAAAAAAATATTAAGGTGGGATCAATGTGACTTTCAACGAGATATCCAGTGATGACCTTGGATTTGACCTTGGACATCTCCTTAAAGGTCATTGAAAGGTCAACTTTTTTTTTTTTAAATCCAAACGCGTACTTTTGATGTCGGTAATCGAAAGAGTGTAAAATTTTACGTTCAAATATGCCTCGAGGTTCAAGGTCAACGTGACCTCTGGAGGTCAAATATCGGTAAAATTACTTTTGCAAAAAACTTTTGCAGAACAAGAGGCTAGAGAAAACGATTAATAACACGTCTGAAATATCTTTCAAGTAGTACTCCTTAAATGACCTTTTAATCAACCTTGGACCTCGCCTTCAAAGTCATTTAAAGGTCAACTTTTTCTATTTATGTTCAAATGCAATTTGAGGCCATTTTAAATTTTGAAAAATTTGAGGCCACATTCGTGATCAGCGACCGCAAAAACCCCCGAGTACCATATTTCATCTCGATCAAGTAACATTTTGTATTTCGTTCCGCCATCTTGGATCCACCATTTTGAATTTTGAAAATATCAGACCAGATTCGTGATCAGCGACCCCAAAAACCCCCGAGACCCATATTTCATCTCGATCAAGTAACATTTTGCATTTCGGTCCACCATATTGGATTCGCCATTTTGAATTTTTGACAAATTTGTGGCCAGATTCGTGATCAGCGACCGCAAAAAACCCCGAGTACCATATTTCATCTCGATCAAGTAACATTTTGCATTTCGGTCCGCCATATTGTATCCGCCATTTTGAATTTTGAAAAAATCAGACCACATTCGTGATCAGCGACCCCAAAAAACCCCGAGTACAATATTTCATCTCGATCAAGTAACATTTTGTATTTCGTTCCGCCATCTTGGATCCACCATTTTGAATTTTGAAAATATCAGACCAGATTCGTGATCAGCGACCCCAAAAACCCCCGGGTAACGTATTTCAGCTGTTTCTCATTCAAGTTCGTTTGATATATGAACGTATGCAACTCGCAGCTTTTTTACAATTACATCTATCAACATCTGAATAAGAAAATTGTTAATTAACAAACAAATATATCAAAAAGCGAGTGAACGATTCTTATAGTACAGACATTCATGAGCATTTTTAAAAAGAAAAAGTTAAAATCGGTTAAGAATAAGCGGGGGGGGGGGGGGGGATACCTTTGCCGCCAGAAGTGCCCGAGGAAATACTGTGCGATGGACCTCTGAATATTTATAAAACTTGCAAACTTTTACAAACATTTTTCCCCCGGCAGCGGTGCCTTCCTGTCATGACAATATTACTCGTTATTTCGGTCGGCCATTTTGAATTGTTAGAAAACAGTAACGGTGTGTAAAGTACGTACATGAACGCACAATTTGTGCTCATGAAAAAATTTTTAATGCATGATGTTATCATTATTTATATAAGATATACAATGAATTTTGTGGAATTTTTTTATTCTAGACGTCGCCACCAGTCCGCCATTTTGAATTTTGCTTCCTGCCACTTGGGAAACAAAAGTAGACATGTTAAGTTAAATTTTAAGCCCTGGAACGATTCTTTTAGTGCAAATGAATTTTGGGGAGGGTAGATGGCCCAGTTGACAAAGAATGCCCCATATATATATATATATATATATATATATATGTATATATATAATGTAACTGCGTAAACCTGGTGTACACAATAGCGTACAGTACTTTCATGTTTTTTAAATCGAGAGTTAATTGTGACGGTTAAATAAAAAGTAACTAATATGATTGTGGCTACCATGGAGGACGTCGTTGAAAGATTAGAATCGATTGTCAGCAATATAGTCAGTCAAACGTACGTCTTATGGATGTATATTAGAAGAAACATAAAAAAAGCCAATCGTTCAGCTTAAAGTTAAATTCGGTTTAGAAATAAATAAATAAAATAAAGGAGGAATCACACTCCAAAAACTTAATACTGTATAAAGTTGAAGAAACCGAAAAATCTAATTCTGAATTAATACAATTAATTCTTTCTATTTCATGCAATTCACTTGATAAGATCAGATATAATTAAAGCGTACGACAGATCAATAAGAACTGAATATAAGAGAAGACTTGTAACTTCTAGTCTTCAGGTTTATCATCATTTAGAACCCTCGGAATACCAACAAGATTATCTAAAAATGAAATTACCTCTTCTAATCAGACAGGTACACGCTCAGTGTAGACTAATGGACTCAATTTCTCCTAGAATTACTTTTCTCCATTTTCTAACTGAATGTTGAGCTTTTGCAACAATAAGATAGCCCTGTTTATCAACCGTAAATTTAAATAAGCACGAGATAGCCTAAAGAATGGTTGAATTAATGAAAGCAAGCACCGAAAAAGAAATTAACATTTTTTATAACTTTATCAGAAAGGCGGTTGACATGCGAATAAAACATTTGTAATAGTCTAATATGTAAGAAGAAGAGTATATATGCTGAACTCATTTGTACAAGAATTGTACTTCTTTGCAAATGAATAAACATTTATACACATTTTAAAAGAATATATTAAATCTTAATATTCATTATCAAATGCATAAATATACGAGGGTTTAACACAGAAAATTGGTCATCTTTTTGTTTTTTTTTTCGCATTTTAGGTCTTATATTGAAGATGCAGAAAGAACGTCAAGAACTAGTTACCCAAGACAATGATGTTAAACAAATTCACGAAGAAGTCGAAATATCTGTTTCACACAATGTCTCTACAAACTCACAATTACAGCTTCTGCAGATTGAAGATTTAAATTCCTTGCAATCACCAAGTGCGGAAAAATCAAACCTTATTGGGAAACCGTACGCTGATCGTATAATAAAATCATCGCAGCACTATTTAGGATGTGATATAGATGATCTAAGCAACGACGAAAAAGCAAACATCGCAACTATGTCGTTGGAAGATGCTGAAGAGAACAATGTAGAAGGTAATTGTTTTATGTTGTAATAGAATTATTTTCCAAAGATTTGTTTGCTATTTGGATATTCATAACAAAGAAATGTTTACAGTTTCTATTGCTGCGCGAGGTCAACGCTAACCACATAATTTATGTAGGAAACATCGGCAATATATTGAATGGGACGGAAATCATTGTTTTCTGTTTAGTTTCGTTTATTTAATAGGCTGCATGAATTTCAATTAAAAGTATAAAAATGTAATGAAATCATTATGTTTTAACGTAGGTGCATTTAAAAATAAAACAAAATAATTAACGACTTAAACCTACCAATTGCATTAGATGTTAAAATAACATAGTTTAGAAATATCTAAACATTTCAAATACCATCCGTCGTAATCGCTATGATTCACAAACGTTTAGGGCCCTGTCGAAATGTTTATAATCTCAACTAGTAATGAAATTAACAACGAAAAAAGGTAGTAGAAAAAAGATAAATATTATGTTGAATAACTATAAAGTTGATACAATCTCGATTTTGACAGTTACTTGGAATAGACTGGTATATGAATATGTTTCGTTAGCATGCAATTATAATAAATCTAAAGAAAGAAAAAGGCAATTAATATAACAAAATATAATATGAAAACAAAAAACCAAAAAATTTTGGAATCATTTCGAATTGACATTTTGGAATATATTTCCTGCATGACCCATCTTAAACTAACATATCCCCTCACTAACTCGCATCCACAATGGTAACGGTATGTACATAATCCGTGTCTAGTTCTGTAGTTGTCTTGCTGAACATTTTGAATTATTATTATCATTATTATTATTATCGCGTACAAATACATATTATAAATATGTATGATTATGAATTAATATACCAGATTAAATTTTCTATTCACTATTGGCACGTTTTTTATTAACTAATTTCCTTTAAATAATAATCAAGATGAGTCAACATAGATATAGTTTTCCTTTCCTAATTAACCATCCCTTCAATCATTTTGGAATCTTTTCTTACCTGGGTTCTCCATAAATATAATGCATGAGTGTATCAGAATTCAGTATCAGTTGGTAGTTGGGGCGTCTGAGGCTGATTCCTTCCGTCAAGCCTCACTGAAAAGTGCAGTTGCGGAGGGGATTGAATGAAACGCCACGCATGTATCTTTTTAATTTTTTATTTGTATATTTTTTGCATGCTTGTCTAGATTTTTTGCATGTTTATATATATATATATATATTTGCATGTCTTTATAAAATTTATTTGTTTTCATATTATATTTTGTTATATTTATTGCCTTTCTCTTTCTTTAGATTTATTATAATTGCATGCTAACAAATAATATTCATATACCAGTCTATTCCAAGTAAGTGTCAAATCGAAATTGTATCAACTTTATAGTTATTGAATATAATTTTATCTTTTGTTTTCTCTATTACCTTTTTTCGTTTTTAATTTCATTACTAGTTGAGATGGCCTAAACGTTTGTGAATCCGAGCGATTACGACGGAAAGTGTTTCAAATGTTTAGAAATTTCCAAACTATAGCATTTTAACTTCTAATGCAATTGGTAGGTTTAAGCCGTTAATTATTTTATTTTAGTCCTGTAGGTAAGTCCAAGTTAATCAGTTAATCTCGAATTTCTGTTCATATTTTTTCAATTTCCGGAGATTTTGGAGAAACATTTCATGTAGTTCGGTCAAAGAAGCCTGCCAAAATGGTTTGCAATCTTCGTAAGTAGTCATGAGATTAACGAAGTGGATTGTTTATGGGTGATTTTCATAAACAGTTGCAATTTATGCAACCAAGAGACATGTACCTTTGAAAATTTGTAAAAGATTAAGTCTAACAAATTTTAATGTTTCCATTATATAGTACCTGTTCCTATATTCTGTTACTCTATATTTATTAAAGAATTCTCACACTCTTTCAATTTTAAATTTAATGATTAAGCGTGTTTCCCAGTAATTCTTCTGGCATCTATATTTTTTTAAACCCCTGTCTTAATGAAGTGTTCATTTGCATTCACTATTCATATGTGTTCGAAATATCATGGAAATAACCTTACCAAGTGGAAAAAACAAAATAATTTGGCTCAATTTTTAATAAGGTAGATGGTTGCATTGCAATTTTTTTTAAATCACTCACATAGGTGTCGTATCTAAAGTGCCTCAAATTGGAAAATTTGTTTTTGGTTTTTAATCGCATTTGTTCGTTCTAATTTAAATTTTTGGGGTGTAATATAACATATATCAAAAACAAAAAATGACCCGCCGACTGTTGAATTATTTTAAATACCGAAATTAAGTTTTCATCCCCCATAAGGATACATAGAAGTATTTCGCAAAAATCACATAATATTATTGGAGTGCAATAAAACATATTTCGAGAACAAAAAATGATCTGTCGACTGTTAAACTAATGTAAATGCGAAATTCAGGATTGCACCCCGCATTAGGGGGCGACACGCGTTTTCCACGGGCCCCAGGTCTGGGCAGGTCATGGGTATTCAAGGGTGCGTTACAATGTTGACATGTTTGTGTGTAAACAAATAAGAGTTGCAACGCTTAACTGCCCATGCAGTGGTTTCATATTAAACGATAGAAACTATCATAACTTATCCGGAGGTCCCAGGTCTGGCCAGATCCCGTGTATTCAAGGGCACGTTATACAATTTAAATGCTTGTATGTAAACAAATAACAGTTGCAACGCTTAACTGACCATGTAGTGGTTTCATATTAGACGAAAGAAAGCATCACGATTTTTCCCGAGGCTCTAGAACCGAACAGAGCCCATTACTGAATGCCCTTTCTCGAATCCGTAGCTGGTGAATAAGTAACTACATTCAACTTAATCGAACGAGGTGCTAAGAGATTAAAGAGTTCTCAGCAGTATCCAATGCGATAACGATCGGAATCAAGTTTGGAGAATCCCAGTGAGATGAAAAGTCAGCGCAGGGATGATGACCCTACCGCCCACGAATGCGCAGGAAAATATATGGTAAATCGTTAACGCCACTGCACCTAAGCCTCCAAACAATGTCACTGAACCTGGGAGAACGCGGGCGGACAATCACTACAAGAGGGCAAATCATCATCAATACGGTTTCCGCACAAGGACCGTCCGGAAACGCGAAACTTCGCCAAAACCCAACCCAGCCACGTTCCCAAAGACGGACGTGTCGATCTTAGACTGAACTGTGTTTATGGATACCGAGTCTACGTCAGAAAACCGTGAAGCGCCTCCTAGACCCATACGAGATGTAGGGAAATTCATCCATAATCATCAACAAGATTTTAAAAATCGTCGGGAAGATAGAATGAGTATCTGGCCTCTAAAAAACATCATACCTGATAGGCATGAAACTGCATCCGGGATTAGCCATGTCACTGACAGACGGGATGAATGGTTAAAACCTCCACGGCGAGAACTCCCAGAAACCGCGTTGGACTGGGAAAAAAAAACGAGCAGCACTGAAAATATCGCGGGTACTTCCATATGGAGAGCATGAGCGACAGTAGTCACCAAGAACAAAAGTTGCGCGTGCCCGAGGAAAGGCGAAGGAAGCGCGAAAAGTCCACGCCGAACGAAACACGCAAAGTTGCAGGCAGTTGGACGAGATCTCCAGGTTCGCAACGGGTAACAAGGTCGATCGGACTGCTAGAAACGTGTTGCACAGTCGCCCTTGCTAAACGTGCGAATCAGGATGACGGCGCTACTGCAGCCACGTACGGTTCGATTAGTGAGAGGGAATTTCATACGATGGATGCAAGTGCATCTCCTGATCGATCTAGAGGGATTGAGGTCCGAGGTCCGTTCACATAACAAAGGCTCTGAAAGTTCGAACCTCATGATCCCGAGACCCTTGTCACGAAGCTTCCAGAATTAGGAGAGCCTATTGGGAAATTTTAAAACCGCCACTTGACAAGAGAGAAGTCGAAGAAACACCACATTCTTCACTACGGCTGACTGCAAATTTGATAGCGAAGAGCCTGGTCAGTCTGTAAAACAGCTATTGATGTGACTCGCTCTTTGGCATTTTTGTATTATTTATATCCTGTATTCGTTTTTGTAATTGCCAATAAAGACGTGATTATTATTATTATTATTATAAGTAGGGAGATTGCTGAGCGAGAAATCGCCAGTGTATTCGAAAAACTTAGAGCAAGCCAGTCTCGGTGTAGGCGAAATCATAATAACCAAATCAGAGAAGTTTACGATATTTGTAATGGTAGTAAAAGGATACTACGAAATGCCTGGAAGAATGCGATAGCATATTGCGTGAAAAAATGAAATAGAGAACTACCGAATTCAAGGGCCAAAGCAATACACGCTGATTATGATTTCGAGATGCTCTCGAAAGAAACGTGGTGGACAATCGCTGAGATTTTCAGATTGTACATGAAACGAAAGGTAACCATAATATTCTTCAAAAATACGCTGGCTGTTCACCTGTGTGAACCTGGCACCCGACTTGAAGATATCGGAAATGTCAAATATAGATTTGAAAGACTATCGATTGTACCATATTGTACCATAAAACATTTCGTTTGTACCTCGAAGGGGAAAAAGTTACAGGAGTTACAAAAAATGCCAGCACCCGACATTAAGATAAACGTATCGGGTAGGGTGGTATAGATTTAAAATCGTTTGTACCCGATTGTACTACTCGAATTTTCGTTTGTACCTCAAAGGTACAAAAGTTACAACAGTTACAAATTTATTTTTTCCGCCGTTTGTAAGAACGTAAGGCAAAAGCTATTACTGTGAGCAAATTAAACGCAAATTTACAATTTCCTATAATTATTTCAGGAACCCACAGGCGATACAAAAGTTACAACAGTTACAAAATATCTAAATTTCTTTTTTCGACTTCTGACGAGACAATGGGAAAGAAGATGCTGTCATCGAACTTGTCACGGAATTAACAACATCCAGCAAATTTTCCATCAAACCCCTGCGAACGTACATAAGTTACAAAAGTTACAAAACGTGCGAAATCATGTTTACCACTTCTAATCAGGAAATAGGAAAGAGAACAGCAAAGGTTAAAAAAATTTCAATCTGAATGATTGAAGATCAAGGCACCATGCAAAAATTTTGTAACTAACGAGGTACAAACGATTCAAAAAATCGAGTCGTCACTTCTGAGGTTCTTTAATACAACCAAGCTAAATCCATCGTTTGTACCCTTTTGAAATTGCCTTAAAAATCTTCCAAATGATTTATTTTCGTAAATGCAACGGAAAAAGTTTCGTAACTTTGTAACTAAAGAGGTACAAACGAATACAAAAATTCGGTCGTCACTTCTGAGGTTCTTGAAAACAGCCGTGCCAAATCCATCGTTTGTACCACTTCGAAAGTGCCTTAAAAAGTTCCAGAATGATTTATGTTCGTCAACGCAACGAAAAAGTTTTGTAACTTTGTAACTAACGAGGTACAAACAATTAAAAAAATGCAGTCGTCACTTCTGAGGTTCCTTAATTCAACCAAGCTAAATCCATCGTTTGTACCCCTCTGAAATACCCTTAAAAAAATTTCAAAATGATTTATTATCGTAAATGCAACGGAAAAAGTTTTGTAACTTTTTAACTAACGGGGTACAAACGATTGAACAAATTCAGTCGTCACTTCCGAGGTTCTTGAAAACAGCCGTGCTAAATCCATCGTTTGTACCCCTCTGAAATTGCCTTAAAAAATTCCAAAATGATTTATTTTCGTGAATCCCGCGGAAAAATTTTTTAAGGCAATTTCAGAGGGGTACAAACGATGGATTTAGCTTGGTTGAATTAAAGAACCTCAGAAGTGACGACTCGATTTTTTGAATAGTTTGTACCTCGTTAGTTACAAAGTTACAATACTTTTTCTGTTGCATTTACGGAAGTAAATCATTTTGGAGTTTTTTAAAGGCAATTTCAGAGGGGTACAAACGATGGATTTAGCACGGCTGTTTTCAAGAAACTCAGAAGTGACGACTGCATTTTTTGAATTGTTTGTACCTCGTTAGTTACAAAGTTACAAAACTTTTTCGTTGCATTGACGAACATAAATCATTTTGGAACTTTTTAAGGCAAATTCAGAGGGGTACAAACGATGGATTTAGCTTGGCTGTATTAAAGAACCTCAGAAGTGATGACTCGATTTTTTGAATCGTTTGTATCACGTTAGTTACAAAATTTTTGCATGGTGCCGTGATCTTCAATCATTCATATTGAAATTTGTTAACCTCTGCCGTTCTCTTTCCTATTTCCTGATTAGAAGTGGTTAACATGATTTCGCAATTTTGTAACTTTTGTAACTTATGTACGTTCGCAGGGGTTTGATGGGAAATTTGCTGGATGTTGTTAATTCCGTGACAAGTTCGATGACACGATCTTCTTTCTCATTGTGTCGTCAGAAGTCGAAAAAAGAAATTTAGATATTTTGTAACTGTTGTAACTTTTGTATCGCTTGTGGGTTCGTGAAATAATTATCGGAAATTGTAAATTTGCGTTTAATTTGCTCACAGTAATAGCTTTTGCCTGACGTTCTTACAAACGGCGGAAAAAATAAATTTGTAACTGTTGTAACTTTTGTACCTTTGAGGTACAAACGAAAATTCGAGTGATACAATTGGGTACAAACGATTTTAAATCAATACCACCCGATACGTTTATCTTAATGTCGGGTGCTGGCATTTTTTTGTAACTCCTGTAACTTTTTCCCCTTCGAGGTACAAACGAAATGTTTTGTGGTACAATCGGGTACAATCGATAATCTTTCAAATCCATATTTGACATTTTCGATATCTTCAAGTCGGGTGCCAGGTTCACACAGGTTTGCTGTTCTACCAGCACCCGACCGATACTCAATTAACATCACACACAATCAAACGGAAGCATAGAACGCATCCACCATGTTCTAGTAGAATACTTCAGGTGTTACGGTAAGCAACAAAGAAATTGGGATGAATGGCTTCATGTTTAAATAATCAAATACACCATGTTTGGCATACAATACGAGTTTACATGAGGGTACGAAGTTCACCCCACACGAGATGGTGTCCACCCGACTACCCACAAGTGTCCTTCCTGGAAATATGGACTTATTAACTTATGCAGATTATGTTCGGGACCTCGTAAGGAACTTGGGGGAGATTCAGACGCTTGTCAACATATTAAGATTATGTTCAGGACGTCGTAAGGAACTTGGGGGAGATTCAGCCCGCCTCACCAGTCGAAGGGATATTACGACCAAAGCAAAATATTAAACATTTTAGATTCGACGACAATGTGATGCTCCCAAAGGAACCCCGATACGGGAAACTCGATGAGATGTAGGTCCTTACAAAATTATTGAGTTGGTGGGATCACGAAATGTGCTACTTCAACTTGACAAAATGCGGACGAAAATTGTCCATATGGATAAAATAAGCAAGGATATGCCCCCTTAATTCTTTGCGGAAACGAAGGGTCACTTTCCAAACAGGACAGTTCGGGCGGTGAAAGATGACGAATCGTCGGCAGATAGAGAGGGGACCGGGAGAAGAGCATTATCATTCTCCCATTTGTGCGGTACTTCGTGCTTGCGGCGCACCCTACTCTCGACCTCGAACGAGCGAGATGTGGGGAAGTGTGAGTTATCGAGCTCTCTTTTGTGCGGCTATCCACCCTGGGGGAGAGGGAGAGAGATTCGGAGACTATTCAGCAACCACATCAATTTTTTTTAAAGTTTAAATAATCATAGGGTTATGTAGGTTTTGGCATTTAGAAATCAACGTTACATTCATACGATTACATGGTTGTAGGTGAAAGATTATAAATTTGACATTGTTTGTCTTTGGAAGTGTGTACTGTGATGGCACAGCTGAACATTGATCGCTAACTTTCAATAGATATAAATGGCAGATCTGCTCAGTGGGTGTTGTCACGGGATTACATAAAACGTAGCTTGCGTTAGACTCCCAATGCGCTGCAACCCCGCGGAGTCACTCTCTGAGGCTGACACTAAGCAGGTCCATTATAACCCCGCACGGTTGAGTCCTTCACTTTGCTCCTCGATTTCTAACCGATTTTCAAAATTGTTTGTCCTTAGCTTATTGTCTAAAATAAATTAAAGGAACATATATATCTATATATGTATATCCGTCTACTTCTACTACTACTATTAATATTTAAAATAAGTAAGAAATTATAATATTTGATTAACACGGAATATTTTTTTGTCACTAGAAATATTTTAAAGTGTATAAACTCGAACCTAGATTAACGATATTAATAAATATATAATTATGTAAGAGTTGTTAAAGTTGTTCAGGTGTATGTATGTTTGTGAGATTATATGGACATTATTGAAGTTCTTTGAGTCTTTATAGTTTTTGAAAGGCATGCGCTCTATCTAAATGATAGAAATAAATTAATATGTATAAATACATATAAATAATATATACCGTGTGGAGACTCCAAGGCTTGGACGTAGCATACTCCATGTTAACCGCACTAAAAAATGACTACTGCGCAACTAGTGCTATCATGAATGTTACGATCACGGGAAACGTAAGGGCGCAAGCGGTGGATGGGAGGAATGAATTT
This sequence comes from Trichopria drosophilae, assembly GCA_030407085.1. Classification (NCBI taxonomy): domain Eukaryota; kingdom Metazoa; phylum Arthropoda; class Insecta; order Hymenoptera; family Diapriidae; genus Trichopria; species Trichopria drosophilae. Next base: position 114,603,631 of record CM059583.1, read on the forward strand.
AAGGGGGGGGGTTGAAACCGGTTATTGGCGATTTGGGGCGAAACGTTACCTCATAGCGAAATATGTTCAACAGAAAAGTTGTAGATAATAAAAAAATGTAAAACTTTTGTAGATGACATTTTCCGAAATAACCTCAAAATTTTAGAGAAAATCAAGAAAAAATGATTTCTCAATTTTTAATTTCTTTCTCGCGCAAAAAAAAATTTAATTTTCAGGAAATTTTCAGGAAGTATACCAATTATTGTCTTGAATAAGCATAATTTTTTTAATTTAAAAAACTAATAATTTTTTAGATATTCACATTTTTTCGAAAAAAAAAACCCTTTCTACCGGGAGAAACTGTATTCGTGTTTTTTGAGATTTTGACAAGTAACTAGTCCGAATTGTAATCGTTGAAATGTCTACTTTCAACTGGGCTATGCATGTTAAAGATTTATTCTTCATTGAAGGGCTTAAAATTAAGAAAAAACGAAAAAATAACTTTTCAAATCGCTAATTTCTCAATTTTTCGTCGTTTCATTCAATAATTGATTGCGTTTTAATAATCGGAGGTATTTTAATGCAATATTACTAAATTTGAATGCTTTTTACGTAGGTAAAAGAGGAGAAGAATTAAAATTGGCATGCCCTGTAAAAAAATGTGCCAGTTTCGTTGTCCTTTCCTTTTCTTTCGGGTCCGTCTTTCTCTTCATCCGAATGTGGAGAGGGGATACGCTGAAGTTTAATCTTGTACGGACGATCATAGTGTTCGCTTTATGCTCCGAGGTTACTAGATTCACGTACTTCGTGGGGCGCGGCTTGTGCTCCTGTGCGGATAGCCGTACAAAGAGTAGATGCGATTACTGCTTCTTCATCTCTTCACCACGCTCACCTGGTGGTGGCTCGGGTGGAGGTCGTAAAATTGTAATTTTGAATGACAGCGTTTTTGTATTTACAATTTTGTTTCCAATTTTCTCGCTTTTCTGATTGTTCTCACCTTTGACGTTCTCACATGATGACTTTGATTAAAACTGTCGATTCTTCAAAAACTTTCGACCCGGCTTTATTAATAATGACGTCATGAATGTGTTGCTATGAATCTATATCACGGATCATTCCTGGATATGTAGTGAAGGAGTCTTGTGATTCTTTTGCAAATTCCGACGTCACGGTATCTTGTTCGAGAACTTTAATTTTTGAAGATTCCTCAGATGTTGTGGGTATCACCATTTCAGTTCCAAGTATATGATTCAAACTGTCATCGATCATACCTGTGTTAAACTGACGCGCTTCTGTATTACCTTCATCAATTATATGCGTGAATGACATAGTTTGTGTAGGATTGGCGTTTATTCCGATAAACGCATTTTCCGAAACAGGCACAGCATGAGATGATTCATATATCGCCGTTGAGGATAACGGTTTAGTAGACGGTATTATAGTGTAAACGTTCGAATTACCGTTCACCGAAATGAAATAATTTGATGCAAAGAGAGGTTCTTTGGAAGAATGGTTGAGATTTTCTATAATGAGCAGTACAGAACTCGGGCAATTCGCCGGTATTTGTGCAGTAGATTTCGATACGGCACTTACGTAGGTCAGCCGACCAGACGACTGTGCTTGCGTCTGGCTGATTTCTGAAGATCAAAACAAGTCTCTACCCACATTTGGGACTTCTGCGGTGGACCTAGTAGATATCCTTGCTGGGTAATCTGCCATTTTTTCTCCATTTTATCTGCCCTTTCATCCTCAATGGTTTCATTGTCAGCTTCCTCGCTATCATCCTCCTTGAAATCATCATGAAACGTTTGAGCCTTTGATCCACTTGAAGGTTCCTCTTCGGTAGTTTCTTCAGTATCACTGAAATCAGTGTCGGCTTCATATCCATCGTTCAATGATGCAAGCTGAGACATATTCATATCTTTTTAAAAGTCAGCCCAGCCTTCACAGCCATCGACCCGTTTTTCTAAAATTGTCATGTCTACATCTCCTAAGCCATAATGAAGCTCATTGATGAATAATTCTAAGAATATTCAATGCTGATTGCGTAGGAAATGCTTTTAATATAACACGTTGTGTTTCTGCTTGCCAATTGCTGTCCGCAATAGTTTGTCGTACTTTTGCGTCCAAATCTTCCTCTTCTCGGTCAAAATCTTTCCAACCGTGCGAGTACGCTGAGCTTGCACTCTACACTTCTGTCTGAAGTCGCAAGTTGTGCATATTCACACGGTGGATTTTTAGACTCTCTTTCTGTATGCCGTGAGATTTGTGAGAGGGTTACGACCACTCGGTCGTAACAATGAAAATACAACTAAAAAATATTAAAAATGAATAGTGTCACTACTTAAGTAAGTAGTATTTTCGTAATATTCCTAGTAGTGCAGTTGTTTTTCCTTAAAATTAGTAACGCAGTTTTAATGGAGTATGTCAATATCTATTTTGTTGACATTTTTTTTCCCATCTCAACATTTCAAAAGGATTAAAATGCATGTCTCCGGTTTACGGCGCGAGTTAAATTCTGTTACTTTAATCACGACAGCAAAACAGGCGTAGGCATACTTCATATTATTGGAGCTATGTTCGACTTTGTCCCCAACCAGTCTAAATAAATTAATACAGTTTCTATAAATATATTAATCTACAGTCTCAATAAACCGTATGAATAAATTAATACAGTTATTGTAAAATTCAAGTAAACATTCATTATTCCAGATATTAACTTGTTCTACTACCGATTTTAACAAATTTAAATACTCATATATGTTATGCCATTCACACCCCAAACCAATTAATATAAACACATCTATAATATCTTATACCTTGAATATCGCAATTTTAGGTAAATACAAGGGTATTCCACTGTTATAAACTAATTAATCGTTGGCTTATTTCATTAAAATTATCTGCGTGTACTATGAAAATAGTACATACAGGTAAAAATTCAAGATATGATTAGAAACCGTAGGAATACATGAAAATGGCCAAAACAATGAAAAATTCAAGTTTTTTCTATTTTTGAAATCTGAATTTCCCTCCAAAATGAAAAATAAAAATATCTAGTTTATAATTCGACTAACATATACTTACAAAAAATTTGGAAAATTGTTCAGTGATAAACTGCCTACGAAAACAAAAAAAAAATTTTTTTTTTTTTTTGACGAATGAAACTTTGTTTCAATCCTTGTCATAGACAACCCCAATTAATGCCAAAAAAATGTTTCTAACCTCCAGGGGACGGGTGGGGGGAGGGGTAAAAGATGAAAAACACGCACAACGATTGATAAAAGTTGCAATTCCTGTTTTGCCTCTCGTTTTTTTTCATCGAATAGTTTTTAATGATGGCAATGAATAATCTGACTCAATTTTACAAAAATCGGATGACAGGAAAGCACCGTTGGAGGGGGAAAAATGTCGAATAGCGGTGAAAGTGACAAACAACGGTTCATAAAAGTTGCAATTCCAGTTTTGCCCCTCGTTTTTTTCATCGAATAGTTTCTAATGATGGTAATGAATAATCTAATTTAAAAAAAATTCGGATGACCAGAAGGCACCGTTGGAAGGGGGAAAATGTAGAATAGCGGTGAAAATCACAAACAACGGTTCATAAAAGTTGCAATTCCGGTGTTGCCCCTTGTTTTTTTCTTTGATCGAAAAATGTGGAATAGCTGTGAAAATGACGATGGGAGGGTTATCAGATCTTGAGCCTTGGGGAAAATTTCTCTTTCACCGTGACAAATTTCTCTTTCATTTCAGACAAACCCATTCACGGGGGATTTCGACCTTTTTACTCGGCTAGAGCCTTTATTTCATTTTTCCAATCTCGTAGTCAAGAAATTCTATTATATGGATGCTACTATGTAATGTTACTATGTCAAAGTGCTTTTAACACCAAGTATAAGCACAATATGTTAAATACAAGCGGTCAAGAATTAAATACTTCAAATGTTGCATTTTACTTACATATAATTATAAGTGTAAATAATCAGGTTTGAATGCAGAAAGTAAACCTCTGGAGAGCATTATTTTCTATGTATTTTAGGGTCCTTCGTAAAAAATCCATTATTTCGGGTAATCGCGGTATTCGGCACGTGCCTCTGAATAGACCAGTTGTCTATTACTGGGAAAAAGATTTCCTTAACATTTTTTCAGAATTTTAAAATCATCAGAAATTTTTAAAAAATTAGAACAGAAATTTCTTTTCAGCTTTATAGTCATTATTTATGCATGAGATTTTAAATAAATATTTTTATATGAAAGCTCATAAATTCTACAAAATTAGTATATAAACAAAAATTTCTGACAGCAATTTTGTTTAAATAATTCAAAAGATATGAAAATTTCATAATTGCAAATTGTGTTTTTATGTACTTTTTGGCACGGGTGTTTCGTCCTGGAGGATTCTGTTAACTCTTCTGAAAGTAATGACGGACCACCCATGGAATTGAAGCTCCTGTCTTCGGAAGATTATTCAACTATGTTATCACTGATATCATGAATCCCTGTTCTCAGAGTACATACTATGATCGTAGTGATTTATGCTGATTCCATTCAATAGAATTAAGTGAAAATTGGGTTATTATCAATTAATCACTTGTTCACTAGTGACTAGTACTTGCCAACTCTATGCTATCTAAGGTTAATTGTGCAAGGCTAGCTATCATTTATCACAGGACGATACAAACACACAATCACAAATACTACACATAATCGACACCGTCGCCGGTAGCCGTCCCAAATTCGTACCTTACCCCAGCAAGGTGTCCTGAATTGTCCACAATGGAAATAAACAGACAACGTTGCCGGGCGGAGATTCGAGCTCGTGACTTAAGGAACTTTCAGTTTACGAGGCGAGTATGCTAACCACTTAATAATCGCGTTCCCTGACCAGTGAATAGTAAAAAACACGCAATATAATAGCCAAATTTCACTAATTAGAAGGTAACGATTGTATTTCATAAATATATAATATTAAAGAAAAGTTAGTTTGACTAGTCAATATGTAGGATTTTATTCATTATCTGAATTAATTAAACATTTTTATGAAAATTTAGTTTACACATATTTTAAATTTTCATTTTTTAACAGTAAATAAACATGACGTAATCTGGCTTCGAATCTCTCTCCTCTCTCATGTTACTCAGCGTAGCCTTGTTCCATCCACGCGCAAAGTGTTCTCTCGGAGAGTAAGGTATTCTTTCATCTGATAAGGACAAGATGTGGAATAATAAGAACTAATGGATAGTAATATCGAAATGTTCATTACTGACGACATTATCTCTCGAATGTCTCGGCGTTAGTGTTGCAGTTTCTGCGGCGAGGGAGGTTTTTTTTAAACTTTTTCGTAATAGAAAAATGAATTTTTCCAGCTTTATATGCTACGTTATTGTAGAATGTCATTGAGTTCGTTCGCATTTGAACGACGTATGATTATGTTTACATTCGTTTATTATCAATTTCTTAAATGTGCCGTCACACCAAGAAATAATAATTTATTTGACAAGCGGCAAATAAATTTTAATTTCTAATTCTCTCTATATGAGTATTATATTTTGATAGTTATAAATCGTTATAATAATAACGAACGCTTAACAATTATTACGGATTTTATCAAGATTATACTTATTCATGACTTTGATTTTTTGAACTTGTAGATGTGTATAACAATAGTGAGAAACATATTAAAAAAAATTACATTCGAAGAAGGCTCAAAATTGAGACATTTTAAACAGAAACGTATAAATGTGAGCTAGTTAAAAATTGACAATAGTTGAAACTGAAACTGTAATTTTATTACATAATACTAATACATTCCTTAGTGTCAAAATGTATCTGAACTATATATTTTTTTCAGGAATGAAACATACAATATTAACCAGATCGAAAACAGGGTCACTTATGCCAAGAACTTTCAATATAGAAGACGTTAAGAGAAAGCCATTTGGTGTGACGTTAAAAGAAGAAACAGATAAGATAGACAGAAATTTTAAAGAAGAAACCGTTGAGATTACTCGTTTAACACGACAAAAGGCATATCAAATAGCGACTGGCACTTACTTATTTAAATTAGGCATGGATAACAATTTTAAGTCTTACATTAATCAGTATAGCATAAATCCGATAGCACTGAATAAAGTACAGCGTAACGAAGAGCGTGATAAGAAGCGTCATTTGTCTCATAAGTTTGCATTATCCCAATCTTGCGAATTTAAATGGATGGGCGGTTTGACGGGCCCCCGTGCGTTACTTATTACTACACTACGTCAAACAATTCTTCACTTAGAAACCAATATTCAAGCACCCTTTATGCATACAAATTGGCCCTTATTACGAAAGCCTTGGACGAATGCTGTTGGTTCATGCATGAATCCCCGAGATTTTGCACGAACCTTAATTGTTCTACAAGCCTGCATAAAATCCGTGGTTTTCGCAAATGTTTGGCATGAACAACTAGGTCATGTTAAGTTACAAAGAGTAACTGCGCTTGAACGAGAAGAAAAGAAGAGGATAGATAAGAAGGAAAAAAAAGAAAAAGAGGATGAAGAGGAGCGAAATCGATTGACGTATAATTTTGTAAAGTACACGCTAGGATTGAAACATCAAGTATGGAAACAAAAAGGAGAAGAGTACAGAATTCACGGACAGTGGGGCTGGATATGGATTTCTGCAAGTCGTCAAAGTAAATATGTAGAAGTCAATCAACTGGGATTACGCGCAGGCCCACAAAAAATAATGGTTCAAATAAAAGATCAAGATGGATTAAAAATTTTGGCACTTGATCCTTCAATGTATAAACTGATTATTGAAGAATATTCTTCTCAGTCTTCTACCGATGTATTAAACATGCAGATTAATATTACTGCCACCAAGGATAACATTGTCTCACGCGAAATGACACGTATTGACGGCGCCATTAGTGCACCCACAAATAATTTGGAAAATAATACAACAATCCAATTTGGAAAACCTTGTAACGATCTTAAGAGCAGCAAGCAATCTTTCCATTCAACCTTTAGCAAACACTTTACAGAAGAAAATGTTAACGTAATCACGCCCAGGACTGAATCACAGGTCTCTATATCTAAAGACGAAAACAAATTAAATTTATCCTGTAAGTATTACTCGACTTATTTTTCAAAACTATACATTACCATTGTCGCATTATATATTATCGATCATATGCTGATATAATATTTTAAAGAAGGTAAAGAAGTCCTTGAACTTGAATAAAGAAGTTGATAAGTTATTAAAACTAAAAAAGAAGTGCATGCCTCACATGTATTCTCCTTTTTATCAAAAATCAGAACTTGCGTATGGAATAAGCATGCTCATGAAACGCAGATAAGCGCGGTGGTAGTCTCCACAGTATCCAACTTCATCCAAAAATATTGCAATCATTTGACGAATCCTTGCTTCAAAGAACTAAACAGCTGAAAGTTAAAATATCTTTTGGGCTAAGATAACTTATTTTTATCTGTCATTACTAAGACTAAACTACTTAATGCTGCTAATTAGCGATACTGTTACTTAACAATACAGTATTCGTAAAACCGTAATGTGCTATGTCGTCATCATATAATATCGTACCACTTTGAAAAAGTTACTATTCTTCTTAGTATGACTGCTTGCAAAGGCATTAATGCGATATTTTAAAGATGTTTTAATATGAATATGACTATATATGTTTAAACAATGACTCTTTTCAACTTGCATCTATTTAATTCTCTGAAGTACGTTTTTGAACACAGTATGTGATAGTTATGTATTCGTAAGAAGCGATCGACCAAAAGAAAGTTCTTATTCACACAAAGAATATTGAAATTAACGATTTTCGTTAGTTTAATCCTTCCTCCCCAACCCCTCGAAATCAGGTATCGCTTCAATATGTTTATCTGTTTTAAGAGATTGAGAATTTCGCCTCTAGTAGTGCACTCATATTTTATACGAATTGATAAAATATTACACTATCATAATTTTTTTGCTGAAATATTTCTAGTCGAACCATATCTTTCGCAATTAATGCTACGCTTATAGTGAGTTGCTGTATACACTACTTTCGTGTACGTAGGTATTGCAAAATGTACCAACTTTGAAAAAGTGTTATATTTCTTGGCAATATGTTTTAATTTTTTATAATAGTTTCATCGCTTTAAACATGGTTTTCAGGGTTGAATTAAATTTTTCAGCAATCCCAGTACTAATCAGTTCGATATTCACAGAATGGCTCATTTAATCTGACGTCTCGAACTGTGCCAGTCTAATACAGGAATGACTGTACGAATAAAATAATAAGAATTCATGAAAGAATCCACTGGTATGCAAGCATTTTGATTTTCGCGGTGTTATTACCATAGTCATGATGAATAACCTTAAATTCTTATTCGACCAATAGAATGTTATACCATATTTTATTTTTTAGGAATTGAATATTTTTCGTCATTAACTTATTTAGTGCTTACCTAATACCCATCTACTAAGGTCAGGAAATATTCAAATCCAAGGAATTTCTGCAGCCATAAAAGTTAATATTTACTCATTTTTATTGTGCGTGCAAACAAAAATTCGGGTTGTTTTCTAGTTTTGATGTATTTAGTTAGTTCCCGCTCCCTAGCGTTTGACGAAACTAATAACTTTCGAACGTTATTCTCGGGGCTTTCTCGACTACAGCTGCCTTCTGAGTTCGAATTTATTCATGTCCCTGTAGATCTAGGTCCACACTGCAGGCAGCCAAAATTTGGTGGGGACGATCTCGGTGTTTTAAGAAGCTGGAATGCCAACACTGAACTTCACCTGTCTCCACGCTTCAGTTCGTTATTCTGAGTGAATCGGCGTTCAATCAGACCACGAAACTGAAGTATATCTTCCGGAAAGGCAAACACTGAATTGAAGATACTTACTGCTCAAAAGCCAATAAAACGGGGATTCAAAGATTGTATAAGATCGGATGAGTCTAGATATGTCCGCAAATTGCAGATGTGCACTGGTAAGATACAAAATACCGAAAAACAATTAGATTCTGGCATAGTAAAAGATTGGACACTTATCTTATACTTATCTTATTATAACCTTATCAGCGGTAACCGTGATATTTATTTTGTCAATTTTTCCCCAGCGTAGATCTTATATTCAGAGATAAATCAGATTGTCGTTTCGGAATAGCACGAACAAATTGATCTAAATTACCAAAAATCGAGAAAGCAGATAAAAAAGTTAGATAAAGGGGATTCTGAATTTCCAACAACACACTCAGGTTTACGACGTACCAAGTGGATCGACAAACAAGCTTATTTCTTATCTATTTATCCCGACCCTTCCTAAGCCACAGTAGTCTATCGTAAGGAGAAAGATGGCTCATTATTTCCAGTTACTAGTGGTATGCGGAGATTTCAACCAGCCAATGTGATACGTAGATTGTAGTGATCGACTTTTATCAATATAACCTTCAACCCACTTTGACTTTGAAACAGTTCCGGTACGCATAGTGGATCAGATGGTGGATCATAAGTTGTGTTATTATTTATCACGAAATAAAACTTTAGAGAGGCTAAGTCTGGATAATGCTGGATCCGTGGGGTCTTACCGTCGTAGATTTCTATCACCAAAATTCTCGATATTAGGAAAGGTTGGGTTAATAACTATCATGAATTCTTGATGAACACTTTTATTTGATAAACAAAACCCTTTGAATTATAAATCCGCACTCTAATCGTGTTTTATTTTACTCTGAAACTGTAAGGCTCATCGACGTTTCTTGCAAACGAACCACGAAGCATCTTGGGAAATACAAGTTCTCGCCATATTTCTGAAAAGTTGCGGCCATTTTTCTGAAAAAAAATAAGAATTTTTGACATTTTTGTTTCAAAAATGCCTTTTTTTCATATGGCAAGTAACCGGAACATTGTTTCACACCAAAATATCGCGTCCGCAATGTTTAAGCTTCAAAATGGTGAAACGTACTTTTGAAAATTTAAAGGCGTACATGAAATGGCGACGAAAGAATTTTTGTTCACAGATAGTAGTATTCAGTGCTCGTTGAAATTGTTACTCGTGGGCTTTTGTGATTACTGAAAACGAATCTGAAGTCCTAATTCAAAATTTCCAAATGGCCACTCCAATATGGCGCACGATATTTTCAGAATTGGACGGATTGTTTTGAAAATTGTTGCTCGGAGATTTATGAGATCACTGATCACGAATTTTTAATTATAATTAATTTGGCAAGCCCATTAGGGTTATAGTCTATTGTAGCATATTTTGAAGTTATAATTTTTATATAAAATGTTCCACGTTCTTTAGCCATTAATAAAATTATCGAGAAGTCCATTATCCTGATGTAATTCATTCCTCTAAAATTGTATCAATGCTTTCAACAGCTGCGGGAGAAAGACCATTGAAAAGGGTTAAGCGTTACTGTAAAGAAAATAAAGCTAAAAGTGACATGGCTGTGCCAACGGCATTTTCTCTGTATAATAAATTTATAGCAGGTGTTGATATACATGATCAGTACTGTAGCAAAGTTTTTTCCTTGCGACGTAAAAAATAGACCTGGCCAGTTCTTATGAGATTAATTCAATTTTCTATTTCCAATGCTGTAGGATGGCAGGAAACAAATTTGGTGTGAAAGAGTTTGTAATCAAAATTGCTGAGAATTATGTCAACAAATCACCAACACTTATGAAATCGTATGAAGCAATGAACAATAAAAAAAAAAAGAAATTGTAGTGGCGACAAGTGTCCAATAAGAACGCAAATGTTTTGTAAAAATTGTGAGGCAAATTATAGCAAAACCTGCTTCAGTAAAGTTTACGAAATGTAAGTATTTGTATCACTTGAGTTTTCTCGTTTCATCGTAAAACGTCAATTTTCGTAAATTTATATTAAATCATTACAAAACAAAAAAAAAAAAACAAAAAACAGGTGAATATGAAAAAAAATATTAAAAATGAAAATAAAAAAAACTAATATTAAAAAAAATGGTTCTTTATATCCCGTTTAACTCCTCTCGGTTTGAGCTGGGCAACTTTAATAATTTTATTAATGGCTAAAGAACCTGGAACATTTTATATAAAAATTATAACTTCAAAATATGCTACAATAGACTATAACTCTAATGGGCTTGCCAAATTAATTATAATTAAAAGTGAGTTCAAAAATTCGTGATCAGCGATCTCAAAAATCTCCGAGTAACAATCTTCAAAATAATCCGACCAATTTTGAAAATATCGTCCGCCATATTCGATCCTCCATTTGAAATTTTTGAAATTTGACTTCAGATTCATGATCGGCGACCTAAAAAATATTTAGATACACAGTGTCATTAAAAAAAAGTTTTTTTTAATGAAACGGACACTAAATACTACTATTTATAAAAAAAAATTCTTTCGTCGCCATTTCATATCCGCCATCTTGCAATTTTCAAAAGTACGTTTCACCATTGTGAAGCTTAAACATTGCGGACGCGATATTTTGGTGTGAAACAATGTTCCGGTTACTTGCCGTATAAAAAAAGGCATTTTTGAAACAAACTTGTCAAAAATTCTTATTTTTTTTTCAGAAAAATGGCCCCAACTTTTTGAAAATACATTTTTTTGCAATTTTATTAGCAGACCCTGAAAGAGCGATTCCAAAAATATGGAAATGAATCTTTCGTTTTTTTTTTGACATTCATAGTAGCAGAGAAAATTAACGTTGAAAATAGTTGGAAAAAAGTGTCCTTCCCGACGTTAAAGGGTTAACAAGTTGCATTATTCGAAGGTAGAAAATGAGTTCATTCAGAACTTTTTAAAAGTTCGCGGAAGCCACAAGTAAGCTCAGAAAAAAGACATAAGCTCAATCATCTCACATGCCCCAATACATTACGAGTAAAATACGTTGTGCCTACTGCAGCACTACCGATAATCAAGTATCTGTATATAAAAGTAAATGACCTGGAGTGATGATTTTCATTTTCATGTCCGAAGGAACTCATTATGAGGATATTCTGATTTTCATTCATTGTTGTGAAGGGGAATTTAATGTTTTACCCTCACGGCTGATTCTAAAATTCGTCAAATTTTCTAAATAAACGACCTGGGGTGATATTTTGCATTTTCATGCCCGCAAGAACTTATTATGTGGATATACTGATTTTCAATCATTGCTGGGAAGAGGGATTTAATGATTTACGCTCAGGGTTGCTTCTAAAATTCGTCACATTTTCGAAATGAATGACCTGGAGTGATGTTTTGCATTTTAATCTCCGAAGGAACTCATTATGTGGATATTCTGATTTTCAGTCATTGTTGTAAAGACTGATGTAATGTTTTACGCTCAGGAATTTGATTATCTACGCTCAGGACTGCTTTTAAAATACGAGAAATATTAAAAGTAAATGACCTGGAGTTATGTTTTGCATTTTCATGCCAGAAAGAACTCATTATGTGGATATTCTGATTTCCATTCATTGTTGTGAAGAGGGATTTAATGTTTTACGCTCAGGGCTGCTTCTAAAATTCGTCACATTTTCGAAATGAATGACCTGCATTTATGTTTTGCATTTTCATGTCCGAAGGAATTGATTATGTGGATATTCTGATTTTAATTCATTGTTGTGAAGAAGGATATAGTGTTTTACGCCCAGTAGTGAGTCTGAAATTCGTCAAATTTTCGAAATTAATGACCTGGAGTTATGTTTTGCATTTTCATGCCAGAAAGAACTCATTATGTGGATATTCTGATTTCCATTCATTGTTGTGAAGAGGGATTTAATGTTTTACGCTCAGGGCTGCTTCTAAAATTCGTCACATTTTCGAAATGAATGACCTGCATTTATGTTTTGCATTTTCATGTCCGAAGGAATTGATTATGTGGATATTCTGATTTTAATTCATTGTTGTGAAGAAGGATATAGTGTTTTACGCCCAGTAGTGAGTCTGAAATTCGTCAAATTTTCGAAATTAATGACCTGGAGAGATGGTTTGCATTTTCATGTCCGAAGGAACTGATTATGTGGATATTCTAATTTTAATTCATTGTTGTAAAGAAGGATTTAATATTTTACGCCCAGTAGTGAGTCTGAAATTCGTCAAATTTTCGAAATTAATGACCTGGAGTGATGTTTTGCATTTTCATGTCCGAAGGAACTGATTATGAGGATATTCTGATTTTAATTCATTGTTGTGAAGAAGGATTCAATATTTTACGCCCAGTAGTGAGTCTAAAATTCGTTAAATATTCGAAATAAATTACACACCAATGAATTAAAATGTTTTGAAAATTCACAACAATGAATTAAAATCAGAATATCCGCATAATGAGTTCCACCGGACATGAAAATGGAAACCATCACTCCAGGTCATTTATTTGGAAAATTTATAATGAATTCTAAATAAATTTATAATGAATTTTAGAAGCTGTCTGTAGCGTGTAAAATTAAATCTCTCTTCATAACGTTTTTGGGAATTTCAAAATCAATATAACGAGCCCCTTTGGATTAAAAAAAGATCCCCCTTTGTCATTTATTCAATTTAGTAAATTTTAGAAGCAGCCCCGAAAGTGCGAGATTTTAGTTTTATGAATTTGAACATGTTTGATATTTTCAATCATTTTTAAATTTGGATTCGTTTCTAAAAATAGCCAGTATAATTCCCATTTATTTAGGTTATTTAATTAATTTTGAATTATTTGTAATTCCTGAAAATTGATAATCCTCTGCTGTATTGTTTATAAGTCTCTGTTCGTCATGAATTTCAAATCGGTTCGGCGATTCTCTTTTGGCAAAAGCGAGTTGCAGCTTAGGCGTTTCGAATTTTTGACAGTCGTTCTGGCACACATTGTTCGATCGAAAACTAATTCCGCGCGGTTCATCGCCGATGTGCATTTCTTACGGAAACCACCTCCTGGGAAACTCGTGCAAAACGCCACTGATACCTTAAATCTTGCGACTCCTGGTGACCCTATTAACCATAATATTAGATTTATTATTTTCTTTTCTTACATTTTTGACATTTTCGCGGGCATAAATTCAACAAACATTAAATGTAAATGAATTTAGTGTGATAAATCGATAATCAATTGTTATTAAGTAAACCAACAGCAATTGCCCTGTGGTCGGCGCGACGCGCATTCGCTCTTTCAAGTAAAGCATCCTGATTGGGGATCGCGACTTGGAAGGTGACTGTTAAAATAACAAAAAAAAAACGAGCGTTGAGCCCGCTACGGCAATGATAGCAGGCCGATTGCTGAGTGGGCGACACGGCTGCTTTACCATCAGAGGGTATATTCTGATGATAAAGTAGTTCGTCGACTGTATCTATCCGACTGTGTGAAAAACTTCCCCGCAGGGGACTTGTGGAAGAGAGCGGAGCGGGTTATCTCCGTCCACAATTTAATTGTGGAAGAGTGAGGGGTCGAAGTGCCCGAGCTCGAAGAGGAGCAATGCTTTTGAAAGATCCGCTTCTCTTAGCAAGTTTTGAGAATTGACGACCTCACGGACCCGATCGTTCGGCTGGTCTGTGCCGACGAATGCCTGATCGTGAAACGACTCGAGAGACCCACCGTACTGGGGAGCTAGGGTGCGGTGTCAAGCCCCTGCCGGCGGGTTCCACACGGGGGAGCGCTACGGCGTGCCGTGTCCGTGCAGGCAGTAACCGCAGAAAGGGTTGGCCTCTAGCGGGCCGTGGCAACGTTAGAAAGGTTCTCTGAACCAACAGAAGCATCAAGGCAGGCAGCTTGTTGCTAATAAATGTGGTAGCTGACTTGTTGTATATCTTTTTTAAGTGTGCACAACCAGCGGTGCTGGCGCATCACTAAAATTTGGCCCCATTCCCCCATGGGGGGGGGGGGTGTTTTAAACCCGAACGGGAGGCAAGACACCTTAAATAACTACACTCAAGTGTATCTATCTGGGGTTTCCGTAGTTTTCCCAGACCCCGTGCAAATGCGATACAGAGGGGTCAAGTCGCTCTACGGGGCGCAGTAATGGGGGGACTGGCTCTGGGTGGGTGATGCTTGTGTTTGTCTAAAAGTATTGTTTTGTAATGTCTTTGAAAATCTGTCCGACCAATCCACCCGAGAGCCGACCTGCGAATAGGCTAAAAATGTCATTAAAGCGGGGGATAATTCCTTTCCTTTACCCCTTTTATCCTATTGTTATTAAGTAAATTCTATCCATTTTAAAGAAAATTTACTATTTATTATTTAAAAATATAAAATACTAACCTGTTTCTCTGCATTAACCTGTGCGATATTACGGCATTTCGCCGGATACACCCGAGCTGACGGATTTCAAGATATCGAATGCGATTTCGCGACTTGAGCCGGTTTCAGGTTGAGTCTCCTCTACAGATTCTAGCCTTAATAACTTGAAAACTATAGTTTGCACGAATGTTTGTCAAAGGAAAAATGTTCTTAGAATGAAATAAAGAATCTAACGTTCACCGGTTGGCAGTTAATGGAGGATCACATATAATGCAAAATATACCTGGATTTGAAGTCGTTCCATGTATCATTATATTTTATATTTATTAACATTTTTTCCCGACATTTTCCTGTTGTAATTGTGTTATCCTGGGATATTTTTCGTTTAACGAAACAAAAATTTAGTCTAAACGAACAAACATAACTGATCGAAACGTAAACATGGTTTTGTATGAACTATATCTTCTCGCGCCACATACGAATACTTCGCCTAGGATTTTATAAGTACCAGCGAGGAGGAATACCTGACAACTGTCAGCGCCCTGTCAACGTTAATTAACGACCATGCGCAATCTGCTTCGCCATAGGACATCGTACCAGTGACTGCTGCACCGCATCCTGAATGCAGCCACAAGAAGTCACACCACATGCAGTAAAAGTACTGTAATTTTCTGGCGAACTTTTTAATTGGTCTGATTTTCGTGACCATTTCCAAGCACTTATTGTTAATAATATCGCGATGACATTAAAAGATGTATTATCTAAAGTCGAGTCCAGCAAGCGACACAGCTCTTTGTTGAAAAATATGGAAGTTACAGCCGAGTATTATGAGATTGTTTGGAAGCTGCGTGCCGAACGCTACAGGACTAAACGAAGGCCTTTGGGCATATTATTTGTTATGTTATTATTTAATATTTAGACAATGCCACGGAACGGTTCCCATATCGAATTGCGTAATTTTATGGACGCTACAGAAGATACCATCGATGCGCTCTCTTAACTTAAGCGCTCTATTCATGATGGCATAGCGGTATACATAATTTCATAACGCCTAAATTCGCAGGCGTTAAAACGTACACGCGCCGCATGGGAGTTTTCGCTTGAAGGTACGGAAGTTGCGACCTCTCTGCAGATAATTAAATTTCTCAAATTGAACGTTTGGTCTCTCGAAGCCTCACCGTCTCATGTCAAAGTGAACCTACCGACTTCCAATTATGGGTTGTCGTGAGACAAAGCGTTTCAAGAAGACGACATCGAGAAAATTCTGGGAATCGCGTGGCCTCCCGCTATCGATTCCTATTGTTTCATACTGAATTTGTTCCCTCCACTTACCCTCACAAAGCTTGTGGTACTCTCTCAAATCGTTCGATTTGTTTCCCTCTCGAGTGGTTAGCCCCCGTCGTGATCAACGCCAAACATTTGATTCCGCTGATGTGGAGATAAAAAGCAGACTAGGACTCCAGTTCCAGCAAATATCTAGCCCAAGTGTTTGCCCTCCATTGCGCACCCCTACCTCTCTCTGAGTTTTCGATACCTCGTTGATTAAATACGATGTCATCGAACTTTGCTGTATTGCGCGGCGATTCAAGCAAGTTTGCATTTCGCTGTTGGAACTTTGCCGCGCCGTTATCTTAGTACGCTTAATTCAATATCCCGTCCAGTATTGGACTGATGCGACTATTACGCTTGCCTGGTTGGAAGGTCAGTCCAGAAACTGGAAGCCGCATGTCGCGAATCGCATTACTGATGTACGCACCCTCCGTCCAGAGGTCTCATGGAGACACGTGGGCTTCGCTGTATCCCTTTGTGGTTGATGATGCTTCTCTCGAACGCCGATTTCGGGCTCATTACGCTGAAGTTCGAGTTGATTCGCTACGCAAAAGATTTTCTTCGAGGCCACAGATCTGTCGCATTCTCGCGCGATGCTTGCGTCTCTCTCGTCATTGGCAGGCGACGATCGCTAATAACCCTTTAATCACCGACTTCAACCTGGAGCGAACCTTTTTTTTTCACTAACGCAATCGAGCGCTTTTTTCATAGAACCTGCATTTCTAAGTATTCCGGTATCCGAGTATGATTATCCTATTCCCAATCTGGATCATCCCCTGACAAAACGCAGGCCGTTACGTCGATTAAGTCCGTTTCTCGATTCCTCTAGTCTATTACGAGAGGGCGGACTTTAACCTTTGCGAACCTCTCGTTTGATTTTAAGCGTCCAATGCTCCTACGTACCGGTCACGTCGCGCTTCTTGTAGTAGATCACGCTCATGATGCATTACGCGATATCTCCATAGACGTGTAACGCTCTCGCTAAGTGCGCTTCACACAGATGTATGAGTTTTAAAGAAAATTAGTTCGTTTATTGGACGCGTATTCCGTTCTGTATACCCGCTGCCTCGTTGCGATTCCAGCTCAGATGATGGGGTCCTTGCACCGGTTCGCGTAAATCGTTCGCTTCGTGCGTTCATATAATGCGGAGTAAACTACGCCGGTCCGGCGTTGTATTCGTTTAACGTAAATTTTTAAGTAAAAAATCGTTTAATACCTCAAGCCATAATAAAGACAATCTCTCTCTCTCTCTCTCTCTCTCTCTCTCTCTCTCTCTCTCTCTCTCTCTCTCTCTCTCTCTCTAGGGGAACTGGTGTTAATTATTGCTCCGACTGATTTTTACCATTACTCACGAAAATCCACGTTTTCTCGAGTGAGAATTTTCCAGGGGGTGCGCGGTCCGTAGGCCGACGCAATCCAAGAAGTTTCGTTGCAAATCACTTGTTTTTTGGCCTATGGTGCATCTTTTGGAAATCTGAAATTGCAAATTTGCGGATTTTCACCGGCAACCTGTCAACGGCGGTTTTCAAGAACGCTCCCTTGCGCAGGCTCGTTCTATCACGCATGCTCACACACATTCACGGCAAGTCGCATCTTCACGAAACAATACAAACGTCATCGCAACGCGGTCTGTTTCATCGGTGACATTTGCAAGGTATGCCGAAAGCTTCAAATAAGAAAAAAGTTGACGGTGACTCCATTTGCGCAAAGTGCCACAAAGTCGTAGTCAAAGTTAAAGTCGTGTGTAGCACGTGTCATTCTATTTTTCATCCGTCGTGTGCAGCGTTATACATTGCCGGTAAACCTGACCGTGTGTGTTGTGTACGTTCGTTATCACACATACTTGAGTCGCGTCAATACACACAGAGCGCTACAACCGTGTGCAGCGTATCTCCTTCCGTGCCGTCTATTCCCCACTCGCTTGCTTGTGCCCCGTCTATCGTCGCGATTGATTTCGCACTGTCTCATGCGTCGTCGGGAAGTCCCACCACAGAGCCTATACCATTCTCTTTCGCCTCGCCAGCGTGTAATTACGAAGAAGCAATGTCGAACGACGGTGGACTTGCACAGCAGCAATTCAATCAAATTATGGCTGCTATCTCTTCGACGAGAGAAGAGTTAGTAGCTGAACTAACCACCCTTAGAAATGATACCGCGGCAATGAGGCAGGACCTTGCCAACCTAAGCGCAGCGGTCCAAAATAATACCGCGACATGTAGAGCCTTATCAGCCGACATGGCGTATATGAAACATGCCACGGCCTTAGCGAGACCGACATCAGATTTAATTATCGATGGTATTCCCGTTCAATGCGGCCTCTGGCAACATGACATATTTATTCGGGTACTTACGCAATTAAAATTGGCTGGTCTCTGTAACGACTTTATTAGCATCGCTAGAATCGATTCCAGACGGGCAGCCAATTCTAGCTTGCCTAGTCAAACATCTGCTCGGTAGTATTTTGCATTGAAGATACAATGCAAATCGGTTGAGATCCGAAATGCCATCATCGACGCTGAGCGCAAGCTGGGGAAATTAACCACCGCCGACCTTTTTCCCGAACTCTTGTCCGGCGATAGTGACGTACGAACGGTGTACGTCAATGAATTCTTACCTTCGTCTACGTATGCCCTTCTGAAGAAGGCTAAGGAAGCTGCCAAAAACGCTGGCTATAAGCGTGTATGGGCGCGCAATAGTAACGTGTTCGTACGTAAAGATGGCGGTATTGACGAACTACTTATCGCTACTGAACTAGATCTGGAGAACATCAAATGACAAACTCCGCATAGTGTGTCTAGTCCCCGTAATGTAGTGTCTACCTGTGAACTTTCGTCGTCGTTTAAAATATCTTGTATTAATATAAATTCGCTTCGGGCCTATCTGCATGATGTGGAGTGTGAACTGTCTGACGGATCGACGTATGTACTAGCTTTAACTGAGACTTGGCTTACCCCTAAGGTCGAGTCGTCCTGCGTATCTATACGTAATTATAATCTAGTCAGAAATGATCGCGCACTACGTGCGGATGGCCAATCGCGTTATGTTCTTGGTGGAGGTGTAGCATGTTACCTTCATAAATCACTTGTTTACTCAGTTCTGGAAAGCTCTGATAACACATCCATAAATGATCCGGAGTATCTTTTCCTTGATATTAAGGCTTCTCCTCATAATATTCTAATTATTGTCATTTACCGACGTCCAGAGGGCCATTTTCTTTCCGAATTCTTAGTTAAGTTTAATTTGTATATTTCAGTGTTTAAAAATATTATCATTACTGGCGACTTAAATTGTAACTTATTAAACGATTCTTTCGAATCAAAATATCTGCAAAACCTCATCTCCGACTATTCAATGTTCTCCGTACCTTTTGGCCCCACGCATTACTCTGGAGTAACCGGTTCGCAGTTGGATGTTATGGTTGCGGACTCCAGCCATAAAATTAAAGCCTTTTCAAAGTCGTCTTCGCCTTTTGCTGCCGGGCACTGTCTTATCTCTGTCCAATACGAATGTAATAATCTTAGTCGTACACCGCAAACAGTCACTTACCGTCATTTTGCTAACTGCGATTTTGATTCTCTTGCTAATGATCTTACTATGAAACTCTGTTTAAAACTTCCAAACCTACCTGTAGTCGAGCCTAGTACTCATGCATCGTATTCTGATCTAAGCGAACCTACATTAAGCCTTAACACGTTGTATGATTGTATTACGAATGTATTAAATATTCAAGCGCCATTTACTACTAAAAGAATTGTTCATCGTTCTATACCATGGCTTACTTCGGAACTGCGAGCCAGAATTAGAGAACGCGATAAATTGTTCACTCGAGCAAAACGATCGAGAAATCCGCTAATATTAGAACAGTATAGGCATATGCGTCGCGATCTCAAAAACGAACTTAAAACTGTAAAAAATCGCTACTTAGAAAACCTCGTGTGTCAGCAAACAAACCCGAACAAGCTTTGGTCCTGCCTTAGAAATTTAGGACTCGCCAACGTAAGATCGCAATCAGCCCTACATCATTTCACTCCATCCATACTCAATCATCACTTTGCGCAAGTTTCATCCGTTCATCCACCATGTGACTCTGTCTCGCTTAATAATATCTTACATCGGCCCCTACCTAGTACTCATCCTCCATTTACCTTTTCTTCCACAAATTGCCACGAAGTTCGTAACTATCTCAATGTCATCTTGCAGAAATCACGAGGGTTAAGTCCCGACCATCTTTGTCTAGCACATCTCGAACCACTCTTCCCAACTATATCTCCATACCTTACCCATATCATCAATATCTCCTTCTCAACCGGCATTTTCCCATCCGTTTGGAAATCATCATTCATCATACCTTTGAAGAAAATCGCAAATCCCCAAAACCCATCAGATACTCGTCCAATTGCGAATCCACCCCATCTTTCCAAAATCATCGACTCGCTAGCTACCCGTCAAATCATTACCTTCTTAGAGAACAATCAGCTGCTGCATCCCAAACAAAGCGGATTCCGTAGGTTCCACAGCACGCAAACAGCGTTGCTACACCTTTTGGATGACATTCGGTTGGGTATCGGCAGAGGCTACATCACCATCCTAGTCCTGTTCGATTTCTCGAAGGCCTTTGACTCCCTTAGCCATACAGTCATCCTGGCTTGCCTTCGTGACTTGGGTTTTGAGGACTCTGCGCTCATGTGGATACATTCATTCCTCTCGGGACGATCTCAATCGATCATTGGATTGGATGGACAAACATCCCAACAGGAGCACACTACATCCGGAGTTCCTCAGGGCACTGGCCTCGGACCCATTCTTTTCATCACTGTCATAAACACACTGTTCTGCTGTAGCTGCTCGTTTGTCGGAAGCAAAGTCGGAGGCATGTGGCTCTGATTCGATACCTATTAGTTTTTACATCAAATCATTCCCTGTCATTGCCCCTCACATAGTTCATCTCTTCAATGAATCGCTTAATTCATCCATCTTTCCTGCTGACTGGAAAAAATCATTGATGATACCCATTAGCAAAATTACTAACCCTGTTTCTCCTGCTCATTACCGACTTATCGCTATTGTTCCTGCTCTCTCTAAAATACTAGAACGTATTGTTTTCAATCAGCTACTTGGGTTCCTGAATAACAGTAATTGGTTTGATTCTCACCAATCGGGTTTCCTTAAAGACTACAGCACGCAAACAGCACTATTATATGTATCTGAATATTGCAGGCAAGCAATAGACAATCGCATGATAACTATTGTTATCCTCTTTGACTTTAGCCGTGCGTTCGATATTATTAGTCATAGGCTTTTGCTGCAGAAACTAAAAATGGCTAATTTATCGGATACCGCTATTCGGTTGTTTGCGTCTTACCTCTCGTGTCGATCTCAGGCTGTCACAGAGGTGGATGGCACTAGAAGATCGTCGTGGCTTCCAGTGGGTGCTGGAGTGCCCCAAGGTTCTGTGTTGGGACCTTTGTTGTTTTCAGTATTTATTAACGATCTACCTGGGGTTCTCCATCATAGTGATCATATGATTTTCGCTGACGACACTCAAATTTTTCTTAAATGTCGTGTTTCAGAACTTGACATCGCCATTGCAAAGGTAACATCCGATATCACTCGCTTCTGTCAATGGGCGAATAGCAATGACCTCGTCCTTAACTTTGAAAAAACTAAGGCATTACTTGTCGGCAGTGCTTTTTATGTGAACACCTTTAATACTGATTTGATCACACCGATTGTTATTAATAATTCGGTCATACCGTGGGTTAAATCGGTGAGGAACTTGGGTCTCGTGTTTGATGGAACGCTCTCGTGGAAGTACCATCTTATACAAATGTCCAATAAAGTCTTCTCCACTCTACGTCAACTACGTAATAACCGTGCTCAACTACCAACTGATGTTAGGCAAACCCTTGTTTCCTCGTTGATTTTACCCTATTTCGATTACTGCTGCGCAGTTTACAACGACATCAATGTAACTCAAAAAATCAGGGTGGAACGAATGTTTAATGCGGGCATTCGTTTCATCTTCGATCTACGGCGCGGTGAGCACATTACCCCATATCGTAATAAGCTTGGCTGGCTCAACACCAAATCGCGTAGGTTATACTACATTGGTATCGTCACCTATAAGATTATTAAGACCCACGTACCCCACTATCTTTATGAACGTTATCAGTGGCGTGAAGAATGTACATCCAGGGCTCTTCGACCAGGCTCTATGCAAGAACTTCGAGTACCGACACATCGGCTAGAATCCTATTCCAACTCTTTTATTGTCACTTCTACCCGGTTATGGAATGAACTTCCAGTCGAAATTCGCGCAAGTGAAAATGTGTATTCGTTTAAAGTAAAACTAAAAAAATTCCTATTAAGTCGGACTTCAGTGTAATTATTTTGTATTTTATATTTTAGTATTAGCATTATTAGTATTGGTATTTTTAGTATTTAACATTAGTATTTTAGTCCACTTTGACTTCTGGTATGCGTGTACCGTACCCTACGTCGTAATCGCTTGACTATTATTATTATCTATCTATTTTATATTTACCTTGTTATAGAACTAGTATTGCGCTTTTATATGCATCTGTTAGTATGCCTTGTTATATTAAGCTTAGTTTTAGTTTTAGTTTTAGTTTTAGTTTTAGTTTTAGTATCTGTATGTATGCTCTATATTGGTTGGCCTAAGAGGTAATACCTCAAGCCATAATAAAGACAATCTCTCTCTCTCTCTCTCTCTCTCTCTCTCTCTCTCTCTCTCTCTCTCTCTCTCTCTCTCTCTCTCTCTCTCTTTCTCTCTCTCTCTCTCTCTCTCTCTCTCTCTCTCTCTCTCTCTCTCTCTCTCTCTCTCTCTCTCTCTCTCTCTCTCTCTCTCTCTCTCTCTCTCTCTCTCTCCCTCTCTCTCTCTCTCTCCCTCTCTCTCTCTCCCTCTCTCTCTCTCCCTCTCTCTCTCTCTCTCTCTCTCTCTCTCTCTCTCTCTCTCTCTCTCTCTCTCTCTCTCTCTCTCTTTTACTGGCGCCCGGTTGAGTTCCCTGAAACAGATACATATTATATTTATATAATTAAAACTTAGGGGTTCGGGGACTTCCTTGTAAACGAAGATTTCGTCGCCTCTTCGACAGAGGCCCGAGATCTTCGTCATAGTATCGCAGGGAAAAGTCAGTCGTCAAACTACTATAATGAGCCGCATCATTGCCGCCTACTTATTCGCTATATATTCGTAGCGATATTTTTTTTTATTATTCAAGTCGTCTTGCAGTTCCTGGAACAAATATAAGTAATTCTCTTTATTTTCTCCGCCGCCTTGCTCACGCGTTGATTGTCGCAGCAAACGACGTGAGTTGTATCACGTAAACTGAGTTAAATAAGAAATGTCCACCTTGCAACCATTGCACACAAAGTTAACTCGCCGGATTCTTAACCCACAACTGAATAAGCGTTTATCTGATCTTGCTAATGGTGCTGCGTAAACGAACTCATGTTGAAAATATTATTTTTTCAACTTTTAACCCATTAACGTCAAACCGGACATTTTTCAGGATCCAATTTCAATCGAGAATTTCGTAATAAAACCGAAGTTAAAAAAAATTGAAAGAAACATATCCTGCTATTTTCGAGGTCGCTCATTTCAATGGTGCAGTCCAAATATGTCTAAAATTTCAATTTATTTATAATTTTGGCATAAATAAATAAAAAATACGATTTTTTCAGGGAAATTTTTTTAAATTCAACTTCTGTCCCGGATATCGGGTTTAAAATGCCTTAAAATGTATCAGAATCGTGGACGCGATAGTTGTATTTAAAAGTTGTGCTGGTGGATTTTTTAAATTTGCGGTTGCGCGACCAAGATGGCGGCGGAATCGAGAATATTCTTCCCAGATATTCGCGTATGTAAATATAGCAAAAGTGCGAAATGATTTAAAAATCATTCTGTTTGATTTCTTCTAGACCGCTTATTAAATAAAGTACGAAAACCTTAAGGAGTTCTAGGAGGTTCTTGGTGAGACGGTCCAAAAATAATTTAAAAAAACAATTTAAACGTTTTGATGATATTTAAGTCATGAAATGTCTCAGAACTCACCGCGAGACAGTGGTCACACATCGAGTTCCGCCCATGCCCGCCTCAACCACCCATCCGAATACAGACTTAATAATTATCAGAAGTTGTAGTCCGCCTTAGTCCCATATTTCGGTATCTTTGAGCGAGATTTAATTTTAGCCAAAATGGAGACATCTCTGTTTTTGTAACCAGATACCTGAAGTGAAGATTCAGTGACAAGTTTAACTCATCTTTCCACGCCTTGCATATGATATGATAGCTGCGTAAACTGGTGATCATCAGTTAAACCTTCATTTAGTAGGAACTGTATGTCTGAAGTTGTTAATTTTGATAGAAGGGGTGCGCTCAGTGATTTTAATACGATGAAACGTCCGAATTTCTTTGATGACCTGAGACGTAGGCTCTAGATTGTGACCTAGCTTCAAGAATTCGGTGAACGGCTAATTGACGAATTTGGTTATTAATACCAACTGCCATTGCTAAAAGTATATTTTCAGGGTGAATAAAAAATCTATTTCGAGAAATTACGCCATACACTATCTTTTGTAAAGCTTCTGGAAGGTAACTGCAGTTTTTTATAATCTGGAAAATATGCTTTGCCCCCTCAGTACAAGACGAGTTTGTTTTTATTAGAAACCACGCAGGCACATAAACTGCACACTGAATTCTATCAACGTTTTTAAATTATCTGAAGGATGTTCTGAGCTTATGTACAGTCTGAGAATCCTATATGGAGTCGTAAGCCATCTTGAGTAACATAGAACTCCAGGATTTCGTTTTGCTAAATCAATAGGACACTGGCCGGATTGGAAACTGCGAGCAATCTCAAGTAGATATTTTTTATCAGTACTCAGATCAGTAGCTGTAATAACAGGTAAATCACAATCAATGGGAATAAATTTCGTCACAGGTAATGTTTCACAATTGATCAAACATTTTCCGATATGATCTGCATGTTTTGAATCCCGGAAACTCTGAATCGTTCGAGTTTAGAATTATCACAAGTACAATTAGAAAGATTATCGCATTTATAGGTAGTTATATCAAAAAGCTGTTTCGCATTTGTTTTGAAAGCTTCTAAATTATTACTTACTTTCTTGTATTTGACCTTTCTCCCATACGATTTCATAACGCTTTGATATTTAGCGTCATAAGTTTGGATTTTCTTCACTACAGATTTTAACTGGATAATAGGGATACCTGCCTTTTCGTATATTGAAATAATCCTAGTTGCTACATTAATAGCAAAGGTTGAAAATGGAGGCTCATTATTTCCGTCAGTGGAAGCTATTTTTTGACGCTCTACAGAGCGACACCGAAGAATATCTTCGTAAGTTGAAAGTTTATCCGATACTAGATCCTTCGGAGCACCGAATGAGGGACAGAAAAAAGTAGCTCTTTTTGTAAATTTCAATATCAATTTCGCTTTCGATTGATAAATTACAGAGCAACTAATTTACGTACTTCAATATCAAGATGGATGTAAACCGATGGAAATTACACTTAAATATTCAAAAACGCTCAGCGAATCAGTGTACCAATGCTCCTCCACTAGTATTTTCTGTGACACTATACGTTAATTCAGAGAAAGGAGTTCGAACTTACGCGGACAAATTTTGATGCCGCCACGCGATTCCTTTGGTCGGGACACGTGAGCTTTATTATGTAGGAAAGATCGCGATTAAAAATAATAATTGAAATAAGATTGTTCTTAATAGAAAAATAATGTTATCATAATGAAAGTTTATGCAAAATTTCCGGACTGAGAAATTATTTATTTTATTCTACTTATATAAACATGAAAAGTGGAAATTATTTAAAATGGTATGATCATCATTTTTTCATTCTAACGCATTCGTATCGAAAACGAAGCAAGAGAGAATAATTACATCTGACCTTTTCTTATTTTAACAAAATAAAAATACAAATGTAACGATTTTTAATTTTATATTGTAGTATTCATTTATAGATCTATGTATATATTTTTTATATATCTATTTTTTTTACCAAAGTGTGTTCTACTCGATATGGTGTCTAAAAAAACTGGTTCAATTGATAAAAGAAAAAGAAAATTTTCGTCACTTTTACGGCAACTAAACGAAAAATCAAGCTTTTTCCAATTAAAAATAATGTTATTTTTCAAGCCACTTGCGGAGGAAGAAGATATTGTGTGACAGAACTGGGCCTCCGGGATGTTCCAAAGGGCGGACAATGGTAACTTTTCAGCATAGTGCCATTTCGGTCCCCGGTAACATATTGTTTAGCTCCACCCTATTGTACATTAGGCTGGAGCGTCAAAATCGAAAATCGTCCAATCGTCAAGCGTGGGGTAGGAAAAGTTGTGCAGTGGCATCAATAATAATATGTTAAAATTTTAAAAGAATCGGTTAGTATCTTTTGCCCCCGCCAGCTAGTCAAAGATCGGCATTTTTATTAAAAAAAGTGATAAAAGTCAACTTTGTGAAAAATTCCATTTTGTTGGGTAAAATTTATTCTACTGTTGCCAAAATATCGTTATTTTGTGTATTAATACGCATTTACGATATTTAAAGATGTTATAAATTGATTATGGACTTTTAAAACAGTTCAAAATATGCATGATTTCCGTTAAAATCTGTATTATGTGTAATTTTGTCGAATTTGCCAAATTAAACTTTGTATTCATAAATTAAGTTTTATCATATTGATTGAGATAACGATTCCATAAAATAATAGAGATAAAAATCATTATGCAGCTCTCGGCTCGCAGTTTAATTCTCAAGCGACTCAGAACTCACCACGGGAAGGTGGCTGCAAATCGAGTTCCACCCAGTGCTCTCAGATGGTGTCTATTTCACGCGCAACCTCCCGTGCGCATCTGCCTTCGGCACGCTTCGGCCGGCTGAGCTGAACGGCGGGGAGGAATATAGCAGAGGCGCACGAAAAATTTAAACAAATGACGACCGACGGAAGCACATGTGCATTCTTTCAACTTTTCACCGTATCACCTTCGGTGGTTCCGTGGTACATGCGCTTGCCTTTAGCACTGGTGTTCGAGAGTTCAAGCCTAGCAAATTTCAATTTTTTTTTTTTTTTTTTAATAGTAGTTTTATATATTCTGTCTATAGGTATAAGATTATTACTATTCAGTATTAATTATTTTAACAATATTAATTAGTCGAGTACATTTCTTATGATATATCTCAAAGCGATATATGTAATTTTACGATAATGTTATTTATGTTATTAAATTCTTTTACTATCATCTGTATATTCAAAAGAAAATATTAAAGAATAACAAGTTTCTCGTATTGTTGAATACTACATATTATATTTAATTTAATGCCATGAAATATAAATAATCCGAATTAAATCTTGCATTAAAAAATATGTGTTTGTTGTAATTTAAAAAACGGTTGATTTACTAATGAATGATATTACTTTAGCTGTCATTTGATTTATACAATAACTAAATACCATAGTTTAAATGCAACTCTCTGGCCGATAATGAAATAAAATAGAAAAATTGTTGATAATTTAATATCTACCTACATTATGTAAAATTCTGAGAAAAAAAATACAGAAAAGTGAACTCTGGTTCGAGAATAATATTTCATTGCAGATTTTCCAGATGAGACGTAAGCAAAGAATTTTTAGAAGGATATTTATTACAATTTGAGATTTATTATTATAATTCTATGTAATTTATACGATTTCAAGAGTTCAATCAGTTATAAATTCTTGATCAAATCGCATTCAATTTTGTTAGTACTTTTTGAAAGATATTACAATTAATACATGGTCTTTAATTTGTCTGTATATTTAATTCAAAATAGGATCAATAGATCAGGTGATTGTCTCAAGAGGGTATATATACCTTCGCAGTGTAAACTAGTTCCGTGACACTGAATTTTTCGCGTTTTTGTTATGCATTCTTTACTTTCGGAGGTGGAAATTAGTAATAAATGACGCATGATATTTATAGTACATTTAATGGTTTTATAATAATGCCTTTAAAAGTATAAAAATACACACATGGAGAAATACCCAGTGACACACAAATTTAAAATTTTATAGGATTTTCTCATATGTATATACTTTTACTTTTTTGTGTCAATGTGTATTTCTCCATCTGTATGCAATTTTTATAATTTGAAAATCATTAGTATGCTTAAATTAAAGTAAAATGGGGTGACAAAGCCATTAGTAAATCAACCGTTTTTTAAATTACAACAAACACATATTTTTTAATGCAAGATTTAATTCGGATTATTTATATTTCATGGCATTAAATTAAATATAATATGTAGTATTCAACAATACGAGAAACTTGTTATTCTTTAATATTTTCTTTTGAATATACAGATGATAGTAAAAGAATTTAATAACATAAATAACATTATCGTAAAATTACATATATCGCTTTGAGATATATCATAAGAAATGTACTCGACTAATTAATATTGTTAAAATAATTAATACTGAATAGTAATAATCTTATACCTATAGACAGAATATATAAAACTACTATTAAAAAAAAAAAAAAAATTGAAATTTGCTAGGCTTGAACTCTCGAACACCAGTGCGAAAGGCAAGCGCATGTACCACGGAACCACCGAAGGTGATACGGTGAAAAGTTGAAAGAATGCACATGTTTTCCGTCGGTCGTCATTTGTTTAAATTTTTCGTGCGCCTCTGCCATATTCCTCCCCGCCGTTCAGCTCAGCCGGCCGAAGCGTGCCGAAGGCAGATGCGCACGGGAGGTTGCGCGTGAAATAGACACCATCTGAGAGCACTGGTTCCACCCACACCCTTCCCAACCAACCAACCATAGGCGTGATTTAAAATGCATCTTGGAAAATCAGTTCAGAACTTGAAGTCCCTCTTTGTTTCAAAGGAAGGCATTTTCTCTGTTGACCGCAAAGTTGTGCGTATAAATCCATCCCGCTTATCAGCACCGCAAACGTTAGATGCTGCCTCAGTCACCAACTTTACAGTTCGCTCTACTGCCTGTGTGTGACATGGTAGTCTGAGAAACAAAAATTGCTCACTGAGGCCATCATTTACTATTATTTTAATATCTCCTGACAATAGTTTAGTCAGTAAAGGGGGCTCGGTGATTTCCAATAGGGACCAGTCTACCATATCAGCGTAGTCGGAAGCGTCAAAATTTACTTTTGGAACCTTGAAAACCCTTATATCGTTTGAGCGTACCTGGCTTGGATTTCTACATTTCAAAATGCGATGATAAGCCAATTCACGGATGTGTTTTCGATCGTCTGCTAGCATAGCAATAAGGAGGTTTTCGTGGTGACAAAAGTAAGCATTCGTCTCAATAACCTTATCCACTATATTTCTCTGGTCCTTTGGCAAGTATCTTGTATCACGAATGACAGCCCATACGTGTCTTGATCCTTCACAAAAAGGGTTTTTCTTAATTTGGAACCAGGAAGGAACATAAACTTTCAAAACAAAAGTGACAAGGGCCTTCAACTCTGGCGCAGGATTATTTGTGCAAACGTACAACCTTAATAGTCTGCTAGCAGTAGTTATCCATCTGGCATGTGATAAAGGTCCTGGTTTCTTGAGGCTTTGATCTTGCGAGCAGTTGCCTGTTTTAACACACATCGCTATGTCAAACAGGTACCGCTGGTCAGAACTAACATCTACTTCATCAATAGTAGGTAAGTCACAATCAATAGGATTAAATTTAATCACCGGCAAGTGCTCGCATTTACTAAGAGCTTTGCCGATGGGGCCAGTGTAACTATTTGGACCCGATGTAGGACCATCTAAGTGCTTGAACAACTGTCTTAGAGGCAATTCATTAAAATGAAGTAGGCACACTAACCATTGGAGTGCTCTATCTAGCTTTTTTTCCAATTCCCTTATAATGCCACCCTTTACTCCGGTATTTACAACTGTGCCATCGCACCCTACAGCCTGAATATTATGCATATGCAACGTATTTTCTTTA
The DNA here is from genome assembly GCA_030407085.1 of Trichopria drosophilae. NCBI lineage: Eukaryota > Metazoa > Arthropoda > Insecta > Hymenoptera > Diapriidae > Trichopria > Trichopria drosophilae. Next base: position 114,634,122 of record CM059583.1, read on the forward strand.
CCCCGTAAAAAATTCGCGATGCTGCTCGAGATTGTTTTAGCAGATCCATCTGAGGGTGTTACATGACCCCAGTACACCGATTCTGGCTCCTTGACAATAGAAATGTGCTCTTCAGTTTTCACTCGTCGATGGTTTGACAGAAAGTTTTATCTTTCCTTCCGTCAAAGTAAATCCCAAGTATCGGTAAACAGCTTACATCGTCCTCATTTTGAAGGCTTGTTCGAACACGACGCCGTTCCCTCCTTAGCTTGTGCCTATCAATAACTAAAGATTGGTTAACCTCGGAAATAAGACCAACATCTTGAAGAACTGCATTAGCAACAGCAGCTGCTGATCGGTCGGAAATAGCATACCTGTCACAAATTATGGCGGTGTTAGAAAGTGAAACCAAATTCCGAGATGAAGGCTGATCTTGATTGCGAATGACTGCATTGACCTGTGAAACAGGCTCGTTGCAAGTAACATCCTGAGAAGAGGAACTTTCAAATTAATTGTCATGTAGGAGTTCAATATTTCTGTTTGCCGTTTCATTGATAAGCACAGGTGTAATTTGAGCTCGATCTTTGATTTTCCTTAGTTCACGTTTTTGTAAAACACTTGTGACTGCTTCGTCTACGCTACCGATAATCATTTTACGATCAGTTCTTTGGTCCGCAAGAAAAGCCCTTTCCCTTTCTGGAACTCGTTTGAATTTTTCGGAAGAGCAAATGTCGAAGTTCCCACATTTACATCTTGCGAAATCAAACAGTTTCTTCGCACGCATTCTAAAATCAACAATTTTCTTAGATACCGTGGTACTCGACGTAACATTTGGAAGGGATTTCTTAATACCATTACATGCATCGTGGTATTTTTTAATGAGGGCCAGTATTCTATCATAGCTTACAATAGGAATGGACGCCTTTTCATAAATGCTTAACGTTTTCTGCGCAACTATGGAAGCAATTTTAGAAAACTCAGGCTCTTTGCTACCTTCGAGCGGTGCTAGGTTTTGTCTTTCATAACCACAGCAACTCATAACATCCTCATAAGTAGGTAGTTGATTTTGAGGAAGGTCTCTAGGAGTTCCAAATACGGGACACACAAAGGTAGACCTGTACTTGAATTTAGAGAGCGTCTCCATTTTAAAGTTTAACAGAGAAGTATGCGAATTATTCACAATAACCTTGTCAACAGTACGATGTGTGAAATTCAGACTTCAAGGAACAGATAAAACGAGCAAAACGCACAGTTAGTACAGATCCAAATTTCGATGTAATATTTATATAGACACTTGTCCGCATATGACATACATAAAGTATGCATTAAGCAATATCAGAGCTTGACGGCATCATTCCTTATGACCAAATGAAATTCCATTTCTATCACAGGATCCTCGAGCACGACGAATTAAGCTAAAAGCGCCACGACGGCACCTGGCGACGAAAAACCCAACCTCGGACTATTCTGGACAGATTTATCACAGTTTAACTCGCTACCTTAAGCAATACGATAACAAGTGAACCTAATTTATGCGTACACGGTTTTAAATGGCAAGTTCGACACAATTACACAAATACGGATTTCAACGGAAATCATGCATATTTTGAACTGTTTTAAAAGTCCATAATCAATTTATAACATCTTTAAATATCGTAAATACTTATTAATACACCAAATAACGATATTTTGGCAACAGTAGAATAAATTTTGCCCAACAAAATGGAATTTTTCACAAAGTTGACTTTTATCATTTTTGTAATAAAAATGCCGATCTTTGACTAACTGGCGGGGGCAAAAGATACTAACCGATTCTTTTAAAATTTTAACATGTTATTATTGATGCCACTGCACAACTTTTCCTACCCCACGCTTGGCGATTGGCCGATTTTCGATTTTGACGCTCCAGCCTCTTGTACATGTATACTATTAGTTTCAAAATAGAGTACACCTTTGAAGCTGTATAAAAGCGATAACTGGATTTTTGAAACTAAGATAAATTTTACTTAAGAGTTGCATGCGACTTTTAAAAAATGCCTGACTACACACCGGACGAAATTATTGATATTATACTTATTTTAGGTGAATGTCATAGACAGAATACACATAGACGTGTTCGATTCCCTGAACGACGACATCCAAACCATACCGTAATATGCGGTATTTGAAGAAGGATGGCAGTAAAATACATGATTACGAGACTAAGCCTCGCTTTATGGCAGTACTAGCTATGGAACATTTAAATCCCCGTATCAGCTTACGCGAACTCAAGCTTAACGTGGGCATTCCAAGATCTACTGCCAGTAGATATTCACGAAACGCACATTATCATCCTTATCGCATAACTCTTAATCAAGCCTTGTCTCCAGATGATTATCGACGAAGAATGATATTTTGCCAATGGCCAGCCCAACAAATTATTAATGATGAAAATTTCGTTCACTATGTTTTCTTCACTGACGAGGTTACCTTTGAAAGTACTGGCACATTGAATCGTCATAATTCGCATTACTGGTCCCCAGTTAATCCCCATTGGATGAGAGTTAATGAAGTTAATAAAATGAAAGTTAACCATCAGCACCGCTGGAGTTTAACTGTTTGGCGTAGAATCGGTAACGTGTTTTTAGTTGGACCATATTTTCTTGAAGGCACCGTAAATAGACATGCATATTTACAATTGTTGCGAGTTGAACTCCAACTGAGCTGAACAAGAATGTGGTTACAGCAGTACGGCGCAGCACCACATTATGCTCTTATTGTGAGGGACTTCCTTAATGAAAGATTTCCTAATAAGTGGATAGGTCGCAGAGGTCCTGTTAAATGGCCAGCTAGGTCACCGGATCTGACATCTCCGAATTTTTATTTGTGGGGTTTTCTCAAGGATATGGTTTACCGTGATCGACCAGCGACAAGAGCCGATATGATAGAGAGAATTACGACCACCCGCCAAAAAATTCCGCGCCAAACACTATTAAATACTGTTCGCCAGTTTCAAACGCGAATGGGGCAACTTTTGAGCACCTCATTTAAACAAATAGTACCTAGTATAAAATTAAATCTTCAACAGTCTATTTGCAAAATTAAAAAAAAAATACAAAATAAACTAAAAAAAGGATAACAAAATTGTAAAAATAAAGAATAAAAAATTTTTTTTGATGATGGGAAAGTCCGACCATTCAACCTCCTCGCGGTGAGTATCGGGTATCGCTGATGCTGGCGGCGTTCATTATCAGAATTAGATTGATGTAAGGAAAACTGAAATAACTAACTGCCGTTTGAAAGTCGGCGGTTTAAGAAATTAGTTTCTGAACACAACTCCCCACTGAACTTAAATGTAGGAGTTGAACATCAATCCTCCCCAAATATTATAACGTAAAATTCTCCGCTCTTTCCATATGCGGAGTAATGAATTCAGGATCTTCGTCTAAAAGCTAAGATTTTATCTTGAAATAACCTTCAAATTTGATTCAAGGTCGATCCCTTTCGAACCCTACAAGTTTTGCCTGAAATATTTTCTTCCAGCTCTTTCTAAATCAGCAAAGAAAATAGGGTTTCTCATAGAAAAAACAACTTTGACCTTGAAATGACCTTGAAGGTCATGGTCAAGGACATAGTCAAGGTCAAGTGATATCATAGTCAAGTGATATGACTTTCAAGGTCAAATAAAGGTCGCCATTAAATTGCCTGGGAAAAATCCTGAAACTTTTGTCTAAAACATTTTTTTCTAAAACGCGTATTTTTCGAAATAGTATTTTTTAAAATGGGACACCCGGTATATATACAGCTTCATTTTAAGCCTAATTAAGAGTAACTCATCTTGGTAAACATAGAATATTATACATTTCTTTTAGAAAACAGCTGCTAAATTTTTTAAATTGTTAAAAATAAAGTTTACCTTTAAATAGATCACGAAAAAAGCTTTATGAAAATATGGTCAAACAATTTTCTATCCGTTTTCAAAGAAAAGATACTTGCATTAGAAAACTCCATCTGAAAACGCCATAATTCGGGGTATTAGTTGATGTGGAACTGCCCATGTAGAACCGCGAGGAACATAGTTGACTTCTTCGTCGTTTCTTTTATTCGGTGGCCGCTTCATTCTCATTATAGAAATCGATCTTTTTTCAGTACATTAGGCATCCGGACGGTGCGATCCCACACTTGTGTATGATATTGTGCTGTTACATAATTTTACGAATGAGAATGTAGATTCATATAGTTTATTTAAATCGGTATAGCTGAGTGCAGGATTATATTTAGTATTTGTTCGGGGTTATAGATCTGTGGTTGTGGAGAATTGTACTTTATTACATTCCTTTGTTTACATCTTACATTCTTATTTATTCAAAATTGTGAATATGAATAAGAGTGTTGGTGAGGCAACCTGGTTGCAATACTTATTTAATAAATACTACAGGCCGAGAAATATAATAACAAATCAACTGGAAGCGAATATTTTAATCCACTTCTTTGCAGCAAAACAATAAATGTTGATGAAATTATTTGTCAAAAATGTAGAATGTCTTTTTATAGAGAAAAAAATATCTGAAGGGAAATCTGAAGTAAATGTCGTAAATGATGCAACATACAAATGTTGCTGCATTTTTGACAGCACAAAAGATTTACCTATCATTCCTGATGAAACCCGAATAAAATCCTATATTAAAATTCAAATCTACGTTCCATCTGGGAATCGATGTTGTTGTATGCACTTGATAAAGAATAGAATATTGGAAGAACATGTTATCCGTTCGGAAGCATATTCTAATACTACAAGCCTTACGGAAATATATCTCGACATTGCTTGATAAAATAGGGGAATACAATATGTTTGAGAAACAACTCATCATTTTTACAAGCTGAAATTGGGAACAATTAAATGAACTGAAAGGCATGTTAACTTCGTTGCGAAGTAGTCATTCCCGTTCCGTCATTCAAGCCATTGTTGTCTTCTTGTTCAAATTACGGTCAGCAAATTCGAATGTAATCATCGCATCTATTTTGCAATTGCAAAATGAACATGATGTCTCTGACTATTCTACCAGTGTAATGAAATCGTTTGAAAATGATATTTTGCCATTTCGTTTTGGAGTGAATGCTTGTAGTGGGAATGAACTCATTCTAAATCATACCATTAAAATGGCAAAACATTTATTCGATTCTAGCGATAAACTTTCTTTGATATGCGACGGCACATACGCTAGACATAAAAAAAGTTCTAATAATGAATACCAAAGGAAATTATACACTGGCCAAAAGAAAGTTCCCCTTTGTAAAGCGTTTACCATCGGCACTACTGACGGATATGCTGTAGACACGGCTAGACCTTTCCTTGCGAATGAAAATGATGCCCAGATTTTTGAAACAATTCTTGAAAATCGTGAAGGTTTATCTAAGCTGGTTAATGAAGGTGGTATTTTTGTTCTTGACCTTGGTTGTCGTGACATAAAAGAAAACTTGGAAGAAAACAAATTTCGAGTTTTGATTCCAGCCTTAAAAGGGAACAAGAAACAATTAACTACAGAAGAATCGAATAATTCTCACTTTATTACAAAAATTCGGAGGGCTGTGGTATCAGTTCACGGTGACATCAAGTAAAATATCTTCTTCTTAATCATACCATTGTTAATAAGTTATTACCAAAAGATGGATCATATTTCAGAATTGCATGTTGTCTTAATAATATTTTCGGAAAAAAGATTACATTCTGATGGAGATAACTTTGATGATATTCTTAAAAAAATGCAGTATCTAGCTTTCTTTGGCTGATAAAGTGGAATAAACATGATGACTACGTCTAAAACTAGCTCCTCAGAATCGCGAACTTGGCGCCTCCTAGGAGTGTTAGTTTAGGATAGGTGCGTGTGGCGGATGCACTTTTATGCCTCACATTTAAAATTAATACTGAACTATTTATCGTCGATTTAAATACCTTATTTGAACGCCGCGCATTAGAATTCGAATATACTTATTTAAATTCAATTTCTGTATTTGACGTCGAATTCCGAGAATTCGAGCATTATATTTAATATGAAACTTTTAAAATTACCGGCTTTTACGAAAATGAAAAATTAATCCTTATTTGAGGAAATAGCACTCAAAAATTTGTTCTGAGATCTATTTCGTAAATGCGAAATTGAGTTCGCCATAACCATGCTATGGGAACCCATAACTTGAAACATTGTTTATGCGAATGAAATGCTATGTTTTAGTTCGAACATTGTTCTACTGCGTCAGAATCAAGCCTTGAAATTGGCCTTAAAAAATGTCGGTTATGGAACACCATAAATCTAAGGCAATACTATGATTTTTCCACTTAAACTGGAGTGGCCGTTAATTAGACACACCGATTATAGTATTAAAATAAATTGTTTTAATTAAAATTAAGTTCTTAATTAATCTTGATTCGTATGTCTGCATAAGTGAAGTCGAGATCATAAAAATGATGTTATCAGTCTTAGCAATATCTCTTTGAAAAATGAGATCTCTTATTCTTGTTGTAAAAACAAAAAGAAATTCTTTGAACTAATTCCAAAAAATCGTTTTTTACAAGAGGAAATTACTAGTTAAAAAAATTGAAACATTTCATCGTTTTTTGTGTATTTCTCAAATTTCTCCCATGAGGTCAGAGAGTCGTATCGATCTTGATAAAATTTTTTAAAAAATGTTCAGAATACACCGTACTTTGTGAATCCACTGCCACATTGGGAATTTTGATAAACGGAAATATGCAGAGGGCGCACTATTGCCATACGGGTGACGTTACGGAGACAAATTTTGAACTAAATTAGATATATTAATAATTCTTTCACGACCGTCGATCTAGAATTATTCGCGATAGAATTATACGTAGATCCCAAATGGCGGACAAAAAAGGCAAAAAGTTGAGCTAAGCTCGTAAAAATTACTACTAGGGGGTTTTTGGGGTCGCTGATTGCGAATCTGATGTTAGTTTTCCGAAATTCAAGATGGTGGATCCAAAATGGCGGACAAAAATGTCAAACAGTTGAGCTAAGCTCATAAAAATGACTTCTCGGGGGCTTTTGGGGTTGCCGATAGCGAATCTGATGTTAGTTTTCCGAAATTCAAGATGGTGGATCCAAAATCGAGGACAAAAATGCCGAAGAGTTGAGCTAAGCTCATAAAAATGACTTCTCGGGGGTTTTTGGGGTCGCTGATAGCGAATCTGATGTTAGTTTTCCGAAATTCAAGATGGTGGATCCAAAATGGAGGACAAAAATGACAAAGAGTTGAGCTAAGCTCATAAAAATGATTTCTCGGGGTTTTTTGCGGTCTCCGTTTTTGCATTCTCAGAAAAACCCGTATTTTATGTATCTACTGCCACATTTTAAATTTTGATAAACATAAATGTATAGAGAGCGCACTATAGGCATACGGATCATATTACGGAGATAACTTTTGAAGTAATAAATGAGATATATTACTGAATAAAGGCAAATTAACGACGATCTTTTCAATAATTCTGTGAGCCAGTAAAATTTAAGTATATCGTCTTGCGTTTCTTCAGTGTCATTAAAATGTTTTTGACATTTATACCATGTCATCTTTAGGGCTGGATACAGTGTGATCAAAGTTAAGTAATAAGTAAACCGTACAATGTGGGACTTTCGTATCTTATATCTAATCCATGGCCCTGCGGATTTAAAAATAAATTTTATAGGTATATTCTTGAAAAAGGTAATGCAATGATAGTAGATAATTTCGCATGTTTCGGTGATTATGGATGGTTCTGGTGACTCATGATCGAATTCTGGTTGACAATTATTTTTCTTTTAACTCAATTTTACCATCCTACGCTAATGACAAATCAGTTCAATTGTAAAGTGAAACTCTACCACACAGTATCTCGAATTGAAAAAGTTCCCCGGAATTACTCATATATGCAATTGACCCTTCTCACCGAAAGTCGAATGTACTATCGATACATAGATTGAACGTTAATGCTGACTATAGGCCTATATACAATTAAATTGTATATGCCTATATACAATTAAAAATTCATAATTAGCGGGCTTTTAACCTACAAGATTAGCAGTTGGGATGTTACTTTTTTTTATGTTGCATCTACAAAATTCACGAAGTTCCTCCGAATTCCCCGTTATTTGTTTCTGAATTTTTCACACATTCTTTGAGTTTCTCGTAATTTTCCTATATATATTAATATCAATTAGCATTTCTAAATTTTATGTAAAAATGTATTTCATAATGTTATGGGATCGAAATGATTCGGCAGATGGCGTATGAATGATAAATTTCTTTCAAGACGGTGTACACGATATCTCGGGATCTATTTAACGAATCGACTTGAAATTTGGTACACATATACTCAAGACTAGTGTCTTTCGGTTAACGGATGATTTTTTCAATATTTTGTTTTGTTCAATAGTTATTAATAATAATAATAACTTGATTTTTTCCCCAAAAAATGAAATGAAAATTCTGTAACTTTTTTCTCGTCGCCAAAAACTAAAAAAAAAAAATGCTCCGCCAGCCGAAAGCCAGTATGTTATAGATAATGAACATATTTTTTATTTTTTTGCAGACGACTGGTTTTCGCTAAACCATGTACACCATGGAAAAATCATTACGCGCGAAGCAGCTTAACTAAGCGAATTTTGAATTTTTTTTAAATAAAAAAAATTTGACATGTTTTTTAAGATGCGTAGAAAACAATAAAAAAAATTACCCGTATAGCTTATATAATTTTTTAGAAATTAATTCCCAAAAATTAACTAAAAAAATCCTCTCTGGAGTGTACTAACACCTTAAGTAACACGACTGACTTTTTCAGATTACAAATTTATTTTCGTACCTTCAACATTTTATTATAGACGAATCTTCTTCGATATACGATATGAATCTTCATGATACTAAATTATGCGTTCAAACGCATATGTTAAAACAGAAAACGCTCGCCTTTTACATTTCAATATGTTTCTATAATAGAAGAACTTTGCGTTACACGATTGACGTTACTTTTGAGGATATTCATATTTTATCAGTAAACTTTTAATATAAACGACCTACATGAATATCATTGATGTTTCATTAATCACTTACATTTTTTGTTCGAAGTCCCAGCATTTTATTTTTTTTTTTACACTTTGAAATTGGCTAATAAAATAGATATCATTTATGAACTCGTACTAGGAGACATGTGGTTTTTGAAGAAAATAGAACATTAAACCTATAAAATCATAATTAAAAAATCTTTAATGGCTATATTTCGGTTTAGAATTCAACAGTTGATCGTGGAACAAGTATTTTACAATAGGAAGGAATTATGACACTCTGTAATAACCATCGAAGAAAGAAATTAAAACTATATGAAAATGACCCACGTACAATTTACATTGTATAATATTTTATTCTTATTGTTTTACCAGTTATTCATACATGCATTAAACATTTTGAATATCCATTGCCATTTCAATGTGGTACACCTTTACAACACCAAATTATATTACAAAATATATGACAAGTTCAAAAAATAACGTATTACATAAAAGAATAATCCCTTATTATGTGGTTACATAGAACAGGATTTTATCTTTGAACATTATTATTCATATGGTTGTGAAAATCTTTACAAACCCATCATTTCTTTTTTCAAATTTGGTGCAGTACTTCAAACATGAAAAAAATTGCCTAGTGTTATGTCTTAATTTTGGCATCCTAATCGTAATTAGAGAAAAAACCCCAAACGCTATTTTACTCGGGACCCCGCACTAAATGTATGTAATAAAATTCCCGGTCAAAATGGCTGAAATTTTGGTAAAATGTAGTTAACATCATCCTGAATAAAAGTCCCTATGGGCACAAAGTCCCAAAATGGACAGTTTTTGAGTTACAGAGCATTGACGATTAAGAAATGTAAGATGACGGGTTAAATGTGCAACTACACTATGTATGGGTAAACTAAGTATAAAATATCTATATATGTAATACAAGAGTCTGTACACGTGTGTGTAAGTGTGCGCGCGCGTGTGTGTGTGTGTGTATGTGTGTGTGTGTGTTTGTGTGTGTGCGCGCGCGAGTGTGTGCGTGCGAGTGTGACCTGCTCTCTGCGTAACCCAGGATCAACGACGTGGACGTAGCAGGAAGCTGATCCCGTCGGGGTGTTGGTTTAACGTGGGTAATCCCCGAGCCTCTCACGCGTGTGAAGGTGTACATGTGTGTGTGTGTGTGTGTGTGTGTGTGTGTGTGTGTGTGTGTGTGTGTGTGTGTGTGTGTGTGTGTGTGTGTGTGTGTGTGTGTGTGTGTGTGTGTGTGGTGTGTGTGTGTGTGTGTGTGTGTGTGTGTGTCTGTGTGTGTGTGTGTGTGTGTGTGTGTGTGTGGCGCGCGTGTATACTCTCAGCGTAACCCAGGATCAACGACGTGGATGTAGCAGGAAGCTGATCCCGCCGGGGTGTTGGTTTAACGTGAGTAATCCCCGAGCCTCTCACGCGTGTGAAGGTGTACATGTGTATGTGTGTGTGTGTGTGTGTGAGTGTGTGTGTGTGTGTGTGGCGCGCGTGTATACTCTCAGCGTAACCCAGGATCAACGACGTGGATGTAGCAGGAAGCTGATCCCGTCGGGGTGTTGGTTTAACGTGAGAATCCCATAGCCTCTCACGCGTGTGAAGGTGCACGTGTGTGTGTGTGTGTGTTTTTTTTTTTTTTTCCCGAAGCGACGATGGAAAGCTCTACCAGCCATCCCTGCCAGCCGGTGCCAGCAGGAGTGCGGGGCTCCCACCCGCTAAAACCACCTCCGCTCAGACTGTGATTCCCCCCTCGGAAACCGCCGCAAGGCATTACTTCGAGGGGGGCAGTCTTTGCCTCAGTAGGCCCTCCGCCGATGTTTTGGCTCTTCAAGTCTGGGCGATGTTGTTGCCTCTTCCGTCTTCTTCTCTTCTGATGGCATTCAGCCTATCGATGATGGAGGTGGCGATTATGACCACCGCGTCCCATCCCTCTTGTGAGGCAAGCAGACATTCCCCAATGCCCTCAGGTGTTAGTGGTCCTCCTACCGAGATCCGGAACTGTTCCCGTTCCGCTGCAAATCTCGGGCAGTGGAAGAGGACATGGGCCACGTCTTCGTCGCCAGCAGGGCATGCCGGGCACTCCGCACTTTGGTAAATGCGGAAACGATGTAAGTAGCTGCGAAAGCAGCCGTGCCCGGTGAGCACCTAGGTGAGATGAAAGGTGGTGTATCCGTGTTGTCTGCCCGTCCATTTTGCTACATCTGGGATGACGCAGTGGGTCCACCGCCCCGACTCCGCTGAATCCCATATTTTTTGCTACTCTTCTATGGTCCTCATGGACCATTTGTCGTGGTTCGGCTCCTGGTCGGCGATGTCCTGCCTTATACACCTGCCTTCGCGGTGTACTGCTGCCCTCTCCATAGCAAGAAGGTCTATGGGAGGGAGTCCCGCGACCACCGAGAGAGCGATGTCCGATACAGAACGGTAGGCACGGGCCACTCTTAGGGCGGCTGTTCTATAAGCCCGCCGGCAGGTGGCTCCGTAGCTCTTATGGATGTTCATGGCATCAGCCCAGATCGGTGCCCCGTAAAGGATAACGGAGCTTACTACCGATGAAAGCAGGGACCGTCGCGGCTGTTTCGGCCCCCCCCATATTGGGCATGATGCTGGAGAGCGTACGAGCCACTTTGGAAGCCTTTGCGCCTGCGTTCATTAGGTGTTGTTTGAACGACAGCCGCGCATCTAGAGTGACTCCAAGATATCTAATAGTGTCCACCGTCCTGATCTGCCTATCTTCCACCGTGAAGGTGGCGTATACCCTTTTCTTCGTTCGAGAGATGAGCACCGCCTCCGTCTTCTCAGCCGCCAGATCTAACCCATGGTTGCTCAACCACCTAGCTACTACCTCGATAGCTTCATCTCCGCTAAATTGCACCTCGTCGATGGTCTTCGCGACGACGATTAGTGCAAGGTCGTCTGCAAAAGCTACCATGGATACCCCGTCTGGAAGGGATTGCCTGAGCAGTCCGTCATATAAGACGTTCCAGAGCAAGGGTCCCAGAACCGAACCCTGTGGCACGCCTCCCGTGATGTTGTAGGAGTGCCTGCCGTCATCAGTGTCATAATACAGGGTTCGTTCTGTTAGGTAGCTTGAGATGGCTTCTCTTAGGTAGAGAGGCACCTTCAGATCTTCGAGTGCCTGCATGATGCAATCCCACCTGGCCGAATTGAATGCGTTCCGTATATCCAGGGCAATGATGGCACACATGCACCTGGTGTTTCGGCTGCCACTGATGGCATCCGTGGCTATTGCTTTCACTCGGCCGATTGCATCGATGGTTGAGCGCCCCTTCCGAAATCCGAACTGGTTTTCGGAAAGACCTCCGGCATTTTCTATGGCTGCTTCCAGTCTGGCACAGATAACCCTCTCCTTAGCTTCCCGGAGATGTCAAGCATGCAGAGCGGTCGGAATGAGGATGGGTCGTCCGGGGGTTTGTTTCCCTTAGACAGCAGCACCAACCTCTGTTCCTTCCACTGCGCCGGGAAGCATCCTTCCTTCAGGCAAGCACTGAATGTCAATGTGAAGATGGTTGGCACATTCAGCGCTGCGATCTTCACTGCCATTCCAGGTACCCCATCCATTCCTGGGGCCTTACGGGTGGAGATCTTCTTAGCAGCCATCATTACTTCGGCTTCGGTAACATCTGGCAGCTCGGCTGCACCAGCAATTGCCATCAGGCCAGTGCCAATCGGCCGTTCCCGCTGTTCTGGGAATAAATGGCCGACGACTTTGCCAAGGAAGGATGGACATGATGGTGCGTTGGGTCCCCTGGGCTTGATCTTATTCATGACCGTTTTATACGGTCGCCCCCAGGGGTCGCGGTCCACCCCCTCACAAAAGTCTTGCCAGCACTTTCTTTTTGCGGCTTTGATGGCAATCTTGAGCCTCTTTTTCTTTCTTTCATAGTCCGCGGCCAGTTGGTAGTACCGGGGCTTATGGATTGCTCTCTGGTGCAGCCTTCGAGCCCGAAGGCACTCTCGGCGGATATTTGCGATTTCCTCGTTCCACCAGTAAACTGGGGGTCGGCCGCGAGGATTTGTCTTCACGGCCATAGAGGCATCGCAAGCCGCTGTTATGGCTCGGGAGAGGCATCGGGCTCTCTCCTCTGCTGTTCCCTCCACCTCCGTCTGTTCCAAGCTGTAGAGGAACATTTCCCGATCGAACGCGGCCGGTGCCCATCTCTCTTTGCTTGCGCTCTGCACCTTTCCTACTGGTCTGCCGGTGGACTGGAGCTGGTACACCAAGGCTTGATGGTCACTGCCCGTGTATCGGTCGCTAACTTTCCAGCCCAACCCGTCCCCCATTAATTTTGGGTCGACGAAGGTCAGGTCGACTACGGAGGACTTGCCGGCCTTGGAGTAGGTCGGCTTTCCCCCCGTGTTAGCAATCTCCAACTCCAGTAACGAGAAGGCCTCAATGAGGGCATATCCTCGATGGTTGGTCTTCGCGCTACCCCATTCCGTCGCCCATGCATTGAAGTCCCCCCCGATCGCTAACGGGAGTCGGGAGGTTCTTGCACTGGCGACGATGGCCTCCAGGGATCCTTGGAACTCGTCGATGGTAAGACTGGGAGGGAGGTAGCAACTGTATAGTCTTATACCAGCCACCTCCACCCACGTGAAGCTGGGCAGGGGGTCGGACATCTTATTGGATATGTGGAGATTCCCACACACCCAGATGGCCGCCTTGCTGGTGGAATCCTTCACCCAGCTCGGTTTACAAAGGTCCCGGTAAGCCTCGCTGATGACGGCGATATCGGCCTTCTCCTCCTTGACGAGTTGAAACATCAGGTCCTGGGCCACCGCACAGTGATTGAGGTTTATTTGGAGCACCTTAGCCATTGTTGGTCTGTGCTCCTACCTCCTGCATTGCCCGATGTTTGGCTACGCAGTCCTCAATCTTGTGGCCCTCCTTGCCACACCGGAAGCACTGCGCCGAGCGATCGACCGCGCTCTTACAACCCCTTGCCAGATGTCCGCTCTCGTGGCACCTGTAACAGCGTGGGGGTCCCTCGCGCAGTCGAACCCGGCAATTAACCCAGCCAATTTTAAGCGTCCCCTTTTGCAGCAGTGTGTTTGCTACTGCGACGGGAAGCAAGATATTGGCCGCCTGGGTTCCGCTATATGCTCCCCTGAGCTTGATATTCTCAGGGGTCACTGCTTCCGGTGAAGTCATCTCAATGATGGCCTGTGCCACCTCCTCCCGAGTTGTGGCCTCGTCCATGTCCTTGATGGTGATGGCTTTCTTATGGGACAGTGCCTGTACGACAGCTGTCCCTTTTAGGATGGACGTGGCCGCTGCTTGGAGCTCTTGGGTGCACACGCCAGGCGTTGCAAGCTCTATGAGCAGTTCGCCTGCTTTCGTCCGCCTGATGGCGGTCACCCTTTCTCCTAACTGTTGTAGTTCTGGCGCAGCTTTTATGGTTTTCAGGATGTCGACATATGACGCACCGTCCGCTGCCTTGATCTTGATGGCATCGGGGCGGAAGGGTCGAAGGCCGGCTTTTGATTCCGGCTTCCCCCTGTGTCCCTTGCCGACATCCGTTCCCTGCTGCTGCTGCTGCCGTCGTTGTTGCTGTTGTTGCTGCTGCGGATGTTGTTGCTGCTGGTGCTGTTGCGGTTGTTGTTGCTGCAGCTGCTTCGCCTTCTTCTTTAGGCCGTTTCTGACCACCGTAACCCAGTCCTGGTCTTCCGACTGGGGTTGCCGCCGTTGTTCTGCAGCTGGTGGTACGGGGCGTTCCTCTTTATCAGCTTCTTTCCTGACCCGTTTTGTCGCTGGCAGCTTCAGCGGCGAGGGTCCTTTACGCTCCGGCCGTTCGGGGGGCTTACGGAATAGGGGCGACGTTTGGCTCGCCCCGTCCTGGCAGGTGATCAACGCCTGCGAAGCCCCCGAATTTTCTCGTGCCCTGGCGTAATGGCCAAAGGCACGCAGTGTGCCTTTGGCCATATTCTTGAGCTCCTTGTGGAGATTTTTCTTTTCCTGGATGAATTCCACAAGGAGTTGGAGTTTTTCTCCTAGGCGCTCGAAACTTGCAGTCTCCTGCGCCTTTCCTGACAGAATGTCACTTGTAGCATTTAATGCTGTTGGGGCCGAGTGACCAACCCCAACAACACTGCGGTTGCCTGATAACGACGCCGGAGAGCCCGCTTGCTCACTCGTACCCGACGCCGGTACTGGGGATCCGACCCCTGCACCGTAAGCTTTTATCTGCAGCTGATCTTCCATACTTGGTTTCTTATTCGGGGTTCCTTCCCCTAGCTAGTTCTTTGGTCCGCGTCGGGTATTTTATTTCTCCGATACCTTTTACCAGCATTCCCCGATCCGCCACCTGGGGACGCGCCTGTTAGAAGGAACCAGCAAGACTCCGGCGGGAATGTGTGTGTGTGTGTGTGTGTGTGTGTGTGTGTGTGTGTGTGTGTGTGTGTTGTGTCAGCCATCAATTACTTCTGGTAAATCATGTGCATGCTCTCTCTGCCTATTTCCGGCATCATGTACGCACCGTAGCATTTTGGTGGATGGATAATGAACATTGTTCTGGTGTCGTGCATAACCTAAATACCATAGAACACAAGTAATATGGGCACAAGTACCTCATGTTCGAGCTCCAGATTTACAAGTGCAGTAGTAACCTAATATAGGTTCGGGTTCGTTGTTGTTGCCGTTGTCCATATCATCATCCGCTTCTTGATCGTTGATTGAGCGGTAAGCAATCGATAATTGGTATTTCGTCGCATTTCGGAATCAAGAAAAAACTCTAACTCTCATAAATCCTTGCTCTGGTATTCTATCGACTCCCCTGAGCATTTCAGTATGAAACACCTCGTTTTCCTCCCTTTGCAATGTATCTTGGACATACGATGGAGCTAATTTAATTTGATATATGTCAATTGTGAGATTTCTTAAAACGTCCAATGTCAATTCTGGGAAATCCACTACTTGATCTGCAGTTAATGGAACCCATCTTTGCGCATTTCTCGTAGCGAGATTTTCAACCTCTACTAGAGTTTGTACGACATTTGGTGCTCTTGCCTTTTCGAGCATATCTTGCGCTATTTCAACATCAGCTCCTTCCATCAGAATAGGGGGATGATATCTATTGATAATTGCGCCAGCTATTCTGTAGAAGTCTCCGATGTTTGAAACGTGTTGAATTTGGATAACTTGTTGAAAAAACTTAAATATAATCTTAATATGTCCATTTCTGGCTTCAACCATCCATCTCAGTTTCGTGACGAGACGTGAATCATTGGCCTCTTCTGAACTTAACTGACGTTGAGCTGCTTGAAGAAGTGCTGGCATTTTGCAAGTAATTCCCAGGCGATTTAACAGTTCAATAGCATCCCTATACCCCCTATCAACTAATAGAATATCATTTTCCCTGACCCATGTTCTCATTCTTTCAGCGTCTCTTTCAAATTCATTCCTCAAAATAGCAGCGTCATTATTACGGCTATCTGAGAAATATGGCCCTTGTATGTCAAGTATGTAGCCATCAGGTGCTACAATCAAAACATGTTGAATGAGATGGCGCCCTTTATGAACACAGAATGATTGTCGAAGAGCTTTATAATTGGTACTTTTGTGTATGTAGCTATATGTACCGTCAATAATAGCAATTACCCTGGGAACATGTGGTTCCGGATTGTATAGTTGATTCGCGAATTCCGTCACATGTGTAGTAATATAATGATGTCTCGTAAGAGAATCAAATCCATTATTGTTAGGAACAAAACGTTGCTTTAAAGACTTTCTAACACTCGCAATGGCCATACTTACTGCTTGTCTACTAGAATACTGAAATATAGCAGCAAGAAATTGATCTGAAAGCCCCTGACGTAATTTGCATAGGAACAACAAAAGATCTTTCTTACTTATCTATCGGTAACCACCTGCCTGTGGTACTTTATCACAATAACTAAACAATTCTCGAAATTGTTCTTTTGTCATTGGACAAAAACAGTCAAAATCATCATCGCTTAAACTGTTCTCGTCTTCGATTCTCGTCAAACTTGTTGCTGCATTCCGAAGTCCTTGCAAAAACTTTGCGAGTATAGGTGCTCGAATTACATATGGTCTGTTAATAAACTGTAAACCGAGTAATAATGGTGTCAATATAAAACCGCGGTCGTCTAAATGGTGTAGACAACATTTAACATGTTCAGGAATAAATATATTTTTCAATATAAATACATTTGCTTTGCATTCGTCAGACAATGCATGAATATTATTTATGGCATCACATACCAGGCAAGTATTATTTCTAGTTTGTGTTAAAACGTTTAATCTCAAACAATTTGGATCACGTTCTATTGCAGCTATCTCGTTCACTATCAATTGATTACAATTCATACATATTCTTGTTAGCTCTGTTACTTCTAACGGAGGTCTATTTAAATCAGCTCGACGCTGAGTAGCTATTTGAATTTTTGTGGCATCTTCTTCGCCATATATCCGAGACATTACACGGGGTGCATAATTTCTTTCACAAACGTAACAAGGTAATATGTTCCTGAAGGCCATATTGTATTGTATTCAAACAAGAAAAGCATAAAGCGCTAATATTGAATACACGAAATTAATTACAAACGTTTATTAAATTATCAATTAAATCAATAACGTTAAAAATAATAGTGACAAAGGAGCTGTAGATATCACTTGTATTACAGATACATGTATTACAGATATCGTAATCACTAAAAGCTAAAACGCGTATTCTGACAATATTAATTGATTTTTTATAACGAAAACACGAACGTAATTACATATGTTAAATAAATATCGTTAAAAGTAGTCACGGCGAAGGAACACTTATATTTCCGAGATCGCAATTCACTTGCGAGAAAGCGGAATTCTCGCATTCTGCAATATTATATTGGATCTTCTATGACCCGAAACATATACTTAACGATTAACGTTTAATCGATAAATATTAAATAAAATATATGCCCAGATACACAGACACAGATACTCAAAAACAGAAACGCAAACCCATATACACATATACACATATACACAGATACGTTAAATCAACACCCCGACAGGATCATCTTCCTGCTATACGCCCACGTCGTTGATCCTGGGTTACGCAGAGAGCAGGTCACACTCGCACGCACACACTCGCGCGCGCGCACACACAAACACACACACACACACACACACACACACACACACACACACACACACACACACGCGCGCGCGCGCACACTTGCACACACGTGTACAGACTCTTGTATTACATATATAGATATTTTATACTTAGTTTACCCATACATAGTGTAGTTGCACATTTAACCCGATTTCTTAATCTTCAATGCTCTGTAACTCAAAAACTGTCCATTTTGGGACTTTGTGCCCATAGGGACTTTTAATCAGGATGATGTTAACTACATTTTACCAAAATTTCTGCCATTTTGACCGGGAATTTTTTTTCATACATTTAGTGCGGGGTCCATTGTATATTTTGTATAAAATCGGTCAGCCATATTGAGCCCGTCATTTTGAACTTCGGAATTCTGATGTCAAATTCGTAATCAGCGATCACGAAAAGTGCTAGATAGCAATTTATATGCAAAATCCAACACTGTTAAAAATGTTTGCATTTGAACACCACTTCTTGTGTTCTGGTGGAAACTCACACGCAAGACGATATATTTAAATATTATTGGCTTAAAGAAATGTTTAACAGATCATCGTTAACTTCCCTTTATATCAGTAAACTATTACATTAAAGGTCGTGGATGAATTATTGACATATCTCATTTTTCAAAAGTTATCTCCCTAACATGATCAGTATGACTATGGAGGGCCCTCTAGACATTTATGTTTATCAAAATTCAAAATGTAGCAGTTGATGCATACAATACGGGGTTTTCTGAGAATTAAAAAAAATGTATCAAAATCGGTGAAAATGGATTCGCCATTTTGAATCTGGAAAAACTAACCTCAGATTCGCAATCGGAGACCGCAAAAACTTCCGAGTAGTCATTTTTATAAGCTTAGCTCAATCCTTTAACATTTTTGCCCGCCATTTTGGATCCACCATCTTGAATTTCGGAAAACTAACATCAGATTCGCTATCGGCGACCCCAAAAACCCCCGAGAAGTCATTTTTATGAGCTTAGCTCAACTGTTTGACATTTTTGTCCGCCATTTTGGATCCACCTTCTTGAATTTCGGAAAACTAACATCAGATTCGCAATCAGCGACCCCAAAAACCCCCTAGTAGTAATTTTGACGAGCTTAGCTCAACTTTTTTCCTTTTTTGTCTGCCATTTTGGATCCGCCATTTTGAATTTTGTAAAACTGACATCGGATTCGCGTAATCACTGACCGCGAATAATTCTAGATCGACGGTCGTGAAAGAATTATTAATATATCTAATTTAGTTCAAAATTTGTCTCCGTAACGTCATCCGTATGGCAATAGTGCGCCCTCTGCATATTTCCGTTTATCAAAATTCCCAATGTGGCAGTGGATTGACAAAGTACGGTGTATTCTGAACATTTTTTAAAAAATTTTATCAAGATCGGTGAAGAATTGACGACACAGCGATTTTTGTCTCGTTGGCCCTTCCGTGAGCCGGTTCGGCGTGTGGGAACAGCCACCATAAATCGCAGGAGCTCTTCTTAGTACGGTACTGTTGCCTGCAGGGTTGGCAACCGTTACAACAGCTGTTTATCGTGTAGCATTCTACCAGGTTGTTCCGGAGCATAAGCCAAGGGAAAGGTCACCGTCGTTCTGCATTGCCACTAGTATAGTAGGCAGCAGATACCTTCTGACACAACGGTTCCATTGTGCAATTGGATCGATTGGCGATCGGACACTAAAAAAAACGTGAGGAGTTCCTGAATAGTAATTCGTCCTATTTTTTATTAGTGCTCACTATTTTTTTTAATTATATCGTGCCTATGTCCCGTCGCGAAGCTTTAAACATTTCGGCCCGGTCTTTAACAAAAAGGGTTGTGCACTCAAAAAAATTATAGACATCGAAACCACCGAAGCGACACGATCGAAAAATACAGATGTTCAAGGAACGTGAAACCAGCGAACAAAACGTGTAAAATACGCGAAATCCCAATATTAATTTTATTTATTTTTGTTTGAATAAATTTATCTTGTTATTTCTATTAACTCAAGTGTGTATTCATTCAGAGTAGTTAATCCTATTATCACGGGCCATTACGTGACGAATAACGTAACTGATAGTGGTGTTGTATCGTTTCTTTCCGTTGTTAACATTTCGAGATTGATGTTCTCACGCAAATTACTCAAAATCGCATCGTATGCATTGGAAGATGGCAATTTTAACAACGAAGATCATCTGATTTTTTGAAGGCTTTTTTAATACTTAAATTAAAAACCTCTAGAAACAACACAACCTTCACGCGTAAGTTCTAGCTACCGTAACGAAATATTCGAACTTACGTTTGATTTTACGCACGGTCTCTAGGTAAGCGGCACACCTGACTACTTCCAAAATGTGCCTCCCGCTGCTCCCATCTGCTCGTTCAGCTCAGAGGAAACATATTTGAGCACTGTGACCCTTCGCTGCCTTATGTCCAAGGATGACGCATTTCTAACAGCATTTACTCCTATCAATACCTTTAGACTCTTGGGCACGGTGCCTACACCCTTGATATTGGTAGCAACGTAGAACTATTGATTTTAGTCGAACCCCGCAACTAACGCCTCCGATCGTAAGCCGTCCCACCTTTGCTATCTCTATTGCCTTTTTTTTCTCTTCGAGGACAAAAACGTCGTTCGATTTCCTTGAAATACACCTTTGGTCAATCCCACTTTCTTGAAGCCACCGCATTTTCGCCGACCACAGTTTTAAGTGCCTCTTTAACCTCACTAAGCTCAGAAGCTACATGATATGATATGACTTGAATAAGTTTATTAAATCTTGGTTGCAGCATAATGCTGCATTACCTTACGACTACATACGTGGTCTTACAGTTTTCAACAATAGTACTATATTATCGCGAAGTATAAAATTAAATTGGTTTTAAACCGGGCTTGTGACCTACCAGGATGTTTATAAAAATTGCATTAGATATTAAAATGCTATAGTTTGAAGATCTCTAAACATTTCAAACACCTTGCGTGTAATCACTTGGATTCCCAAACGCTAGGCTTTGTTAAAACATTTATAACCTCAACTAGTAATAAAATTAACAACAAAAAAGAAAAAAGGTAAAGGATACAAAATAATAAAAATTAAAAATATAATAACGACATTCACAATTATAAGACTAATCAAATTATATTATACTACAATTTCGTTTTAACCGTTATTTGGAATAAACTGGAATATGAATATGATTGGTTAGCATGCAATTATAATAAATCTAAAGAAAGAAAAATGATATTAGTACAAAAATATAATATGAAGATAAAATATATATAAACATGCAAAAAATATATAATGTTAAAGTTTAAAACGATGGAGTCCAACGAAAAAATTTTTTTTTTTGTTCTGACGAATCAAATTTTTTTTCAATACTTGTCATATATAAACCCAATTAATGCTTAAAAAAGTTTTCTAACCCCCAGGGGACGGATGAGGAGAGGGGTAAAAGACGTAAAACACACATAACGCTTCATAAAAGTTGCAATTTCAGTTAGCCCATTCGTTTTATTTTTCGAATAGTTAATAATGATGGCAATGGGTAATACTGCTGATTTTGAAAAAAATCGGATGACAGAAAGGCACCGTTGGAGGGGGAAAATTTTCGAAAACCGCAGAAAATGACAAACAACGGTTAATAAAAGTTGCAATTTTAGTTAGCCCACTCGTTTTATTTTTGGAATAGTTAATAATAATGTCAATAAGTAATATTGTTGATTTATAATAACAGTTTAAGGGAATAATATTATCTATATAATAATATGAACTTTTTCAGTAAAGTTTATATTATAAATTTCATTTAAATAAACACAGACTAAGTTTCATAAAAATTCCAATAATCTTTAAAACATTTGCCCAGTATTTTGTTAAGGTCAATGACATTTCGAATTTTTGAAAACTTATTTGGATTGTTAATCAGCGATCCAAAAAACTAAATTCATGTCATTGCAATAGGTAATAAAAATGTTATCCTCCAAGTTGGGCGGACATTTTAGATACGTAATTTGTAACCTTCAAAACGCCGAAGTAACAAAATTCATATTAATCCAATCGGTATTTAAAAATTTTGACCGACATCTTGTGTCCACCATTTTGAATTTTTGAAAACAAGATTCGTAATAAGGGACCTCAAAAACTATAAAAACAGTCATGACATGTTATAAATTCCCTCTATCCTGGGAGTTATGAGCTTTGGCCACTCATGCTGGCTTCCTTGCCCGCAGTGCGCCTGGTGAACGTTTTTAAGCTAAAAGTTCAAAAAATTATGAAGCGCGCGTCCTGGATCCCGTCATCGGCGACTCTAATCACCTGGTGCACGTATTTTAGCTGAAAGTTCGAAACACTACGGAGCGTACCTCGTATACATCATAATCGGAGCGCGTATTTCAGCTGATATCACGAAAAACTACTGAGCGAAACATACCTCGACCCCGTAATCGTATCGCATAAACGGATCCGCGTGTAGATTGCTCATCTTCAACGGAAAAAGGCTCGGCGCTGTACAGATGATTTTCGCAACCTCGAATCCAAACTGCCAATGGGTTGAGTTCCGAGATAAAATTGGTTGGCGTGGGAAGCAATTGTAGTGTAGAGACGTACTATACGATAATAGCTTGCATTCATTCGTTGATCGTCTATCGCAGTGCTCCTGGCGTCTGCATTGGCGGCAAGCGATTCAACTACTACCTCATAGAATAATCGGCACACAGAGCTTTCCGTGTGCGAAGCTGTCTCTAACACGGGTAAACGACTTTTCCTTAAAAAAATGACGATTTCGTTCGTATATGCAGGAAACCTTGAGGGAAATGCTTGAATAATTTTTAAGCTCATATGGTACTGGGAGGATTATTTTTCTAACCCAAACTTGGCCAATAAAATTTTTATAAATATAGGTACCAGCAGTTTTATATGTCAAAACATTATCCGAAAATAAAGAATTTTCCGAAAATTTTGTCGCGATAGTAATACTGTCAAAAAGCGAGATAACGCGAAAATCGGGCTTTACAGGGGGCGGGACTGGGGAAAGGAATTTCATCCACCCTTTCCCATGGGTCTTATTGGAATTCTATACAACATAAATATTTTGTCAAAGAGATAAATAACTTGAAAATCGGGATGTTAGATTTCCGGGATTCGTGTGGGTGGGGGTCTTCAAGATGAATTTTTAAATTCACGTCATTTTTAATGATATTTGGCCCATTTTACCATTGCTCCTGGAAATTCGTTCATTGAACGTTCAGAACTTTCTATAATATAATATTTAGAAAATAAAATTTGTTTGTAAAATACCGTCTTGCATATCAAAGAATTGGAATCAATTCGGAATTTCCTGTTATTACTAATAGCGATTTATTGGAAATTTGATGTCTAATACCGATTTAGGATTTCAAAATGGCCATATCACACACATGAATCCCTTTTATTCTTTCTCGGAGATACCCAGGAGCCGCCATAAAAAAATTGGAAACGATTCGGAATTTCCTGTTGTTAATTACGGAGATTTATTGAAAAAATGATGACTAATTGCCTTTCACATTTTCAAAATGGCTGCGTCAAACTTTGGAATCTCTGTTTGGAATCTCTGGAGAAAGCGCGGTAGAAGGAATCGAGGTGCGGGTTTTTGGGCGGTTTCTGCTCCGACGAGGGGATGTCCCGTGGATTCCTGCCCCTCTTCGGAGTTTCGATCATCGCCTTGCTGGTGCTCGTGCCTGGTCCACCGGTGGCGGCCTCTAGGCGCATTTTTCCCTTGCGGTGCCTCTTCTTAGCGGCAAAGCGCAAAGCCTTTCGGGTTTGCCTGATGGCGCCTCCTGGGCTGTCGCACCCTCTTGCGAGGGCGCAGCAGCTGGGACATCGCCGTCAGTTGTGCGGACGGACGGGCTAACTTGGGGCGTCCTGGCCGCAGAAGCGTTCATTTCGACCTCCCTCCATGTTCGCCGTCTCGTCTGGATTGTTTGTTTGTTGTGTAGTGGCATTCATTTTGTTCCCACGAGTAGCTAGGGAAATAGTCTTCCCCGGCAGAGCCGCGTTTGCCGTGGTGAGGCTAAATACGAGAGGGATTGCCTGCTGCCCCAAGGGATCAGTTTGGAGACACGTTCATAACACCCGGTGTCAGGACATTTAGGAAATTACCAGAATGACCAGTCGATCCCCGTCAGTTTGCCGGTTTCCGATTTGGGGGCTGTCTCTTCTTAGTTGGATCCCCCACTGAACCCGACGTTGTGGCGGTTGTTATTTTTAGTTTAGTGAATTATATTGTATTTTGAAAATCAAGTGTAAATTGCCATCCCTCCATTACGCGGGCCTTTTTTAGTCTTACAAAATTTAAACATGTATTGGTCATTTTGCGGACTTTACTACTATAGTTTAAATGAGGTTTTGCGTTAAAGAATATGAGACCCCCTCCTTGACCCCCCCCCCCCCCCGAAAAACTATCCTAACCTAACTAACCAGAATCTCTCCCCCACCCTCTGAACCTGCCTAAAAAGTAGTTTAAAATATATTCCCTATGATTTTACATTGGGTCCGCGAAAAACCAATCTATATTAAAAAAAAGTCCGCAAAATGACCAAAAAACATCTAGCATTTCATGGACCGTCTGCAAAATGCCAAAAGTCCGCAAAATGACCAATCTGTATCGATTTTGGTCCGCAAAAAGGTCAATCGATATATGTATATAATTATGTCTAAGTGTTTTGTATGTCTTCTGTATGTCAGTATAAACCGGCCTTATACTAATAATGCCATCGAGTATAATAAGTTGGTGGGGGGCTGCGCCCACAGACACCCCTCCCCTAAAAACTACCCTAACCTAACTAACCCTATTTTCTGCCTAGAACCCATTACAGGTTCCAGACCCATATATTTTTTATTGCAGATATTCTGTCCACTTATATGTTGTTGCACGGATATTTTGAACGTGGATATTTTGTCTGCGGATATTTTGTTTGCGGATATTTTGACCGCGGAAATTTTGTCGCGCAGATATTTTGTCGCGTATATTTTGTCGTCGGATATTAAGTCGCGTCACGATGCTTTTCTTTGGGTGGGAGTGGAGGAATATTTAAAACACTTAAACACAATCGAGTTCTTACCTCCATAGTGGTGGGAGTGAAGGAACATTTAAAACTGAAATAAGAGCTCTCATTTTGTATTGCAAGTCTGGATTCTCCAGAAAATTGTGAAGAAAGGACCCCGCAGGAAATCATAGGAAAATGGCTCTCAGTCGAATGTCTTGAAATTGGGGGCAAATGATAGTTCATATCATGTAGATCAAAAGTGTCCATAGGCCCGAAGCCCCTAGATGGCTAGTTTTTGAGTTACAGCCACTTGAAACTGCCAATTTTCGCAAATTGCAGAATCCTCCAATCTTCGATCGAGCGCACCTTATTCTAAGTGAAGTACGGTCAAGGCAAAAGATGTATAATCTGTCATTATATGTAATCTATATACAACTATTTTAAGTTATATATAGTTATATACAATCGATATATATAAATATATATAATTGATATATAATTACATAATAATTAGTATGTTAATAAAATATACAGACATTTATTTACCTAT
Source organism: Trichopria drosophilae (assembly GCA_030407085.1). Taxonomy (NCBI): domain Eukaryota; kingdom Metazoa; phylum Arthropoda; class Insecta; order Hymenoptera; family Diapriidae; genus Trichopria; species Trichopria drosophilae. Next base: position 114,659,842 of record CM059583.1, read on the forward strand.
TGTTACAACTATACGCTACTAAGTGTGTTACAGACATGCACACACACACACACACACGCGCGCGCGCGCGCGCGCGTATACAGGAGGACGTAAATATATGGAAACCCCTGAAAAATATTAAAGATTTGAATGGAAACCAAAGTTAACCAAATAGATACCAAAGTTTTTAAGGTGGATTCCGAACCACTCGGTTTGAATTCATCCTCCGATATGATACGCTATTTTCAATGTTTACAAACAGCGCGGCTCATCTGACAATATTCCGAAGCGCTATTTTTAAAATTCGAAACAGCGACCGCGTCGGGCTCGAACTGGTCCTTAATTAGCTTCTCTCGTTTGTCTCGGACCCTACTAGCCATGGCGGGTTGGATACCCAATATTTAACAGGGTTGCTCAGAGTCCAGGGCTCACCGGCTTTTAAAAAGCACTCGAGGAGGTGAGAGTAAGCGCTTGGGAAGAGACGCTAAAGCGCAGGTGCGCTGTATCCTCATCATTCCCTTTAAGCCCCTTTTATATTTTTTTTTTTATTTTTTGTATTTTTATTACTTTTTTTTTTGCTTTTTCTTCAGTTTTAAAAGAAAGTAATTTAATTATTATTTCTTAAGCTAAGATTTTTTAAAGTTAATCATTTAAATCTAGTGGGAGAGGTCTATCAGCTGCATCAAGAATTTCGTAGAGCAGGTCTATTGGCGGATATCTAACGTCCTGCTGGTATCTAGCAAATCCAAGGTACCAAAGGATGCTTGCGATATGTGCACATGTTCCCAGTGTTCTTGCTCCGGTTTTGAAAGTACAGTAGTAGCGAAAAATTGGATTTTCTTCCTGTAACTGATTTTCTTCATTTGGATTATACGAAATGAACTGGTGGTGAGAAGCGGCATTATGGAATCGAGAAAATAATTTAAACCGTGCAAAACCTTGTTCTTGAACTCGTAAATCTACCTCGAAAACATTGTTTTGTCGAAGCAAAGAATCCTGTGTGTAGGATGGTGCCAGGAAGAGTTGAAAAACTCCTACTGTTAATTCTTGTAGATAATTCAGAGTTAAGTAAGGGAAATCTACCAATTGATTTTGGTCGATTCTTTCCCATTCCGCCTGGCGTCTTCGCTGCAAATTCTCCGCTTCAACTCTTGCCTGAACTTCATTTACTTCTTGTGATCATACAAGAATTATTCTAGCCGCTTCTGCATCACAACCATCCATATGAATTGGTTAATGATACCTGTTTATAATAGCGCCTGCAATGCGATAAAAGTCACCAATATGGGATATATCAGGTATTCTTACTACTTGAGCCAAAAACTTAAAGATCGACTTTATATGACCGTTTCGCGCTTCTACAATCCATCGTGTTTTTGTCATGACTCTTGTTTCATTAGCTTGCTCCATCGTTAATTGACTTTGACCACGGTGTAGGAGTTCTGGCATATAGTAACGTATATCAAGATTTTCTAGTAGATCAAGTGCGTCTCTATATCCGCGATCAACGATCAAAATGTCATTTGCTTGAAACCAGTTCCTCATTTCAAACATATCATTTTGAAGTTGGTCTCGCAACAGAGCAGCATCATTATTTCGGCTGTCTGAAAAATAAGGGCCCTGAATGTCGAGAATGTAACCATAAGGTGCGACAACCAATACGAGTTTTATCAAATGACGACCTTTATGTAAAGAAAACGATTGTCTTAACACCCGAAAGTTACTACTTTTCTCAATATAACAATATGTTCCATCGACATATCCAATAGCTTTCGGTATATTTGGATCCGGATTGCATAGAACATTGGCGAAATCGGTCACATGTTGCTGTATGTAGACATCTCTAGTGATTGCTTGAAACCCAATATTTTCTCTTACAAATCTTAATAATAATGATTTTCTTACTTTATCTATCACGTAACTAACCACCTGGCGAGTAGAATATTTGAAGATAACTGTCAAAGCATTATCACTAATACCATGCCTCATTTTAGTTAAGAAAAGTAAAAGATTATTTTTTGTAATATATTCAAAACCTACTTGTACAGGTATTCTATCACAAAAAGAAAAAAGGTCTCGAAACTGCTCTTTCGTTAACGAAGTCATAGCAAGAAACTCTTCATCATCAAAGTCTTCTTCATCCTCGTATTTCGAAGAAGATATTGTTTCGGAGTTCTGTAATGAATTCCAGAAGTTCTTGTCCTTTTATAACATATGGCCGATTGATCGACCTCAATCCGGCATATAACGGGTGTAAAAGAAACCCTCTCCCATCTAGATGAATACTGCAAGATCTTACATTATTAGGAATATAAATATTCGACGTAATGAAAATATTCACACGAGCCTTCATACAAAGCCTTTGCACATTGTGTTCCTGATCACAAATTAAACAAGATGCACTTCGAGTTTGTGTCAGTACATTTAGCCTCATGTGTCTTTCATCTTGCAAAATTAGGTCAATTTCCTCAAGAATCGAAATATTACAATTCATACACAATCTTGTTTGATCGTTCACTTTCAAAGCTGGAAGTCCAGTATTATCACGACGCAAGATTGCAATGTCTCGTTTAGCGACATTATTCTCGCCATTAATTCGCCTCATAAGCCTCGGTTGAAATCGATTATTACACACAAAGCAGGTAAGTAAATTGCGAAACATGACGCCAAAGTAAAATAATTGCTAGGAAGTTAGTTGAGCAAAAATGGCTGTGTACGAAAGAAACAACTTAAAAGAATATAATTGACAATACAAAATAAATTACAATCAGAGCAACATTCTAATTAAAAAAGAAGCTGTTTATGGACAAAAACTGCTACGTTGCACTGTGTTAAAATTGTAAAGACAATTGACTGAATAAGATGGATATCACAAAACTGTTCTTCCGAATACAAGAATGTGTAACAGTCACAATTCCACTACAGGAAAAAATGGATGTCACGTAATTATATCTATGTAATATGTAACTCTTATATCGTTCAGAGATATATGTTAGTAGTTTACGTATGTAGGGCGGAAACAGAGGCATTGCAAGACCAGGACCAGGGCCAGGTCCGGGACCAGGAACAGGACACGCTCCGAAATTAAAGTGGACATTCGTTCGGAAAACAAAAAGCCCGGCGGGCGGCAAAACCAGCAAAAAGTCCGCTGCACATGCGCAGAAGCTCCGTGGGTCGGCCGGTCGGCGATTGACACCTTTCCACCTACTTTGCAGTCATGTAAAGACCGTGAATTTGTACAGGTGTGGGAAATATATATATAGGTGTGTGTGCGCGCGCGCGCGCGCGCGTGTGTGTGTGTGTGTGTGTGTGTGTGTGTGTGTGTGTGTGTGTGTGTGTGTGTGTGTGCGTGTGAGTGTGTGTGTGGGTGTTTGGGTGTGTGGTTGCACGTCTGCAAACCACACTTAGCGTACAGTTGTGACAATAGGTAAATAAAAGTAATTATATTACGTAATTATATACCAATGATATATATATACAGGGTGGACCTCGGCTGGTGGGTCATAGGCATCCCATGTTAAAGAAGTAACTAGATCATCAGTCGATTAATCCCGTGGTAATTTGGGTTTGCTACAGGATTTTAATTTCTCACAATGCAAAACAAAACAGAATTAGGAATTGTAGCAAAGCCGACAAGCTCTAAATACCGCGTGATTAGTCGGCTGATCTAGTTACTTCTTTAACATGGAATGCCTATGACCCGCAAGCCGAGGTCCACCCTGTATATATATAAATTGTATATAACTATATATAACTTAAAACAGTTGTATATAGGTTGCATATGATGACAGATTATATATCTATTTCCTTGACCGTACTTCACTTAGAATAAGGTGCGCTCGATCGAAGATTCGAGGATCACCATTCTGCAATTTGCGAAAATTGGCAGTTTCAAGTGGCTGTAACTCAAAAACTAGCCATCTAGGGACTTCGGGCCTAAGGACACTTTTGATCTACATGATTTGAACTATTATTTGCCCCCAGTTTCAAGACATTCGACTGAGAGCCATTTTGCTATAATTTCCTGCGGGGTCCTTTGATCTAAGACCTTTTATATTTTGGTTCACAGGTGGAGCTGTAATAGATAAAAATCCAATTTGCTCAAGGGTGAAAGACGACATTCGCACGTCAAGGGAACCGCACGACTCGCCATGGACGGTCCCTGAATATGCAAGCGACGTTCTTGAGTGTAAATAAAAGTTTATGACGTGACAGTACATGTTTATGGGAAACGCATGATGTGAAGCGAAGATGAATGAAAGTTATGGAACGAGGCTTCCAGGCTACGGTCGTATGAGATGGCACAAGGTGGTCAAACGCTATGCTCGTATGATTGATTGATGGTCAGTCATGTGCTGACGGTCATAGTGATGATGTATGCGGTGAATCAAGGTGGTGGTCTGCACGTGAGTCCGTAAGCGTCGATGGTATATTTTGATGTGTAAGGTGAATGAATGTCCGAGAGGGAAGGGGCGTGAGACATGATGAGGTGCACGCGTACGGGGCATTTACATAGACGTGAATGATTGCTCGCGAGGGGCTTCTACGCAGACACGAAGGATTCCGTACACAAAACCAGACAATAGTGTCGTATGGAGTGGAAAACTACGGTCAATGCGACGCAAGCGGGACCCAAAGCTGGTGAGAGTCGTAACTCACAATGCTGACGGTCTCCAAAGTTGGTGACGCCGTAAGCACAGCAACCCAAGCGGCATCCCACAAACCATGGTTCCACATCTACAGAACAGTCTAGGGATGCGTGACATCGAAGATCAATATTGAATTGCCCAATACGTCTTTTCAGCCCCACATTTGCATGGCACGGGAGGACAATTGTGTCCCTCGGGAGGGGGATAGGAGGCTGCGAAAATCCACGTTTGCCGAATATGTTTTATTTATTTCCCTTGAATTAAGAAAGTGTTGGTCACTCATTGGCGCAACAGCAGGATCTTGAGCACGGGGCTGTTACCGACGGAAAGATTTGTGGAGAAACCTGAAAATAAGTATAATTAAGAGAATCAACATGCATGGGCTTAGTGCCGCGTCTCTGGACCTTACTGGCTGACAGGAGTTCAAGAAAGGTGCAAGAAGGAAGACCTAAGCTAATGGGGGCCACACTGCCCGCACTTTCGACCCTCACCCCGAAGGATGGAAGGGTGGAAACCATTTCCTGGCTACGGGGGGTCGACATGAGTTCCCAGCCCCTCTCGCGAAGGGGTGATGAGGTGGGACTCCGAAAGAGAAGTGGTAGAAAGAGGGGATCAAAATGAGGGACAGAAGACCTTAGGCGAGTGTAGGAAGGAAGGGGAGCACAGTGAGGTCAGAGACACCATAACTTACTCACCACTGGCGATGTTCCTGCAGATCCTCGGGGATGTACGCGATGACGCCGGACGACGACCCCGATGCTCAAGTCCAGCTATTCCCGCGAACTGAGGTATCACTAATAGGAAAACCCATCCTAATACACTATTTCTGCCGCATCCAACACTGGCGCTGATGGAGCGATCACACCCAAACAAGGGACTCTGTCTGATCGACCCGGCGATTCGAGCAAGACTCACTGGTCACGGACGAGCAGGGAAATGAAAAGGCCTGTCCCAAAGCAAAGAAAGAAAAACCAAGGGTGGTCCCTCCCAGCCCACACTAAAGAAACCAAGCAGTGGGGTTCCTCCTCCAAACCAATAGAAAAAAAAGGACGCTTAGCCGGGCACGAGAAGGAATGACGTCCGCAAAAGAGAATGGTTTGTGGGTATCCCCTATGGCACCTAGAATCCCTTAACAGATATTTGTACCGATACAGTCGTTAGACAACACCGGTGGCAATAACTCATTATTCTACCTAGCAAACTGAGAATGACCCAGAAACACCGAAAACCTCAATACTTCAGAATCCCCCTTCTGTATCCATCAGTAAGAATTAAGAAGCATAGCAAATTTTAATTTTTTGTTTTTGAATTTTTTTTTGTGATTTAATTATCTTAAAAGGGCTGTTCGCAAGCGCTCAACCATCCAAGTTGTATTCCCTACCAAGAATGCTCGACTAGAAACAATGATCGCGCGCGACACCGACCACTGGTCTACGACTGTCGATCACCGTCTATAACGTAATATGGTATTTCTGTTAAATGTAAAAATTTTTTTAAATTCTTAATTATCTTAAAAACGGCCAGATGAGCAATATCTGCCCAAATTTTGGAGGCTATCAAAAGGGGGGATGATATTGAGTCGATTAACGCATTCATACAGACGAATTTTCTGAAAAAAAAGCTGAACATTTTCAAAATTCTCAAATATCTCGAAAACGGTAAGAGATACGCAAAATCTGACGAAATTTTTGGGGGGTGTGCCGATAGGGGGGGATGACCTCGAGTGGATTAATGTATACATGTAAACAGATTCTGGAAATTTTCCAAACTGAAAATTTTCAAAATTCTCGAATATCCAAAAACGGTCCATTATGGATGCAGATATACGCGTCAACATAATCATTTTAATTTCGTCCCTTAACCCAAGACGAGGGGGCCTCTCAATCCGGCTCGAAGGACCAATGTTTGGGAAATAGGGTCTTTACGTGGACTGTATAGGGCGCAAATGTAGTAAATAAATAGAGAGCACCCCTGGCCCCGGGGGAAGGGGGTATGAATGTTGAGAAAGCCGTCGTTCTCCTATTTCTAAGGCAGACGTCAATTGAACAATTAACTCGGGCGAGAAATGTCACGCACAATATAAACCTGCTTAATCACTACGAGATTGCTGATGTTTCGTCCCGGGCCCGCTCACGGACTCGTCAGTGGGGCTACGAGAAGCGGGCCCTGCCCCAGACATCGCATGCAAATATATGTAAATATATAACCAACATATGAATTAAATGCATATATTAATTAACAATAATCAACCGACTAATTGTTCACGAAATCCAGGTACACAAATTATTACTTACTCACAGACAAGTCCGAACAGCGTCCCGGGGTCCACAGTCAGTCGTCCGCACCTCCCGCAGTCTTGGCCCAAGCACTGTCACACGCTCGAGATCTGATCGCTTAGGATCTTCTCGATAAACTGATTAGAAATGCCCTCAACGGGCTTATTTATATGTTCACGGAAATCTCCCATTGCGCCAAGACTTCGGGGAAATTCAACCAAACACACAATTAGAAACAGCGACTCAGAGTCCTGTATACTCCCTTCTCATAGGTATGGGTGTTCAACCGGTAACGAGAGGGCCTCCCCTCCTAACCAACTCCGAGCAACTCTTTGTTGTGATTATATCACCAACATATTGGAATATTCGAGAATTTTGATTCCGTTTCCCAATTCAAATTCTTGATAATATTGACTTGTTTAAATTTTCTTGTTCGCTTAAAACTTCTTGCGACACCCTTCGCCGGATCTGTCCACGGCATTTTGCTCGTTTGCCTCGTCGCATTGTGCTTACTTATTGGTGTAATAATTAAGGGCACTAATTAAATTTTCGAAAATAAATATATTTCTCTCATGTACCTGCTACATCTGATTGAGAATGCAAATTCATTGAGAATTCTTCAATATTGGTTCTGGCTTGTCGAAGCGTATATAACCCTCCGAAAACTTTGTCTCCGAAAATTTTGAGGTTAAAAATTTCAGCATTTCTTTAAACTAAATAAAATGTACTATTTTTTATGGAAGGTACACTCTTCACCTTTAATTTCTTTTTTCATTTATGTCGATATCTTAATTTGTTTTAAAGTTATGATTTTTTAAGTGAACAAGTGATTTTTAACAGAATTAAGGTCGAGAACGACCCAGGTGTGTGCTCCAAAGTTGCCGAAAGTACGTATGGGCTCTAAGAGTTCAAAATATTATTATTTATTCAAATGAGTGCACTCCTCATTGGCGTGTCAGGCCTCACTCTGGAACCGCGCTAGGTCGCGGGAGCTGTCTTCGATCCCGTTCTGTGGATCTCGCCTCCCTGAGGGCTCAGACTGGCGATGTCACTCGCTTCCTCCTCATCGTTGTCGAGGAAGAGCAATCCATCTACTGGCAGTGGTTCGACGACGTCGGTCTTGTGGTCTTCTTCGTCGTTACGATTTTACGTAGGTACGCTCGTTCTTCCGATTATAATTCTTGTGATCGTTCATGCTTCGAAGATTCATCATCATCTATGGTTGTAATTCCGCAGTACTTTAATTTTAATGTTATTTTTTCTCTTATTTATTTACATTTAATTCCTTTTAATTCAGTATTATTACTTATATCATTGCTAGCTTCTTTGTGTGCACTATTTGCATTGCTATTATTCTGTAGTTTATTTCTACTAATAAATAAAGAAATAAGATTTTAACAAAAATCAAATAAAATATGGTTTTTGTGGTAGGGAGTGTCGCGGAGCTAGATATGGGTAACAAGAGACGCTAAAATTAGAGTTACGCGGTTTTCAGAAGACTGCAACATTATATCCTTCTAATATTAAAAACAAATATAGGTGCAAAGAAACAATGCACAGTATGCACAGTGTGGAACATAGCAAAAAAAAAGAGCAATGGGTGGGGGGGGGGGGGTGGTATGCGATGACGCAATCTTGGACGTAATAAATTTAATCTTGAGAAAATTAATAGTGCATGAATGACAATTATTTTAATATATACCTTAGGTATTAAAAAAACTCTAAAAGAGATAAATAATTATAGTAAAATATTTATTTCTAAAGTTTGAACACTATTATGACTCCTCTACATCTTCATTTTATATAATGTACAACATAACATGTGTAAGATATAAAGTGAAACTAGAAACAGTTCCGTAACCGCAGAATCCAAGGTAATTTTTTTAATTACAAAATTTGTTCAACCCAAAACTATTCTAAAATGTCTACATAAAAACTTTATAACTATTGTTCAAAAATCTACAATTGATAATAATACAATTTCGATATATAATTTTATAATAGCTGAACGACGGATTTTATGAGCCAATATATATTTTCCGTAAAAGAAAAAAAATTAGTATAAAAATGGACGTTTTTTATTCAAGAAGCGGCGCGTTTTGAAAGTCGATATTATTTTGTTCCTTTGATTAAATACGCAATTATACATTATATTAACGAAGTATTTTTTTTGTTAATTTATACTATTGTTATCGGAGATATTCTGTCCACCTCAGAAATAGCTTCGCTTAGAAGTGCTGTCCACAATGGACTACGTCAAAATGAATAATCATAATTTTTATTACAAACAATTTGCAAATTCAAAGTTGTCTACATATACAGGGTATCCCATTTTAACCCTTTAAGGACGGGACGGACACTTTTTGAACGCCAACTTCAGCGCGATATTGGATAATGTTATGGCCAAGAAAAAAAATCTGCACTTATTGTTTCTTACATAAAAAAGGCTGCTCTTTTAGATTCTGCAAAAAGAATTGGTCCAAAACTCTTTCCAAAAAAGATACAGCATTTTTTATCCAAAAAAACGCAAAATTTTTAAATATTTTTTTCATAAATCGTCAATTTACACCGGGAAACTGCAACGCAGAGGACTCGGAAATTCAAAATATCGCGTCCAAAATGTTTCAGCTTCAAAATGGCACCTGCGATTTTTCAAAATTTCAAAATGGCGGTCTAAAAATGGCGCCCAAAGTTCAAAATTTCTATATTGTTTCATTTTTAGCTAACCGATTGAAGTTTCAAAATCGGCCATTGATCAATAACTGCAAATTTACGTTTTTGGAGTCGCTGAATACAAATATGAGGTCAGATTTTCAAAATTCAAAATAGCGGATCCAAAATGGCGGATGAAATTTTAAAAATATTAACGGATTTTCTTAAAAATGGTCTCTAAAGGGTTTTCGTGGTCGCTGATTACAAATGTGAGGTCAGATTTTCAAAATTCAAAATGGCGGATCCAATATGGCGGATAACATTTCTAAAATATTAACGGATTTTCGTAAAAATGGTCACTGAAAGTCGTTAGTTGGAGTCGCTGGTTGCAGATATGAACGTCTTTTGCCATCAAGAAGAATGGACGTTGCCCGACTCTTACCGCCAGGAGGTAAACGTATCGTTAAAAGTTATCTTCTTTATTCTAATTTTTTATTACGTATAATTTGTTTATATTTTTCGTCTTTTTTCTATATTTTTCAAACGCATTTAGTTTTAAGAAACGAATCATGAGGTGAACCTGGCCATTATATCTGGTTCATAAAAAAAAATTACCAGAATAAAGGCGATAACCCTTTACTTTGTTTAGAAAAGGGAATAAGACTAATTCTGTGATAATTTATCCATCTCTATCTTTGCATTCTTACCACAGTAAGTAGCGTAAAAAATGTATGCTGTACAAATAATGTTCTTTATAATTTTATTCTATCTTTAGTATTTTACACCATGAAATCAAATTAGCAATTTGATATTCTTCAAATTTGGAAAGGCTTTCTTAGTGATAATACAAACCAAAATCAATTTCTACAAAAATGACACGCCGAAGAACGGTATAAAAACAAAAAAAAAACACAAAATAAATAAAATACAAAAAAGTTATTAAAAAAAATAAATAAATAAAGAATAAAAAAATGACTTTTGATACGTCTACCTCCTCGTAGTAAGAGTCGGGCGACGTCCATTTTTCTTGATAGTAAAAGACGTTCATATCTGCAACCAGCGACCCCAACTAACGACATTCAGCGACCATTTTTACGAAAATCCGTTAATATTTTAGAAATGTAATCCGCCAATTTGGATCCGTCATTTTGAATTTTGAAAATCTGATCCCATATTTGTAATCAGCGACCACGAAAACCCTTTAGTGACCATTTTTAAGAAAATCCGTTAATATTTTAAAAATGTCATCCGCCATTTTGGATCTGCCATTATGAATTTTGAAAATCTGACCTCATATTTGTAATCAGCCACTCCAAAAACAAAAATTTGCGGTTATTGAGCAATTGCCGGTTATTGAGCGGTTGGCTAAAAATGAAACAATATACAAATTTTGCATTTTGGGCGCTATTTTTAAACCGCCAATTTGAAATTTTGAGAACTCGCAGGTACCATTTTGAAGCTGAAAAATTCTGGACGCGATATTTTGCATTTCCGAGTTCTCTGCGTTGCAGTTTCCCGGTGTAAATTGACGATTTATGAAAAAAATATTTAAAAATTTTGCGTTTTTTTTTATAAAAACAGCTGTATCTTTTTTGGAAAGAGTTTTGGACCAATTCTTTTTGCAGAATCTAAAAGAGCAGCCTTTTTTACGTAAGAAACATTGGGTGCAGATTTTTTTTCTTTACCATAACATTATTCAATATCGCGCTGAATTTGGCGTTCAAAAAGTGGCCGTCCCGTCATTAAAGGGTTAAACGCTCACCCGAAGTATTTTGAAAAGTAAATATTTTAGAGAAAAATGTTTAAAACAAAAGTTGTTCAGCATAAAGGGGGCAATCGTTGTACATTACTGGTTTTGACCTTCAGGGCAATGGTCCAGGTTGTTTGAAGGTGAAATTGATTTTTTAAAATGGAAAGTCCTATTTTTGACAGCTTATTCGAAAAGAGCGGGAAATTTTACGTCGGAATATGATATGACCGATATTTCGGCCAAGGTCATTTCAAGGTGAAACTTACATGTTCCGAAACGGCGGGAAATGTTTCAGACAAAAATTTAAGGATTTTTCCCTGTCTATTTAATGGTACCATCGTATTTTATGGTCATTTCAAGGTCAAGTGTATTTTTTTAAATGGGAACCACTATTTTTTACACCGGATTTGGAAACATCGGGAAATTTTACATCCAAAATGGTACTTTATAATTTGCTGATGTGATCTTCAGAAGGTCAAATGTTGAATCGTGTGGAAGCGGTTTGTTTTAACCTTGGATTTATAGCCAAACAGGTACTTGAGTAGGATTTGGTGTTCAACTTTTACCCTGTTGACCTTGAGCACAATTTCCAAGGTCAATTGTAGGTTTAAGCGATGTCCTTTTTTTAACTAGAAAACCTTACGTTCATCGCAAATCCCACTGTGTTTTAGATATACTTTAAATACTGGAGTAGGCTTTGGTGCTGACAAACTGTTACCATTTTCACATTGAAGACAATTTTTAATGTTAATGCGAATACCAATCTGGGATGAAATGCGTTTAATTGGAGAAGTCGGAATACCGCTGGCGATAGCGTAATCCAACATGCACCCCGCGGAGGTCGCATAGTCGGATTTGCATGTCTTCGGGGTGCTTTGATCAGGTGGTTCCCCTTGCGTCACCCGTTTGCGTGTTCGTGTATGTTTGTGCGTGCGTGCGTGCGTGCGTGCGTTTTTAATGTTTTGTTTATTGTGTGCTTGTTTGCAGATGGGTTAATAGTACAGTACTTGCTCTACATAAAACCGTTGATTGAAAAGTACCGTATTAAATATCACATTGCAGTGAACATTCCTGGCTTACACTTATGGGTGCAAGTTTCAATTTACTTTTATGTAAAACATTGAGCAGTCGCTTAATTACTGCATTGAAGATTTGCTGACATTTTTTTTAAACTATTAAACCACAAACTCTAATCAAGTGTTTGCATCGTTTGTTTTTGTAAATATTCTCCCGTGTCAAAATCATGCCTGATTATTCACCTCAGGAAATTGTGGATATGATTAAGTTAGTTGAAGAGGCCAGAGGTATTTACTCGAAAGCTGCAGACCTTTATGCCGAAAGATATCCAGATAGACGTCATCCATTTAGGACGACTATAAAACGTCTTTGTGAAAGAGGAAATAAGAGTGAAATGAAACGACAACGTCAAAAATCAGACTCTAACGATGCGACAACGGCTTCTGTACTTGCTGCTGCTGTTAATCCTCATCTATCGACCAGAGAAATTGAAAGAGAGCATGGAATGCCAAAATCCACGGCGAACCGTATCCTTAGGGCAAACAGATTTCACCCTTACCGCATACAGTTGGCTCATGGTTTGGTACCGAATGACTACCCACGGCGTTTACAATTCTGTAACTGGATGCAAATTATAAAGTACCATTTTGGGCGTAAAATTTCCCGATGTTTCCAAATCCGGTGTAAAAAATTGTGGTTCCCATTTAAAAAAATACACTTGACCTTGAAATAACCATAAAGGTCGCGTTCAAGGTCAAATGCGATGGTACCATTAAATAGACAGGAATAGATCCTTAAACTTTTGTCTGAAACATTTTCCCCAAAAATGTAGTCCCGCTGAGATATTTCGCCGTTTCGGAACATGTAAGTTTCACCTTGAAATGACCTTGGCCGAAATATCGGTTATATCATTTTCCGAAGTAAAATTTCCCGCTCTTTCCGACTACGCTGTCAAAAATAGGACTTTCCATTTAAAAAAATCAATGTCACCTTCAAATAACCTTGACCATTGACGTGAAGGTCAAAACCAGTAATGTACAACGATTGCCCCCTTTGTGCTGAACAACTTTTAAAACATATATTAAAAGCACTTATTAAAAAAAATTTTTCAGCCTCCTAAACTCCTATGTCCCTTTAACCTCAGTGTTCTCGTGCGTCTCTTCGATGACGGTACTGTTTTCGCAGCGCTTAATGTTGCTTCGGCCTGACCGTTTGATTCAGAGGGTTTCGTTGTGTTTTTTCGTAGCGTTACATACTTTTAATTTTGTGGTGACATGGCATTTCCTGTGATCGGGCTCCAGTCATGGTGGACTATTATTCGATTTTTGTGGTTGAAATTTTATTTTTCAGTTATTGCCACGTGTCTTGTGTGCGTATTTTACCTGCGCAAGTTTTTCGCACTCTATTCATTTAAGTATATCACCATCGTCTTGAGGTTGAGCGCGCGAAAAGAGCCACTTATCTACCAATAGTGAAACCACGAATTCGAGAACTACCAAAATGACCATAGCCCGTTCGTCTCCGCGCTGGCAACAGATCTGCCATGCTCGTGCAAATCCTGTCCGGCCGGAAAAATTATTAAGCGAGGTGCGGTCATTTGCATGGACTGCAATTGACCTTTCCATCCCGTCTATGCTGTGCGTGCTAAAGGACTTTTCGATGGAGAGAGAGATCACTCCATTGTATTGTGTGTCTTCCAAACCAAAAAACTTTGCCCGCTTTGTCTCAACCGTGTCCAACCTGGGTGTACCCAAGTCTTGAGTGCTGTCCAAATTCTTCCGGGATCGCCGCAATCAATAGCTGCATTACTTAAAGGTTATCACGCGGATCTTAAAGCTGAATGGAAAGCGGATTTGAAGAGACTTGCTCCAGCAAGAGATCCTAGTTACTCAGCTCCAAGAGGTTGAAGACTAGCATTCTTCGTTGTGCATACAACTGAATCGATACCAGAGTGGATATCCTTTATCGGAATACAGCCTTTACTTCGCTCCAAGGTACGTCTGATGCAATGGCGGAACTTCGGGCTCAGACGAGATGCGCCAAAAGTATCCTAATTCATGCCATTCCTGAAGCATTGAGTGCTGACTCGGATTCTGCCGCACGTTACGAATCTGATGTTATCTCGGCAATATTTGCTTTGTGTTCACGCCGTGGTCGGTTTTCTCCTCAGGTATCTCGGCCCAGACCACTGAAAGTCGTCCTTCAGGATGAACCTTCAGCAAACGAATTTCTCAAAACTGTTTGGCTTATCAAATCGCTAGATATTCCGGTCATACTCCAGGATGTCCAGTTCAAAATAGGACCGGATCGCACAATACTTTAGCGTTGGAAATTAAAGCGCACTTTAGACGATCTCCATCAACGTCCAGAGGAGGAAAAAAACCTCACGATAAAATACGTGGATGGGCGCTGACTTGTGTCCAAGCTACGTCCGCGACAGCTTCCGCCGAGCTCCTAACTGTCAACGTCTTGGATCATCCATTAACAAATGGTATTTCGTGTTCGCGTGCGTTGTGTACACCAGTGTATTGTACAAATTTTAGTGATCCTAATCATGTCGTTTTGTCAAGCACTACCTTCGGTTTAGCAAATACTAACTTCTGTTCTGTTTTGTTCCAAAATGTGCTTGGTCTAATCTTGAAACTCGAATTGGCTTATATCAGCACGTGTACCGCAAACTTTGATGTGATCGCGGTGACCGAATCATGGCTGAAACCCTCTGTTTTGAGCTCGCTCGTGTTTCTGTGTGCGCCATATGAGACATTCTTTTACAAATCGGACACTTTCTGACCGACGAATTTTTAAATCGCTTCATAATTTCTTTACGCGATCTAGATACAAAATAAGTGAACACGTGTGCCGGGAAATCGAGCAAAAAATTTTTTTTCGGAAATATCGGTGTTTGAAATTTTAACATTGTGCGTTTTATGGCCAAATCGAAATAATCGTATCTACAGGCAATTTGTGACGCAAAATGAAATTTTTTTTTGCATTTTGAAGCTAAAAACATCAACTTTCTCGTGAAATATTTGTCCATGGCATCAGATGAAAAATTACCATTGTTTATAACAAATTAATTGTTTAAAGTTAATTTATGCAAAGATTACCATTTTTTTAAATTTAAAAAATACCATTGAATTCTTCGTCAAATTTCCTTCGAAAAACAAATTTTTCCAGAATGGTTGTGAAATAGTTGCTATTCGAAATAAATTAATTCTTCCGCCGCACCTCTAGTACCGCACGTCGCAGTCATGCTATGCCGCGCCAAGCTGAACGGTCCGATGCGATATTAATTCTTGTCCTTCATTTATATCATGCATTGTAACTGTTTGATACAATATTCGGTCGATTATAGTGTTATGTAAGAAATTACAATCAATTAATATTTGCTGCAACCTACTTCGATACTTCAGTACAAAGAAACAGTAATCAAATCATGTAATGAAAGTATTTTATTATCGGCTTGTCGGATGATTATGAAGAAAACATTTGAAATTAATATATTTAATTCCAATTGCACGTAAATGAAGTTTCATTGAAATGAAGTACATTTTTCTTAAACAATGCACGTAGGTTTGGAAGGTAGGTTTAGGAAAATGAACAAAAATTATTGCTCACAAAGCGTTAAATTTTGTATATAATTTATTTCATTATTTTAACAATTGTAGCTTTTTCAAACAGTAAAAATGGTTTGACATGTAATGTATTTAATGTTACTGGAATGATGCAATGATAGCCTAATGTCCCCTTTACTTGTTTTGCTAATTAAAAACATGGCTGCAACTTTTTGTCTTCTTCGTAATACTGGTCATTCGTGAAATAGTGGCAATGAATATTTGGTAGTGCTTCTGTAGCCCAATCAAACAATTCTTTTGGCGTTTGAATAGAATTATCTATTCTTTGTAGACTTGCCCGAGCTGCGAGCCTTTTGACGGTTCCGCCTAACCCATCACATGGTCCTTTTCCATGTGATGTGGGGAAAAAAATGCCATTCTGTTGTGATTTTAAAATCCTGCGAGTGATGACTGAGGTTGATGAAATATTTTAGGTTTTTGTATTGAGCACCCGCTCCATCCGAAAAGTATATCATTTTTTTAACGATGGGCAGGTTTTTTTTAATAAATTTGACATTCAGATATTAATAGAAGGCTTTTCATTTGCATAGTTTGTTTGTCGTCTTTATAATAAATTGCAGTGGGGTGAACAGTTGCTTGGTCATTATTCCAGTGCACCCCTTGAATTGCATTTTGAAGAACAAACGCGTAATTCTCAGAAAAGTCGCAAATTACAATGCATTAATTTGTTTTCAAATTTTCTTTCGTATAATTAAAAAATTCATTTTGTTTTTTTACACGAAATGAATGACGTAATAATTTCTTCAGTGATTCTGGTGTTATTAGAGTTTACAACGTAGTCCGATCAACACGTGTCCATTGCTTATAAGTCACACATTCAATATAATTATCATCGTACATGTTTTCCAATGTTTCTGCTAAATCATGTGTACCAGGACACGTTGAGCAAATTCCCATGTAGCAATTCGTAGACGGCGGGTATCATATCATTCTGTTTAAACAATCGTGATAAGTTTTAATGGTCTGCGGATAATCACTTGTAAGTCTTTTGATATTTGCACCATCCATTAATAATTTTACGTTTTCGTGAATGGCACAAACACAGACCGCATGTGTGCCTCTGGCTCCTGCTAGAACACACTGTTTTGGCCGTAAAGTTGCAAATTTGGAAAGGATGCATTTTAGTTCGGGATTGTTGTTTTTAAATGCTCGGTGTAACTCTTCTAAATTGATCAAGAGTAATCTTTTTTGTACCTGAGTCCTTTTTTCGTCAATTTTTACGGATACGTAATCTTTCTGCCAGGGCATTAGTCGACTGAATTCGTCTGATTGATAAAAATCTATTACTTTATTAACCCTTTTACAGGCCGAAGGTTCTGGGCAATCTACCAGAAAAAGTGACAGTACTTTTAAGCATTCTCGGGGTCGCTGATTACGGCTTCAATATGGCGACCGTCGAACTGAAAATTTCAATTTTTTGAAACATAAAAAATATTACCACATTCTACGCAAAATTCTGAATAAAAAATGTCTCTTGCGATTTTTGTCTAAATTACATACATTCCGAGGAAAAAATTCCGAAACTTTCAAAACGCAAATCAAGAGGAGCGGTCGCTCGTCGCGCCAAGTTCTTAGCGCGCGGCGACCGCTACTCCTTTACCGCTAACATGGTTGAAATGTCACAATACATATGAACACATATGTTTCATCTACGCTTCACCTCCAGAAAATTTCTTAATCATGCTATGCCCAGTATTTTTTATTTTTTTTTATCTTTCATTTAAGCCTAGTCCGATTGAAATCGGTTTAGTGGTTCGTGAGATATCAATCAGCTGTTTGTAATTTTTCATGATTTCAACGATCGAAAATTGTTCTCCTTCATCGGATTTTGGGACATAGAGACAGTGTAACAAGGACAAGCGTCGGGACTTCGCGTTCAGTACGAACTGCTGCGAACAGCATATTTGACGTTTGTGGAATTGAAGAAGAACAGCTTTGTGGAAAAATTATTGAAGTTGACCTGTGAGTCGACAAAATTATAGAGATCCGCCTGAAAAGTGGCTTGGAGCACCGACTTGGAATTTTGACAGCGGTCTGCTTCTAGTTTCCTTGCCAGTGAAAAAATTAAAATTTATTGCTCCAGAAACTCTACAAAAACATAAGTGAACTTTTCTCAATGTAATGTTGAAATAATCTTGTAAGTGTAGTTTATAACTTACAAAAGAATCTTCGTAATCGATTGCTGGAAAGAAATTGAAAATGACTATAAAGAAATGTACACAACGGTATTAAGAATTTAAATAATTTGTCGTAATGTCACGTATCATGTACAGAGAGCAGCAAATACTAGTGGTTTGTCTTTCCGACACAACTGGTTTGTGTCTAATAATATTTTGTTTTTAAAGACAAGTAGCCAAGTAGACAAGTAGTTCGTCTCTATGCATTAGTGAGTTGTCTTCCAATATTAGCCAGTTGTCCTCCGACACGAGCCAGTCATATTTAGACATTAATCACTCGTGTCGGATGACGACTCACTAACGCGTACAGACGAACTACTTGTCTATGAAAACAAAACATTATTAGACACAAGCCAGTTGTGTCGGAAAAACAAACCACTAGTATTTTCTGCTCTCTGTACAGAATACATGACATTACGACAAATTATTGAAATTCTTAATACCATTGTTTACACTTTTTTATAATCGTTTACAATTCCTTTCCAAATCAACACGATCGACTACGCAATCAACTACGAAGATTCTTTTGTAAATTATAAACTACACTTCCAAGATCATTAGTATCATAGATCGTTCAGCTTCTATGTGTGCACATTTTTAAGCATTTCTTGGCATTTTGAGTGTGAAATGTACCAGAAATGTATTTGCGATATATGATAATTAATTAAGAAAGTATCTAATAATATACTTGATTGTTACAGTCGATTGTCGATGATATGAAACAATTTAGATACGAAGCAGTCCCTCTTGTTGGCTTCAATGCTCTTTACCACGGATAACTATTGAAGTGTAGCTCAGAATAGCTTGACGAGATTAGTATGTTGACATCGGTTTTCTGACATCCTGGCTGTTGAAAAAGTAAACATTTTGTAGCTTCTGTAAATTTATTGAAAAGTAAGTAAACATTTTTGAAATGCAATCTTCCAGTGATCTTGGGAGTACATTTTTTCATTTAGAAAGGAATCTCCGTAATAGACTTGTAGGAGAAAGGAAAAAACTATTAGAAGCATGCGTTACTTCTAATTACCGTATTAAGAATTTAAGGCTTTTCACGTAATGATATATTCTGCTGTTATTTCAAGCTCCGAAGTCCTTCCATCTTTGCCTATTTGCATTTTTAAAGATATTTTTTGTCATTTCAAGCATGAAGTGCACTTGTGATAAAATTATGATACGCAACTATTCATAATGAAAGAGTCTCCTAATATATTTATCCTCTACAGTCGAATTGTCAGGATTCCCATGACAGGGAATGCGACAAGAAGTACAAATAGATAACGCTGGAAGAACTTGGGAGCTCGAAATAATAGCAATATATTATATTAGGATAAAAGATTTAAATTCTTAGTATGATTGCTCACAGTTTCATCTCATCAGTTTTCGATTTCCTTTCTTCCGTAAGTCAAGTACAGAGATTCTATTATAAATTAAAAAGCATACTCATAAGATCACTGAACATTACATTTGACAAGTGATACTTACGTTTCAGTAATTTTTCAGAACCATCAAAAATTCAATTTTTTTCCAGCAAGGATTTCGTAGACGTGCTGTCAAAACACCAAGTTCGCTAAGCTATTCCCAGCTACACTTCAATAGTTTCTAATGGTAAAGAGCATCGAATCCAACGAGGTGGACTATTTCGTGTTAAACAGGACCTGTCAGTGGAACCATGGCTACGTATCAGCAATCAACTGCAATAGACATGTGTATCGCTAGATAGTTTCTTTATTAACCCTTTGCGTCTGAGTGGGACAGACGTCGTCCCACTTACATTTACATAGATTTTGCTGTTTTTCTCGTGAAATCTAAGACCCATTTTGATCAAATCTTTTTCTGTTACTTATACAGACCCTAATCATCAGTAAAAAAAATTGTTTCCCCTTTATTGCTAATATAATTGTTATTAATAAAACAAGTTGAAAATACGAGTTTTTTCTCGAATAAATGAAGTTTTAAGAAAACCACCCATTATTTTTTTCTGAAAATTTTTTCATAGAGATTTTTGGTATCGCTGACGAATACGGGGTTAGTTTTTTGAAATTCAATGGCGGATTAAAATTTTAAATATAACTGTATTTGGACGAAATTTGATACTCGAGTGTTTTCGGGGTCGCTGATTACGAATCCGAGGTTAGATTTGCGAAATTCAAAATGTCGGCAAAAATTTTAAATGTAACTCTAGACAAAATTTATGAAATATTTAATTCGGATTACACATTGGAAAAGAGGCTATGGGCTGGGATTTGTTACTTCATAGAAGCTTCCAGGGAATCCAAGACTCACTACATAGAAGTTCCTCAGTCCGATTTTAAGTCCCTTTTTTATTTTTTTGTAGTTTTTTAGTTTTAAAATTTTAAAATCTTAAAAATTGTTAAAAAAATTTTTTGATATTTAAATGTAATAATACTAAGATTTATTTATTTATGATATGCAATAAAACAGTTTTTTTAAAATGTCAAGTACAACGGAAATTTGAAAACTTTGCACATACATTGTGTTCCATATTCATTAATTTTAGGGCTACATTGAGCACATCTCCTTCGCATTTTATTCGGTAACATTATAGATAAGTGTTCTTCATTTCCTTGTCGTTTTTCTAGCGAAACTTGAGGTTTCCAACAACTCATTCCTCTTCTTAAAGATTATCGACATTTTTTTATGGACACAGTATTTACTAATAATTCATTTATGACTGTTAATCTAAATTGTTTCAATTTCCTGTTTTTCCTTATAATAAATGCTTATAAACAATCGGCGATTGATGACATATTAGAATTATTTATTATATGTATGAGGTATATAATTAGCTTAAATTTTTACATAATTCTTCACACATATATTTTTCTACGCGGGTAACATCGCATTTACGATCAGCTACCTGAAATTTGCCGCAATACTGGACATCGTTTAAATAGTGTAATATTTTACAATGTGCACATGTTATATTCGATTTGAGAGTATTAAAACTAATTCGGATACTTAATCAGCCGCAATAAAAATCCTCGAGTAACAAATTTTGTCCAAATAGAATTACATCTTAAACTTTTGTCTGTCATATTGAATTTCGAAACAATAACTTCGGATTCATAATCAGCGACTCCGAAAACGCCCGAATAACTAATTTTGTCCAAACACAATTTATATTTTTATATATTTTAAATTTTTTCCTCTATATTGGATGCGCCATTTTGAATTTCACAAGTCTAACCTCGGATTCGTAATCACCGACCCCAAAAAAAAACCCAAGTAACAATTTTCAGGTAAATTGGACAAAAGGAAAAATGCGTGACTCAATGGGTTAATTTATTTCTGTAAAATGTTTCTAGTACATTTCATACTCAAAATGCCAGGAATTGCTTCAAAAAATGTTAAACATGCATGAAGCTGGATGAACTTCAGAGCTGAAAATAATAACAACATATGACATTACGAGAAATGATTCAAATTCATAATACGGTTATTCGCACTTGTTTTTAATCATTTTCGATTTCGTTTCGCTCATTAATCTTGTATGCAGAATCTTTTGTAAATTAAAAAATGAATTTTCAAGATCGTTTCGACATCACATTTGAGAAAAGATTGCTTACATTTTCGTAGAATTTCAGAAGCTACAAAATTTCCGTTTTCAAGCTAAGCTTCAAGCAGATCCCAGTTTTGTGTCATCTCATAGGCAGCAATGTTGGACTTCACTTTTTATTTGTATGAAGGTGTTTCCGTAATTGTGGGCCAGACGAATGCTTACAATGTATGTTGTCGTAATAAATAAATAAATAAATTTGTATGCTATTATTTTAATAAATTTATTTGTACACTTATTTTAAATGTATGAAATGAATATATGTTCTTATCTAAATAGTTTCCATTTATGATAAGCATCTTATCTTCTCTTAAATAGCTCTGTTTATTTAATTTAAGACTGTATCCAAAATAATTACATATATCAGTTTTATCATCACCATTGCAAGGATTGAAAATTTTTTTCTTTATTATATGATCAGCTGAAATAGGTTCACCAGTTGTTAACGATCGTCGATTAGGGGATCCAGGTATCGCGCTCTGTAATTTTTCATTTTATCAGATAAAATATTTGTGCCTGGTCTTAAAAGGGTAGTCGCGAAAACTATGTTCAGACCACCTGGTGAAAAGGATCACTGATACCGAGGTCCAGGTCTTCCGCTCCATAGTTTATTTATCTATTAGTTATAATACTTTGGTCGCAGTTGTAGGTAATTTCAAGGTCAAATAATCTACTCGGATTTGTATATGTATCGGAGATACCTATACAAGGGCACTACACGAGTATGTTACGCAATGGAAAGTCTAGGATTCATGTAAACGGTAATATAACGAGCAAAACATGTCCAAGAAATTCTAAGGATTTATATGTTCTTAATTTACATGAAGTTTACATTTTCAAAAATACGATATTACACATGGGATTTTTTGTCAACTATTGTATATCAGCAAAAATGAGTAAAATCCCACAAAAAAACCCTCCAAGTTCTTATTAGTAAAACATAATTACCACAAAAAATGCTATCAGAATTAAATTATGTACAATTATAAGGCTATATTCTTATTCTACAAAGAACTCCACAAAATTTTTCAAGAAACTTCTTTGAAATCAAAGTAATTCTAATCATTTGTTTAATGAAATTACCATTTACTGAAAAAATGTTATTAATGAATTTAATGAACTTTAAAAATCGATGCAATGTCATGAATATTTTACACATTGGCACTATATCACGTGACGGTTGAAGTTCGGTCTTTCATATGCTGTTCGTTTGTTAATTTTGTCCTTTTTTTCGCAAAACATATTTGTAAAATATTTAGACAGGTTTAATATCCATATAATTGATAGCAGCGACGTTTCCGTTAGTCTCGTATTTGTGTTCTCTTCTTTGCATTTTTTCTTTACTTTTCATCATAACAGGAAAAACCATTCCGATTTGTACGAACTGTTGCAACGGAGTAAATTCCTCTTTGTACAAGTTTTTCAACAAGATTATCAGAAGTGAAGAAATTGTCGAAAGCTACCAAGTATTCGTGTCCGATCGTACCTGTAACTAGATTGAACACTACACGTTCACCAAGAGGATCTTTTGTATCATATTTTTTTGATTTGCCAATATACATTTCTGTTTTAACCATAAAGCCTGTCTTTGAATCAGCCTAAATTCCACACTTTGTACTTCCATTTTATAGGTTTCTGTGGCACGTACTGCTTCATGCATGACCTTCCTTTGAAAGGAATTATCGATTCATCAACAGAGACCGTTTTCGAAGGATTGTATACCTTAGCAGATTCATAATTCATATGTTCTAAAAGAGGCCTTACTTTATGAAGTTGGGATCGTTCCGGGGAAGCATAGAACTATTGTCACTTATGTGTATCATCTCCAATAATTTGAAAAAGCTTTTACTCGTTATAATTTTCGCAATGCAGTGAACTCTCAGATAACTATTGGTGCTCCATTAATTTTCTATTCTAGGCATTTTATGAATTCCCATAAGAATCAGTACACCAATGAGGGCATATAATTCATTTACATTAGTATCATACCAATTCGCTGAGTTCTCATTTTTCTGACGGGCATATGTGTTAGTTTCATCAACAATTTCTTGCATGCATTTTTCTGTGAATATTTAAAAAGAAAAGAATCTTTCACAATGTTTTTTAGGAACAGAAAGTATATTGATCGTAGGAGATTGTTCAAAATCGTGTTCAACAGAAAATATGTCTGTATTTGGAGACCATTCAGAAGTAGAGTCAAAATTTTCTTGCAGGACCAAGTCATCGTCAGCTGAATCCACATCTGAATCATCATCATAATCTGAATCATCGTCCACATCAGAATATTCAGGTTCCAAGGGTAAATGTCTTGACCGACAAATTTGTTAGGCATTATGATAACAAATGAAGTAATTACCTATAAATACTTATACACACATATATTTATCGTAATATATATTACCACGTAAATACGAATAGATATAAGTTCCGTAAGAATGATATAAATATCCGCAGTAAAAAAGATGCATGAGAGACAGCACATATGTATTTTCCAGGAAACAACTTCGCTTGCAAGAAACGAACTTTCATTGAAGACTGAAAAATTCCCCATTTTTTACCGTGGAATGTATGCAATTTAGGCAAAAATCACAAGAGACATTTTTTACTCAGAATTTCGCGTAGAATATGGTAATATTTTTTATGTTTAAAAAAACTGAAATTTTCAGTTCGACGGTCGCCATATTGAAGCCGCCATTTTCAATCTTTCAAATCTGACCTCGGATTCGTAATCAGCGACCTCGAAAATCTTTAGTAACGTACGATTTGTAATCGTAGGATAATTCATATCGTTCAGCCTGGTAAAGGAATACAGTAATGTGTAATATTGCGTTTTGAAAGTTTCGGAAGTTTTTCCTCGGAATGTGTGTAATTTAAACAAAAATCGCAAGAGACATTTTTTATTCAGAATTTTGCGTAGAATATGGTAATATATTTTATGTTTCAAAAAATTGAAATTTTCAGTTCGACGGTTGCCATATTGAAGCCGCCATTTTGAATTTTTCAAATCTGACCTCGGATTCGTAATCAGCGACCCCGAGAATGCTTAAAAATACTGTCACTTTTTCTGGTGGATTGCTCAGAACCTTCGGCCCGTAAAAGGGTTAACTACGTTCGGTTGTAATGTTGGATGACTTTTTGGATTTGATCCTTCTAAAACACATTTATCTATTGCAATGGTATTTGATACTGTAATCATGTGTTTTGTGCCGCTATGGCGCGGCACAGGCGCGCGGTACTAGAGGTGCGGCGGAAGAATTAATTTATTTCGAATAGCAACAATTTCATAACCATTCTGGAAAAATATGTTTTTCGTTATTTTTTTTTATTTTTAAAAAATGGTAATCTTTGCGTAAAATAACTTTAAACAATTTATTTGTTATAAATAATGGTAATTTTTCATTTGATGCCATGGACAAATATTTCACGAGAAAGCTGAGGTTTTTAGCTTCAAAATGCAAAAAAAAATTTCATTTTGCGTCACAAATTGCCTGTAGATACGATTATTTCGATTTGGCCATAAAACGCACAATGTTAAAATTTCAAACACCGATATTTCCGAAAAAAAATTTTTTGCTCGATTTCCCGATGCACGTGTTCACTTATTTTGTATCTAGATAGCGCAAACAAAATTATGAAGCGATTTAAAAATTTGTCGGTCAGAAAGTGTCCGATTTGTAAAAGAATGTCTCATATGCTGTCTTTCGTCGCGATAGGTCCGCTGGATAAGGTAGCGGTGTATTACTTGCGGCTGGACATGAGATCCCGTGTACCGAAATTTCCCTAGGCGATCGGTCGACCTTTAATTCTGAACTCATACTCGTGTGGTGTAATTTTAATCAATTTTGTTTTCTCATTTTTTTTATTTATTGGCCTCCTGATTTGTATTTGTCTAATTTCAATGATGCGCTCTCACTCATTGAGGATTCAACCGCGTCATGTGCTCATGACAGATTGCTAGTTTTGGGCGATTTTAATGTACGGGATTTTAGAGACTTTATAGGCTTTAATGGCGCTGCCAGGGACATCGACCCCTCCACCGTCATGTGTGGCAAGTATAAAAATCTTGCACTATTTTGTTACAATTAACGCAACTTAATGCCCTTCGAAACTTATATTCGCGTTGTCTAGACCTAGTGTTTACGGAGTTTAGTCAATTTTCGGTAGATAGTTAATAAGTTATATATACTCCCTTCGTGCCTGAGGATCCCTACTATCCGGCCTTGGTCTTGGAGTTTACCCTACCCTGGCCTTCACACTCGCGAGAGCCGGGTGGACTCATTCCAATGACAATAAACTCTGAAATTTTCGTAAGGCTGATTTTGATCCGAATGAGTTCTATCGTTTGCAAACATTATTTTATCTATTATGTCCAAATTTGTGTCTCAGTCTTGAAATTCGTATGTTTCGTCCCGAAAGCCTTCATAATCCAATGCTACTATTTCTAAAGTGATAGCCTTACGATTAAACCCAGCATCTCGTATCCCACCTGCGATGCATTTTAATGGTGTTGCTCTCTATTCTCCACAGTCGATTGTTGATGCCATTGCGACGCACTTTCATTCCGTTTTTTATCCCGAATGTTGCGGATTCCCCAATCCTTCCCGTCGTCGACCCTGCTTCCTATAATCTTACCATCCCTGTCCATGATGTCTACCAATCCCTTTCGAGGTTATCAATTAAATTCACCTCAAGTCCGGATAGCATACCGAGTTTTATCTGCCATAACTACGCGCCCATTTACGCTGAACCACTTGCATTTATTTTTAACCTTTTACTGCAGTCTGGTTGCTATCCCTCTTGTTGGAAACAAGCGCGCATCTGTCCTATTTATAAGTCTGGGGATCCCTGCGACATTGACAACTATCGACCTGTTGCCTCTCTGTCAGTTTTTGCAAAAGTTTTTGAGCGCCACTTACATGTGCTCCTGTTCTCAGTACTCGTGCGACCTTGCAGAGTGTCGTGGGGATTAGAAAGGTCCTCTCCTCACCGAGGAGCTCGAGAAGACTTGCCGCTTTGAGATAGATTAGTCGAGACTACCGGAAGAGGGGGTCTCGCGTTGGTCCGGGCGTATCCCGACTCCGCGCCATGGGGCCCGAGCCTTAGAGCCTCAAGGCGGGTAAGGCTCGGTCAACAAATACGAGGTGACTGAATGTTCTCAGCAGTCCTGGGCGACCAATCCCGTGTAGACAAGTAATTGGCACAGCTTAATCCAGTACATTGCCTGAATCTTGACTGTGGAGGTCAGGTGGATCTTATATACACAGATTTTACGAAAGCATTCGATTCTGAGGTCTTGCTTGCCCAATCGAACCCGCTTTAGACTCGCTTTAAACCCGCTTTAATAAACATCTTGTTGTCGTATTTGCGAGGGTGGATTCATTCAGTCCACTGTGAAAGGTATGTATCTCAGCCTTATCTCCAATTTTCAGGCGTTCCCCAAGGTTCCATTGTTGGCCCTCTTCTTTTTCTTATTTACATAAATGACCTTCTTTCCTAAGTGGACTGTAGAATATTTCTGATTGCAAACGATGCCAAATTGTTGTCCAGCATTGATTCTGGCCGTGATTGTTTGCATCGGCAACAATGTATTAATCAGCTTGCAGTTTCTTGTGAAAGCAACAGTCTGGGTCTCAATACCAAGAAATGTGAGGTGGTTACATTCAAAAATAAGCGTCAGCCTCTTATCTTTGTTATAGTATTATAAATTGTGTTTTAAAAAGATAAGCGATAAAACTGAATCTTGGTAGCACTTTTGATTCCAAGCTACGATTCAATCTGCCCACATTCACTATAATCAAATCAGCACCATTCCATTGTACACCTTTCGCGTCCATTTAGTGATATCCGGGTAAACAATATTTTGTATACCTCATTTGTACGTAGTACTGGAGTACGGAAGCCAGGTGTGGTCGCCTTACCAAACTACCTATATTATACACCTGGAAGCTGTCCAACGCCGTGTTCTTACATACTTAAGTTTCAAACAGCTAGGTGTGTACCTACCGCGTGGTGCAGACCAGATTCCTCTACTTCAGTGTACGGGTTTTTCGTCTCTAGAGCAACGTAGGCAAGTTAGGGCCCTATTGTTTTAAGCCAAGCTTTCTCAGGGTTTCATTCACTGCCCTGAACTGTTCGAACTGTTCGAATCGTTTCTCGTTGGGGTCGATCCCTCCGTCGGATGCTCGGGTTGGTAATCAAACGCGCGCATACTAATTTTCGGAAATATACCCCACTGAATCGCATGTTTTCGGCATTTCATAGGGTCACCTGAGCTTCGCCAACGGAAATCGATCTGTTCTCTACAGATGTAATTACCATTGTTGCATCTTTTAAACTTGTACTAGGTTGCATCTAATTTGTTTTTACTGGTGAGCACACTTATATACTTATATCCTTATTGTTTATGATTTATTATGTTTTATTGTATTTTTATTCTGCATTTTCGTTGTACTCCTAGTACTTTTTGTGAGTGTGAGACACCCTGAGCTAATAAATCAAATCAAATCGAATCAAAACAAATCAAATAACGTAAGAAAAATATTTCCTAGACATGACAAATTTCAAGAAATTTTTTAAGATTTTTTTATATTATCTTTTTGAATTAGACGCAGAATACTGTTTCGATCAATTTGGTATTTTTTTCTTTTCAAAATTAAAAAAAATTTTAAGATTATAAAAAGTGACACCCCCCGTGAGCTCCGATGTTACTGATTTGTTGTAATCGCATGCCCTGAGAACATCAAATGGAATGGTTAAATTTGGAACTTCGGTCATCCTATCCCATATGGATTACCAATACTTCTTAATTAATAAACATACAGAAAATTAATATGTAGGAGTTTTGTAGATTCTTTAGCTCTACAACTTTGTCTATTACACCAAACCACAAAAATAATTTTTTGGACGAGAAAAAGAAAAAAAAGTAATTTGTAGCTGATTTGGCGACCTCTAGTTTTTGCACATTAACTTGTACATTAATGGCCTACAGACAAAAAATGTAGAGAATTTAATTCTCTACAACTTTTGTTTGAAACATTTTTCACTGCGACTTACCGTACTCCCGAAAAATTGGATCCAAAGGAATGTTGAGTTTCCTCCTTTTCCTCAGGGGGGGGGGATCTCAACTTTTTGATATTAAGCTTTTCACCCCAAAAAATGCTTGTTTCAGGATAGATTGACTGTACTACTAGACTTATCTAGTTCTATAAATGCGGATATTGAACGAGGTAATATTTCATCTTACGTAATTTTAAATTCCGTTTTGTCGAAAAAATGTTCGATTCTGTGGCTACGAATATGCTGCATGTTTTAGCGGCGAACATAGGATGTCTCTATGAATTTCACTATCAATTTCTGTTATTACAGTTTTGGCTGGAATAAAAATTCAGAAAATTTTTACACCACTTACGAAGTTTGATGAAATCGACGTGACAAAAGCTTTGACAACACTGGGTCGATTACATTATCCAAAAGTTGGCAAAAAGGTCAAGATCGATGATTTCCTAGCTAGGCGTACGCATCTGAAGCTTTTAGAAGAAAGAAAACTAACACAATCGGTATGTATATAGTGTAATGTATTATAATATATGCATCACATATCTTACATATTTATACCTTTGCATTAATTAATTCGCGTCGACACTGATAAGAAAAGCATTTAGTAATCTAGAAATGTCAATATCAATGTTATCACATTTGAAGTAAGCACAAAAAATCTTTATTAAATTAAATAATACATCATAATTGACCAGACATTGTATTGGTGGACTGTCGTGAACATCTGCACAAAGAAGAGGTTGATAAGAAGTGGGAAGGATAGGCTGCAATACAGACTACAAATATAATAAAGATTCGTGCTGATTTTTTTAGGATATAATGAAATTAATCTTTTATGAAACACAGCACTCTTTTATGCAATCGCTTGAAATTACTGGAATTCTGTTTTTTTTTTCGGTGCGACTGTACCGTTAACTGCGCTATATCTGAACTTTCCTTATAAATTCTCTCCAACGTGTACTTTCGGTGAATTAAATTTCTAATAAAACTCTCCCAGATTGTATTTAAATGATATTAGTCTATCAGAATACGGTATATTTTTTTGGCACACATATCACTAAATTATTAATGAAGTATTATTGTGAGCACAATGGTTAATTTCTAGAAAGACGAATCATCATTTATAAATATTTCAGGATACAATTATTGCAAATAAGTGTGGTGGATTTTCTGAGTTTTTAATATTTCTGATAGAATTACGTTTCTAATGTATATAGAAAATTTAAAAAAGTTCTTTTATTGAAGATATACGGTATCACTTGGCAATTTTTTTTAATTGTTACAAACATTTTTTGCCATTAACCATTTTGCATGATTGACGCAAAATTGTCCTATGAAACTGATTTTCCAATACAACTGCATATTTTCCAGTAACTAAGCTGATAATACACTAAGATTTTGTATTGCAATAATGCCTTTTCGCATCATACCCGGATGCAGGAGGAAACTGTTTCTTGGAATGTTATTACAATTAAAATTACATATAGTGAAACCAAAAAACATAACAAGAACGGTAATAATCAAATAGAACTAATTAAGATAAGTTAAAAAATGGATATTGAAAAGGTTATGCGTTATTCTCCAGTTTGAGTCTTTGAGTTTCGGTTGTTGTAATCTACTTCTTGATTGTTTTGGACCACATGGAATCCACTGTGTATAATACAAAAAAAAATTGTATTTTCTAAATCCGAGGCCATATATTAAGAAAATCGAGTAGTTTCAAGCTTCGTATCAATATTCCTTGATACCTATCCCTTTTATCTGGCTCTGCAGTGTCACGTCTACTCGTAATACAATGGAGTTCAGCGATACCACAGACAGTGCTTTGTAAGTAATTTAGTACCACTGCAGTGGTATATGTTTTGCTAACTCTTTTTTTATATAAGCGACTATCATCTCTAAAGACTGTAGCACGAAGAACTGAAAGGTTTGAAAGATTCCAGAGTGTCCAAAGGCCTATTTATTAGCTTTGTTATGAATATAACTGGTATAAACACCTATTTTCATTACAATATTTTTTGAGTTAATCATTACATTTAAAAACATCGGTTCTGCTTTTACGTTATTTTTAGTAATAGATTCTTTTTTTTCCGCATAATTTACATTTAATGCGAAAAAATCGTCCTTGTCACCGAGGTCGCTGCCTTCTTTTTCATCTTCATTCGGTAATCCTGCATTCTGCGTTGCTGACGGCTTTATAAATTTTGGTTATTGTTGGGTTGTATTTTTCGCTCTACAAGCTTGTTCTAAATCTCCTTTCTTCTTACATAATTGCAAGTTTAAAATTGATATCGACAGATAGCCGTTTTATGATTGGGCTTCCCACAACAATATCATATGATGTTATTGTCTTTAGTCGCTAGAGTTTTCGGCCTCGACGTGTTGCTGTTGTTGTGCTACTGTTTGTGTTATTGAGATGTTTAATTTTGGAGTTTATTATTTTGTTGATTCAAGTTATATACCGAACGGTATTGCGTCATCCCTTTGTCTAAAACTTTGTGCGAGCTGCTTGCGTTTTGAATTGCTTGTTCTCTTGCAATTGCCTCCGAATATGCCAATTCCCATGTTAATTTCGTCTTTTTAAATAATTCGATTCTTGTTTCTTGATTTCGTACGATTACGTGATATTTCTTCGAAAGACAGATCTTTTGGTTTTTGCGGTACGCACAAACTTTTAAGCAACTTATATGCTTCTTCATCGAATTTTGTTAATGCTGTTGCTGCTTTTTTTGTTTCTTCTATATCTATTGCAGTAAAATAAAAAGACGATCAATGAATATCTCCTAGTCGTTTTTGCCGGAGCAGAATTCAACCTTCTTCACGTCAGACATGTCCGAGTCTGAATCTGAATTTTCGTTGCTTAATGAGTCTGAATCCGAATTTTCGTTGCTTACTGCACCTCAATCGGATTTTTCGTAATTTACTGAGTCGCTGCTATTTGTAGTCTTTTCTAAATTTCTTTTTTCAAATTTAGTTCTTAAATCTTGTACCAGTAATTTCCGTAATTTATCCAATGTTTTTGATTCCTCAAATTCAATACCCCGATCACTTAAATGCTTTTTTTTGTTTAATTTTTGTACTTCTGGTTTTCTCAGTTCATACACCCAACTAACGGTTAACTTCTTACCATCACTCATTAGTATTTTTCACTTTCACGAATACTGTGTTATTTATTATATTCCTGAAACGTACACAAGGAACAAAATAGTCCCTTATTTTACTTTTGTAGTTTTCGTCACACGATCATTCCACGCTATCCTTTTTATCCTTGTCGCCAATGTCGTATACGGGAGGTGAAATTCAATCAGGGCACTGAATAACTACAGATCTTAGGTATAATAACTGAATATACAGGGTGTCCCATTTTAAGTGTCCACCCCAAATATCTTGAAAATAACGCGTTGTACAAAAAAATGTTTAAGACAAAAGTTTCAAGATTTTTTCTGGGGAATTTAACGGCGACCTTTATTCGACCTTGGCCATGATCTTGAAGGTCATATCAAGGTCTAATTCAATTTTTTGAAATGGGAACCCCCATTTTTTACTGCAGATTTGGAAAGAGCAGGAAATTTTACGTTCAGGTACAACCTTGTCCATGTCCGGGACAATGACCTTCAAGATCTTTTCAAGGTTAAAGTTGTTTTTTTAACGGGAATCCCGTTTTTTATTGTAGATTTGGAAAGAGTTGATAGTTGACGTTCAAGTATGACCTTAAGGGTGTCCTGGATCACGACATTCCAGGTCATTCGAAGGTCAAAGTAGTTTTTTGTTTTTAACGGGAACCCCTAATTTTTGACTGTGGTTTTGGAAAGAGCTGAAATCTGAATCGTACTGCAAGTACTTTTTTTTCGTTGCATGTATGCTGTTCGTATTACTAACGGTAACCCCGTAAAAAGGGGGATAAATCTAAGAATAACCTTCAAGTTTGCAAGACCAGCGAAAAAGACATGACTTTTATTAGATTCTTGCACTTATTTTGAAAACAGCAAACCTTATAAATAATGTGTCCAACAAAAAATTTAGCACATGAATTTCTGAATAGAAATGTTTTAAGGGGAGTAACCTATCAAGAACGTGTACCGCCGGCATTAGCATTACCCGATGTGCAACACGGGAAGGAAGCACGGTCGGATATTGCGTGTGCGTGTGCGTGTGCGTGTCCACCTAAAGAGATTGTAGATATAATTCGTCAAGTTGGTCGAAGTGAGGATAATTATTCGCTAGCAGCCCGCTTTTATGCTGCAAAATGTCTGAACATTCGTCATCCTAATAGAAAGACTATAAAAAGGTAAGGAATAAAAAGCACCTGAGCTGAGAGCGGAAGTCTAAAAAAAGAGCGACGAAAATCAGGTGCTGGTGAAAAAAAATCTGTAGCTCCTGTAACATCTACTAGTGTATGGTATATCCTTATATCTCAACCAGAGAAATCGAAAAACGTCATGGTATTCTAAAATCAACGGCCAATCGATTTCTGAAAGCTCAAAAATTCCATCCATATCACATTCACATGCTTCAAAAATTAAAAGAGGCTGATTATCCTCGACGTTTAGCTTTTTTCATTTGAGTGCAAGGACTGGTGGACGCATTTGTTAGTGTTACGACCCAGTGAACATCTCGAACGAGATATTAACTGAATTGCAACAAGGGCGTGTAACTCAGTAGAATTACTGGGTTCTTTAGGTGAGTGGGGGCTACTGATGACACAGGAAAGTCGGGAATAAGGGTACAATAAGGAAACACTTTATTTGGTTGAAATTAATTAATTTATTGCTGGTTCGATAACATTTCTTTAGGTGTACAAAGTGGTGTTGTTGGATGAGGGGAAAGAGGGATAAGGGAGGTTCTATTAAGGGGAAAAATTCCTCAGCAGTCTGTCGCTCATTTTCCTCCAGGATAAGGTGAACGACCTTTGGCAAGTTTGGGCGCTGACACTTTTGTCCTGCTCGACGGCGTTTGACTGAAAAATATTTGTTTCTTTTTAGATATTCATTTTTTTATTTTAGAACTCGCGAAAGTGAGAAAACAAAATATTATAAAACTAATCAATTGTATTGTTCATTTAGTTAACGCTCTGCTAGAAATCTTTGGAACATCGAATGTGAGGAAGGTATTTCCCTAAGAATTGGTCTTTAATATTAAATATATATTTATATTGTCTCTATTTTTAGAATTAAAAAAGATGAGTTATTTAGGAAAAAATAATGATAAAAACAGGAATATTAGTCGCGTGAGAGGGCGACTTCGTCTCGGTGGGCTGTGCGCAATATGTAGGAGAGAAGGAGCTGTGGTTTCGCAGGCCTACCCGCTATGCCACAAAAGAAAAGGGGGGGGGGTGCGATTTCGCAGGCCGACCCGCTATGTCGCAAAGGGAA
This sequence comes from Trichopria drosophilae, assembly GCA_030407085.1. Classification (NCBI taxonomy): domain Eukaryota; kingdom Metazoa; phylum Arthropoda; class Insecta; order Hymenoptera; family Diapriidae; genus Trichopria; species Trichopria drosophilae. Next base: position 114,693,982 of record CM059583.1, read on the forward strand.
AAGGTTTGTGTGATTTCGCAGGCCTACCCGCTGTGTCACGGAAAGGAAGGAAGTGCGCTTTCGCAGGCCGACCCGCTATGTCGCAAATGGAAAAGGTTGGCGTGATTTCGCAGGCCTACCCGCTATGTCACGAAAGGAAAGGAGAAGAGAGGGATCATTTGTTTATTTATAAAATAAAGAGATACTTACCATTTCTTTTCGCTGGTCCCTTTTTGAACGGCGATCAGTTGTTCCGACGGACTCGTTCTATGGAAATTGGTAGCTTGGCCAGATGAACTTCTGTGACTGAAGAACTTGAATTCTTCTCGTGGTAGAGCAGACGAAGTAGTCTGCATCGTCCGGAAAATCTCCCCACGATCCTCTACTATGATTCCTACTATTCTCTAGTTTTCTCTGGTCTCTCTAGTCCACTCTCTGGTCCACTCGTCCTCTCTCTGGTACTCTCTAGTCTACACTCTAGTCCTCTGTCTGTGGTACTCTCTCTTCTACACTCTGTCTGCTCTCCGTACGCGACAGCGTATTTATGGTGAGCCATAGTTTTATCCCCGCTTTGAGTTTTTCCCCTTCTATTTTGAAAATGGTGGATTTGTGTGTTGGACAGGTTTTGGAAATAGGCCAAGGAGGAAGCATGCATTAACTAATGCTTTTACATTATTGTTATAACATACGGTGTCGTAGATAGCTATTTAGAACGTACTCGTTTTCTCTTTTATTCTTAGAAAAGTCAAAAACCGGTAACTTGATAGTTATAAGAAAAGTTTTTCGGCTTAGGCAACGCGAGCCATCTTCTGATTTATGGCTAATGAAAGTTAAAAGAAGGTCTAATTTGAAACGGTTTCGTTCCAACATGCTACGTCTACGTGATCGCAACGCTATATTAAAAAAAAGGAACTCGTTTGTCCGATACCGACATACAATTACGAAAATTTTCGGATTTGTCAATACATACAAAAAAAAGGGTAATCGCGCTAGTTACGGAGACGTAACATTAGAATAGTACTGTTCAGCGATGAAACCACCTTCACCAATAGAGATGATGTTAGTAGGCATATTATGCATTATTATACAGATTCTAATCCCCACTGGAAAAGACATAAAAAGTTTCAGCTTACCAATAATAATCGCTTAACGTCGGGGTTGACATTGTGGATGATTACACTGTGGGTCCATATTTCTTTGAGGAACATTTAAATGGTAATAACTATTGATACAACTGCCGGTACTCGTGCTTGATGGTTTACTAAAATATTTTTATAGAGAAATTTAAGTGCTACTTTTTTTGGAATCATTATTTATTCATCATTACGTAGATTTGCTGTTTTTAAAATAAGTGCAAGAATCTAATAAAATGTCTAATCATGTCTTTTTCGTCGTTTTTGCAAAATTGAAGTTTATTAGATTTACCCTTCTTTTATGGGGTTACCTTTAGTAATACGAACAAAATACATGCAACGATGAAAACAGTTTTAGTACGATTCAATATTTGACAATATTTAGCGACTTTGAATATTTTATCATCTGAAGGTTACTATAGCATATTATAAACTATCATGTCAGACATAAAAGATCCCCTTCTTTCCAAATCCACAATAAAAAATAGGGATTTACATTAAAAAAAACAACTTTGACCTTGGAATTACCTCGAAGGTCGTGGATCAGGAATGGTCATTGTCATACCCAAACGTCAGCTATCAACTCTTTCCAAATCTACAATAAAAAATGGAATTCCCGTTAAGAAAACAACTTTGACCTTGAAAAGATCTTGAAGGTCGTTGTCCCGGACATGGACAAGGTTGTACCTGAACGTAAAATTTCCTGCTCTTTCCAAATCTGCAATAATAAATGGGGGTTCCCATTTAAAAAAATTGGATTTGACCTTGACCTTTAAGGTGATAGCAAAGGTCGAATAAAGGTTGCCGTTAAATTGCGCAGAAAAAATCTTGAAACTTTTGTCTGAAACAGTTTTTTTTACAACGTGTTATTTTCAAGATATTTGGGGTTGACACTTAAAATGGGACACCCTGTATATATTAATAGGTAATACAGCAGAAAATATACATGGTGCGAAATGCTTACTATTTGCGCACGCAAACGACTGACTAACACGTAAACTAAATCGTACTTTTCCAATATGATAACTGTCCATTCCTACATTACCTACGCGCGGTACACTCCAAAAAATTCCGGGTAACAAAAAAAAATTTCTAGTAAATCCGACCAACTTAAAATTTTTGTTCCGCCATATTGGATGTAGTGATGTAGCTCTTCCTCCAGGCGTCGTCTGTAATATTAGCTTTTGAGGTTTGCTTATATAAATTGTTACATAAATATATTGGGTGATTCTACTGAAAAGGTCCCGTTATCACAATAGTTTTAAGAAATTATTTTTTACATTTTTGTTTGTGAAGTACGTTAAGGATATATTATAAAGTAAAAATCTGAAGTTGCGCAAAATTCATTGCTATTTTCCCTTCATCCGATTAACTTGAAATTTGTTGCTCGAGAGTTTTGGGGATCGCTGATTACGATTGCGACGTCATTTTTACCCAATTCAAAGTGGCGAATCTAATATGGCGGATAAAAACTTTAAGTTCTCAATCATTTGGACAAAACGTATTATTCGGAAGTTCTCTGGGCAGCTGAATACGAATGCGACGTTAGTTTAACGTAATTCAAAATGGCGGGGTCGCTGGTTATGAATCTGATCTCAGACTTTCAACACTCAAAATCGAAAAGAGTTTCTTGATCAATATAAATGTGGGTAGTTGCATGTGGGGGACCCCCCCCCCCCACCCGGACATTCATCGCACTTGATTTCTTTCAACCAAAAGTTCTAAAATATATGGAATTCAAATATTTTTATTTTACTTATTTTAATGAATGTATGTGATAGAGATCTCGAGTGGATAAAGTGATTACACAAATCGGCGTGAATCCAAATAGTTACGTTATATGTTAAGTGATGCACGCTAATACCGGCTACAACAAAAAGTACACTTACAATAGAGCAATTATCGTTGTGACGTAATGCGGCAAAATGGTGGTATACTGGAGGACAAGTCCATACAGTAATCCTATGAACAGGCATATTATTTTAAGTTTCAAATTGATAAATAATAAAAGAGTTTTTGAAAAAAGTTGTCAAAATTATTTCTTCAACCCAGCCCGAAGGTGTGGACAAAGAATTGGATTTGGTCATCTGGCCCACAAATCCTTATAGTTTTTCATCAAATGTCGGCGTTTCAGACCCTAAAGAACCAAAATTTAATAAGAAAAATGTTTGTCCGTAATTACGTCTAAGCGAAGTTAACAAAAATTGAGAGGTACATATCCTACTGTTTGCGGGTTCACTCTTCAAGCCATCAGGAATTCCAATATGGCGCCAAATTTTAAAACAATGTCCAAATAATTGCAAAATATTTACTCAATTTTTTTCGAGCCCTTAGAATATTGGGATTCTATTGAGACTCTGAACAAAGGTAAATAAAATACGTCAATTTTAAGAAAATTTTACTTTTATACCCCACATAACTCTAACGACCTCAAAATGGCCGCAGCAATGAATATTTATTTGAAATTTTCTGTACGCTCTAACTCAAAAAACAACGAGCTTTATTAAAAAATGGTAAGAATGAAAAGTTCTTAGAATTTATCGAGAAATGCCCCAGAATTTTTTTAGATTTTTCTAACTTTGTTTTCAAATTGTAGTTTATTTACGAAAAATTACGATAAAAATTTACTATATGCTCTGGTGAATTCTACAAATTTTTGGTTCTTTGCAATTTTTCCAAATGTTGGCTGTTTTCGAGAAAAAAATCCTAATCTGTAATATTTTCAATTCATTTTCTCAAAAACTATCAACTTTAAACAAAAAATACAAAGGAGAAGAAACTCCTAGAATTCATGAGAGAATGTATACTCCAGTTTTGTCAGAATTTTTCGAAAACCAATTACAATTTTTAAAAAATTTGTAAAAAAAAAAAATAAAACAAATTTTTTTTTAATTCCGTTATATTTCTTGATGAATTCTGAGGACTTTTCATTCTTACCATCTTTAAAAACGATCGTAGTTTGTGAGTTAAAACGTCGAGAAAATTTCAAAGAAATTTTCATTGTTGCATCCATTTTGAGGTCGATAGAATGGTGTCGGGTATAAAAGTTAAATTGTTTCTTGAAATTGAAGTATTTTATTCACCTTTGTTCAGAGTTTCAATAGAATCCCAATACTCTAATGGTTCAAAAAAATTGGATTCTCAATTTTTTGAACATTTTTTCAAATTCGGCGCCATATTGGAATTCCTGATGGCTTGAAGAGCGACCTCGGAAACAGTACGATATGTACCTCTCAATTTTTGTTAACTTTGATTTTGATACGAAATACTCCATTGAAATTGAAGTTAGAAGTTTAATGTCATTATTTAATAAATTTAATAAATTAATAAATTTAATGTCCTTTGGACCTTAATCGGTTAATACAAAATACGGGGCTACAACAATAATTTTTCTTTGTCACATTTTGTTAGTAGAACTAATCCGTACGTCGGTGCAGTTATAAACTGTCCCTTCCGGACACTTCCGAGGCTTTCGAATGCTTCCGAATATTTGCCATATCGTTCAACGAGTTGTTTCGACCGGTGGGACGGAGCAAAACTGAAAACACGTGCATAATTGCCGTAATTACGAGGCCTGTGAAAACTTTTTAAATCCTTTGAATATAGAATTGTTAATTGAGGTTCCGCGTGCAATAACCGCCACTACACTCGAACTGGCCAATGGGGCGGTAGAAAGTTCGAAAAAATCAACATGCGAAAAACGAATTGAAAAAAATACTGACATATATAGATAATACATTTCTTGCTGAAAAATGGTTCCGTTTAACGTTACTTTCTAATGCGAGATTCTTATACTGCCGAGGTGTTGGCGTTCCCATGACGGAAGGATCGAGATCGAAAGAAAGTACACGCTGATTTTCAAAACACGACTATTTTATTCGAACATAGTACCAGCACAAAATGCAGCGGCTCCGCGCAATAATAAGATTTACTCACGTGAATCACCGCTCGAGTTTGCAAGACGTGGTTTATCCGCCATAGCTTTGAGTGACGAAATAATTCCTCTTTCGAAAAAACGGAACGCGTTGAAAAGATATTGCCGTCATGAAGGCTTCGTTCAAACGTGTTCTCCAAAACGATCACGAATCAAGTGCCTACCCAGCGACCCCCCGCTGTGATTATTTTTTATATCCGTTGTTATTATTATTATAACTTTTGTTTAAAAATTAAAATTTTTATTATCCGTTACCACGGATCGCTCAGCGCCTACAGAAGGGATCAGGAGGCCCGAATAAGAGCGACCTTTATCGACTGTTTCCATGTCGCGAATCGTGGCACTAACTGATGTGAGTACATATCACAACAGTTGCGCATTCATTTTTTCAATTTTTTATCTACAAGCGCTTGGGGAGTCTAGCGAATTTTTCGTATTTGGAAATCTAAAAATACCGTTTTGTAGCTGTAGAGTTGAGGACGTTTTTGGCGAAAACAAAACTTCAATACTATTGTTCTATAAAAAACTACGAGAGTTTATCTAGCGTTTTACTGCCAGATGCGCGCGCCATTTATTTCCAAGCGACGAAGCGAGCTGTCTCGCGCTATACACGGTGTCAGAAGGTAAAGTAACTGGAGATGTGAATTAAGTATAAAAATTAACTTCAGGGTCTAGTCAGATATCTGCATATAAGGTGTCACGTCACAGAATTTTTCTAACATTTTTTTTGCTAGTATTTTGGAGAGGCTGCAATATCACAAAATTTTTTTGGAATAAACCATTTGAACATATTTTTGACTCTTGATAACGAATGTTTTATAACTTTATGAATAAATTACTTTGATCCTGACCATAGGTCTGGACGAAGTATTGAATTTGGTCAGTTCCCGGCAAAAAACGACCCTACAGTTTTTCATCAAATGTCGACGTTTCATATCCTAATGAACCCAAAACAACAATAAAAGCATTGGTGTCCGTGATCTTGTACGTACGTACGTAGGAACGTCCCTTCTTTTTTGTATCGCGATATCTCATGTGCCGATAAGCGTATTGACATAATTTTTTGTTTAAATACGTCTATTGGCGTAACTAAGATCTGAATAGATTTTGGCGCAGATGCATCCCACCGTTACCAAGAAACATTAGCTCCAATTTTTTTTGCATTTATTTTTGAAAAATATAAATTTATCAAATAAAAACATACAGCTTTAACTTCTCTACAAAACGGGTTTATGCATTTTCTTTCTAAAGTCAACGATAATGTTATAAAAACTGTTTTAAAATGCGTATGACTATAGTCTGACGAACTACTGAATTTCATCACCTCGGCAAAAAAAATTACCCTATAGTTTTTCATCAAATGTCGATGTTGCAGGCTAAAAAAGCGATGGTGGAAGGGGTGGGGGGCATATAATTACATCGACGAAACGACTGAAACGATATTTTTTAATACGAGGGGCGCAAAAAGTTATTTTTCTATTTCTTGTAAAAAATACTATATCGTCTCTTAAGTGCACCGACATAAATTTAAATCAAGCAAAATAAGGAAATGATTAAATAATAAAAGTAACAACGACTAAAAATATAACAGAGGGTCAACAATTTTTCCTGAATATATCTCATGAAAATGAGTACCCATAAAGAAATCTTGTTTTATTATACGTATTATAACCCTAATTATTTATTTTCCCAAGTAGGGAGAAACAAAGAGGGAATCGAAATAAATATACATCAGTTATTAGTTCCAAACCGATGTATTTCCCGAATAATTTATAATATAATATTTTAAATGTCGCCTACGGCGCGGGTCCTAATCACACGAAGGGGATCGTTACTAAAAAAAATGACCGGAGAAATTATCGCGGCGGCGCGATAATAACAAAATTCCGAAGCGAAACACCAAAATAAGGGGGGGGGGGGGCGCGGCGGCGCAATTACAATTTCAGGTACACGAGTTACTCACGGTTGCCGGTTAACCGGGAAGCTGATGACCAAGAATCGGGGTCCAAAATGGTCGCTCTGGGTGAGGATCGACGGGGACCCGGAGTCGGCGAGCCGATGTTGGCGTCCTTCTCGACACGCTTCTGCGGCACTTGGCACGGAATCCAACACACAATGTCCAAACACAAACCGACGCCACCGATCGTTCGAGTCAGCAAAGACCGACTGTTTTGCGTTCCGGTTATTTTCTTTTCGCACACGGTTGATACTTACGCGGTGTATCAGAGGCAAAGAGCTTTCCTCGACTGGGTACGAAGCGCGATCGTCCGTCTCCTCGACGATTCTCCAGTAGCGCCACCTCGGGGCCCTGTGTTGGGGCGATCCGTTGAAGGAGGGAGAAAGCGTGGTGGTCGTGCTGCCCGCTCGTCACGGCTTCTCCTTCGGAGAGAGAGAGAGAGATAAGTGATCGTGTCGATCGTCTCGGCTTCTGCCTTCGGGGAGAAGGAGAGAGAATTCCCTGCGTCACTCTTCCCCGTATGTGGGGAAGGAACTCCCGACGGCGACTGACTATCGTAGCGACGGCGGGAAGGCACGAACCTCCATAACGCGTATTCCCCGGCACGGCTGACGAGAGCAGCGCTGAATAGAAAGAAGGGTTCCCCCGGAACGCTCTCCTCGATCAGAGTTGCCGGGTTCGATCCGTGACGACGTCATAAACCCCCGGGCCTGACTCGAGTACATCTTCGATAGATGAATGTACGAGTGTCACACTAAACGTCACTGAGGGGCACTTCACTCGGTCTGTTCCATCTCGCTAAATGTCACTGAGGGGCACTTCACTCGGTCTGGTCCATCTCGCTAAATGTCACTGGGGAACACTTCACTTAAATCTGAAACACTTAACAAAATCAACAGAGGCGTCTCCTTAGGCCTATACAGTGAGGTAGCTAGCTAGCCATTAGAGGCACCGAACGTAAAATCGCAAGGGGGAAGAGGGGGCGCTCGCAATGAGATCGAAAAAAACTAAAATGGTGAATACGCAGATTCACGGACTCACGTTCGAGCGCTACGCAGAACCACATAAACTCAGGATCATGCCCGCATATGTCAATGATCATGTTTGCACAGCGAACATCACTCAAATCCATACTACAGAGAAATGTCACACAAGTATGAGCCCAAGAACAAGGCATCGCAAAGACATACCGTCGCCACAATTCATAACCGCAAAAAACGAAATATCGCAATCATACTCGTTACTAAGATTAGAGTCGCAAATACAAAAAAAAATCAAAAATCGCAACTAGGCGATACATGAAAAAGGTGACAGGTTCTACGGGTTACTTCCCTGTTCACCCGGGATAGCAAAATCGCCATCTGGCTGATACAGTGTGACTTATAGCTAGGCCTTGATTTCTATCGCACGGTTGGGATTCGCCTCTTCCAGTTCCATACCTTTACAACATTATACCAGTTACGACGTCGTGGAGGATGGAGAGAAGGATGGAATGAAGAGGAATCCGCGTGACAAAGAAAAGAGGGACAGTACAATACGCAACGAAAACAAAGGATTTGAGGTGATATGTTCTGATGCGATCGATACATGCTCACGATGGGGTAGGACGGCTATTTTCGCCGTTGGGCCAACCGAATGCAACGGGACAGCGGCGAGGAAATGTCAACTCGCTGGATTTCCTAAAATACTCAGTTCCGCAGTGAACCACCCAACCACCTCTACTACAGTACCGAATTTGCACTAGTGGCTATCATTTACGAGCATGAAGCAATGAGAATAGCCTTAGGAGGTCTACCTGAAATTGAAACATTAGCCATTTCTGGAAGTAGGTCCGGGCAAACTCTATACTCGTAGATTCGTATGCGATGACGTCATGTCGGGCTATCGAGGTTCCGACTCACTTTAGGCGGCCATACGATAGACTTGGGGGGGGGGGGCATATCGTGTTACACTAGACAGATCACGCAACTGCGAAGCGCATCTGCGATAACATAGTATACAACGGCATGATATTTTCGGGGCCATCAAATAAAATAAGAATTTGCGCGATTTGGCGTGCGCCAACTCCAAATTCGCTACCTACGCGAGTTAGCGTAGGTCCCGAATAAACTAACTACTGGTCATGATTTAGCGACATTCAAATTATTAAACAGAACCGCGGGTTCACGCGAATCAAAGTTACTCGAATACTTAGTGTGAGTAAATGCTAATCTACAAAAAAAAATTGTTAAGAAATGGTTGCGATTCCACGAAATCAAACTCAACCATATGATTTAGCGCAACGTAACTAACTCTTCGTACAGCCTTTGCGGCCACTGGGGCCCGCAACAGGAACTCACTCGGCGTTGTCGCAAATTGAGCCACGACACAAAAAAAAAAAAATTATAGAATTTGTGTATCAAATCGTAACGTATCATAGTCGGGAATTTTTATTAGATCGGCTAATTACGTGCAAAAGTTGCAAATCGAAACACAGCAATATCGCTATCAGAAGCAATCTCAATGCGATTGACGACAACATGTCGTAACACAAAAAATATTGATCTATGATTAATATTTGAACGCGATGGACTGACACAAATCGCTAATGAAAACTGAAAAACGCGGTCACGTTCCTTACGAGCGAATTAAGCGACTTACATGTGATAACTGCTCAACTCTGGGAGCTTAATGTCGATTCTACATTTATGCATCCGTGCACACACATATATGGATTCCTGCACCAAAGGGACAACTCAAACGGTAGGGGCAACCAAACACAATCGTGTTGAAAAAGGGGGTGGTAATCATCGCGTCATCATCGCTTCGCGGAGCGAGAGACGGCAGATGTGGGAGGTACACGCGATGTAAAGCAAGTCATTGAAAATAATTCAAACAAAAACGTAAATACGAAAAATAGCAGTGTATATCGCAATGTATATCGCAATGTAGTCGAGCTCAATGACAACGGGAGAGATTACCCGCAGGATGCGGTGGAGACCGCTGAATTTGGGCGCGAGATTGGCCGCGAAATTTTGGATCCCCAACGAAAGGAACCGGATGCGACGTAGTACAAGGTCACCCACTTGGTATGTTACTTCTCGGTGGGAGCGGTTATAATACTCGGCTTGGCGCGTCGCGGCGCGCTCAAGATTACGATGTACCCAATCATGGATTAACGGTAGCCTCCTCATCCGATCACGCCAGAACTCCGGATCCTTAGGTAGCGTGAGCGGGGAAGGGGGAGGTCAGTACGCAAATTCCTAATCGCTACCGGGTTGCGACCGTAATTAAGAAACGCGGGAGTCATCTTGGTCGATGACTGGACCGCGGTATTCAGGGCGAATGTAAATTCCCCAAGATGCGCGTCCCAGTCGCGATGATCATGCGACACGAAAGTACACATCATCGTTTTGAGGGTTCTATTAACCCTCTCGACTGGGTTCGCTTGTGCGTGGTAGAGGGAGTTCGAGCGGAAACAATACCCAATTGACTGAAATGTGTCTTTACGTGCGAGTTATCGTATTGTTTCGGAGGGGTTTCACTTTTGAATTGATTTTGACGCTTACTGGGGGGGAATGGTCCCATGACATCGGAACTGACTGTCATCCATGGACCTTCGGTCGTTCTCTCGCACATGAGTCCCGTAGGGGCCTGCTGGGAGACTTTTTGTCTCTGACACTCGGGACAACGGGCGACGTACTTCGCGACGTCTTGGGAAACGCCGGGCCAGTAGAAGTCCTAGTAGAAGTGACTGCTGCTCCGGACCCCACACCCAGGGAGTGTTCTTCGTCAGGAGTTTAGTTAGAGGGATACGACCCCGCGAAAAGTCTGGGAGGAACCGAGAGTACCACCCCACCATGCCCAGAAACCGTTGTAGCTGTTTGAGATTAGTGGGGGCGGAAATTTAAGCACGGGGGCGACCTTGTCCGGATCAGTCTTTAATCCGTCGCGGTTCAGTACAAAACCGAGGTACTTCACCTCCTCCCGGAAGAATTCGCTCTTTTCCAAATTTAATTCTAGACCGGCGTTCCGCAGACTGGTCAGGACAAGTTCTAAGTAGCGGAAGTGGTCCTCGTCATCGTCCGTGGCGATGATGGTATCATCGAGGTACACGAATACGTGGGGCTCCCACGCGGGTTCGATGAGGCGGTCCACCAATTGCTGAAACTCGCTGGACTCCTGCAGGGCGACCCAGCTGTCGTCCGGGGTGGGCGCCTCCTCTATGCGCACCCCAGTCATCGGGGCCGCGAGGACTCCTCCCGACTGCTGTCGGGGGTCCCCTGTGACGGCCGGTGGAGTGCCCTCCTCTCCCGTTGGCCTCTCCACTATCGAGGCCTCCTCCTTTTCGGGGCCATACAAAGGCGGTCTCTACTCCCCTTGGTAGGGGGGCGGGCGCCTTCCTCCTCTCCGACTCAGTGTCGTTGGTCTCCACTTCTGTAACAGGAATGTAAGCGGAATTAGTTCTCGACTCGACGGGATCCGCGGGGTGCAACATACCGCTTTAGGTCCGTAACGTGGACTTTCGTCACTCTTCGCCCAGTTTTCCTGCCCATCTCGTACACGACGGGAGAAATTACGTTTACGACGCGGAACGGTCCCTCGTATCGCGGCGGGAGTTTCGCGACAAATCTTTCCGCGCCCGACGGCAGAGCGTGATTTCGCCGCAACACTCGATCTCCGACATCAAATCGAATGTCACGCCTACAGCGGTTATATTGTCGACGCTGGCGCTCGCTCGCTCGGTCTTGAAACCGACGTACCAGATCCCGTAGGGCACTTAGACGTTTCAGACGTTCTTCCCATTCTTCATTCTCGATGCGTAGCACTGGCGCTTCCCCCTCCAATCGGCATCTCAAACTCTTGACCGGGGACGGTTGTCGGCCAAAATTTAGGAAAGCCGGTGACACTTTCGTGCTCTCCTGTACGGCCTTATTGATCGCACTCCGGAACTCGGGCAAATGCAAGTCCCAGTCACGATGATCGGCACCTACAAATGTGCGGATCATAGTTTTGATCGTCCGGTTCACTCGCTCAACCGGGTTGTCCTGGAGATGGTACGGAGGCGTAGTAATCGATCGCATTCCGTACGCCGACAATATCTTGTCCATCACCTCGTTCCGGAATTCCTTTCCATTTTCTGTTAGGAGGTATGAAGGCGTCACCCACCGGAATAACACCAAGTCTTCGAATGCTCGAGCGATACTCCTGCCGTTGGCGGTCCTCAGCGCTTTCAACTCCACCCACCTGGTGAACATATCGGTGAACACGAGTATGTACCGATTTTGTCCACGGCTAGGCGGAAATGGGCCCATGATGTCGGCTTTTCAACGATCCGTTGACCCATCAATCCTGGTGGCCCGCCCTGCGCTGTCTTCAGAACTTGACAGTCGCGACACTCTCCGATAAATTGCTGCACATCACACCGAAGGCCAGGCTCCTCATGCGTATTGCTGAGGGCTTGGGCTCGCAAACCGACCGGCAGTACCAACTTCCAGCGGTTCTCCCCTCCTGTCACCGGGTCCAGTAGTGGAATGGATCGGGCGTGATATAGCCGATCGTCCTCTAGTCTCCACTCGGGGAATCGCTCAGGATGAGCTCGTACCGACTTTCTTCTCCTCTTGTCTTTCTCTGCTGCTACTCGCATGGCTCCGACGTCCTCTTCAATCCTCCAGGAAAGGGCGTCCGGGACATGATGCAGCGCTCCTTTCTTATGACGAATGGTGAAATTTCATCCCTGCAACTCTAAGGCCCAGCGAGCTAGAGTCCCGTTGGATCCCTTAAGTTGCGCAGCGACTGAAGGCTGCTGTGGTCGGTTATGACCTCAAATGCATATCCTTCCAGGTATGCCCATAGCTTCTTCGCGCCCCATACCACCGCCAAAACACCGTTGCCGGCGGCGCTCGGGCATTTCTCTCGCCGAGCAGGCTCGGGGCCGTTCGTTCCTGTAACGATCCTACTATCGATCGATTCGAATTAATGTATCACTCACTTTCGTGACCGCGGCACGACTCCTAGACAACGTAACGCCTCGTTACAACTTTAACTTGAGTTTTGACGTAATTGAACGGCCCAATTCTATAACTCGCTCGACGCTGGAACGGCCGGAAAAGGTTTGTCCAACGAAAAAAAAACGTTCAATTTTTAAAAGTAGATATTTAGATTTTCAAAAAATACATGATGTATATTGTACCCATCAAAAAGTGTAAAAGCCGCGCATTCTTTATATACGGAACTAAAATGCGTTCCGTGTTTCGCCGCGCGCTTTATTAAGAATCGATATAACTTTCCGAAATTAATTCCAATCGATATCAAAATTTCCAAAACTTCCTCTACTTGTAAGGAACAAATTACTCGCTTGAAGTTTTTTGAAATCTAAAGTTCCCCACAGACTTTTCGACGACGCAGCTGACTATTCGCGGATTCCAACAGTTGCCATTAAAAAATTAATTTGTTGATAACGAAATTAACTTTTACAATGCTTTAGCACTTCATAGGCATCGCTAGGATCTGTTCGGTATACATCGCAAATTTCAAACAATTTTAACAATAATTCGCCGAGATATGAAGTTTTTTGTTTTAAAATGTAATTGAATTTATGGTTCTAAATTTTATTGTTTTTATTTATTAAAACGGAAACTATTCATTATTATTAAAAAATTCTTGAGAAAAACTTGCTCGATTTGTCATCTTGTACATTCATGTATTTTTTTAAAATCGAAATATCTACTTTTAAAAATTGAACTTTTTTTTTTCGGTGGACAAAGCTTTTCCGGCCATTCAAGCATCGACCGAGTTATAGAATTGGATCGCTCAATTGTTCTATTATCAATCGATGGTTCTTTGCAAAATTCTTTCTATTCTTGTATTGAAAATTGACAATAATCATGATTTTCGATAAATGCAAATATTTCTTACACCGCTGAAGTAATAGAATCACTTTCAGGACGACCGATTTTACCTCCAGTAATGGGTTTCAGAAACTAAGTGGAACAATCACTGTGGTATTTAGCCTCAGTAGCAACTAAGTCATATTCATACTGAATACGGGCAATGACACTTCTTTCTAGCTCATCAGAACGAGTCTGAGCTTTCATCAAGATGGTTTTCTCGAAGTCAAGGGTTGAAACTTGAAACACGTCGAAGATGCTGCGCTTTTTTTATTTCAGCCGTTTTATCTGCTTCATTGCCACAGAACAAACAATATTTCTTGAAACAAAAAAACGATTCATTACCTCGTGCTCTAGTATGAGGAGGACTAATCCCAGATGTGGTAGCTATCTCCGCCTCACGCTGTCTTTTAGCTGCAGCGACGCTGTTCTTCCGGGTGTATGCTTTACGACACTGCTTACGTATCGTTATAGATGTTTTGTCCTTCAAATATTCATCGAACCCATCACTCCTTTCAGTACTTGAATCCGTTAAAGTCTTTAGCCCACGATCAACAACCACAATTTCACTTTCAGTCAAAGATTCATTACAAATAAAGCAAACTTCTGTACACATTTGTACAAAATTTTATAACGGCACTGTTTAAAAAGAGAATATAATTCACAAACACGTCTACTCCCTACGAAAAACCGTTCAAAACTGACTGCATTTACTCCAGCTATGTCATTCGGGAAAAGCAGGTATACGCTGGTTTCGACCCGACAAATGGAGTGTCGCAGGCAGATGTAAGAATTGTATATTTCTCACGTACGTGTGTGCATGGGGCAAATAAAACTATGTTCTAATATTTTTTGTTCCAATGGTTTACCCGATGATGCATACTGGCTACGTATGAGTGCATATTCGTATTTTCTACCTTTAAAATGGCCATAATCCGAGAACAGTGTACCGTAGAAGAAAAAGTGTTCAGATCTTTTTTGTAGACAATTTTACGATCTACAAACTTTGTCTGAACCATTTTTCGATAGGTTTCAGAGATACATATACGCAAAAAACGCAGATTTGTAACCTTTGACCACGAATACAAAAACAACGCACAAGCGGGATCGATGTGGACTTTTGACATGTCATTTGTAATGACGCATCCAAGTCCTTCACAAAAATCCGGCTTGTTGGGAATTAATGCAAACTGGAATCATAATTTAGTCTATTTTGACTGGACTAACTCTTTACACTGACAGAGTTTCATTAGCGAAAATTGATCAAATATTTTCAATTTAGGCAAAACAGGGGTATGACCGTCAGTTCTTTCGTACGTGTTCCTATTAATCCTTGAAAAGTTTGGTATGCTCAATGCAAAATTTTACAAACCACGATAGAAAAAAGTACAAGACCTTGATCAATCTCCAATTTTCCCTAAATTGAAAAAATGTTTCTAATTTTCGTTAATAAATGTCTTTCAGTGAACAGGCAATTCTAACCACTAGATATACTACATTTTTAAAGTACGAAATAAATTTGTCTTAAAAAAGTGTTGTTAGAAAATATGTTGATTTCCTATTTTTCTTTTCGAATTTCATTTATTAGTTAAACTCTTATCGAAATCTGGTGCCTGGGTGTTTATGGGGAATCATTTCACTAAGAAATTAATGTAAAAAAGGATTCAATTTTTTTAATTCGTAATTAAAAAATACCAAATCACGAATATATGTTCTCAGTGACAGAATTTCCGAAATTTTTTATTTCTCTCTTCAAGCGTACAAAAATTTCAACAATCTGTAAAATTTAGTTATTGTAAAACATATATTCATTATGTAATTGCTCCGTTTTTTTAAGTATAAATGGAAGAAAAATAATTCTAAAAGTTATTCCTCGACAAACTTGTATTCGTCACATAATTTTTTCATTTATTTTTTAAGGACAAGTTTTAAAAAAATGAAATGATTGTAATGAATTACCTGTAAGTCTCTCGAGAAAATTAATGATTATAAATTTCAAGTATCATATTTTGAAAAGTATTTTTATCAATAGTGATCTTTATACAAGAAAAATTAATAAAAATTATTTTCTTTTTATCCCGGCATTGTTTGAAATAACTTTGCCATACATGATAAATTTAAGTTCTACAAAGTAGCGAGCAAAATGGAGGTGAGAAATGGCTTAATTTGAGATCGGTAACAAATAGCCGACATTTGTTGCTCACTTCCGACATGTTTTTGGGATACAAATAAATAATTTAAACGAAGTCCAGACCCGTTCGGCTAGTAAAATAAAAAGTTATACGATTTTCAAACACGATCAATTAGCGATCTAAATGGGAACGAAAAATGAGTTAATTTGAGGTCGGTAACAAATAGCCGACATTTGTTAGTCACTTCCGACATGTTTTTGGGATGTAAATAAAGGATCTAAACGAGGTCCAGACCCGTTCGGCTAGTAAAATAAAAAGTTATACGATTTTCGAACACGATAAATTAGCGACCTAAATATAACGGAAAATTACTTAATTTGAGGTCGGTAACAAATAGCCGACATTTGTTGCCCACTTCCGACATGTTTTTGGGATACAAATGAAGGATTTAATCGAGGTTCGGCCAGGTTCGGCTAAAAAAATAAAAAGTTACACGCTTTTGAAATCCAGTAGAGTAGCGAGCTAAATGGGGGAGGGATGGGGATGACTTAATTTGAGGTCGGTAACAAATAGCCGAGCAACTTTTGAGCAACAATTGAGCAACAAATGTTGGTCCTAGTTTGGATCGGTTCGGCCCAAAGTGCTCGGCCAGCTTATAGGACCTCCCACATTGGGACTTTTTTAAACCTGAACGTAATATACATTTATAAACATCTGCTCCGATTATCATTTTAATTTTTCTTGAACCTGAAATGCGACCAATCATTAGGTGAAATCGTAACTCGTGGTACATATGAGATGACCTGATTAATAATCAACGTCTCGCAAAAAACCAATTCATTGTCATTAAACCACGACATCAACTTTATTAGCATACAGTGTCGTACATGATTACCGATACCGATCATAGTAGCGGAAAGGCGATTTCTTTCCGAACGTAGAGTTTGAGCATTATTTTCGGCAATAAACGAACATACTGACCCGGGATCAATGAGTGCCCTAACAAGCCTAGTGCAACCTTATGGTGTAGAATCGCGAATAACTAATGAAAACTTCAAAATAACAACTTTCAGAAAAATTCGATAAATTTTTGTAAATTTGCCCCCCATTTGGGAACCGCTATTTTGAATTTTTAAAACATCTGACATAAAATTCGTGTTCGACGACTTCGAAAACCCCCAAATCAGAAGTTTCAGGAAAATCCGATAAATGTTTGTAAATCCGTGCACTATGTTGGACCCTCCATCTTGAATTTCAAAAACTTATATTAAGTTCGTACTCAGCGACCCCAAAAACCCCCGAGTAACAAAGGGCATAGGGGGTTAAGTATACCAAAAGTGCGCCCCGCAGCTTTGTCGCCCAAACTCGGTCCATATACTATAACCTCCGCGACTATAAATTTCTGGGAGTATGAACCCAAAATTCGCTTTTTTGAAAAAGTTATGGAGGGGGAAAAAAATCAAGAAACTCATTTTTCTCGAAAACCACTGGATCGATTTTAATCAGCTTGAAATATGTTGAAAATGTAGATAGGACAAATGCAGAGAAATTAAATTAAAAATTTTTGTTGTTTTTTTTTAGTAAGAAAGAAACCGTTTTGAAAATTTCAAAAAAAATTTTGGGGTACAATTTTTTTAGTAAAAGTACAGTACAGTAAAAGCACAATATCAAATACAGTGTCGCACCGTCTCTCGCTTAATGTACTAAAAAAGGATCGATTTCTATAACGAGAATAAAACGACCCTTTGGCGAAGAAGTCAACTATGTTCCACGCGGTTCTATACAGGCCGTTCCACGTCAACTGATACCACCCCGAATTATGGCGCTTTTAAACTGTTTTGTAATGCATGTATCTTTTCTTTCCAAGCAGATAGAAAAATGTTTGACCATGGATTCTTAAAGCTGTTTTCGTGATGTAATTAAAGACGAATTTTATTTTTAACAATTTTGTAAATTTAACAGCCGTTTTCTCAATAAATGTATAATATTCGATGTTCACCAAGATGCGTTTTTTTTAATTAGGCTTAAAATGAAGCTGTACCTTTATCCTGTAATCTCCCGAAGAGAAAAGCATGGGTTCGGCCGAGGAGAAAAAGTTACTTTGATTATAGTAAGTGAACAACGGATATTCCTCAATAACAATTGGATATACCCCTTGGACTCAAAAATCTTGTGTATTCAACGTTTTTCTAAAAACAGGATATATAGGGTATACCACAAGTCTGGAAACACCTAAATATCTCGAAAACAATTCATTTTAGAAAAAATGTTTTTAATAAAAGTTATAAGGTTTAAAAAGACGCATTTAACGCTACTAGTAATTTGACCTTGGATAACCTTGTCAAGGTCAGGTCGAGGTCATCTTCATTTTTTAAATGGAACCCCATATCTTTTATTACAGATTCTTGTAGATAATGTCGAGACATTTTCAAACCGCATATTATGAGCTCTTTTTCGATGAGATTTGCCTGAATTATGAGCCCTCAAAGTTTAAGCACCGCCGGCATTAGCGTTATCCAAGATGTACCGCGTGGAGGTTGCTCGGTCGAATTTACATGTCTTCGGGGTGCTTCGTTCAGATGGTTCCCCTTGCCGTCATCTGTGTGTGTGTGTGTGTGTGTTTTTGTATCGCGTATTCTGACTTCATCCGAGGCTTTCCCCGCTTTTCCCGTCTTACGCTAAAATCTCCGGTCATGAGCGAGCAGCCCACCGTCGAGTGATTTTCGAACTCTCGAACTAAATGTCGCGTACTAGAATTTGTGTAATTGAAAATTGTTTGTAATACATTATGTTTTATTTTGTTTAGCTCTGAGTGCAGTTTATTCCCGCGCCTCTAATCCCTTTAATAACTAAAAAAAAAACGATCATACTCTCCATAACTTTTTTAAAAAAGCGAATTTTGGGTTCATACTTCCAGAAATTAATAGTCGCTGGGATAGCAATATATGGACCGAGTTTGGGCGACAAAGCTGCAGGGGCATTTTTTGTATATTTCGTTACTAGACAAGTACTCTGTCCTATGTTTTAAGGAATGTAAAATTCTTTATGAAATATTCTTAGGCCCTTACACTATAAATTCCATAGCTATATTAATTTCTTTCTTTCTGTTAGTCTTGTTGCTTATAATATACTTGGAACATATCTTTTTGTAATATAGTAAACGCTCAAATTCATTTATATAAATAATCTTTAAACCTCCCTGCATTGTTCAAGTTCTTGATACATCTTTTTTTAGTTTACTATTAAGGTGCGTTAAACATTGAAAAGCACTTATCTAACATTAATCTTTACCTCACATAATGCCAAATTATACCTCGAATGAAATAGTAGTAATTATCCTCACTTGGAGAATGCCGAGGAAATTGTGTACAAGCTGTAGAATTATATCGTAATCGCTTCCCCAATGCTAGGCACCCGAACGATCATACCTTTGATAGAATTGTAGAACGTCAACGCCCAATATCAATTTGTCCGCGATCAAGACGACGAAATAATGTACCACAGAGAAACGACCCATAAGTACTTGCAATGTTAGGTGTGGTAGCAAACGATCCCCATATTAGTACACGAGAAAATGAAAGACAATTCGGCGTTCCAAAATCCACGGTGCACCGAATATTGAGTTCATAGATTGCATCCTTACCAGATAACTTTGACACAAGAATTGCAAGCCGGATACTTCAAAAGAAGGCGTCGGCGCAGTTTCATATCACAAACAATGATAAAACAAGATCTCGACTTTGTTCGTTACATCTTATATAGTGATGCCTTAATGTTTATGTTAAGGAAAGTAATATACAGATATAAAATCTTCCGCGCTTTTCAATTCCGGGGTAAAAAATGAAGGGTTCCGTTAAAAAAAACCAATAGACCTTTAAATGATCATCATGTGCGTTGCGTCGTAATGGAGTCCAACCAAAGTATGCAACAAACGGATTAAGTATCTTTGCCAAAAAATACTAATTATTTAAAGATACATTCAATAAACTTTTATTGTAGGTTTGCATCAGGAATCAGCCGTAATGTTTGGCAGAAGTAATAAGGGCGAGAAGTGAGAGGTCATTTTACAATTTATTTGTAAGGTTTTTTTTTAAACTATAACCTATAATCCAATTATTTAAAGATTTAATTTCTTTTATATCGCCTGCCAGTACTTTAAGAATATTACTAAGTCGTAGCCCATCCCATATGTTCCAGACTATAATTATATTATATAATATTATAATTCGACCAAAATTTATTCGCTATTTTAGTAGACCAAAAGGAAACGACGAGGAGAGGATGCTCCACCATTGAAAAATTGCAGATTTAGATAAGTATTTTCATATTAAAATCGTTACTTAATTTTAAAGCATAATAAATGGTCTTTGGGTCACGTTTTTCTTTTCAGATGCAGAGATAACCGGTCATTGACTGGCAACTATACGGACTTACATGAGCTATCCCATAAATTCCAAAATTATCAGCGAATGGGAAGCCCAACAAGAGATCAGCTGTGAATGCTTCAAAAAATTTTGAAGAAAGTATTTTTAGCAAAATTGACTGAAATGTTCTAAATCACCGAAAAGGGGACCGAGAAGAAAAAACAAATAAGGATAAAGTGAAACGAGATGAAATGTCGGACACTGAGTAAAATACCTAACAACACAATATTGAATGAAAAAATATTTGAAAATAAAACAAGAATTTAAGTGATATAATCTGAATCAATTAAATATATGAAGTGAAAATAGTGTACATTTTATTGAAAATAAATAACATTGTTCAAATTGTGCTTAAAATTAATTTATCAAGTGTTCGAACCGCCGTCCCTCAGCAGCAGTGGAATACCCCAAACGATCATAAAATTCCTGATAGACATTTCGCAAAACTTCAAGTGTCAGTGATTGCAAAATATTGTATATATGATTTTGTAAATTATCCAAAGAATGTGTGGTCTCTTTAAACAATTTATTTTTGACATGGCTCCACACAAAAATGAAGTGGATTCAAGTCCAGAGCACGAGCAGGCCAATCTATTGGTCTGTATCGATCTATCCAATGATTTGGAAAATTAGCATTTAGATATGCCGTTACAAGTGCTACACTATGTGGCGGGGCACCATCCGGTTGCAAATAAATTCTATTTCCAGCCTAGAAAAAATATTACTTCTTATCTGAAATGATTTTGCTATGGTTAGAATAATTTATTTCTATAGTATTTACCACTTCTTCGATTTGTTTAAGAGTTTGTGTCACAAGCTCTTCTAACAATTGGAAATTTGTTAATAAAAATACATGTTCCCATTTAGATTATCTTTTGTGAAAATAGGTCCAATTATGTGCATACCAGCCTTGCCTACCCAAACCATTATTTTTTCTGATTATTGGGTGCATATGCCTCGTGCTTTTCGAGGGTTTTCAGTAGTCCAATGCCTTGCATTTTGCCCGTTTGGTGCATATGTAGTATAAAAAATGCATTCATCGCTAAAACATATGACATTTAGTTTTCGCTGATTTTCCTTGATTAAATTGGTCATATATTGACAGAAAATCAGTCTGCTTTCATCGTACCCAGGTCGTAATGCCTGGTATAAGTGTATTTTATATGGAAAAAATCCATGGCTGTACACAATTTTCAATACACTTGACAGAGCCAAGCCTATTTGACGAGCAAGTGTCCTTGTGGAAATATTCGGTTCAGCTTCAACAACTGCACAAATGTTAATTTGTGTTTATTCGTCTATGGTTCTAGCAGAGCGTGTGGTATGATTTGGGGGATATTTGGCTATCTTCAAATTCAACTGAGAAATGATTTCTCACTTCGTGTAAACATAGGCCAGTATAATATAATTTAATTATTCAACGAAATTGTCGTTCGATGAAATCGCGTGCTTGTCGCTGTATAGCCGTGGCTCGTCTGCCCATGGATTTCGCAATTATTCGCTGGTCACGTGCTCGATGGAACCCGTCTATGGATATCGGTTCTGGGGTCTTCACTTTCTGTTAACTTGGTTGTCTCTCTCTCTCTCTCTCTCTCTCTCTCTCTCTCTCTCTCTCTCTCTCTCTCTCTCTCTCTCTCTCTCTCCGTAAGTACACGCAGTCGCGTTTTTCCTTGCTCCGCTAAATTCATCTGATTTTCACTCAAATTTTTCTTTGTGTGAGTTATTATTCAGCGCAGTTGTTCCTGAGCGGACTCAGATCACGATAACGGATCGAGCTTTTCATCTCCGAGTCTATATCAGGCAAGAAAAGTAAAAAATTAGTCGTGCCGGAATAACCGTTGCCACTTTTCGTCTGAGGAACCGGCGCATGCGCGCAGAGACGTCATCTACGTCATTTCATCTAAAATGGCGCCGCCCGCTAGCTGTCATCGACTTTGACTCTTCGATTCTGACATCGACGGCTGGAATTCCGTTCGCCTAGTGGATCAGATTTTCCATCTCATAGGTTGGTGACAAGCGCTTATACCGCCGTGCGAGAGCTAATCTAAAGTCATTCATTTTAGTCTGATTTTATTGGCGGCATCTCTATCTTCACGCGGTATTTTTCTAATCGGTTTTCTTTTGATAAACCGCACACGGTATTGTGTGTGTGGGTTGAGTGCTCGCTTATTTAGGTAGTGTTAGTTTAAATTCACGATTTTGCGGGCGGTCCCACTACCACTACCACTGGTTGCGCGGTGTGTGCGACGCGTACGGTTCACGGGCCCCCACACGCGGGCTCAGTATACGCTCTAGGAGGATTGTTGCGTTCTCTGTTTATTTTATTTACGATTGTCATAGTTCGCTCTCGCTCTAAATGGATCTATGTAACAAGTGTAATGCCGAAATCGTCGGCGAGGAGATTCTTAAATGCGTTATCTGCGCTCTTAATTTCCACGCAGAATGCAAACCGGAAAATGCGTCTACTACAGTATCAGGTGCATTTGTATGCTGTATAAATGCACCTGCCGCTAAGAGCAAAAAAAGGAAGCTGAATACGACTTTGCTTGCCCCGCCTCGTTTGCTCCGCTCAAACAGTGCTACCTCTGTCGATTCTGATTCGTCTGAAACGCTCATTATACCTCCTGCGTTACAACTATACTTCGATAGGCAAGACCAATTTAACACGCGGCAGGATGCACGATTTGAGGAACTAAATAGCAAGATGGACAGAATTTTAAAGCTGGAAGAGCGGGTTGATGATATTGATGAGAATCTGAAGGTGCTGCAATCGGAAGTCCAGTCTCTTAAGGTCGATCGTGCTTCGATAGGCTACGATATACGAAACTGCGATCTAGTACTTACTGGGGTACCTGAGAAAATTACAGAGGACTTACGACAAATTACGCTAAAAATAGCTGAATTTTTGAACGTGACGCTGCAGCTAAATGACATCCAAACAGCATATCGCCTAAATAGAGCAAATAGCTCATCTATCTCCGGGCCATCCACTTCGTCTGAGCAAACATTGCCTAGATATCCAGCTATAATGGTTCGGCTTTCTAATCCTGATCTGCGATTTGCATTCATTAAAGGGATGCGAACGAAGAAGATGCTGTTCAGCACCGACATCGATGGCTCATACGTAAAAAATCGTATTTTTGTAAATGAGCACCTACCACCTGCGACTCTAAACTTACTTAAGAAAGCTCGGGCTCTTGTGAAGGGCCATCCGCATAAGTATATCTTTACATACCATGGTATTATTCGTTTTCGACCTACTAGTGGCGCTAACGCGATTGATATTACATGTGAAGCTGATCTTCAGAAGATCCGCGATTGACGTACGGCGGGTAGTACTCTGAGTCTTCGTGATAATAGTGTAGTGGCTGCATCGAATTTTAGAAATAACCAGGCTATTATAAATTTGATTTTTCCAGTATCTTCTAACTCTATTAATCTAAAGGTGTGTCATATAAATGTCCAATCTCTCGGCTCAGCAAATAAAATGCCTCTTTTAAAGTCTTATCTTAATGTCAATTTTTACCATATAACTGGAACGTGCCGTCTTTAACCAACTACTAAGATTCCTAAATCATAACGATTGGTTTGATCCTCACCAATCAGGGTTTCGCAAGGGTTACAGTACACAAACTGCGCTCTTATATGTCTCTGATTTCTGCAGACAAGCCATTGACAACCGCATGATAACCATCATTATTCTCTTCGATTTCAGCCGCGCTTTCGACACAATTAGCCATAGCTTACTTATAGAGAAACTTAATACTGCCAACCTTTCAAAATCGGCCGTCCGTTGGTTCGCATCATATCTCTCTTGTCGATCCCAAGCAGTCACTGGTCCCGACGGTAGTAGATCATCGTGGCTTCCGGTGGGTGCTGGAGTACCTCAAGGTTCGGTTTTAGGACCATTATTGTTTTCCATCTTTATCAACGACCTACCTAAGGTTCTCCAGCACTGTGACCATATGATATTTGCCGACGACACACAAATTTTTCTAAACTGTCGCGTCTCTGAGCTGGATATGGCCATAAATAAATTAACATCTGACGTCACACATTTTTGTCAGTGGGCGAACACTAATGACCTCGCCCTGAACCTTAACAAAACTAAGGCTCTAATAGTCGGTAGCGCTATCTACCTAAACACACTTAATTTTGATTCGATCACTCCTATCGTTATCAACAACACGGAAATACCGTGGGTCAAATCGGTGAGGAACTTAGGTCTCGAGTTTGATGCGACGCTTTCATGGAAGAACCACCTCGTTAAAATGTCTAATAGAGTTTTCTCCACTTTACGCCAGCTACGTAATAACCGGGCTTTACTTCCAACTGACGTTCGGAAAAATCTTGTTTCCTCACTGATTTTACCCTACTTCGACTACTGCTGCGCTGTCTACAATGACATTAATGTCATTCAGAAAATCAAAGTAGAACGTATGTTCAACGCGGGAATTCGCTTTATTTTTGATCTACGGCGCGATGAACATATTACCCCGTTCCGAAATAAACTAAACTGGCTCTCGACCAGATCGCGTCGGCTGTACTTAATAGGGATCCTATAAGATTCTGACCACTGGCGTCCCTCAATATCTGTACGATTGTTACCAGTGGCGCATCGTAACCGCGTCCAGAGCACTCCGACCTGGCTCTATGTTGCAACTTCGTGTACCGACTCATCGATTAGAATCGTATGCAAAATCTTTTATTGTCACTTCCACGCGGCTATGGAATGATCTTCCCGATGATATTCGAAACAGCATTAGTCTGAACTCGTTTAAATTTAAATTAAAAAATTATTTATTAATCCGGACCGTATCGTGAGCTTATTACCAAATTACTTCGATGAGCGTGTACTGTACAAGAGTATTCACTAGATCAATTGAGTATTTTTCTGTCTGTTAGTTACTAAGTTTGTATTCCTTTTTTTCGCTTTTTTACGCTTAGCTATTGTTAAACTGCGCTTTTCTGTTATAAATCTGTATTGTTTACTATATTTACTCTAGTCTTAAATTTTATTATGTATGCTCTTTTACTGGTTGGCCCAAGAGGTTATTCCTCAAGCCAAAATAAAGCCATTCAGTCAGTCAGTCAGTCAGTCAGTCTCTCTCTCTCTCTCTCTCTCTCTCTCTCTCTCTCTCTCTCTCTCTCCCTCTCTCTCTCTCTCTCTCTCTCTCTCTCTCTCTCTCTCTCTCTCTCTCTCTCTCTCTCTCGTACCTCGTGATCCTGGTTCACTGTAAGCGGTTACACGATAAATTCAAATATTTGTCGTAAGTACACCTAGGCAAGTGTAGTCGTCCAGGTTGTAAAGGAGCCTTCTAGGGCCCTGGGAACGGTACAGCTCCTCTTCTCCAGATGCTGGATAGCCGTAGCGTGTCAGCTCTCCAAAATCTCTCTTTTAAATCAAACAGGAAAATTAAAAAAGCTCAGAAACAGAAATAACTGGTAACTTGCTAACATACTAATAATTCAAGTCTAATTTACTTGTTAACATGAAGAAAATTTTATTCGATTGTAGTTATTCTAAGACATTGGCAAATCAGAGACCATTCGGCAATGAATGGCCTTAGTTGACGATAAATGCATTATACAGAAAAACTAATTTGAACCAGACGGTGGCAATTGCTTTTGCACTACATTAATAGATAAGGGTAGCGTAACAACACCTGTTACTCGAGGTGGCTTTTCATCGGCAACCCGGACCTTCTCTTTACAGGATATTATTGGCTTGCCTCGAGCAGTACACTGGACACCGTCCGGCCCATGACAGTCCTCGCTGCTCCTGGATCGAACAAAGCTTTTAGGCGAATCCCGCTTCTTCGATTGTAAACCAGCATCCTAGAAATCTTCTAACTTAATTAGTATTTACCGACGTTTGATTGTTTTCTTCCATAAAGGCAATATGTAATGAAATGCCCAACCTGTAAAGGCAAGCCGTAATAAGGTACCTAGCCATTAAAGGCAAGATGTAAAAAAATATCCAGCCAATAAAAGGCAAGATATAAAGAAATACCCAGCCAATAAAGGCAAGATGTAATGAAATACCTAGTCAATAAAAGGAAAGTGTAATGAATTGTCTAGCCAATAAAGGCAAGATGTAATGAAATAACCTGCCAATAAAGGCCAAGTGTACTGAATAATCCAGACAATAAGGGCAAGATGTAATGAAGTGCCCAACCAGTAAAGGCAAGACGTAATGTGGTATCCAGCCAACAAAGACAAGATGTAATGAGGTACCCAGCCATTAAAGGCAAGAAGTAATGACATACCCAGCCAATAAAGGCAATATTTAATGAAATGCCCAACCAGTAAAGGCAAGACGTAACGAGGTACCCTGTCAATATAGACAAGATGTAATGAAATACCCAGCCAATAAAGGCCAAGTGTAAGGAAAAATCTATAATTTCACAGAATAATTTCAAAAATACAGGTAAGAAATATTTTTTCAACCTACACCTAAGTGACTCTTCTATGCTCCCTTGTAATTCAAAACGTGTTTTTAAAAATTCTGTGAAATCATCGGAATTTTTGATCTCAGAGGATTTGCACATTAGCCAGGTCTTCATTTGTGACTTACATTTTTAATTATAAAGGAAGATTCTGATAAATCTTATAGGTACTCCAAGGTTCGTTTTATATTCGTGACAATTACTTCGTAAACATATTTATTTAAAGGAAGTTAATAAGTACTCAATAAGAAAATTACTTTGTATATTCATCTATTGAAAGTTTAAATAAAAATAAATACCGGCTTCGGAAGAGGTGCGACCCCCGATCGCATATTATTCAATCTCGAGACATATTACTCGACTACATAAAGGAATGCGTGATTATATTACCTGGATTACTTTCATCAACTTATTCTCTTTTAATATGACAATTACTGGAAGTATTTATTAATGTTCATTTATCAATGACCACAGATTTCTTAATTTAAAACATGCATTTTCATTTTAAGTTTTTATTTTCAATAATTCAATGACACAGCGTTGTTTATTTTTTTTCCTTTTTGGCTGAAGTTTATATTACTTGATGCGTTGAATATCGCGAATAAAATAATCAAGGTAGATACGGATCTTTACTGTTTCAGAAACAACGTGGACGAAGTAAGCGAGATGTTTTAAATAAATACACCTTTTCGTAGCAACAACGTGTACTACTACGATGCACTTTTTTTTATAATTATGATTGCAATGATCAGAATGTTATGGTTGTCAAGGAATCATTAATACTACTCTTACGTATTCAATCGAAAGTCAAAATTCAACAATGGTATTCATTATCTGTGATCGTTTTTCATGTTTTAGGAAGATAGATAATAGAAAACAAAGAAAGAAAAATTGGAATGTTAAATACTGAAGGACTAAAGAAGTGAAAGCTCCATTTGCTAACGAGGTTTATATAATTCCTTATTTAACATAGTCATGTTCTTAGGCTTATATTATATCCCACTATTTAAGATAGTGATTATTATGAATATTTATCTTTTAATTGTTTTACTAAGTGTATTCATTCTTTAAAATTAAGTTCATGGAAATACAATTTCTTATCCTTCATGTATATATGGTACATTGTAATTTCTTTCTTCACATTTACATTCTCTTCATTCTACAGTAATACTTTCGATCTAACCTGAAATGGAATTATTTGTGTAAATTTCTTTATTAACAAGTATAGTTTCAATATGTCTCGATCTATTTTAAAAACAGTAATTTTCATATTAAAGGATAATAATTTGATCAACCAAATTGATGTCATGTATGCACATATTCATTTATGTAGACAAGTATAGTACCTCTCGAGATTGAAGAGCATGCGATCCGGAGTTGATTCCCTTCCGCAGCGGGAATTTATTTTTATTTACAGTTTCCATATATGATGATATAAAGTTATTTTATTCGGTAGTACTTATTAAGTTCCTAAAATTTCTTTGCTTATGAATAAAATGTTACAAATATAATAAATCATCGAATCGACGCTATTACAATTTATTTATAACAATGAAAAACTCCTTCTGTCTAAAATTTCTCAATAGGATATTATGTCATATATAAAGAGGTATTCTATAATCTATTTTGATAAACCTGCGGATTTGCAAAGTGTATTTTTTAGAATTTTTAGAATATCATACGCAACAGCCGGTAATTAGCCGTAGTGATCTTAACCGCATTACTGGTAGTAAAAAAAAATTGGCTTCAAAGGCGTATAACTTATTGTCGCCATATTGATTTTTGAAAATGTGATATCACATTCGTATTTAGCGACTTAAAAACCTATAGTATACCAAATTTCATATAAATTCATTGAAAACTGTAGACGTTATTGTATGTGAAACATCACCAGTCGTGACACTTTTTTGTACATACGGGCATATCCCTAAAACTTTTAACATTTCACTGCAGACAAAAATAAAAATAAATTTGCCATGCACGCTATCTAGACTTACTTTTTTATGTTTTTACACCTATAAAAAGTAAGAAAAATTCTGCGCTACTCATTTTTGTGAATACTTATTTGCTTACAAAGTTAAAATGGTGCTTTAAGAAAATCAGCTCTTCTACAGAAAAAAAAAAGACTCCGAAAAAGTTTTCGAAAAGATTAGCATCTGAAGGTCCAATATACCGTTAAAGCATGCTTTTTAATATTTTATTTGATATATTATATTAAACGCTCAGACCCGTGTTTTTCTATTTTTATCTTATAATCCATAAAATATTTTTCAGCCAATTATCCAAAACCCTGACGGTAGGTTCCCCTTATCAGCGTAAGTGTCCAGTAGAGTCCCGTTATATTTACCTGCTCGGTTCCTCACATTTCCCTCCCGTCTCGTTATATTTACTAAAAGAATCGGATCGTCGCTTCTCCCACTCCCGACAATCGCTTTATGTTTGTGACGTCACAGCAGACCCTTCCTGAGGCCCTAGCGCGCAAGGTGGGGGAAAAAGAGAACGGAACCAGGCAAATATGCCTAGGGGTAAATTTAGCGAGACGCAACTATACCGGGACTCTACTGTATAATTTTTAATGAATGTCAACATTAACTTTCAATAAAAAGACTTACTAATAAATTTATAATTCAACAAAACCTTTATATCAGATCGGGAGACTAATGCGCATAATTGACATCACAGGAGTGTATAATAAACAGAAGATAGAAGTGCATTGAACTATGAATCATTAACAATGAAAATGTTTGCTGGTTGTATTTCCAGTTTATATTTATATTGATATTTATATTTATATATACTGTTGTTTTCACACAAACCTATAATATACAATAATTCGTGTAATGAGTAGGACTATATTGCGTAAAGGCGATTTGATATGAATATATCACTATTATAAACCTAAGAAGTCAACATCACTGTTTAAAATCATAAATATGATGATGAATATCAGCATGGAAGAAGTTGCTTACATAATGTTTGAAATGTAAATTGCCAGGAGCAATAGTTACCGAAACATACTAAAGTGTGCCAGATCGAAAGGTCATTTTTTAAACGAGTGGCGCTTTAAATTCCAAAATTCAAAGTGTTATACAACATTTTCCCGAAGAGGCCCGCTCAAATACTGAGCTCCGTTTTGTAGAGCTTTTCTTGTAGAATAAGACCAGCTTTCGGTAGTTTAGCAAAAGCAAAACTTAAATAAATTATAGCACAAACATACATAAATGTTCTATTTTCGAATAAATCATTTTGCATAGTTTAGTGCATTTTATCTCTTTCCTATTTATCGGCACGCAACAGTACTGAGTGATCCTGTATTATTTAGACAGTAGGAAAGTTGTAAAAAAATGTTCAGGTCATTATTCAATGGATTAAAAGAGTTATAGCAGTTTAATTGAAAACAAATTTGATATCTTGAATACTATAGCAGTAATATTTGAGGGATTTGGACATTTTTGTATGTTTAAATGATATAAAACCGACTTTAAAGTGTCGTGATCCCCTAATTAAACATACTTTCTGATATTCTATGCTAGTATTATATGAAATGTATCGTGGGAAAGGTCTTGAACCACTCTCCCTCGCGAAAGTTAAAAGTTCAAGGGATGTGCCCATATACAGGGTGGCCGATTTATCTGAAGACATAGAAATATCTCGAGAACTATGCACAGAATAAAAAAAGGTGTGGGATGAAAGTTGTTCGACATGAAGGGGAGCATCCAGTGATAAATTAATTGCCCCCTCTCCCACTCCCTAGGGGTGGAGTGGGGGAAAAACAATAAAACTTAAATAGGAACCCCCATTTTTTATTGCGAAGTTACGGCCTGCACAAAAATTTTTTGTTTGCAAAGAAAAAAATACGTATCTCTCTATTTACTCAAAAGAACAATAAAAATCGTATAAAACATGATTTTGAATTTTAAATTTATTTTCATTGCATGATTTGGAATGGAATATTGGTCACCTACAAATTCGTTTTCTAAATCTTTATGTATTTACGGTGTTATAGAATATATTCTCTATATAAATAATTTCCATTTAAAAACCATTTTAATTACATTAAAAAGTGTTAATTAAGGCGCATGCCTACCACAGCACAGATAGCGCCAAACTAACTATAAAAA
This sequence comes from Trichopria drosophilae, assembly GCA_030407085.1. Classification (NCBI taxonomy): domain Eukaryota; kingdom Metazoa; phylum Arthropoda; class Insecta; order Hymenoptera; family Diapriidae; genus Trichopria; species Trichopria drosophilae. The sequence continues at coordinate 114,724,980 of CM059583.1, forward strand.
ATAAGATATATGATAAAAATTAAATATCCCTGTAGTTTGGTTTTTAAAAAATACTTGTTTATAACAATTTGTTATCAACAATTTTGTCAAAAGTGGGTATAGGGGAAATCTGGCTGCGCCCATCGATTTTACGGGAAAAATGCTAACCATTGGAAGTACGATATGTCAAAAATAAAATACCCATTTTTTTTGTTTATAAAAAATAATTGTTTATAACAATTTATTGATCAAGAATATACAGAAATTCTATACTTATCTGTAGTAATGTGGATTTACATTGTTTTCCATTGTCAACTGTCGATAAATATTTAGAAAAATTACAGTACTTTGTTGATAAAGCCCGGATTATTATGGCGCCGAGTTGTAGCGGTCCAAGCATCGCGTTAAAGCAGCACTATAGTTCCGGTGGGGGGAGCGGTGGCATTCTCTTCCAGTGCGAGCCACTTGGCCGCGCTATGTGGAGGGGACCCGGTTCACTCGCGAGCCCAGGAGGGACAAGGTCACCGTGATGCGAGCTGCAGGGGAGCGGGGCAGGGCTCCGGAGTCCATAGGACCCATCCTCTACGGGTCTAACGCACCCGCATGTCCCGAGTTGGGTGACCAGTCCCGCGCCGGCAAGGGCGCAAACTGGTAGTGGGCCAAATCGACCCACGCAGGTCCGACCGTTCGGTACCGACGATGAACGGTATCGCGGGAGCCGGCAACCTGAGGGCAGGGTAATCCATCGGCTGCTTAACCCGATAACCCCCAAGACGACATAAAATGTCGATGTTTTTTATCTCATTTCATTTCATACAAAACGGTAATGCATTTTTCTAAGCATCCATTTTTTTCAAAATGGCCGCCTGAATACAAAAAAAAACTTGAAAAAGTCTACTATTTCGAAATAAATTCACAATTTTTTATATGAAGACGTTATGGAATCGGGACGTACGTTTGGATCGGGTGGCATAATGACTTATACTAAAAGATTATTATAGTCGTGATTGAGAACTCAAAATGGCGGCTTCAAAATGGCGTCATTTTCACGAAAATTTTAACTTTTTGAATGTATAATTCATGTAAACGGATATATTTCACTACAACATGTCAGAACCAGAGTTTTTGAGTATGTTGATTTCAAATCTATTGGCCGCTGATGAAAATTCAAAACGGCGGATCCATTATGGCGGACAAAAAATTTAAAATTGCTCGGATTTGTTTGAAGCTTGCTACTCCGGGGTTTTCGGGTCGCTGATTACGAATCCGACTTTAGATTTTCAAAATTCAAAATGGCGGATGCAATATGGCCGACATAAATTTAAAATTTCGGTGATCGGGTAAAAGACCGATGAATGGGCGAGGGTTTGTAAAAGTACTCCGGGATTCCGCTTTCCAATTTTTTTTTGTAAATATTCGCAAAACAATTCTTGAAAAAATACATTTTTCAGTCAATGCAAAATTTTGTGCTTCGTAAATGGTATTTCTCAACAGAACACGTACTTCTACACCTTGTGTCTGTTTTGTGAGATTTCACGGGTGGTTTTTTTTTCATTCAGTAATTATTCGCTTACTTTCATATTCACTATCGTGAACAATGTTCCATAAAATATATACGAATTTCTGAGAGTCGCTTTAATAATTTTTAATTAATTTAATAATTTAATTCTTACATACATTATCCACGTTCATATTTTTGGTCTAATACTCGGCCAGACTCGATTACACTTAAAATCGTGCATATCGATTCCACCCATATATGGGTGTACACACGGAATGGCATTAGGAAATTTCAATGTTGGAAAATTGGTATTTTTTGTTTTGCATATTTTGAGTATCGATGTAATGGGACTAATGGTGTACACTAATTGCCAATGACAGCATGATACCTGTTTTGAATCTAAACGGATAATGTAATTAATACCTGATTTTTCATCATGATGCGCAAAGTATGTCTCTCGATCTGCAGTTTTATTAATGTTGTGTCACTTCTTTTGGAACTCGATCTTGTCGAATTGTTCCTGTTGCTTGTAACCCATTCTTTTTTATGTGAAGCAGTAAATCCGTACTCGAACAAAAATTATCAAAGTATAAGTGATACTTAGACAGCTTGGTGTTCGAAACGTTTAAAAGTAATTGTTTTGCCATTTTCATTACGACTTTTGATCCTAGTGCACTCGATTTTAGTTTTTCGCCTGGTTCGTGGTCTTTTCAGCAATAAATATACAAGTCGAGGATGAAACGAAGAACGGTTCATAAGGCCCAAGTTTTTATTCCAAACATTGTCGGTTTATTTCGAATAAAATGCTTCAATGATGTCCGGCCAAAAAATTTTACCATCATCTCATCGACAGCGTGGGTGGTTTCAAAAAATCCGAATTGTAAGATATTTTCCCTAAATTAGTTTACAATGCTGCGAACTCTCCAAGCCAAGCAAGTTGAAAGTATTATTATTCCGTTAAAAATATCAAAATCATTTATACTCATGTCAAGACCGTTTTCGCTGGTTGAATTTATTATTTAATCTTTAATTGATTTAGAAAAAAATAATTCGAATTACTGAACCGGGCACATTCTCGAATTTGTGCTTTCATTTTTTCCGTTATTAGTATTCAATCTTCTAACTCATTACAATAACATTCCTCCGCTTCTTACCATTCATAAACATAATCGCTTTCTATTTTTTTTTTATTTGCATTATAATTGGCATAAACATTTCGAGAAGACATATTTGGTCTAAAATTGTTATCAGAATCATTAGAATCGCAACCATCCAATTCGTAGTCATCCAAATCATTTTCTGAATCTGATGCCCTGAGTCATTTGGATTGGGAATAAAAAAAAATCGTTAAAATCCATCTCTTCGTAGTTATTGCGTGAAGAATATTTAGAGAGTTCAACATTAGACGCTGAAGTCGTTCGTCATAGCATTATTACGCTTATAACGGCAAATATTTAATAACAGTAATTTTCTATTTTTTACGCTCACAATAAGTGTTGCTCGCAGATAATCGCAGTTTAATAAGCCTTCAAATAAACTTCTACTACAATCGAAAACATATCGGAGCGTCACCTTGGCGCATCCTACGCCTTGGGAAGAACGGAATTCTTCTTGCGGGAAACCGGGAAAACACCGTATGTAGCTGCAGGCCTAGCAGACGTTTGGCGAAACACGAGTTAACGCTGTGTATAACGCCTATTGAAGGTCCATATTTACTGTCGACTTTCGCGTTGGTGAGAGTCAGCAATGTTGACAATACTCGCGGCAAACGGATGGTCACCAAAATATTTATCTTCTATTCTTTTTTTCTTTTAATTCATTACTTATTTATTTTCAATCGTACCATTATATTATGACAAGAAATATATCATTACAATTTTGTTATCTAAAATGTTGATATTCGACATCAGATTCGCGATCATATACCTCAAAAATCTCCACACTAATTTTCTTAAAAATAGATGGAAATTTCAAATTTATGTCGACCATATTGGATCTGCCATTTTGTATATTGAAAATTTGACTATAGATTCGTAATCGGAGATCTGAAAACACCCCATACACCGATTTTTTTTGAAAATAGATAGAAATTTTAAATTTATGTCGGTCATATGCGATCTGCCATTTTGAATTTTGAAAATCAAAGGTCGAATTCATAATCGGCGACCTCGAAAACCACCGAGTAACAAGTTTCAAGCAAATCCGACCAATTTTCAATTTTTTGTTCGCCATATTGTATACGCCGTTATTAATTTTGAACATCGGCCAATTCAAATCTGGAAACTCAAAAACCCTGGATCTGACATCTTCCAGTTAAATATCTACGTTTAGATGAATTATACATTCAAGTTAAAATTTTCGTGAAAATGACGCCATTTTGAAGCTGAACAATTTATTAGTTCCTAATTTTTTGTGCCTGTATACGTTTGCGTAATTTAACTGTGAGGGACAAACGAACAAGGAAGTTTACGAGGAGAAAGTTTCTGTGCATAAAGTACAGCGAAAAAGATTTTTAAAGTGTACAAAATTGACTCTAAGATTTAACAAACAAAACTTAATAGTCTTCATCAGGTAAAAAAATGACACGAGAAACAAACATCTTGTAACGTTCTTGTATTTTTATCGTTAAAAATACTTGTATTGTTAAAAATTATCTTTCTGAAATTCGGAATAACAAGTGTCCTCTTATTTTCTTTGAAGAATGTCATATTCAATCGCCAGCTAGATCTAAAATTTGCTCCTCTCCGCCCTGCTTGATCTGAAATGGATTAGATCTCAATAATATGAACTTCAAAACAATGCGAACATTTTAGTTTGAAGCACAATGCTATACATCCTTTTGTAATTACGCCAACATTGACAATTAATATTTTCAATATTTGATACATTTGTATTAAATATACTTAGCAGCGAAGGTAAACTCTAAAATAGAGGTTTTAAAGAGTTGTCAGATGAATGAACTTCAAAGGACCCCGCAGGAAATCATAGGGAAATGGCTCTCAGTCGAATGTCCTGAAATTGGGGCAAATGATAGTTCATATAATGTAGATCAAAAGTGTCCATAGGCCCGAAGTAAATAGATGGCTAGTTTTTGAGTTACAGCCACTTGAAACAACCAATTTTCGCAAATTTCAGAATGGTGATCCTCGACTCTTCGGTCGAGCGCACCTTATTCTCAGTGAAGTATGGTCAAGGATATATATAAGATATATAATCTGTCATTATATGTAATCTATATACAACTGTTCTAAGTTATATATAGTTACATACAATTGATATATATATAATTGGTATATAATTACATAATAATTAGTATGTTAATAAAATATACAGACTTTTATTTACCTATTGTTACAACTATACGCTAAAATTGTATATAACTATATATAACTTAAAACAGTTGTATATAGATTACATATAATGACAGATTATACAGGGTGTACGAAAAGTCCCGGGACGGTTGAATAACTTTCGAAAGAATAAAAATTTCAAAAATCGCCGAAACACGTGATTCGATTTTTCAAACAAGCTATCTTTTGAGGGGGGGTTTCGGCCCCCCAACCTCAAGGGGGGCGGGGGGCACGAGGGGGGCCAAAAATCTTAAATGGCAACATGGTTTGAGTGGGGGCTCATTTGAAAGGTATTTTCGAGATGAAATCAGATCACTGGTCATAGAGGGCGCTGCGATCATTTTTCGCAGATATTTTTGACTTTTTTCAGATCTTAGACGTACTAACGTTTGAAAAAATGAAAATTTCGAAGTCGCCGAATCGTGTAATTCAATATTCTTAAAAAACTTAAAAAACTTAAAAAACTTAAAAAACTTAAAAAACTTAAAATCGTGTAAAACAATATTCTTAAACGGGTGTCAACCCGTTTCTGAACGTTACATTGAAAAGCTCTTTTACTTGTATCTCTCCGAAAAATGATCGCAGCGCCCTCTATGACCAGTGATCTGAATTCGTCTCGAAAATACCTTTCAAATGAGCCCCCACTCAAACCATGTTGCCATTTAAGATTTTTGGCCCCTCTCGTGCCCCCCGCCCCCCTTGAGGTTGGGGGGCCGAAACCCCCTCTCAAAAGATTGCTTGTTTGAAAAATCGAATCACGTATTTCGGCGATTTTTGAAATTTTTATTCTTTCGAAAGTTATTCAACCGTCCCGGGACTTTTCGTACACCCTGTATATCTTATACAGGGTGGCCGATTTATCTGAAGACATCGAAATATCTCGAGAACTATGCACAGAATCAAAAAAGTTGTCGGATGAAAGTTGTTCGACACGAAGGGGGGCATCCAGTGATAATTAAATTTACCCCCTCCCCCATCCCCCTGGAGGTGGAGTGGGGGCAAAAACAATAAAACTTAAATTGGAACCCCCATTTTTTATTGCAGATTTGGATTCTCCGGAAAAAAGTACACGAATTTGACCTAGGAGCTATTGCATTTTGGTTCACAGGTGGCGCTGTAATCGATAAAAATCCAAATTTATCCGAAGACATTGAAATACCTCGAGAACTATGCACAGATTAAAAAAAGTTGTCGGATGAAAGTTGTTCGACACGAAGGGGGGCATCCAGTGATAATGAAATTTACCCCCTCCCCCATCCCCTGGGGGTTAAGTGTGGGCAAAAACAATAAAACTTAAATAGGAACCCCCAGTTTTTATTGCAGATTTGGATTCTCCGGAAAAAAGTACACCAATTTGACCTAGGAGCTATTGCATTTTGGTTCACAGGTGGCGCTGTAATCGATAAAAATCCAAATTTATCTGAAGACATTGAAATACCTCGAGAACTATGCACAGAATCAAAAAAGTTGTCGGATGAAAGTTGTTCGACACGAAGGGGGGCATCCAGTGATAATTAAATTTACCCCCACCCCCACCCTCTGGAGGTGGAGTGGGGGCAAAAAGAATAAAACTTAAATAGGAACCCCCAGTTTTTATTGCAGATTTGGATTCTCCAATATTGACAATTTTCGCCCGCGTAGCGGATATGAAATACGGTCATTCTAACAATGCCGGGAAAAAATACATTTAGCGTTACCCAGGAACAACGACGTGGACGTAGTATTTTTCTGTTCCCTTTGGGGTGCTTGTTTTACGTGAGTCCCCTTGCCTCTCACTGTATCACTGTTCACTTACTTGAGTAAGTGTTCGAAATGTTGACCTTCCACTTCAACGCATTCATTTATTCTTTCTTCAAATGACTTTATATATGATAGAATCATATCTGCAGAAATTTCTGCGCAAGCAGTTCTTATGCGTTCCACCATGTTTTCACGAGTCGTTGGTACTTGTTCATAAACCTTACCTTTTAGGTAACCCCATAGGAAGAAATCCAGAGATGTTAGATCAGGTGACCTCGCAGGCCAATTAATGGGGCCACCTCTACCAATCCACCTACCATTGTAATCACGGTCTAGTATTTCCCTTGCTACTCTTGAAAAATGTGCTGGGCAACCATCATGCTGAAACCACATTGTCCGTCGGATGTCCATAGCAACATCCTCAAGTAGTAATGGTACTTCTTGTTCTAGGAAATCTCGATATTTTGTTCCATTCAAATTACCTTCAATGAAATAATGACCAATGAGTTTATTTCCTATGATTCCACACCAAACGTTCACCGACCAAGGACGTTGATGATTAACTTGTCGTAACCAATGGGGATTTTCTACGCTCCAATAATGCATATTATGCCTATTGACGCCACCATGGTTCGTGAATGTAGATTCATCTGAAAATAATACATTAGCAAAGAAATTGTGGTTCGTTTGCATTTTTTTAAATGACCATTCACAAAACACCACGCGGTTATGAAAATCATCGCCATCTAGTTCCTGGTGCAGTGAAATGTGATATGGGTGAAACTTATGACGATGCAATATTCTTTGAATACTGTCTCTGGAAATGCCGGAATCGCGATGTAATTGTCGTGTGCTTACATGTGGATTTTGGTGAATAGCTGCTAGTACAGCTACTTCGTTAGCTTCTCCTGTAACTGTTAATCTTCGCTTCCTTTTTTTCATTTGTACGCTGCCATCAGAGTGAAAGGCATTCACAACTTTGTAAAAAAAAGAACGCGAGCGAGCATTATCTGGAAAACGCTCAGCATACAACGCAACAGCATCGTCAATATTCCTCTTACATTCACCATAAATAAGAATCATTTCGATTTTTTCGGGAACTGTAGCAGGATTCATTTTCAACTTGCAATTCGATTTAAGCAATGAAGGGTAGACAAAAAATAGTCACGTAAACGGAAAGTTGTTATTCGAAAAGCAAAGTGACCTCCGACCGAATTACTACCAATACAATGGACTTAAAAAACAGTCTTACACTGAGAGACCGTGAATACTAAATTTTAATATGGGGATTAGAAAGTCGCGATATCCATTTACTTCCCTTCAGGAAAGTAGAGAGAAATGTAGGTGAACTGGTTACGTGTGACTCAACTTATGTATAAAATGATATGCTACTTTATTATACTTTATTATGTCGCCCTCTAGCGTTATGTAACAGAACCGGCGCCGGTGATGGCCGAAATGCAAGCGATGTACATGTATGAAACCACGTGAGTTCTCTCGGGGTCCGGTAGATGGCGACGAAATCCCCAAATGAAGTAAGAGTTTCGTTTTGTTTAATAGAAGCTGGTTTGACCGTCAATGCTCAGCTTATTTATTCCCATTTCGGAAAAAATATACAGAGAGAGAATGAATGAGCTGAGTGAAGGGACATGACGCGTTTTTGAATGGATTGCGTGATGTCGTCTTTTTGTTTATTAAATAATAAATTTAAAACCTAAAATGTAATTTTATTGAAGGTAGAAAACTTATTTATAAAATTGCTTCCATATTGTATGCACAATTTTTATCTAATCAGTTTTGATTTTTAATATGAAGAATATCAATTATTCATAATCTTAATTTTTCGAATGGACATTATTAAAATTTCATATTCAGAATAACAATTTTCGCAATTGATATTACTAAATTCTAATATTAAAAATTCTAATATTAGAATTTTTAATATTAAATTTTCATAAAGGGATCAAATTGTCCCTATTTGCCCCCTGGATGCCCCCCTTCGTGTCGAACAACTTTCATCCGACAACTTTTTTGATTCTGTGCATAGTTCTCGAGGTATTTCAATGTCTTCAGATAAATTTGAATTTTTATCGATTACAGCGCCACCTATGAACCAAAATGCAATAGCTCCTAGGTCAAATTGGTGTACTTTTTTCCGGAGAATCCAAATCTGCAATAAAAACTGAGGGTTCCTATTTAAGTTTTATTGTTTTTGCCCCCACTCCACCCCCAGGGGATGGAGTTATTAATTGAAATTAAAAAAATCCAAAGTAATGAAATGTCTACGAATTTAAAATGAATATTCACGAACTTATCTGTATAATAGCATACACGACGTTGGTCCTGCACTCGCCAATCATGGGGTCTAGACACACTCCGTGAATTTTGAATTATGCATTCCTTCCAGCAAAAGGGGGTATAATCTCGCGTATTCAAAAAGGCTTGAAATAATCGTTAGATTTTTTAAATAAATGATCTACTGTAATATTTTTCGATTTCACGTCCGTAGAGGCTCAGTACGTGAATTTTTAAGTTTACATTTCTCCTAGCAGATAAGATTTATAATCTTGCATGTTCAAAATCTTTTATGTGAAAAATATAATGAATACTTGGAGCCGTTTCGAACACGCGAGATTGTACCCTCTTCTGCTAAAAGAAATGCAAAATTCAAAATCTACATACTGAGCCTCTAAGGGCGTCAAAGCGAAAAATATTGCCGTAGATCAGTCATTTAAAAATGTAACGAATATTTGAACCATTTTCGAACACTCGAGATTATACATCCTTCTGCTAGGAGAAATGCAAACTTAAAAATTCAAATACTGAGACTTTAGGGGTGTGATATCGAAAAATATCACAGTTGATCATTTATACATGAAAAATTTAATATTAATAATTTAAGACAAGAGGCCGGTTATTAAAAACAAGAAAAATATTATACTCTGTTTCTTTTCAAATGTCCACATTTCAAAGTAATTTTTGACTTTTTTACGTTTTCCAATATTATTATTTTATTGCAACATTTCAAATTACGCGACTTCATTCTTTTTTCAATTCTTAAAACCTTGATTTCCGAGTTCACCTATATTGCTAAGTATATTTCATAGAAATAATGAAATATTGAAAATATTAATTGTCAATTTTCTGTTATTTCAGTTGTCCATCATATTCTTAAACTGAAATGTCAATTAATTGTCAATGTATGCGCAATAACAAAAACATGTACATTGGAGCATTCTTCTTCAAACTAAAATGTCATAGGCCATTGAATGTTTCTCTTTAAACAATGTAATAGGATATGTATTCATTAATAATTTTGTGAACACTCAAATCAGATGTTCAAAATTATGAATGAATTGAAAATTTCAAAAAATAGTAGGCATAAATCTCGCATGATAAGGAACGTTCAAAATACGATTCCTAATCAGTAATGCCTTATGAATTTAAAAAAAATAAATCACAATACACATGAATCATGAATTCATGTAATAATAGTCAAAATGAAAAAATGAATTATGAACTCAAGTAAGAGATAGTCATTATAAAAAAACGTCGTGAAAAATAAATTATGAATTAAAGTCTTTTTAAATTCATAATTCATTATTGATTTTGAATTGTATTTTGAATATTCCTTGTCCTGCCTGAAATGATTCTTTTTTTTTAATATTTCGGATCCATGAATAGTTTTTGAATTTCTGTATTCAGTCAAAATATATGAAATGGCCCCTTATTTCACCAACTTTCATGAAATCAATGTATTATCTTATAGTGTGAGGTATTATAAAAGAGATCCCAAAAGGATTTTGAACAATTTATTAAATTAAAAAAGTTATAAACAATTTAAGTTTTATGCATTATATTTTTAAAAAATTCGCAGTTGTAAGGGATTATATAAAAAACGTATATAAATACCGGGATTTTATCAAAAAATGTTTTTACTTTCAAGTACTAAATAGCAATTTAAAAATTTTCATTTTTTAATGCAAAATTCTACAGTTTTTTATAAACAAATAGAGATATTTTATTATTCCAAATCGCAAAATACATTATTTCTTTTACATTTCATTTAGTCATACATTCAAGATGAAGTACGAAGAAAAAAATTTTGGTAATCTCTATTAACGAGAAAATGACAGGGGTTTTTGTTGCGCGCAACGCGGCTGCATAGTCTGTACCGCGCCGCTCCACGCAGCTCGCCTAGCGGCTCTACCACGTTCTTTGGAAAAGTAAAAAATAACTTAAAATACATATTGTACAATAAATATCTTTATTTTTTAACTTCTTTGATTTTTAAACGTTGTTAACAATCACAAGATTATCATTAGAGAACATTTTACATTCAACTTTATTAGATGACGAAGTAGTAGAAAAAAAATGAAATTGCCTTGTATTTTTAATGGTTTGTGCTTTTGAAAACCGAGATTTTAATGATTTGTCATGAGCCGCATGTTCTTCATTCGTACAGAAAGAAAAATTAATATTTTTAAAAAATGATTTTGCCCAAACACTTTTTCTGGCGTAGAAAGTGGATCTTCACATCTTTGTAAAGAGGCTTTATATGCTAGGCGTTTAACCGTGCCCCCCAGGCCATCGCAAGCTCCTTTCCCATGCGACGTTGCAAAAAAGTTCCATTCTGCTTGTACCTTATGATCTTTGATATAATTAGCCAAATTTGCTATGTTAAATCTATTTTTATACTGAGATGCAGCATCGTCTGAGAAATAATAAATCTTTTTTACATTGTCTTCTCCAAAAAAAACTTTTCAAATGATTAATCATTTTTCTGTTAAATAAATTTACAGCACTGGCATCATGAAGAAATTTTTCCGATATCGTTACATAATTTAAGTGTTTTATTTTATTATTTTCTTTGTAATATATCAAGTGTGGATGAACGGTTACTTGAAAAGATGGCCAGTGGTAAGACTGAATGGCATTTTGTACGCGACACGTATAATTTTCTGCAAAGTCCAAACATACGACAAATTCTCCATCACACAAGTTAGCATTTCGGAAATTAAAATAAGCTGCTCGACTTTCGGCAAGAAAATCGTGTTTTAAAAGAAGTGAATAATCGGCGCATAAATTTTCCAAGAACTCTGTAACAGTCTCCATTTTGTTCACAATTTCACACCTGAATAATTGGAAAATAAAAATGAAAGAAATGAATAAAAAACATAAATATAATTAAATAAATATAATAATATAATTACACGGTGTTTTTATGTAGAAGTATATATAATAAAGATATTAATAAGGGTTCGGCTTTGTCCTACAAAGTTGGTTGCTGTTAGTTTTCCTCGACGTTTCGAACGACTTGCGTTCATTTTCAACAGGTTACTGCGGAGCGTCCTGTTGTGTTGCCGCTTTTTATATGTTTCCTGTTTTCCTATGGTGGGGAGGTTCCTGACCGTTTCATTTGTGTAATGATGCGTTCATATGCGGTGTGTAAACTTTGGGTATCATCAATTTTGTTGAGTGGGGCTTTTCGTAATTTGATGTTAATCATTTCCGATATACAGTAGTACCCCTCCTAAGTTGTACAGTCGGTTCTTTCAAAATGGCCGCGCCCCCGCCAAACTTATACCCCCTGCCTTCTCCCACTTCCGTATTTTCTGTTACGTACGTTGCGAGTGTGTGTGTAACCGAAGCGTTCCGAGGTTTGCCGATCTTTGCCGATTACTCTATATGTCCACATGTTTTAAACATACATAACCTTACATATATATATATATATTGTGGTTATGTGTATGCTGTATCGAACGAGAGTGAACAAAAATTTAAAAAAAAATGGAATACATGTACAACGAGAGAGATATGGATGAAAATAATGAAAATGAGGAAGCAGGACTTAGTTCGTCTGCATCGACCGCATCCAACCAAAAAAGCAAAGTAAGTCAACATAACCCAACCTAATTTTTTATAGAATTTTTTTTTCGTTTTCTTTAAATGTTTCATTATTAATATTCTTTGTATATTTTTTAGAAGAGAAATCGAGAAACGGAAGTAAAAAGACTTACCTTTGCAGAAAAGGTCAAAATAATTGAACTTTTGGATTCTGGTGTAACGCAGAAGCAGATCGCCCACATGTTTAACCGGTCGCAAGTTGCCATTTCCAAAATTAAAGCCAACAAGGATAAAATATTACGTGAACGGTCTGTGCTGACCGAACGTAATATGAGTTTGGAGCGGAAAAGATTCTCAGACGTCATCGAATCGCAAGTGGAGAAGAATCTGTACGAGTGGTTTGTACAAACGAGAGCAGGGGGTGTGCCTATCTCGGGCAAACTCCTCCAAGAATCTGCTGTCTCGTTTAACGAATTGTGTGGAGGTCCCTCTACATTTGTAGCCAGCAACGGATATCTGCATAGGTTCCAGAAACGACACAGCATACGAAGTATAACGACGCAAGGTGAAAGTTTGTCGGCAGATGCTGATGGTGCTGCTGAATTTAAAGAACTTTTTTTTTCTTTTGTTGGCGATTTCGAGTACAGCAGAGACTGCATTTACAATGCTGATGAGTCGGGTCTAATGTGGAAGGTGCTTCCGAGTACCACACTCGTAGAAAAGGGAGTGACGAGAGCTTCTGGATGGAAGCTGATAAAAGATAGAGTGACCATAATGACTTGTGGAAATGCAAGTGGCACTGAGCGTCAAAAACACCGAGGTGTTTTAAAAATATCAATTTGGCATCTTTACCTGTCATTTATGACAACCAAAGAAGTGCGTGGATGGACAAGCTGATTTTTAGGAAGTGGTACGTTGATGTATTCCTGGATCATATATTTAGGAAGCACCAAGGAAAAAAATGTATTTTGTTATTGGACAACGCTCCGACTCATCCACCAGCGCAAGAACTGAACGAAATAAGTGACATGTGTTCGGTTATATACTTGCCACCTAATGTGACGTCACTCATCCAACCGATGGACCAAGGGGTCATCGAAAAATTGAAAAGGTAAGAATTCATTTAAATTGCTTAATCAGAAATTGAAAAAAGAAATGAAACGAATAAAATATTAAGAGCCGGTTTTACCAACTATAGTTAAAAATTAATCAGTGATTAATGTCAATTTAACCGCTCATGATTGTTCGGTTAAGGCTTTAATCATGGATTCATTATTAATCGGAGTTGGTAAAACCGGCTCTTTTATGAAAAATACAATATTAAAAGATCGAAATTAGTTATCATTAAATATTTATTATTTGCAGATTGTATCGGCAAAATCTGTTGAGAGACCTTCTGCGTTCACAGCATAGGACAAATATACAGCAGTACATTAAAGAGATGGACTTGTACAAGTGCATTATGTTCCTGTCCAAAGCCTGGAATAATGTCACCGAAAGTAATCTCCGAAACGCTTGGAATAAACTCTTCCCTCAAACCGATGATGTCAATCTTGTCGAGGACAACGAAGGTGACATAACAAGTCTTATGCGTCACATTCCTGAATTGCAGGCAGTTACACCGGAGCTTGCTGAAAACTGGTTGGGACACGACAACACCGATCCAGGTTGGGAGTTTTTGACTCACCGGGAGATTGCTTTCGGAAAGCAAATCGAAGAAGAGGAACCCGAAGATGACCAGGAGGAGACAGAAATGGATAACGCCGAAGAAGAAGTGACATCTAATTTGTCAGCCCATGACCATTTTGAACAATTTTATAGATGGGCGCTAGGCAGATGGGATATAACCGACCAACAGCTACAATCGTTTTTTTTTTTATTTACATGTCGTGTACACAACTTGTTCTTTTATTTAACTGAATTCTTTAAATACATGTTTTTTAGCACTATTCGACTATATTTTTAATCATATTTGTCCCTTGTCCTTCAATCTCTTCAGTATCATTGCAGGTTTCTTCGCAGTCGAACATCACCACTAATTTCAATTTCGAACAGCTAAAAATGAAATTAAGTTAATTTAGAAAATGTGTTTTCCTACTCACAAAATTTTTTTGGAATTTTTAAATTGTCGCATAATATAAATAATATATATAAATAAAAAGCTTGAAAAAATTAAGAAATAGTATTTGGTTCAGTAAATGAGAGCAATGATGAGAATGTAAGAAAGAAAACTTTAAAGTAAAATTTATTTACTCATTAAAAAATATTTCTTTACTAATGTTTGACGAGGAATTCAATGGTAATGCGATAAAAATTCTAAAAAATTTATTTGACGAGAAAAACAAATTTTTTTTTACCAAAAAAATGGAATTTTTTAAAATCCATAAATAATTATTTGGAAAATGTGTTTTCCTACTCATCAAATTTTTTTTGAATTTTTAAATTAATTTTGTGAATTTTTTTAATGCGAAAGTAGAATATTTTTTTTTTAATTCTTAAAAATCATTTTAACACAAATAAAATATCATAAAAGATTAGGAAATAGTATTTGCTTCACGAATTTAGAAATATAGCAAAATTAGACCTTCTGAAGCGAAAAAAAGAAATTTCTTTTGAAAAAAGCTATTAAAATTTTAAAAAGTTCCCTTTTTTTGATAAAAAAAAAAATTTTCTATAAACAAGTTTGGTCATGTACTAGAGTTCGGTTGGAAGAACTATACAGTTTGGTCCTCATAGCCGAACGCATTCGATCAGGTCAATAACGACCAAACAGTTTAGCTGCAGTAACCAAATTTTTCTTTGCGTGTGATATATTCATCGAAATAATGTATTTGTTACAATTTTTGCTTCGAATTGTTTCAGTAATGTGGGTTGAGTTATCTGTTCTAAAGTTTATTTACATTGTTTTAATGCAAGTTCAGTGTAAATTTTAAGTTTTGCGATCAGCATAATGCGGTTTCCTGCCTAAGAGTGCTAGTTTCAAAATTAATTCGCTGATAGAATTTTTGACGAACCTACTCCGAAGCCATTACAAGGCTATATGTCAACGTCCCGACAAATTTCTACCAGTTGTTAAAATTAATATAAACTTTTCTTTTGTGGATTTAAAAAGTTGGCAATATAAAAAATTTGCAATTCAAATTTTAAATCCGATTGTTGTTGAAAATAATTATTCTTCCGTTTAACTCTATGTATTTTAAAGTTGCGAACATAATAGAATACTTAAAGTTTTTTGTTAAAGGTTCACTTCGTAGTAAATATTACTAAATGTCATAATAGAACACTTCATTGTACTAAATTTTGAAGGATTTATGTGTTTTTTATGTGTAACTAATTTCCCATTCAGAAATCCTTTTTCTCTTGCATTTACAAATTGCGAATTATGTTCCCTTTTTTTGATAAAAAAAAAATCTTCTATCAATTTTCTATCAAATGAATAAAGAATAAAGATAAAAGTTATAAAGTTACAAAGTTAAAAATAGAAATTTAAAAATCAAAAGTAAACTTAATTCAATTATCAGTTAACGATCTGACAACACAAGTATGTAATACAAACTAAATTAAGTGCATAAATGTCTGAAAAGTGTGAACCGAATAAGCGAGTACATATGATTAAGAGTGAAGAAAAAACAAATATGCGGTTAATGAAAATGAATCAGTCAATGAGAGCGAGGATGATAATGAGTGCGAATAGACAATAGGATGTCTTGGACTTTCATGTCGAACAGCACGGATGACTCCCATATTCAACTGTCGTCTGGGTTCACTGTCATTTGAAAATAATGTATAAGAAACAACCAACATTTCCTACTGAAGAACTTTATCAACTAAGTGGAACTCTTGATGTTCGTAAAACTCATCGCTTAAGAGCAATAGCGTATTATCAATCGCACAAGTTACTAGTGCCTACATCACGACAAAGATCGACAAGACCTGATCTCTTATACATAATACCAGTACATACCTCGTATAAAGAAGAAGACAGCACAAAGAGAATTACACTATCAAGGACCTTTCGCCTTCAACCAACTACCAATGGATCTACGAAAGAAGATCATCGAGAGTCGGAGCCCTTTCTACAGATTTAACAGCCAAATTTCAATCTTTCTTAGTAAACTTTATAAATAACCTTGAGTCTAGGAAACACCTATCAATTCAAATTTTATTTATTTGTTAAAATTATATCTTAATTTATAATATCGTATTTTATTCTAATTCAAATTTATGAAATATTTATATTTAATGTTACATCTATTTACCGACTTAACATCTTTTTCTATCGCACTCACAGACAAGTTCACTTAGAACTTACGTGAGAAATCTGTTTGCAATAATTCAGGTTACATCATAGAAAAAATGAACAGGAAAGAATACTGTAAACACAACATTTTATATACTTTATTGTAAACTGGGATAAATAAATGAAATGAAATAAAATGAAATAAATAATGCAACTCATACGTATATGTACATACATACATACATAATTGACGTTGTACACATATGTCAAAATTCAACATAACCTGCAAATCGAGTCATCCATGGAAGCGCGAGTGTATGTGTCATGCTTCTGTAAGCGTATTCGGGCGGACTGCACCGCCTGCACCGTTTTTGCACCGTTTTTGCACCGTTTTTGCACCGTTTTTGCACCGCTTGGGGAGACTCCACGGAATAATGCTAAACATATATGTAGCGTTTGAGTGTGAGTTGTTTACCGCCCGAAGACGTGCACTGTGACGGTGCAGAAACGAAAACGATGTGATGGGGATGGAGGGGAAGCGTCTGGTATAACTTTGGGTGGGGAAGGCGTATAACTTAGGCGGGGAGTACAACTTAGGCGGGGATAACTTAGGAGGGGTACTACTGTACGTCTATTGTGAAATTTATTTTCGATATCCAGTATTTTTGTGTTATCCCAGTCAAAATTATGTAGTGTTTGGATTCTATGTTCTGTGATTACTGTGTTTGTTTGAGAAGGTCTATTGATATTGCGTTGATGTTCGTTTATTCTAGTTTTTAATGTTCGTTTACTTTCTCCCACATATGATGCATCGCAATCCATACATTTTATGCAATACACGGTGTTGTGTGTATCCATCTTTTGTAATTTGTCTTTACCTTTTTGTATTATTGCGGATAGGTTGTTTCTTAGAGATGGTACGATCTTGATGTTAGTGTTGCGAAAAGAGTTTTCAATTGACTCATATATATGTTTTGTATATGGTATTTGTAAATATTTGAGTTGATTTCTTCTATTTTCTGTGTTAGCCTCTTGTGTTTGTGCATTGTGCATGTGGATTCGTCGTGTAATATATTTGTCAATCATTGACTTCGGGTAATCGTTATCTCGTAAATATTGTTTGATTTTGTGAATATTGTTATTATGGAATTTCTTATCACTTAATTTTAGAGCTCTATCTGTGAGGTTGTAAATACTGGATATTTTTTGTGAGTACGGATGATGTGAATTGTAGTTCAAGATACGGCCCGAGTACGTTGGTTTACAATACCAATCAACCAGTACCAGTATTTACAACCTCACAGATAGAGCTCTAAAATTAAGCGATAAGAAATTCCATACTAACAGATAAGAAAGTTCAAATGCAAAACCTTTTTGCTTCAAAGTTTGTTTTAAACCAAACATTTTTAATTTCACATTCTCGTGAATTTTGCAAACGCACACATTATGCGTGCCGCTTTTTCCAGCCAAAATACATTCCTTTGGTCCTAATTTTGTAAATTTAGACAAGGAGATTTTAACATTTGTATGGGTTGATTTAAACTGATCGTATAAATGTTTAAGACCGCTTAACAATAATCTTTTTTGTTTTAACTGGCGTACGCCATTTTCAACAACCGATATGCAATCTTTAACACCGGGCATTATTCGACTGACGTCATCGGAAAGATAAAAATCATTTACCAAACTAATTGTTGCGTTAGGCAAACGTGTACCACTGTTCTTTGGTTCCAGGCGTGTTGCAGATCCATTTTTCCGCAATTTTCTTGCTTGACGTGACATTCGACGAGAAACATTACAAACTTGCTGAATTTTACGATTGGTCCCATCATCTGGAATCGTTGTTAATAAATGCAGTATTTCTGACCTTTTGGTTTGTTTCGACATTGATATTTTCAAATCTTCGATCCAATTATATTTCGAATTATTATTGGAAGTATCTGTTAGTGTACTTGATATTTTGTCCATTGATTTTTTCAAATTACATTTTTCTTCAACAGACATTCTAGATGTGCGTCTAATTTTAAGTGGAGGTTCTCCAAAGTCCTTGAGTAATTTATTTACTTTTTCAATTTTAATACAATCATCTGCAGCTTTACACTCATGATCTGGATCCAAAAGTATCAATTTGTTTCGAATCAAGAGAATCGGAATCATAATCATCTGATTGCGCATCAACATTGTTGTCACTTTTTTCATTAAAAACTTTTTCTACATTCTCAGTCGGTTTTCCGTACATTAAAGTTTTGCAGCTTTTACAAATATATTTTCCCACAAATTTATGAAACTTTTCACACCATTTATTAGTAATTTCTAGAAACAGTCTTATGATACTCCCTGTTTAAAGGGTTACAACAAAACTTGTACTTCGGCATCACAATGATTTTTCACTTTCTCGAATATCAACTAGTCACTTTGTTAAATTAGTTGCTAATAAAAATAGACTGAACGAAGTAAATGAAACGTACGAAATATAAATATAAATTAATATACCTAATTCCATCAAATATGTGAAAACGTGCACCGACACGTTTCTCCGCGGCGCGGTGCAGGCTACGGAGCTGCGTTTCGTGGAACAAAAGCTCCTGTCATTTTCTCGAAAATAGACATTACCAAAATTTTTTTCTTCGTACTTCATCTTGAATGTATGACTAAATGAAATGTCAAAGACATAATGTATTTTGCGATTTGGAATAATAAAATATCTCTATTTGTTTATAAAAAACTGTAGAATTTTGTATTAAAAAATGAAAATTTTTAAATTGCTATTTAGTACTTGAAAGTAAAAACATTTGTTGATAAAATCCCGGTATTTATATCCGTTTTTAATATAATCTCTTAAAACTACGATTTTTTAAAAAATATGATGCATAAAATTAAATTGCTTTTTTAATTTAATAAATTTTTCAAAATCCTTTTGGGATCTCTTTTATAATAGGTTTAGTGGTTAGCATGCTCGCCTCGTAAACTGAACGTTCCTTAGGTCGTAAGTTCGAATCCTCGTCCGGCAACTTTTTCTGATTATTTCCATTGCGGATAATTCAGGAAACCTTGCTGGGCGAAGGTACGAATTTGGGACTGCTACCGACATCAGTCGGTAGTTATCGACACCGTGAATGGTTTTTCCGTGGTGGACGCTTCTTCAATATTGTCTTGAATGAAAATAAGACAATGTTTGCGATGCGCCTGCTACGGCACAGGCCGCCGTCTAACTGTTGATGGTGTCGATTATGTGTAGTATTTGTGATTGTTACATGTTTGTATCGTCCTGTGTGGGATGATGACTAAGCCTTGCCCGATTAGCCATAAATGGCATAAAGTTGGCAAGTGGCACAAATCAATGGCACAAATCTGACCAATGTATGTATGTATAATACCTCATACTATAAGATAATACATTGATTTTGACCTTTCATGAATGTTGGTGAAATAAGGGGCCATTTCATATATTTTGACTCATTACTAGTCAAATTATGCTCATCTCTGGATAAAAACATTAAAATATTTCAGATAAAATCACGAAACACTACGGAGTATGTCATCTACACTGAGAGAAGTTTGAGACAAATGACATACTGCAAGAGAAAACTGCTATGCGAAACACAGAGGCATCTATCGTTTCGCAAAGTGATACTTATATTGTTTCAGTTTGAGAAGTCTTTTGTCTCAAAATATGACAATATAAGTCATTTTACAGGAGACAGCTGCTATGCGAAACACAGAGACACCTATCGTATCAGAAAGTGAGATTGATTTTCGTTTACATATCCTCGCCTTAATGCAAGAAGGATACATGTGGGTATTTCGCTCCAAAAAGGATACATATGGAAATTTCGTCTCAAAAAGGATACATATGGGAATTTCGTCTCGAAAAGGATCCATGTGGCAATTTCGTTTGAAAAAGGGTCCATATCGTGGCTGTATTTTTCTCCTCCAATTTAAGTTGGCAGCACGCGAACAATAAGATACATGGTCACCTTGATGCAAGAAGGAGCCATCTGGGGATTTCGTAGTTTTTGATCATATTAGTTGACATACGTGCACCAGGTCTTCGGAGTCGCCGATTATGGAGTCCAGGTATGGCGCTTCGTGGTTTTTTATCATATTAGCTGAAATACGTGCACCAGGTGTTAAGGGTCGCCGATTATAGAGTCCAGGCATCCCGCTTGGTGGGTTTTGATCATATTAGTTGAAATACCTGCACCACGTATTCGGGGTCGCCGATTATGGAGTCCAGACATCGCGCTTCGTGGTTTTTGATCATATTAGTTGAAATACGTGCACCACGTGTTCGGGGTCGCCGATTATGAAGTCTTTTTTTGGGCTCTTTTTTTTACCCGATAAAGACAATTAATTTTTGTTTGCTGAATCTCGTACACGGAAAAAAAAGTTAGTTGGAATAACCAGCTGTTGGTTGGATCAACCATTTAGTTGGTTGTACCAACTTTTATATCCTTGTAGGCGATGTTTTTCGTTTAAAACTTTAAAATTTTTCGAAAATTCCACAAATTTTTGCTCAAATATTTACCATAAATTTATGTCAATATGGAGAATAATTTTCCAAATTCGCAATAATACAAAGCATGCGAAACAGGCCGAAAATTGTTAATTTATTTAATTCTTAATAATTTAAACCTAAGTGTATAAAAAAAAAATTTCGTTTTATACTATTTGGCATGTTTTTAAAACCGACAATGTTTCATTTTTTATGCGCGGCAATTTATTACTTAATAGTGCTTCAGTATCCTGTGCGACGAAAAGTTTAAGGTTAGTATATAAATTAATAAAGTCATATTAATAATAATAATCATCGTTCTTTATTTGCTCCATTATGCCATACTGGAAGCCGTTTCTTTCTACGAATGGGCTTGGTAATATTGATTAGAAATCGCCTGCCATCAGTCGTCAGTTCGAACCTGCCTTCCCGGGAATTTTGAATTTGTTTTTTAATTGTCAACGAATCCCGGGAACGAACTAAAACAACACAAAGGCCGATCGTAGTTTATCTCAATTGTTAAATAAACTCTACATTCCAGAAAATTATTTCCAGCGCCATTCGATTCCGAAAAAAAATCCTACCTCCGGATGTAGGTCGATTCCGGTCTTTTAGATATACCCTGTATATTACTTCTAAGAGTATTTTCTGGCAATTCACGGAAATAACAAATTTTGGAATTTTTGAAAATTTGTTGGAGGAACCTGGCATTAACTGAAAATATTCGCGAGCGTAGCACCTATAGTGGAGGTACGCAAATTCAGAGTAGGTTATTTTGATAGTCTTAAATGAGCCTTAAATTATTCCCACGAAATAAATTGCTCAGGCATTTCCTACGACCATGCCACCTCTTGGCCGAAAACGCGCGCGTGCGCGTAGCACCGGAAGTAGGGGTCTGGGAAATTTTGCATTATGGCATTTTGAGAGCCTTTAAGGGGTTACGAGGGTCTCGTGGGTGAAAGAAGCCTAATTTTGGAACATTTTTTGTTTTTTTTTTATTTGAAATTACCATATTGTACAAAAGCACATATTATTCAGTATCCTTCGAAGAACATTTTCTCAAAATTTCATTAGAAAATATTCCAAATTGAGCCGATGGCATCGATTTGACGGCGGCGTGTTTGTTAAAAGACGGGTTGCGGTGTAATCGATAACTCGATAACCACTTATCTGAAATCAAAAAACCAAAAAGATTTCATTAGTATACGAGTTTCCTTAGGTAATGACACTCTTGTATTATTTTATTTAATTTTTTTGAGCTGGTGGGAACGCTTGATCGCCAAAATCGCGATTTTCACTATTAAAAATCGGCCATTTTAAATCTGTGAAATTGTTCAAATTTGAAAAATAAGGAAAATAAGAGTGTTACATTACCTGGTGTTACATGTTCAGAAAGTATGTGCAAATTTTCAAAAGAATCGGTTCAATAGTTATTAAGTTAGAGTGTACACCGACTTCAAAAATTATATTTCGAGAAAAACGCGTTTAAAGTTTTATATACAATTGAAGGGCCGGATTGAATAACGCCTTCCGCGCTCGGGTCAAGCTGACGTGCCCCTGAATGTATGCAATCACCGATAGATCCGGGAAAAAACATTTGCTATTAAAAAATCATGAACTCCTGCAAAACTGTCCGCGAGGAAGTTGTTGCTAGAGGTTCGAAGTATACTTATACCGATTTGTAGGCATTTTCATTCAGTACGTACAGAGATTTCGATAAGTACATAGTAGGTTATGAATTGCGTCAGCGTGGCTGGGTTTGGGTTCTAGCCAAGAAAATCTGTAAGCTTCAAATAACGAAAAGTAATGATCAAATTGACTTTTTTATGTCGAAATGAAGCTTAAGATTACAATGGATACCAAGTTAACCATTACGTGAAGATAATTTTTCATTGAATTTATTACAATTATTACAGAAAGTCATTTTTTCACCTGATCGAACTACGAACATGATTTTGGAAATACATCTAGAAACTTACAAGGAACAAATTTTCAAAAGTTGTATATTGCATTAGATGTAGAAATGATTATCCAATTAATAGAAATCATGTAAATAAAGGTATATACTTTTAATTCAACTAGAATATTTTATTTTGTTGTTAAATTAACAATTTATCTTTAGTTTCCTGAATTAAATATTACTAATTTCAAGTTTAAATACTATTAATTTATTATTAACTTATTAAATTAACCATGAATTCTAGCACTTTTCATAGTGTAATTTTAACAAGACGTTTTAGTAAATACTAAGTGATTTTTTCTGAGCGCGTTTTGTAAGTATTCTCTACTTTATTGTTCATGGTATCTTGTATGTAAAATTTTGCTATTTTGTTATTTATTACTTTAAAATTTGGCGATCAATATACTAACTCATGTCGAAAGGCTCTATGGCCCGTTTAATTGTGTAAATAAAAAATAAAATATAAAAAATATAGAAGAGCTGTTATTTATCATAAATTTTATGTTGTCAATAAAAATATCTTTCCGATAAAAGGATATATTTCTGGTTAATTTAACAAGTTCCACGTACCTTTAAAAAAAATACACAAGTAAAATTGAAATTAGTTATATTTAAATCAGGAAGCTAATGATAAATTGTTAATTTAACAAGAAAGTAGTAGATTGAAAATAAAAGATTCTAGTTCAATATTAAGTATAGCTTTATTTACAATATTTTTATCAATTGGATAATCATTTCTATAGAGATATATATGTAATGTTATGATTACAAGATTTTTATTAATTGGATAATCATTTCTATACAGATATACAATCTAATGCAATAAAACTTATGAACATTTTTTTCTTGTAAGTTTCTAGATGTATTTACAAAATCATTTTCTCAGTTCGATGAGGTGAAAAAATGACTTTCTGTGATAATTGAGCTCCTTCATCGTAGAACTCGATCGACGCTCGAACTGCCGAAACGAGTTGGCCCCTGGCCGTATTCAGATCGAAATTTTAAAAAGTCGAAATTTTGATTTGGAAAAATATCGAGGTATTCAGAATGACGAGACGTATGTTTTTTTCAAAAGAAATTTTTTGATTCGACGAATAGCTTTCACAATAAAAAATAAAAACCACTAAAATCGTTAATCATAAATTTAATTATATTTTAAGATATAAATCGTCATATTTCGTTCAATTATGCCTGAAACAGCTTGCAATTTTTTTTTTACCTACTCCTGATGGTCAAGCGATGACGTCCGTAATATAAAAATTATATAAAATTGTTATTTTTAAATATTTTTTAATTGTTAATAACGCTAGATTGGTGACCGCAAACTTATCGCTTCGCGGACAAAAAGCATCGAGGGAAGTTTCGAGCTGAGCAAACTGTCAGTGAGACTTTTGTTCCTGTATATTCAAAGAAGTTTTATGGAAAATTTCAACTCGATTGGTTTAAAAATGACCAAAATATCCTGTGTTCTTAAGCTTCATTTCGACATAAAAAAGTCAATTTGATCATTACTTTTCATTATTTGAAGCTTACAGATTTTCTCAGCTAAGAACCCATACCCAGCCGCGCTGACGCAATTCATAACCTACTATATAATTGTCGAAATCTCTGTACGTACTGAATGAAAATGCCTACAAATCGGTATAAGTATACTTCGAACCCCTAGAAACAACTTCCTCGCGGACAGTTTTGCAGGAGTTAATGATTTTTTAATGTTTTTTAATAGCAAATTTTTTTTCCGGACCTATCGGTGATTGCATATATTCAGGGGCACGTCAGCTTGACCCGAGCGCGGAAGGCGTTATTCAATCCGGCCCTTCAATTATGCATTAATAAAATCGAGATAATAATTTTTTGTTCCATCTTGCATAGAGTTGTCCATTCCTGGACCATAAAGCAATGTTCCAGATGCAGCTGCCGACTCCAAAGCTTCTTGTTGTTGTAGTCTACGACGCGTTCTCTCTTCCTTCGTAGTAGACATCGTTTCGATTATGACGCTGAAGCTACCAGTCTAACCTAGCAGAGTAAAGTCCGCGGGCCAGGGACGAATAGAGGTTGGGCGCACGCGGGACCCCGCACTTTCCCAATTTACTTTTAAAACATAATGCAGTCACAAAATGTTAATAAAGAAGCGTTACGTGTAAAAGTACCTCCACATAACGATTTGTATCACCAATAAAAAGTATGGACTACAATTATTATGTCAAAAAGCTCAAAGTATATAGCTAATTTCCGAATATTGTAAGGCTTATAACTTGATATGTCACAAATTCCGAATCGACTCGAAAAAAATCACAGAAGCGTAGAAATATATTACAAACAAGATCCGAATGTAACATTAAGGTAGCAAGAATTTGTTTAAACAATAGAAAATGTTTATTGCAAAATCTGGCAATAAAGGCTTATAACTATATGTCACAAATTCCGAATCGACTCGAAAAAAATCACAGAAGCGTAGAAATATATTACAAAGAATATCCGAATGTAACATTAAGGTAGCAAGAATTTGTTTAAACAATAGATTATGTTTATTGCAAAATCTAACAACAAAAGCTTATAACTTTATGTCACAAATTCCGAATCGACTCGGAAAAAACCACAGAAGCATAGAAATATATTACAAACAATATCCGAATGTAACATTAAGGTCGCAAGAATTTGTGACATATATTTATAAGCCTTTATTGCTAGATTTTGGAATAAACATATTCTATTGTTTAAAAAAATTCTTTACACGTAACACTTCTTTATTAACATTTTGTGACTGCGTAATGTTTTAAAAGTAAATTGAGAAAGTGCGGGGTCCCGCGTGCGCCCAACTGTTATTCGCCCCTGGCCCGTGGACTTTACTCTGCTAGATTAGACTGGTAGCTTCAGCGTCATGTTTCGATTTCCGCTCTTCTTAGCGAAATGATGCTCATTTATGGTGAATATAGGAGGAATATTGACGATGCTGTTGCTTTGTATGCTGAGCGTTTTCCAGATAATGCTGGCTTACGTTCTTTTTTTTTTACCAAATTGTCAATGCCTTTCACTCTGATGGCAGCGTACATATTAAAAAAGGAAGCGAAGATTAACAGTTAGAGGAGAATCTAATGAATTAGCCGTACTAGCAGGTGTTCATCAAAATCCGCATGTAAGCATTCGACAATTACATTTCTAGAGATAGTATTCAAAGAATATTACATCGTCATAAGTTTCACCCATATCACATTTCACTGCATCAGGAATGATATGGCGATGATTTTCGTAACCGAGAGGTGTTCTGTGAATGGGTACTTCAAAAAATACAAACGAACAATAATTTCTTTGTTAATGTATTATTTTCAGATGAATCTACATTCACAAACCATAGTGGTGTTAATAGGCATAACATGCATTATTGGAGTTTAGAAAATCCCCATTGGTTACGATAAGTTAATCATCAACGTCCTTGGCAGGTGAACGTTTGGTGTCGAATCGTATGAAATAAACTCATTGGTTCTTATCTCATTGAAGGTAATTTGAATGGAACAAAATATCGAGATTACCTAGAACAAGAACTACCTGCACTACTTGAGGATGTTGCTATGGACGTCCGACGGACAATGTAATTTCAGCATGATGGTTGCCCAGCACATTTTTCAACAGTAGCAAGGGAAATACTAGACCGTGATTACAATGGTCAGTGGATTGGTAGAGATGATTCCATTAATTGGCCTATGAGGTTACCTAAACGCAAGGTTTCTGAACAAATACCAATGACTCGTGAAAACATGGTGGAACGCATAATAACTGCTTGCTCAGAAATTCCCGCAGATATGATACTATTCTGTATAGTCATTTGAAGAAAAAATAAATAAATGTATTGAAGTGGATGGTCTAACACTTTCTCAAGTAAGTGAACAGTGAGGGGCAAGGGGACTCACGTAAAACAAGCACTCCAAAGGTAACAAAACATACTACCAAATCGACGACTATTTCTCAGGTACTTTCCATTGTAGCGACTAGAAAACATTACAATAATTATATCAAATCAATGAAAACCCAACATTTCGTATTGGTGGCATTGAATAGTATTTTTAAAATAAAATACGTCTACTTTTATTTATCAGATCTGCTGTAAATTCTGGCGACGTTTTTGAATTTTAGGAATTTTTTACTTTTGCTTCTTGTCGACTACAGTGCCACCTCTGAACCAAAATGCAAAAACTCGTCGATCAAATTGGTGTACTTTTTTCTGGAGAATCAAAATCGGCACTAAAAATTGGGTGCTCCTATTCAAGTTTTATTGTGTTCCCCCACCCGATCTCCAGGGGCGGGGAGAAGGTCGATTTCATTATCACTGGAAGCTCCCCTTCGAACAACTTTCATCCCACACCTTTTTTGGTTCTGTGCATAGTTCTTGAGATATTTCTATGCCTTCAGGTAAATCGGCCACCCGGTACATATGTATATAGTGATGGGAAAAAAATTTGAAGGAACTCGATTTATTCATCTTAGTAAAAAGAACAAATTATAAAGATAAAGATTAACAATGGTGAGTCATTGCTGATTAATTATCATCTCTTGTAGGAGGTTGGGGGAAGGGAGAAAGAATTAAGGAATGTTAATTCAAGAATAATTAGTGAAAAGAAAGTGGATGCCACTATCGGGTTGCCATAACTGTAGGAGGATGGGTTCGGCGACAAGTGAATCGGCGGCTACATAATCTCGATGTCCACTGCTTCGACGACGGCTCTCGATGACGACTCTCAATAACGACTCCAGGATGATCACTATATTTTTTAGCGGTTTAATCGGTACAGCTAACGAATGAATACTAGATTTAGTCGCGGTCTAATCGATACAGGTGTTGAATGAAGACTGCTATAATGTAGAGAACGAAGATTTCGGATTGAGTCGCGGTAGCCGATATCACTGCTAAAGGAGTACTGCTCTGTAATGCTTCTGCTCGGGAATAATTTTCCTTTTAGATGTCCATGTGGTGGTATAGAGACAATGTCCCACGTGGAAATTACGTGGTTACCCTTGAGTCGATGGTGAAATACTCGCTGGTATTTGGGAGTGGGCGTAGAAGTAAAGATTCGTATTGTATAATGTGATAAGTTGTACGTGAGAATTAGGTTCCTTCTGATGAGTCAGGCGCGGATACGAATGAGAAACCAGATGTTTGCTTAGCCTAATAATAATAAGCACTTCGTGGGAATTTTAGAAGCTGGGAAAAATCTGCTGAACATAAGAGATCTGTTATATTCGAAATAAAAAAACGTGTTTATGCTTCATGCGTTAAGTGCAAGCTAATAAAGAATGTGCATTGATACTGGTTTAATATGAATCTGTAAGTACGACATTTCGAAAATGACTAATCTAAGTTACTTACGTAGGATGTAATACACCCACTGCAGACTTAAACAACAAAAATAAATCCTTATAGACCGTATTGTGTATAACAATAATGACAATGAAGTCGGAGCAATAACAAGATGCTTTCGGATTAACACACAGTGTTACTGCTACTGTTACTACGTTGAACCATATTGCTGTATAGCATTTTTTATTTTAAATATTAGTTTCACAGAAAAGAAACAAAAACCGTAAAGTCATAAATGACGTAAAATTATAATTCATTACTCACTTTAAAATTCATGAATCAATTTTAAATTTAAACTATATATTAAGTATGGGTTTCTGAATACAGCAAATTTTAAATTTTTTATCATACATTTTCATTGCAGGATATTGAATCTTGGGGAATCAAGCGAAATTTACACAAATGCGTATAGAGTAGTATTATATTACAGAGAAGGTATCAAGGAATTTTTTGTTAAATATTTTTCTGGACAAAAATATTGCAACATAGTTTATCACAAATCTTATATACATGGTGATCCAAAAGTACGGAAACGCCTAAATATCTCAGCGGGAGTGCATTTTCGGGGAAAATCTTAAATGCAAAAGTTGAAGGATTTTTCTCTGGCTATTTAACGATACCATTGAATTTGACCTTGAAGGATATTTCAAGGTCAAGTTTATTTTTTAAATACACTAAAAGTATAGAAATGGGCAAATAACTTTGGAGGATTGCACTTTGAGGAAAAAGTTTCACACAAAAGTTGTAGGTTTTCTTCTTGGCTATTCAGTCATGTTCTGAAATTTGCCCTTGAACGTGACTTTTAATGTCGTTTCAGGGTCGAATATACCGTTTTTAATAGAAGCACGTATTTTTGATAATAGGAATGGAAAGAGCGAAAATTTTACGTCCGTATGTGACTTTGTCATAACCTTGACCATGCGCTTGAAGGTCAATTCAAGGTCAAGTTGATTTTGGCAGTGGAAATTTTTGTAAATTTACCCGTAAATTGGTATTTGAGGGTTCTCGAGGTCGCTGATTACGAATGCGAAGTCATTTTTCCAAAATTCAAGATGGCGGATGCAATATGGTGGACGAATTTTAAACAAATTTATAGAATTTTCCTGTATTTTTAATCTAGGTATTTTTTGTGTTGCTAATAAATTATAGGATCTGCTATACTGTGGCGCTGCACCATCTAGTTGATTCCAAGTGTTATCGAAATAATCCCCTACAAAGGCCCGAATAGCGGGAACAATTTGGTTTCTTAACAACTCTTCATATTTTCGTCTATCAAGATTACCTTCGATGAAGAAAGGACCAATTATCGTATTTTTTATAATCCCGGCCCACACGTTCACTTTTCCAGGATATTAAATCGACTCATGACCGCCGCTGTACTTGGTGTAGGTTTCTGCAGTCCTACATTTCATACACAAATGTGAAGTATGGCGCCATCTGTCTAAGTCGATCTGCAGCTCTCGCAAAATCATATAGTAAAATAATAAGGCAACAATTTAGTAAAAAGGGCGATTCCGCCCGTTAATTAATTAATAAAAAAAAAAATAAATAAAAATATTGAGTGGAGCGACTATCGATAATCCATTCTGGGTCGCTCTCATACCACTGAGACATGGTGTGCCTATTGATGCTACCATGCAAAAAGAATGTGGTTTCATCTGAAAATACGAGAGTCTTCAAGAAATTACCGTCAGCACCTATCATGTTCGTCATCAACTCCGAAAACTGTACCCGCCTATCAGGATCATCGTCATTCCATTCTTGCACAAGCTTTACTTTTGTTGTAAGGATGGAATTTCAGCATTTTTGCATTAATTCGCTGCACCGCACCATAAGATAAATCATGCTGCTGCTGGAATTGTCGAATGGAATCATGAGGATCTGTCGTAATAGAAAGAGCCACATTTAACTGATTTAATTCAGTGGATACTGTTACTGGAGGTCCTGATTTAGGGAGATTTTATACAATGCCAGTTTCACGGAATCATTTTACAGTTTTATAAACAGTCGCTTTTGCGATCTTGTTTGTCGCGCTATGTCCTAAATGACTCATTAAATAAATGTGCAACATTTTCAAATCATCTCTCCTCGTCACCCCAGCCTCTCATCATCAAAACGGTTATTCGCTCACGTTCAGTTAGCTGTGCCATTTCAAAATCGAGTAGTAAACACTTAATAATCTGAATCGGGTGGAGAATATTTCAGAACAATGGAGAAGTTGGTGAAAATGTCTTCACGAAAAAAATGTTCAATGTAACCTTAACAAAAGTAGGAAAAGACAAAAACCAAATGTTTAGAAGCAAACATAATTTAAATTGAAATAAATTAAACAGTCGAACGTATGTGGCAGGAACGAAAATATGTATGTTTGCACGACTCGATATTATGTTTATGCAATTATGTAAGGAATAACGACGATTATTACCGATATCTGCGGCATTTTGAAACCGCCATTTATAATATCGAGAGTGTGACTTACAATTCGTGAAAACCTTATTGTAGAAAATTTAACGACAATCGTAGGGTTAAAGTGTCGGGTAAAACTACCTAATAACCACAGCACATAAAAAAATGTAACTGCATGCTGGTGGAGTGCGCCCCAGATCCTTGCATTTTTGTACTTGCCTACTCTCCAACCCGCAGATATGGGTAATAATCGAATTTTAATTGCGCATTGAACATAAATGTCCCCGAGCACAAAACAGTGTTATAGGTGGAAACGGACCCCGCCAAACAGATTATTCTCATGTTCATCCTTCTTTTGGACGTTATAGTTGTTATTACGAAAACAATGCATCAAAACCCTTTTTTGTGGAGAATTCTACGCTCTACCTTTTTTATTTGAAATTTTTCGTCCCATTTGCATTTTTTACAATGATAGATGCAAAAAATCACGTTTTTAAGCACTTTTTTCAAGATGGCGGAAATCAGCAGGAAAAAATACGTCGAATACATGTGCCGAACTTTTTTTTACGTGCTGTAGTTATTGTGCAGTTTTATCAAGTGATGGATTTAGTACCCTTCTTTCAAGTACCCCCACGTGGTTTTGCTGTACCTGACAGGGCCGCCAATGTGGATTTATATTCTTAGAGGTTATAACTATGTTTTCCAGCCAATAGCGGACTACTCTATTATTTTCAAAATATTATTTTCCTATTTTCCTTGTTTTGCTTTGAAATTGACCTCATTTCGTGTAAAACTCCGATATATCTGAATTTAGCTGCACCTGTGAATGCCGCCAATCGCGTAAATTACCTTTTGGTAACTACAGAAATGCATTACACATCGCAGCAAGTAGCTTGACTTCGGCGAAAAATTCTCCCATGATATATTCACCCCTCACGCTAAAACGCTGCACCTGCGAGGGCCGCCAATTAATTTTAATATACTTTTCCATCCACCGTAAACGTTTTTTCTTGTTAGCGATCTGCTTGGCTTCAGAAAAAAAATCCGGTCATAAACAGCCCCACACTTAATTTGCTGCACTTGCGGGGGTAGGTATATTTGACTTTTTTGTTACTTTGACCTTCCCTAGTGCGCCTTCAAATTGGCGGCCTGCTTGTCTTCGGGAGGTCATATGCTTCACATCTCTCGGTCTATTAGGCGTTTCCTACGTAGTAAGGAACTAATAAGGAAAAGTACCACTCTATTTTCATTTATGTAAATTTCACTCCCCAAGCAATTGAAAAGAAAACAACATAACTACACCAATACGCGATGTTTCAAAACCTGATTTGTCGTATTTTGTACTCTAGAGTGAAACATTATTTATTGTAAAAAAAAAATAAAATATATGGGTGAATATACAATTGTTGGGTAACTTTTAGGGATATATTGTTTACTATTGTTTTTAAATCCAATTTCTACAAATTCAGGTATTTAAGATAGCTTACTTAATAAATATATTGCTTGTAAACGGGCCAGTCATTTTTTTAAGTAGATTCCGAGATATTTTTATTTTTTTTTATTTTACTGCCAGTGGACGGGCGGGGATAACAGAGTACTAATAAAATATACACAACTTCAAAGGAAATGTTATGCACTTTATTAAAACGTAGAGCAATTCTCTTGTTATCTAATAATGGCACATATCTTTGCAATATTAAATCACTTAAATAACTATTATAACTTATAATAATATGAGGTAGTTTAACTTAACAGTAAGCATTTTCTAAGTAATCGAGGAACAATTGAAACAAAACTAAAATAAAACTCAGTCTTAAATTTACCAATTAACGTGAACTTAATAATAATTATATAATATATTATATAATATAATTATTATTGTATCCTCTGGCGCAATAACAAAGGACTGACGCCAACGGACTGACGAAAACGACCTGAATTTGAAGTTATAATTAAAACTAATGTTTTTTTTGACATTGTCGAATACCGAGAAGCTACATTTTAACAAATCGCAGTTATCTGTGTATAAATTAAAATATAACATAAACTTCCCAAAAAATAACGACTCACCTCAGTACTGACATTTTGGCTGGATCGGCACGTGTGTAAGCACTGGTAAACATAACTCTAGCACTGAGACAGTAATAGTATCCGTCAAACGGGGCCATCTGCAGTTAACGTTACAACCAACAATGAAATTTAACAAGGATTTGACTTTGAATCGGTGATATTTTGCAAGGATTTCCAATTCAAACAACACACAAAGGACTGACGAATAAAACAACACAAAGTTTCCTATTTTTGTTAAACAATGGCGAGAATATTATGTTATGAATTTAGGGGGGTTGGGGTTATTAATACTTCAGAGATTGTTGTGAAATAGTAAGTTTTCTTAATTTAAAGGTAATGTTTAACACACAGGCATTTCATTGCACGTCTTTGGGTTTGTGACATGCCAAAGAACTGACGTTTTGGGAACATTTATTGCTTTTTTACAAACTGTTATTTCAAACAAATAGCCTAACTTGGGTCACCGAATAAAATACTATTAATTGTTTTAAAATAAAATAAAATATTAAAAAAATATGACAACACTTCATTCCTACTGACTGATGTCATTGAGTTACCCATTATTTGTAGAATTACCCATATGAATAAATTGCAAAATATTCCCGAAATACATTCCAACGAGTAAGAAGATTCTGCCCCGAGCGAATCGAGTTAGATAATTGACCTTGATACGTAATATAATATTATAACTTTAAATCCTGTGATTATGTTTAGGTTCTGGTCTGCATGGAGGTAAGTATAGAACTATGAAGTCATGTTCTCATGCACCCTGAACCACCAGAATTTAAATATGCACCTCCATAAAGTTAGAGATAAAAATCGAGTGTTGTGGTGGTTCTGAACCGAAGTGTTCTGCGTTCTATTTGTTTCCTTCATTATGTTTTCTGTTCATTGAATTATCATATTGGATTTTTCAATTTTGAGACTTTATCTCTATTTTTTTCGCAGAAAATATAGACAAGTCAACTTGCAGAAGTCGCTGCCGTTCTGAAATTCGCGGGACGCCCCTTTTTTTTTGTATTTCAGATTCATATTCAGTAGGTCAAAATACCGAGGAATAATGTGGTGTCATCATAAGATAAATAATATCCTTCATTTTTTTAAGCGCTTAAAACTAGAAACTAGTGTGTTTTTTGCAGTTTACGTTTTAAAGAATTAGTTTACTTTTTTATGGGTCTGTGTTATTAATTTTATTAAGAAGTTGTATACGTGTCGGTTTCCATTCGACGCCTATCATAGTTTTTAAGGAATCCGAGAACATATCACCTGCAATCAGTTCTTCAAACTCATTAACATCATTAATGTTTCTCTTGCGTACATTATATAGAATGCGCCGTACATGACTGCAGAAAAATCTGTTATATCTGGCATGTCGTCTTGCAGAAGAAATTGTGTTAAATTAAAATGTTGGAAAGTTGGTATTTTCCATAATTTAGTACAAAAAATAATTGCACTTAAGTTAAAATGTCATATTTTAGTTTTCTGGGGTTTACATCTATTTTGTGTGTATATGTAGACGCTATGCGAAATTGTACTTGTATTTTCATGGATGGTTTTCGAACGTATTTCAATAAGTATGTTTCAATGCATGTAAAGGGACGTTTAATATTATTTTAGGTAAAATCAGGAGAAAAGACGAAATTGCTTCAGATGCGGAAAAGCATACATGATGATATTCAGGATGATATTGAAATAAATGAAATATGCGAGTTACATAGTACTTACGCTGAAGATCAAATTCTTCAGAATCTTGTGAAAGAATGTGAGTCTTTGAATACGACGCAGAATATTAAGGGGTCAACTACAAAAGAAATGTTAACGCATTTGGATAAGAGCATTGCACACGTGAAACAGCAGTACGGCAATGTTATTAAAGTTGGAAAGAATTTCAATTGCTATTCTCGCTATTGCAGTATGATGGCATTGAACCTATCAGAAAACAGAACAATTTGTTCTTTGCAATTTTCATCGTCAACATGTTACTCGCCTCTATGTATTCAAAGAGAACGTTTAAAATGCATACTTATTGAACTATTGCAACGGGCAAATGGAATAAAAATTTATCAGTCAAATAAGAAGACTGCTGACGTCGTTTGCGAAAAAGGATCTTCTAACAACTGTGATGCTAAGCCTAATATGAATATGACGGAACACGTGAAATCATGCGTGGTCTCTACGACTTCATGTACAGCGCACTCTAATATGGACAACTTGAAAACATCATATTCGATAATAATGAATGAAAACACCGATGGGGAAATTATGACCCAGCTAAAGCAGTCCTTGAAATCAGAGGTAAGAGCATAATTAATACGATTGCTAATTATTTCGATTATCAAATTTAACGTAAAGATTATCAGGAGGAGCAGGAGATTCTTTCGTATAGATATAAAGCATACCCACATATGTAACATGAAGCAGCTGGTAGTCATCTACATCATTTACGTGGAATATTTATTTCATACGATATTTTTTTATTTTTATTTTATTTATATGAGATATTTCATTTTTTTTAATCATATATTTTAAATATGTTACGTACTGCGTTAGCGTCACCTGGGTAAATATTGGTCTTACTGAAAACTGTAAGAAATTTGTTTACAACAATAATGACAAATCTAATAAAACCATCTAGTTTCTGAGAAAATTGCCGATCTGAAATAGCGAATCCTTCAGTTAATTAATTGCATCCTAATATATCGTCGATCTAAGTTGGGTATAAAATATTACAGTTTTATAGTACGTACCCTGTGGGTTAACACTGTCGATGAAAAGAGGGATTTTTGCACCTATTGCCTCACTCTCTCGAGGGGATATCGGTATAAGGGAGAAGTTGATTTTGAACATTCGAGAGAGAGAGAGAGAGAGAGTGAGATAGGGGGGGGGGGGGGGAGTAGGGTGTCCAAGCAATTAATATCGGAAGAGGTTTATGTGTGATTTCGCATTATAATTTCATTTTACCGTAAAGATGGATCTACGGATAATTTTCTCTGTTCATTTTGCGGACGATCCGAATAAAGATCATTTGTACTAAACGTAACCAATGTCTAAATTATATATGAGGCAAAATTCAAAAATGAAGGTTCACCAATTTGATCAAAACTTTACTAAAATATTGTCATTGTTAGCAGAAGTCATAATCTAAAGTATTATTCAATTTGATAAAATATGTTTTACTATCGCCGCATCACGTGTGAACACAGCATATATGTTAGATACTTGTTTACTTCATATCTTTGACGATTAAAGCGATAGCGAGTGTTTGATGGTTATTTTGATGTGGAAGCTACAAAAGATACCACTCTCATTTTCGCATACATTGTAGAAAAATGAGTAAATCTTTCGGCCTAGGTAGGTTAAAAAATTCTGTTAAAATTCGATTCTCAGATACATTGAAACACTTCACCTTGAATTTTAAGTTTAAAATTTATTCTTTCTTTCAAAAAACGATTTTGATTAGCTTGAAGCAGGTAAAAAAATTTTTAGGAATCTGTGAAGCGAAAATAAATCCCCGAGAATTTGTGCAGGTGTTCGTTTATCTCAGGTTATATACCGAGAATCACGCATTTTCATATGAAACCGCTGGAGTTTCACTCGAATGTAGTAATATTTTAAATTTTGGTTGGTTATGTTGAATCTGCTATTTTGGATTTCTGTATTGTGGTCGATGATTCTAAACCAACGATCACAAAAATCAAAACTCGATTATTGATTTCGTTTCAATTTAATTGAATTTGGGATTCTGGTCTGCCATGTTGTGTCCATTATTTCGAGTATACCTATTTTGAATCAATTATTTTGATTCAGGGTTCGAAATTAACGACCTAGACAACCCCCAGATACCAATTTTCGTTGAAATCTGTTAAATTTTAGAACTTGTTCTGCCATTCGTAGTGTCATAATTTTTACTTCATGTTCATAATAAGCGACATTAAAAACTCCCGAGAATCAATTTTTGTCCAAATAAATTGAATTTGGATTTTCATCCGCCATTTTGGATCAGCCATCTTAAATATCCAAAATGAATTATAACAAATTGAAGTAGTCAAACGAATGAACAGTTTTAAATTTTAACATTTTTCGTTAATATTAACAATTGTATCATTTTTGCATGAAATACGTCTGAAATATAATTTTTCTGTACTTTGAAGTCACGATGCATCGCCATTTTGGATTTTAAAAGAGGACCCAAGGCAAATAAAAGTAATCACGTGAAGCTAAATTTTCAGAATAGGAAAGAGTTGGATTTTGGACAGAGGCATTTTTACTAAGAATGCATTATACATATATATATATATATATATATAAGTAACTTCGCGATACTTTTAATATTAGGAAATTGTATATTTATAAAACGAATTTAGTATAGCTGATAAAAAATAATATTTTTATTATATCAATTAAACGTCGGAACTATCATAGAATATTTCGGGTGGATGGAGAATAATTAGTTTTGCACGGAAAAAAATTCAAATACCTTATATTTAAAGATTTATGCAGAAAACTGTTCTATATTTTTTTTTCTTTCGGACGAAAAACAATATGAGCTTATTTCTAAAAGACCACAAACATTTGTCTATAGCAAATTCAAATTTATTGGGATTTATCCGGCAACGCAGTTAGTAAGAGCATTCGACCGGAAATCGAAAGGTCCCAGGATCGTACCCTGGTATCTGCCGAATGTTCTACCAAGTTCCCCGTTATTTCTTCTGAATTTTTCACATATTTTCGGGTTCTTCATATTTTTCATATAATTAACATCTCCAATCAGCATTTTTAACATTTTTCTTTAAAAATGTTTCTTCAAAAAAGCCGCCTGCTCGGGAATCGAAATGATTCTGACAGATGGTGCTTGGAAAATATTTCAATCATGTTGAAATGTTTGATTGATGCAATCACGACCAATTGCGTTGCCGGATAAAAACCCTCCAAATTTGAATTTATTATTATTTGTTTGTCATTTTTAAGAAGCTGCCTGTCTTTGTAATAAAATATAAAGACACAAATAAAGAAAACTAACTATTCATTAAAAAAAAAACATTTTTTTACATTTCATCGTTTATAAAAAGTGCGGTTTTAGTTTTAAAAAAAAAAACAATGTATGACTTAGTTCCTTACTTAGAAATGGACCAAACACCACTTTTTAAATTACTGTACCCCTTTACTGCAAAAAGGACGAGGCTTTGAAAAAGTGGTAAAATTGTTATTTTTTACTGGCACTTTTTTTTTAACGGAGGGGGAAATACGTTATACACTGTAGGGGGTTGATGATGTTAGTTAACCCCCCCCCCCCCTTAATCCATGTCTGCAGTCTCCAGCTGAAAAATGGCTCCGATATTCATCCCCTACGCTGCAGCCTGCAGACCATTTCGTTCGTAACTGCAACCACTCCCTCTTCCATCGGGTTAGTGGTTACGGGTGTGATCTCAGCAAACGAAGAATTCCTAACTGCACTGCTTTCTTTATTCGGCCTGCGATGGAATTTGGATGTTTGTGGCAGGCCGGAATGCTTTTGACGTTTTCGAGGAAAGTTGGTCTCATTCCTCCCAGCACTCCAATTATCAGCAAGACGAGCTTGATTTTAAATCCTCGATACAACCTGCGAATTTCGAACAGAAGTTCCTGATATTTTATTCGTTTTTCGTCCTCTTAGCGGACTCTGTTTGTCTCTACTGGTGCAGAGAACTCCTCGACGAAAATGCATTTGTCATCGAAGTCAACAAGGATGATGTCAGGCTTACCGGCTGATATATGCCTGCCCGTCGGAAATGGGTAATCCCAGTATACTTGTTAAGACTCATTTCCGACTACGAATTCAATATCAGTGTGGACGTATGGCAAATCTGGGATCGCGTGAATACCGTAGGTGCTGCGTAGATGATAGTACAGCACTCGGAGAGCCGCATTATGACGTTGGATGTATGCTGAGAGTGCATATCTTGGACAAGCTGCGAAAAGATGCATTAGTGTCTCAACATGACATCCACACGATCTACAAAGCGCACCCTGCACGAGATAAAACACTCGGTCTCGGATGTCAAGCCGGCTGATCTTAAGAATGAGAAGGTCGTCTCTACCGACAGGCCAAGTTGTTGGACATGAGTAATTCCGGTAAATGCGGAACGCATCATTTCGGAGTGAGGTTGCGACAATATCGTAGGTGTTGCCGAGATGGTAGTACAGCACTGGGAGAGCCGCATTGTGGAGATCGATGTATGCTCATACTGCATGTCTGAGACATGCTATCAGGAGATGTATTAGTGTCTGAACATGACATCTACACGGCCTACAAAGAGTACTCGCTATCGCCTGGTTTAAGATAGTTTGACGGTACGCTAAGGTATTAACGACCCCGTCCTGGCATGAAAAGATGAAACCTTCAGTTTTGGATTTCAAGCCGGCTGATCTTAGGAGCGAGATAGCCATGTCTCTACCGACAAGCCAAGTTGTTGTACATTTCGAAAGAATTGTTCTCACATTACATCTTTCCTTTATTGGCTGGGTACCTCACTACATCCTGCCTTTATTGGCTGGATTATTCATTACATTTGGACTTTATTGACTATGTATTTCATGACATATTGCCTTTGTTGACGAGATGCTTAATCATCTTGCCTTATCGACTTGTTTATTCATTTCACGTGGACTTTTCATTATATCCAGGCTGGATTTTTCATTATATCTTGCCTTTATTGACTGGGTATCGCATTAAATTTTTTTAATATGTATTATTAAAAAATATAAGAAATTAAAGTAGACCCTGAAATAACCTTGATCGTGATATTCAAGGTCAAATCTATGGACACTATTGGATTCCTTATTAAAAATTATTTTTCACCCTCTTCGAGATTATTCGGTATTTTCATGTTGTCGCATATCCTATATAATAATGATAACAATAATAATAAAAATAAGAGATATCCCAGTGGGCAGAGTATCTCAGGCAAGATCTAATGCGCTGCTAGGAGGAGAGCTGTTCGCAACAGCGAGGCTACATGGCGCGAATGCATAGTCGATTTGCAGTAATGCATCCCGAACTGGCAGAGCACTTTTCTCAACAACATCTGAGAAATTATGTAGCTTATCTGAGGCGGATAGGTTTCGTTGTTCCCAACTGTCAACTGGTACCGAATGTGCCGACTATAACTACTGAGCCTGTACGCGGTGCTGGGAGAGATGCTCCACATTATGAAAGCTCGACACTCGTGTTTCGGCGAAATCTGACAAAATGTTGCCTAAACAACGAGAAATGGAAAGAGCGAATAGCCTACTTCTGGATGCTCTTCCGGATGACTGCGACCTGTGGCAAATCAGTTGTGCCGTTTACGAGGCTGCGAGTTCGTTGGTGACTCCGCGAAATCTGACACAGATATCGGGGAGTCGACAGATTACAAAACGCATGACTCAATTGAACGGCAAGATTCGACTGACACGGAAACTCGCTTCCCGAATTCAGTGTGTGATCTATTATATAACATCTGGCCGTTCATTCACGGCTAAAGTCAGGAAGTTCGCGCAACAACTGCGGACGTACTGTCACACACTGAACAAGCTGAAGTTGCTCAACATCAAGCAACGTTTGGCGGATGCCAAAAAGAGGCTACAAGACGGGAGGATGGAATTCGACAAAATGCAAGATTTTGGCCGAATCCTTCCAACCTCGTCAAACATCGTATCGCAGCCTCACGCGTGTTTCCGTCGATGGCCTCGGTTGAGGAATTGTGGATGAGCATCTACTTAAAAACAACTAGGCTTCATGCATACACTCCAGGTATTGAGATCTTTACCGAGTTGTGTGAGGGATTGCTCACCCGTCAGTGCATTAGAGGTGAAAAATGCCATCAAAACAGCGAGGAATTTCTTCTCGCCGGGCTGGGATGGAATTAACAACTATTAGTGGAAGAAGTTCACTTCTGTTCATCAACACCTATCCCGAATATTCACCTCTTATATGGGCAAATCCACAGAACTTTTAACTTTGCGCTTTAAGAAAAAAAAATTTGTTTCGCTGGCACACATTTAAAATCAACCTGAGCCCACTCCTAAACATATAAAATGTAGAAAAAACAAAACGTTACGACTTGTTAAGAATTGTTCCAGGGTAGGGAGGTACAAAGTGACATAAAATTATATCTTCAAACCAGTTATATTTCTTTTGAAATACAGTTGAAATTTGTTGCTCGTGGTATTTTACGGGGACGTTACTGATCGGGAATCCGTCAACAGATATTCTGAATTCAAGATGTCGAATTCAATATGGTAGACCGAATTTGTAATAAATTGGACGGAAGACATAACAAGATATTGTAATTCAAATTGGGTACTCATTAATTTTCCTGATCTTTGATGGAAAATTCGGCACCAAGTTTTGTAAATTAAAGATGAAAAATTTCGCAAACCGAGTTGATAAATAGCTAACCAATACTATATATAGACAGTATGCAGCACAGTGCGAGTTAATACATCGAGTTAAAATTATCTAAACATTATCAACTTGTCTTAATACAATTTAGACAACGTAAATTAATAAACTAATTGTCAGTAACTTATCGTTGCTGGGTTATCCAATTTTTGCTTGTTTTAGTTTTATAATATAATAATTTTAGCAGTTAACATTTATTTAAGTCGATTTAAGGCATTACAATCCTGCCTATACTGAAAAATGTAAAATTGATATGACGTAAGTGGTCATTAGTACCGTATTTATTAATTTTTAAAAAAGTGATGAAGCAACGGAGAAGAAAGACAAATACAACTTCATTTATTTTTAAGTTTATTAATACATTAACTAATTTGTTATATTTATTATAATTACCTTAAATTTTTATAAATACATACTTTTAACTTATATTTAAAATTTTATTATATTCAAACTGAACCTATCCTTAGGTATATTGAAATAAATTGAGGTTTTTTCACCTACTTCAGGTTACGCAGTCATATTTTTATTCTTTCTGGAGCAAAACTATAGCGTATCTCGACCGATCAGCGACCTAGAAAACTCCCGAATATGCGATTTCAGCTGATTTTTTTTTTAATTCGGTCCGTCGTATTGTATCCATCATCTTGAATTTTGAATATTTGTCAACGGATTGATGATCGGTTACCTATAAAATCTCGTTGTACGAAATTTTAGCAGTTTTCCTTGCAAAGAAAAGAGTTTTGCTCAAAGAATTAATTTCATGCCATGTTTTAATCCTGAATATCAGTATTGTATTTTTGGAACATATTCAGGGCATTATGATTCATAAAACAATAAATTACGCCAATAATCGAGATATGCAGTCGCGTAAAAGTCGTGTGCCAGACAAAAGTGTCATTTTCAACAACAGTTACGCACGAATGCTACAGATTGTAATAGGCATAGAATTGAGATGAGACCAGGCACACCTTATTTCTTGGAATATGTAACTTATTATATCATAAATTAAAAGTTCCCAAAGTACGGAGCCATAATATTGTTTGTTCCAAAAGTTATAGTTAAAAATTAACGAAAATTCCATTTTTCACAAATTCACTGCACGCGACTTTGGACGCATGTCATTCTTATTATAGACACACCTATTTTTCACGTATCTTTGGTTTTTATAAAGTGCAATTAATCAACCACATGATTTTCAAATGAAAAGAATACATGTTCCAAAAGTTACAGAACAAAATCTTAAAGAAATTACGAATTGCACGCAGTAGTTTATTCAAATTTTATGAGCTTTCGTGTTTCCTATGGGTTTTTAATCAACTATCATGCCAAACAAATAATTGACCCTTCAAAAACACATCCTTTTTAGTAAATAAGCTTCCTTGGCCCTCAATAATCCACCAACGTAGTCTGCAGCGGAAAAGCGCCTCCGATTTCCATCTCTTCCACTACAGACTGTACCGGGGCATTTAGCACATGAAACCACTCCCTCTAGCATTGGGCTAGTGGTTACAGGCTCTTATGAGACCTCAGAAGACAAAGTGATCCCTGAAACACTGCTTTCTGCATTCGGTCATTCTTATTGTAGACACACCTATTTTTCACGTATCTTTGGCTTTTATAAAGTGCAATTAATCAACCACATGATTTTCAAATGAAAAGAATACACGTTCCTAAAGTTACCGAACAAAATCTTTAAGAAATTACGAATTGCACGCAGTAGTTTATTCAAATTTTATGAGCTTTCGTGTTTCCTATGGTTTTTTAATCAACTATCATGCAAAACAAATAATTGATCCTTGAAAAGCACATCCTTTTTGGTAAATAGCTATGTTTTATAAATAGTTCTGTACAGCTTATTTAAGTGTATTTTAAAATATTATAAAATATTATAAGTCATTTCTGTGGATTTGCCTATATAAATGGAGACCAACCCATTTGGCAAGGGCTGGTGGAGGGCCGAAGGACATTAATCCCAAAATCGGGAGACTTGTCCGATCCGAGAAACCATAAACCAATCACGTGTCTCAATAAGTTATACAAATTGTTCACTAACATCTTGAACGAACGTATTGAGTAATCCGTGAACCCGTGTAGCAGCGGATAGTAGAAACAACGAGACTGCAAAATGGGTGTATCCGGCTGCAAGGAAAACTTGCTTATCGACAGGTGTGACAGGACTCAGTCCAGTACAAGCGTAACCTGTCGATAACCTGACTGGATTACTTGAAGGCGTATGAGTCAACATTGCACGAGCTTTTAAGCTTGTTGCTCAAACACCAGAGGAAGGTCAGACTCCATTATGAACAATATGGAGCTCGTCAACGGAAACGGAATCCGCCACCTTAGCGCCGAGGAAGCCTACACATACTTAGGAGTGCTTCAGAGGTAACATCGAAGATGTGCAGACTGCTGAAACGACCATCGTTAAGAAATACCGGCGCCTTCTCTGTCAGATTTCGTCATCAGAATTGACGGGGAAAAATAAGCTGACAGCTACGAATATGCTGACCGTTTGACCAGTGCTCTATTCATTTGGAACATTGACGAGCTAAGGGGTCTTGACCGATGCACACGGAAGATGATTTATATGCAACGCAGTTTGCAGCCAAGATCTTGAACCTGGAGTCTATGCATGATAGATTAATCCTCGCGGCGGTTTGCGAAGCGATTGAATTCAGGGAAAGGGGCGTTTTTGTACAACGGGTCTGGTTTTCAACGTGGGACGTAGTGGTGCACCGAGTCAGTCATAAACCTGTGCCTGGTGCGTCGCAGCGCAACATACAAAGGGAACAACTGCGTACTTTGGAGGGAAGGCATATCGCACAATTCTTTCGAAAAGCCCAACAACTTGGCTTGTCGGTAGAGATGACAAGGGTTTTATTTTCGCATGCCAGGATGGGGTCGTCAATACCTTATCGTCAATACCATCTTACACCAGACGGTGCATAGTACGCTTTGTAGATCTTGTGGATATCAGATTGAGACACTAATGCTTCTCTTGGCAGCTTGTCCAAGATATGCAGTCTCAGCATACATCGAACGCCACAATGCGGGTCTCCGAGTGCTGTATTATCATCTCCGCAGCACCTACGGTGTTGACGCGACCTCCGTTTTGCGGTACCCACTGATATTAAATCCGCAATCGGAAACGAGTCGTGCTGAATATACTGGAATTACTCATTTTCGACGAGCAGGCAAATATCAGACAAGAAGACTGACATTGTCCTAATTGACTAAGCTGAAAAATCCATCTTAGTGGCCATCCATAAACTCTGTAGACGATT
Source organism: Trichopria drosophilae (assembly GCA_030407085.1). Classification (NCBI taxonomy): domain Eukaryota; kingdom Metazoa; phylum Arthropoda; class Insecta; order Hymenoptera; family Diapriidae; genus Trichopria; species Trichopria drosophilae. The sequence goes on from CM059583.1 coordinate 114,769,627, forward strand.
TTTTGGCATATGTGACCCCCCCCCCCCCCCTATACAGTTTTATGATTTTTATACATATATTTTTTGTAGACCGTGGTTCTCGGCAAGCAGTGTTTCAGGGATCACTTTGTCTTGTGAGGTCTCACGAGAGCCTGTAACCACTAGCCCGATGGTAGAGGGAGTTGTTTCATTTGCGAAATGCCCCGGTACAGTCTGCAGTGGAAGAGATGGATATCGGAGGCATTTTTCCGCTGCGTCAAAAAAAAAAATATAATAATAGTCAACTTTACTGACTACAAAACAAATATACGCAATCCGAGGACCTGAGAACAGTGCCAAAAGCGAGGACAAGTGTTATACTGGTGTTTTACAGACTGTCCATACGAATGAAATGGACTGATATGTGACAATGTGTGCCGTAGGGGATACAGTTAAGAAACTATACTATCAGTCGATGATATAATAAACAATTCATCAAAAGATTAAATAAAAATATTTGAAATAACGTCCATCACACAACCATAACACAAAATAACAAAATTATGTTTACTTTTACGTTTTGAGAATGCGGAAAATTTCTTCTAGGCAGATCTGCGATACTGACTCCGTTGGCAGTGCCTGACATTACCGGATACTGGATGTGCATGTGCACAGTGACCCCGAAAATGTATGTGTTGACAAATATAAAAAGCGTTTATCCCTACTGCACGGTTACCCACCATCGGGCATTTTTTCACGGATACTTGCTTCAAAATATGCAGAAGCAGCTCACTGGCTCATGAATCCGTATCCTCCGTGTATTTAGTCAAAACTGTTTTAAGATTAAAATCATCAGCTAAATTTCTGGACTGTAATTTGCGCAAAAAATCGTAAGCAACTCCACTCACTTCGTTCGATAGAGACATGGAAAGACAGATACAATACAACATACAGCCAAAAATACAGTATAGACAGACACTTTGTAACAGTTTAAATATATAAATCCATGAGTCACAAATTGCACGTGCTCTATTTACCGAGACCTAAAGTGTACTCCAAACAATATTTTGTATTTAAAGATTCGCGAAGTCTATGCAAAAATAATATTAATAAAAAAGAGCAAAAGGTTTCTCGATTTGTTCTTAGGTGACAAAGTGAGTGAGTGAGTGAGAGAGAGGGGGGGGGCGTGGAGAGAGAGATAGGGTGGGGGGAAGGGGGTTCTAAGTCAAAAACACAAAAAAGTGATTAGCTCACCCCTCGCTTGCCTTATACTAACGCTGTACTCCCCGCACGTTGAAACCCCTCGTGCTAGCGTTGCTCCTCTCTCAATCTCACCACGTAGCATCCTTACACTCTTCGTTGGCTGCCGCTTCATGCTGCAGCATCTTTCCTCTCCTCCAACGGCATTGCTCGCCGCCTCCCTTGACCGCGACTCACATACGCATAGGGTTTGCGCGTTCTCTCGCTTTAATCTCCTTAGCTCATCTTGAAATATTTTAAACCTTCTATCATTTCCACTTTCGAAATCTGTCAAAATTCTGTGAAAAATTTTCATTTTGAAGTCAAGATACAAATAATGCATCAGTTTTACGACAATCGGCAGCATTTAATCACTCTGGTGCTCCACCGCATGCGACTGCAATTGTCAAGAATAGGCTGGACTTTTTATGTGAAACGAGGAATATATATTAACTTCAAGCCAACTTCCAGGCAAGTTAGTTCGCGGTGGACAAATTCGCTACATGTGAGCTGAAATATTTGGAAACTACAGACATTTATAATGTAACGCTCCTGACTTTGTAAAGCTCCTGAAAAGTTCAAAAGTTCCATCTTCGAAACAACAATCACGTTCAACGTTTCACAAAATAGGCTTCTGGTTTTTCGGGAAAATATTCAGATTGGGCAAAGTCTCGGGCATATTTTGAGTTGCTTATTTTGTTAATAATTCTATTGATCCGTTGCAAAAAATGCACAATTTACTTTCTAGTCTAATCGGTGGGCGAAATGATTTATTAAGAAAGACGAGTTTGGCTCGCGAACGTTCTGCAGCTGCATGGTCAACTCTAGTTTCTAGATATGATGATCCACGAGCGCTAGTATATAGCAAATAGGTGCATTATTATTATTATTGCCTTCCGTCAAAACTAATTCGGTCGAATCGCTGCGAACTTTACATAATCGCGTCACGGAACTAATTGGAGCTTTGGAAATTGCATATAGATTTGCGAATGTTTCGGTTCCTGTTGAAGACAATAGATATGGCGATCTCGCAGTTAGTCTTATTTTTGTTTACATTATTTCGCCCAAATTAGATGGCCCTACATGGCAAGTTTGTAAATTTGACTTATGGGATACTCTTAATTTTCTGCATTTTGCAACCCTAAGTAAATTCATAGAAACTTTCATTAGCGGATTAGAAGTTTTCTCCACAGCTTAACCTAGCGTAACCTCTCTCAAAACGAATCTCAAGGTCACATAAGTCGCATATCAAACCGATTAAAATAAATTCACATGCAGCTGCAACACCCTCTCATACTTGGCCAAATGTGTAAACAATCAGACACTATTGATTAATGTACCTTAGTTAAAGCCTCCACGCATGCTATACGTTTATAATTCTTGACGGATATGCATTTTTGTATTAATTGTTTAGGTATCAAACGTTTGGCATTTCAATGCAAAAGTATCGGTCTTGCGCCGAGTTCCATTAAAGGCATCGGGTCTTATATCGCCCGAGATATAACAGTTACCTGAGCCTGAACAGCCTCCATAAATAAAGCCATCTGCTCCAACAGTCACTCAGGTTTTGTTGTCGTCAATAAGTTATGTAAGTCTGGGATATGTATTCCGCCTCCTCCGCATTAAAGAGTCTCCAACAACTGATCGTTGATAAAGGACTTGCGCATTCTTTTAGTCCTGAGATTGTCAATCGCTTAACATTGAGACAAATGTAACATAACCTTGTGATTTTCTTTCAAAGGGCCAATTTTAAGCCCGTGAATGGGGAACAATCGATCAACTGTTGCTCACAGATATCGATCCCGCGATGCATGGATTAGCGTGAAATCAATGAGATTGTGAATCTGATGACCTCCAATGGTTACGTGTTAAATGACGTCTAACCTCTGATTCTTTTATGTGCGACGTTCGTCTCTCTATCCCAAGAACCGCATGACTAAGAAAGCAATTTTATCACTTATTGCCAAATAGCTCGATCCACTATGGTGGATTTCTTCCGTCACTGTTCACGCTAAAATTTTCATGCAGAAATTGTGGTGCAATCAAGTGTCATTGGACGAACCCCTCTCTGCGTACTCGTCAATGACCTGAAACCAAATTAAAAGTGACTTACTAAATGTATCTAAAATTAGCATTCTTCAAGGGTACTGCTGTACATTATGTTCTGGGAATGCAGCTGTATTCGCTAGCATAGACTGGGCTACTACATACCCCGAAAACCTACAGCGGAGTTGCGTAATGTTCTCTCCCGTTGCAGACTTACAGGCGATAGTTATGCACCGCAAAGAGATTGGACCACGGCCGCTCGATCGTTTAGATCGTCGACAAACTTATAAAAGCCAACGTATTCATACGTTTAATATAGAATGAAGTTGATGACAGCTCGATGCTTGCACCTTTATGTGGATAAATCGTTGTCCTACCCGAGGTTGTACACTTTAGGTAACTCATCGAGTCCCCCGAAATATTCACCATGAGATTTATCGAGTTACCGGAACCCCAATTTTTTGTTGTATCTCCGGTATTCCCTAAACGACCCTAAACTTTCCCAAATGATGGACATCCTAATGATCGCCAAGCTCAGAGGGAGTCGCCATTGACGGTAAGCGTAAATGAACAGATTAATATAGCCGATGCATGCCGTACCCCCCGAAAATGTACTGAACAAAACGATGAGAAGTTTCATCATGCGACCCTACATGCATCACTCTAGAACATGTTTTTTGGGGTGTGAATTTAAAGTTCCCAAAAAAATACTAACGCCTAGCAGGAAATAAAATTTTTCAATTTTCTAATTAGGTAAGTAGGTAATAGGTTAAAGTCTTCTGACACCAGGTTATTTCATATGGTAAATAACCAAACCCCTTTTAATAAAATAAGATAAAAATAAATATAATGGGAAAAAAAGAAAATGATAATTTAAAGATTTAAGTTGGTTCGCCCTTCGCTGGCTCCCTTACGGGCCGCCTGGTCGAGACTGGGTTGGGATATTAATTAATACAAGGTAACTTTGCACTCTACGCGAATTATATATTTTTAGCTCATTAGTTAAATGAATAACTACCATTCCGAATAGGAAAATGGAGGGCTGCCCTCCGAGTAGTTATTCAGACCAATAAATCAAGAATAATATTACGAATAATTGAAGTTCGGCAAGAAGGAAGGAAGCGTATTTAGAAATAATAATAACAATACCTGATTTGCAATAATCCGTGCACTTGCACTTCCCCTTACTCTATACACTTAACCTACCCATAATAAGTATTTACTATCGGGCAGAACTTAAACCGATACAACACGGTCGCATCCAGTTCTTCGTCGCTCGCGTGCAACTTTTGCGCCGACCCGAAACTTTAATCGACGCGGGAGCACTAGACCGAGGCGATTGCCATACAATTGCGGAACGGAGTGAATGTTGATGTTCAGCGCGATGGTCACTCATCGCCTCGCATCAGGGGAACGGGGTGTATTCTTGAACACCGTTGGATTGCTGACATCAGCAATTCAGCCCCGTCGCCCTGGGAAATGGCAACGAGTTCTCAGCACGCTAAGCACCTTTTCGAACGGCCGAAGATGTCATCCGAGGAGCTTCTCCGAGAATCTCCTCCGATGACTGGCCGCGCTGTGGGAAAGTACATCGCCGAGTAAAAGGAAGTGCAAGAACTACATATTCGTCACGAATATGTCGTGAGAACTAATTAATTTAGAATTATTTTAAAATTATGATAAAATTTACGCGGAACGTAACAAATGTTTGGTGTGGAATTCTAGACAATCAAATTATTGGGCCGTATTTTTTTGATGGAACTGTTAACGGTCCTAATTATCTACAGTTTTTACAGAATGAATTACCAGTTCTCATGGAAGATGTGACATTAGCAACTAGGCAGAGGATGTGGTATCAGCAAGACGGTGCACCACCACACTTTGCTCGATGTGTTAGGAATTATCTAAATATCCTTTTCCCTAATCGTTGGATTGATCGAGGTGGATTTGTACTGTGGCCGGCAAGATCTCCTGATCTCACCCCTCTAGATTTTTATTTATGGGGTTACGTAAAAAATGTCGTTTATACCAACCGACCAATAACACCTGTGGATCTACAACAACGGTTCAGATTCGCAATTGCGAATATTTGTGCAGACGAATATTTTCAGTCTGTTCTTGGAAACTTTCGATGCCGGCTGGTGTTATGTATTGAAGTAAATGGCAGTCAATTCGAACATCTCCTGCAAAGAGTGCGTCTTACACACCCGTCAACGGATTTGTGCCACCTGTAAGAAAGATTAAATTTCAGATTCCAGAAGTTATTTTGAATATTAAGAAGTTGTATTTCTTCATTTAAAAGTATAAAATAAAATAGCAAGTCAAAAGTAAATTTATTTTAGTTCGAACTTTCTGAGTGTGTAAAAATACAATAATAGAGTTAATAGGGATGTAATGCTCACTTTATTTCATGTATTCTTTCCATTTTTAATTTTGGGTTTTAAAATTTCCATTTAAAAACATTGTGTAGTTCTTACGCGCGATTACGAATTTCGTCCCGCCGCGTCCGCAGTTCGAAACTGTGCTTTGTTTGGTTATCCGTACGATTGATTTAGCTTTTCACTTATTGTTTGGATATTTACGGTGCATGCATTGACGATACCGCATTTTACTAAATTCATACGTTAATGAAATGCTTTCTTCTCTAATAATCGCGTACAAGTTATTTCTATGAGTTAAAATTTGTACCTTCCCCTACCTCACGTCTCTCCGAGTTTGGATAGTCGAGAGCTTTTGGGTTGTTTGTTCGAGTTCAGGTATCAATTTTGGAATCTGGCGATTTTGGACTTTGGTTTCGCCGTTTAAGAACGGCTGACGCCTTTCAAATGTATACATTTTCGGATCCAATGCCTGACTTTGGAAAAATCACACGACACAATATATACAGAGTGTTGTTGCAATGGCGCATAACAAATATACCATGATGAAAATTTTTTTTCTAAAGTCGATGGTGCAAAAAATAATTTACAGCAAGGTATAGTTGGTTTGTAAATTGAATTTGAAAGTTTATTTATTTTGGGGGCATCCTCCAGAACCAGACAATTGGTAAACATGTGAATGTCGACTGCTTCACATCGAACACGAGACCAGGTGATAGTTAAAGACCCAAATCGATATTGTCGCGAAGGATATTTCGAAAAAGTCAGATGATTGGAGTCAAATAACTGAAAGCTTGTGGGAGAGGTAAAATTCGCCTGGAATTTCGAACATCCACTGCTGAATTAAGAAAATTAGTTTCAGAACTATGTGTTTTATTAAATCCAAATTTTTCGAGAAAATAGAAGCTATCTTTCAGTTTTTGGGAAGTATTGAAGTAACGAAAGACGCACTTCTTTACTGAATTAAAACTACCTACACTTAATTGATAAAAATATGTACCAGTAAGAATCTTTCAATCTTTTATCTGTTAATTTAAAAAAAAAAAGATTCTCAGGAATCGTGTGGTTATTGTACGACCGGAAAAAGGAATATGCAGATTGAATTTAAATTATTCAAAATTGAAATGAGAGAATTTGTTGAGGTTAGCGTTCGATGTTGGACACGAAAATTGAGATTCTAGACTGATTTAAACGATCCCATACCTAGTTGAACGAATTTTTTACATTAGCATCCTTTAGTTAAAACGCACTGGTTTTATGTGTATACAGAAATTACATTGCAGGCTCGTATCTCTGTATAAATCGTTTTGGGAAAATACAGATTGACATTTAGTCAAATAGCTAGGTAACAAATGGTCACTTATGACCTTTTAATTATTTCTTAGTACTTTTGAATAAGTTAAAATTATCGTTGGTATAAATCAACTACCGACGTTATTGTTTAGGTTGTATTAGCATTATTTTTTATTGTTTATCGAGATTACCTTGTTATTGCATAGTATCATCATTGTGTGATGGGGCTTCACCGATCGACCCCTGCGCATGGCAGTCGTGGAGGAGTATGGAGCGCCCCCGGCAACACTCGCTTTATTTTCCTATAATTTCATAGCACTTTTAACGATCAAGTTCAGTCCGTCGTCTACCAGTCAGGCAGGCACACGGCATTACCGATTTGAATATCCGGCTCGATGGCGCGCCCACGCTGGCGATCCTCCCGCCGCGACCTTGGCTCCCGATCTACCGGCACCCGTCGGGGGTTCACCACCGCCATGTGCTGCCGGCTCTGCCGCGCATTGGTGCTGGCCAGGTTCCCCTTCTTCCCCGGGTGTCATTACCACACCGGGGCATGCGAGGAGTAGTGTCGCGAACTCTTGCACTCCCCTGCAGTGTCGCATCGTCCTTGGACATTAGGGGACTCTTCCTCTCATTCGACGTCGACAACAAAAAGACTCCGCCTCCACCTAACGGCTACGCACGACACGCTGAGTTCCGTTTGCTCTCTCCCTCTCTCTCCTCCCTCTCTCCCCCCCTCCCCTCTCTCTCTCTCTCTCTCTCTCTCTCTCTCTCTCTCTCTCTCTCTCTCTCTCTCTCTCTCTCTCTCTCTCTATCCCTCTCGCTCTCTCTCTCTCTCTCTCTCTCTCTCTCTCTCTCTCTCTCTCTCTCTCTCTCTCTCTCCTCTCTCTCTCTCTCTCTCTCTCTCTCTCTCTCTCTCTCCCTCTCTCCCTCCTTCCCTCCCTCCCTCCCCCTCTCAATCAGCAACGATGTGTTTTTCTTGGTTTTAGAGAAATTTATTATTGAAGATGGCCGATCGTTGGGTCAGGACACGCGGAATGAATATAGCGCACACAACCGTGCTGCGCGGCGTTATCCATTTGACTGAAGTTTAAATCTCGGTTATTCTCGACATGTCCAAGGATATCTTCAGCTTCTCTAACAAGTAGATGGTTTCTATCGCCGCATCGAGCATAGCCAGATCTTGCAGTATCAATAATCACACTCGAAATCTTCTAAATAAATGAACATTACTTTAAAAAATAGAGATATTCAAGGCGAATAAACATAGGTGACTAGGAATATGCATTTTAGTTGTATATGATAAAATTAGTGGATCCTTCGCCAATAAAACTAGTTTACAGAAAAAATATACATTCGATGCTATATAGTGGTCGTTCTCAGCTGTATTTTTAGGCGCAAATGGGAATGCTGGCAACGTTCCGGAGCAAGAGAGGCCAGTCCGTCGGAGAATTGTCTATAAAGAGGCAGCTGGATCGAATCCGACTCGAAGTAGCGTTTAAGGTCGCGATTACTCTGAAGGGAGACAAAAGTTTTGCAAGTGGAGGCTACCTTGTACTCCCAATTGTCTGCCGAAAAATCAGACCAAAGATTGTCATAGAGAGGCGAGCCTAGGACCAACCTCAGTTGAGCAAGCCACCTCATTACCGAATCACCATCGTCTCTAAAACTAAGCTCATAGAACCTTGTTAATCCGAGACGTGCCAAACGATCCGCCGGTTGCTGCAAATACTTAAGTATTAAATCTAACGCTCTACGCACTATCTCGACCGATATTGAATATAGCCCCAATTCGAGACGCAAAAGGTAGGGTGGCGTCGACTTAGGGAGCTTAAGCCATTTTTAAACAAAAATTCGACCTACACCGATTCAAGAGAATGTAGATGGCCTAGGGCCCAAAAAGGAGCTGCATACAACAAGATAGATAAAATGGCAGATCCGTAGAGTTTTAGGGCAGCACTGCTCGAATCGCATCTAGCTGAAGCCATTATAGCGAAGACCGCCGCAGTAGCTTGCGAGTCCTAGCTATAGCGTTTTCAGCCGCCTTTAGCCCACTCGCCGAAGAGGAGACGATTGATCCTAGATAAGGATACCTGGCCGCAACTTCCACCTGCTGATCGCCGTACCAAAAATTACTAGAAAAGGGGTCGAGAGGGCCGCCTCTTCCAAATACTATAATTTAAGATATACTCAGTTTCCACGACGGATACCATATGGGATACCGTCCGGATCTACAGCTTTACCCGACTTTAATCTCTTCATGCTCTCCCGCAGCTCCTGAGGCAGAATAGGGCCGTCTTTAAGTTCTTTATCAAGAGCCCCATAGAATGTGAAAGACGCCGATGGCCTCGAAGGGTAGAGGAGCCTCAAGTGACCGGCCCAAGCCTCCAGGGACACCGGAGAAGTACAAGGTGGAGCCCGCCTATGCCCCGAACCTCCGACCAGAAACACTAGGCATCTCTCGCCCCAGCGAAGGCATCTGCTACACGCGAAGTATGGAGTTTTTTAATTCGCGTTGAAATCTCCTCCTAAAATAAACACACTATCCGGAAATTTGTCTGACAAGGAGTCGATGACAAGCTGAAGAGAAGATAACAACAATGTAAGATCAAAATTTGGCGGAAAATAAGAAGAGCCTTAAATTAACGGAAGAGGATGAGTTCTAATTAGTATAAGAAGCCAGTGCGCGGAGATATCAATCAACGCTGGTGACCCCGACGACGCAGGAAAAGTTGACAAGCCGCCGCTGAATCTTCCTCCGAAACCTTCACGCGTTGCCGGGACAAAAAAGTTCACTACATCTTGGGTCGCTGAAGGTGTAAATGGCTCAGTACACCATCTCTCACTAAAATTTATTGCCCCATGTTGATGGTATTTCGTAGCCATGGAATAGTTGTGCGGGCCATGAATGTTCCAGACGTCAACAGAAAGTGGAAGAGTTCTAGCCTATGAGATGGCTCCACTGCAAAGAGAGTTCGGCGAGCTGGTTGTATGGACGAAGAGGGTTGAGAAGCCACGCGGTGAATGATAGCATTGAGATGCTCGGCAGCCCCTGAAGCTGGTACACAGGGCTGCAACTATGCGTCTTTTAGATGGGATCTGTTAGTGCGTGATCGAGATGCACTTGGAGCTGATGAGATCAGCTGAGAGGTTGAGAAATCGACCTCCATTCCAGATGATGATGTTGAGACTTCCGGCATAAAGGTTTCCGTTACATCCGAACAGCCATAGCAAACACTATTAACAGGAATCTTCTGATATTTGCGCTCGACTTTTTTCTGGTCCGCTCTAGCCATCTTTGTTAGTTGCCGGGCGTGGTGGTCGATGCGTCGTTCCCTGGCCATTAGATGTCTTTGCCCGCTAGGAAGCGTTGTTTCTGAGCCATGATTTGGAGCTTCGAGCGATACGAAATAAGTTCCACTATTATTACAGCAGGTTCCTTACGTATGAAGTACGCTGTGTCGACCACGTTGGAGATGTCAAATTCCTCTTTTAAATATTTCTCCACGCAGGCAGTTGGATCACCTGCAATCTTCAAGCCACGTATTAAGGTCCGAAATGGCACCCATGTTGGATTTAGTTGCCGCATCAACTTTTTCGTCAATTTTTGCAGACAGGGCTTTGATGATGGAATCCTGCATGCCTTTCAATTGACCTTTCATATTTTTGTTGGGTTGACCAGTTTAAAACGGGCTCCTTAGGAACTGCTGAAGCAGCAAAAAATCAACCAAATCGGCTGACGGAGAAACTTGAGGAGAGATGCCCTCTTCATTCGCGAGAAAAAATCCAATATTGGTTTGGTTTGCGGTTCTTTATACGCTAGCCATTTGGTCGCAGTCAAGGGCCGTCCTTCACTTGCTGGACGCGAGTGAAGTGTAACTGGCGACTCGGTCTCCTGACCGGTCGAACCCACTGGCATAGTCGGTGGAAAGTGGGAAGGCGTGGCCGACTCCTCCTGTTGCATGGGCAGCTAGTTCACCCGGAACATGCTGCCTCTCGCGGGACAGTATCTAGGCACTAGTTACCGACATCGGATCATTGACTGCGGATGTAGAAGTCCGATGGTGCGCAGAAGAGATGTGCAGTCACTAGACTAGGCACGTATTTTTAACATGGAGAGTTTTGTTCTTAAATAAAACTCACCCACCGTCTATTCCGGTGAGACGCAGTCAGCAATCAGCAAGCAATATGACAGAAATAAATGGCTACATGTAACCTGGCATGAGATAAAGATTTGGCAGCGACCTTGTAGTAGCTTTTCGAGGTTACAAAAGAATCCGACACACGCCGAAGACTGGGAACTTTCTTGAACAGCACAGATTTAACGAAGATTGAAAAACATGCCGCAAAGGGTTAAGGAATTTCGAGAACTCGGAATCGTGCTAATTTGGTGTGAATGTTTAAACACTTTTTTAAATCATTTTAATTACTGAGTCATTCCATGTCAACAATATCAAAGTTGTGGTCGATGTCGCGGAATTCAACGAAAATGAAATATTTGATAGGTATAGGCGTGGATAATAACGTGGTAAAATATTTTTCCAAAATATTCAAAATGGCGGCCGTGAGGTCATATTCACTGAATTTCTTTAAATTACGATACCTATTTTTCTAAATATCGCATTTAAATGGGACTACGCGCATTTTGTTCACAAAAATGAGTACTTTTATCTAAAAATGAGACAATTTTTTGTTTTTCTTCTTAATTTGACCAAAAAACGGTCCAAAAAAATGTTCAACTTAAATTTTTGCAAAAAACGCATATTTTTTTTCAAATTCGACATCTCATTTTGTAGAAAAAGCTTTCAGCTTTCATTAAAGAAAAAATTGATGGAGAGTCTTTTCGTTTTCGAGATAGGATTTTTTAAAGAGCGCGACTCCGGCTTTCGCCGGTGCGCTGAGCCGCGCTTCAGGTGCAGTTCGGAGCGCTATCGAGGGACCGTGTTTTTCTCGTAATTAAAATGTGATTCCGTTTGTGTAAAAGAATGCATTATTAACACTCCAGTAAGTTGGATATTTATTTGAATGGTTCTGCAAGTCATTTTTAAATCTGTTAAGTTTTTGTACTAACATTACCTTCCAATTACTATGGCTTCTCTGATTCATTGCTGCAATCCTGTCAAGAAAAAGGGTCATGCGTCAATACTTTAGAATAAAGAATTTCGTCATATTACTCATGAGTTATGTAAGAGGCTTAATCTAAAATCTGATATATGGTTAGGCAAAGTAATTTGTAATTCGTGTCGACTAATGACATCATCTAAACTTTTGAGCGTTCCGATCGATGATACTTCATCGTCAAGGCCCGAAATATCTCTGGGTTCTGGAAATTCTACTCGGTCTCAAGAGACTTAGAATGAAATAGGGGAAATAGCAATGGAGGAAGAAAAAGACAGTATGGATAAAATAATTAGTGATGAAGTTCTTATAAATTTAAATAAAATCCTCGAACTTTTACATGTTTCTCCCATTTATATATAACTTAAATAACCAATATCTAATGTGTAATGAGAGGAGTAGTGATAGCGCTCCAAACTGCACCTGAAGCGCGGCTCAGCGCACAGGCGAAAGCCGGAGTCGCGCACTTTAAAAAATTACATGTCGCAAACGAAAAGAGTCTCCATCAATTTTTCTTTTTGAATGAAGGCTGAAAGGTTTTTCCACAAAATGAGATGTCGAATTTGAAAAAAAATATGCGTTTTGTGCAAAAATTTAAATTGAAAATTTGTTTGGACCTTTTTTTGGTCAAATTAAGAAGAAGAAAAAATTGTCTTATTTTTAGATAAAAGTAATCATTTTTTTTAACAAAATGCACGTAGTTCCATTTAAACTCGGAATCGTGCTAATTTGGTGTGAATGTTTCAACACTTTTTTTTGTCATTTTAATAACTTTTAATCCTTCCAAGTTTCTTCTGTTCTCCTTTTTCGCCTTAAATATGATTTAAATAAAGATTCAAAGAATACCAAATGAAAGAGTCGCGCTAATTTAGTGCGACCATATTATTCGTTGTTTTTATGGCGCTAATACTTTTTAAGTGAAATCCATTAGTTCCCTTGAGCTTTTTTCCTACCTTGACCAAGATTGAAATCAAAGCATTTAAGATTCTAATTTTGTCTAAAATTTCTCGCATTTTTCAGAAATCGTTATAAACAATAATTCCGTCGAGAATTGTTTCAAAAGGATATTTTCCTTATTTCAAACAGTATTTTTGAAGTTTATGCAAAATTTTCACTTTATAAAGAATCTTCAGCACAAGTTATCAGAAATCGTTGTAAACAATAATTATTTAAACAATGATTCCGTCACGAATTGTTTCAAACCGGTATTTTCCTTATTTAAAACAGTATTTTTGAAGTGTATGCAAAATTTTAACGTGATAAAGAATTTAAAATTTAAAATTTAAATTTTACAATTTTAGAAAAAATTAGAATCTTACATTTTTAAGAATCTCGCCTTCTGCTGGGCCGCAACCCTCACATTCGTTGAAAAAACTTTCTCGCACTTGAATCTAAAATAACTATTACGCACTTGTATCGAAAACTAATATTTTTTGACGACGTGCGCTAAGTGCATACTTTGCGTACGGGTTTTACTTTGCCCACTGTTTCCCGTGCACAAAGTAAAACCCGTGCGGAAAGTAAATGCTTAGCACACGCTAATTTACAGTGCGTGAATGTTGTACTTTGCGCACGGAAAACAGAGGGCTAAGTAAGTACTTAGCGCACGGAGTTAAAACCATGTATTAATATCATTAAAATAATGGGTTAGCACATTCGCACCGAATTAGGACGATTCCGGTGCTTCAAAATTCGTTGAAAAATGCTTTGATTTCAATCTTGGTCAAGGTAGAAAAGGAGCTTAAGGGAACTAATGAATTGCACTTAAAAAGTATTAGCGCCATAAAAAAAAAAAAACGAATACTATAGTCGCACTAAATTAGCACGACTCCTTTATTTGGTATTCTTTGAATCTTTATTTAAATCATATCTACAGCAAGAAAAGGAGAAGAGAAGAGACTTGGAAGGATTAAAAGTTATTCAAATGATAAAAAAAAGTGTTGAAACATTCACACCAAATTAGCACGATTCCGAGTTCTCGAAATTCATTAACCCTTTGCGGCAAACATTTTTCATTACACGGAAAATAGCCGACATTTGTCACTCGGGGGTTTTTGAGGTCGCTGATTATGAATCTTAATTCAGATTTCGAAAATTCAAAATAGCGGATTGAAGATTGCCTGGATAAAATACCTTTTAATATTTCATTCATCTTCAATCCGCCATTTTGAATTTTTAAAATTTAAGGACAGATTCGTACACAGTAGCCCCCAAAACCCCTGTGTTTGGGAAGTAGGGGCTTTATGATGGACTGTATATGGCGCAAGTGCAATAAATAAATAGAGAGCACCCCTGGCCCCGGGGAAGGGGGTATGAACGTTGAGAAAAGCCGTCGTTGTCCTATTTTAAGGAAAAACGTTGAGTGAACCATTAACTCGGGCAAGAAATGCCACACACAATATAACATGCATTAATTATTACGAGTTTGCTGATGTTTCGTCCCGGGCCCGCTCACGGACTCTTGTGCGAGGATAGCCGTTATGTCAATGCGTTATTTTGAAATTGTTGCGAACCGAAAATCGAGTCTACATTATTTAAATATCATTATTATCACCAATCTTCGCGACTATTACGTTCTCATTTATAGAAAATTCTTATGAAGAATTTTAAAGGTTTTTCGGTGTGACGGTCTATCGAATAGAGACTATATGGTTTTTTGAAAACGTTTCGGAAACCAATGTGTGCCTTCTTCAGTTTATTATTACTAACAAAATTTTTTAACAATGTGACAATATGGTATAAAAATTGGTATAAAAAATACTGAAGTTAAAACACTAATTTTAGTTACACTATTTGAAAAAGACATACAAAGTTTTGCCTTATGGTTGTAAATGGCAGCTAATCCGGTGCAAAAAATTGGTGATTGTTAGATGGATAAATGTTGCGAGAGTTCCTATGAAAGTGACATGATGACCTTAATTTAAATCAAATTTAAAGTATGATATAACTTTATAGAAGCGCCTACAAGATATGATGACAAGGTGCTTGTTGGAAAATTGCACATATTATATCCACTAATTTCACTCATTTTTGCACGCAAATTGTGCGAAAGGTTAAGACTGCTGAAGTAAATTTTCGTTGAGCATTTAAACATATCGTGACAATTACACACGTAAGTATCGTATACATATCTATACCAAGAACAGTAATGAACAACGTCACAAAAAGCACAAGGAATCTGGTAGACTACGTCGTTGGTTTTAAGTTTGTCTAATTTGTCCTTAAACGGTTTGATTCCACAGATATTAGTATTTATTGGCTTGTGTATAACGCGAACTGATTGCTTTCTCATAGTTTTTGTCTCCGGCTATTCGTCCGACCAATTGTGGCCGATGCAGTGGAGGCCTGCTTGCATTAATTAATAACGACTTTTTTCATACAGTTATTGATATTTCTCCCAAATGGATTTTTTTCCAAGTTAATACTTTTCCGGTTAAACTAGTTATTGGTTCTTTTTACTTTCTACCTAATTGCGACATAATTAATGATCTTTCCATACTGCAAACTTTAATCGACTCATTGAAGGCCCAGAGATTTTTTCGGTTAAACCCCTTACATATGGAAGTGAGATTGTTGATTTAGGATTGATTTTATCAATATTCGAACGTTTTTGACTCTTGTTATATATGTGGTGAACGCGTTTTTTAATGGTTTCTTCGTTAAGGTCTAAGGGATAGTTATTTTGCTGTAAGATTGTTTTGACTAAATTTAAATTTTTTTTCTCTAAATTTAAATTCAGCTAGTAAAATGGCTCGATCGATTAAGTTGTAAATTATCCCAATTTTATAATTAAGCGGATGTTTAGAATAAAAGTTGAGGTATCATCCGGACCATGTGCTTTTGTGATACCAGTCCGTTATCAAATTTCCATCCCTTTGTCTTATCACCTTGAGATCTAGAAAAGCAATGGTGTTATCTGTTTCAATTGCTGCAGTGAAAGTTATTTTATTTTTAAATTCTTTAAAATTATTAAATATGTTCAAGAGATAATCTAATTTTTGA
This sequence comes from Trichopria drosophilae, assembly GCA_030407085.1. Taxonomy (NCBI): domain Eukaryota; kingdom Metazoa; phylum Arthropoda; class Insecta; order Hymenoptera; family Diapriidae; genus Trichopria; species Trichopria drosophilae. The sequence goes on from CM059583.1 coordinate 114,785,661, forward strand.
CGTGGAATACCAATTAAAATATCATCGACAAAGCGGAAATAGAAAGCCAATTTAAAATTTAATTTCTTAAAAAACTTTTTCTCGGGAAACTCCATTACTAAGTTCGCAATAACCGGAGATAGTGGAGAGCCCATTGGTACTCCCAAAAATTTGTCGGTAAGTAACATTTTGAAAATTAAAATAAGTAGAATTTAAAATAAGTTTAAGACCTTTTAAAAATTCTATTTTATTTATTTTAGTGAAGTTTTTTATTTGAAACCATTTACTGTATATTGCTTGTTCCACGATCTCATGGGAAATATTTGTATACATGGAAACCACAACTAGGGAAATAAGAATGTGATCTTTCGGTAATTGAATTTGGTTAATTTTCTTGTGAAGGTCCCAGGTGTCTTTGATGTGTGTTTCTGTTCTACCCACTACATTGTTTAAAATATTGGTATAATATTTCGCTAATTTATAAGTCGGTGAATTGACTGTAGAGACAATAATCCTTAAAGGGATAAAATTATTAACCTTATGAATTTTAGGAAGGCCATATGCTCTTGGTGTAACTCCTTTATAGTTTTTTAAACGTTTTGCATTATCTGTGTCAATGAATCCTGCTTTATTCCAATTTGACAAAAGTTCGTTCGTGGTTTTGGATGTGGTTGACGTGTATTCATATTTTGAAATGTTGTAGGTTCCATTGCCTCCTAATAACTCTAACATTGAAATAATATAACTATTTTTGTTTAAAGCTACAGTTGCATTACCTTTGTCACTTTTTGTGAAAAATATGTTGTTATTTTTATGTAAGAACTCAGTTAATTTTTTATTTTCAAAGTTATGCGTGAAAGCAACATTTTTAACATTTTGTATATCTGTATGTTTTAAATAGTACGTGCACTTCAGACGAACGTTATTTTTAATGTCTTCGGTTTTGTTGCCTTTGCCATCGTAAGTATCCGGAATTTTATAAACGCCCTGTTCAATACTTGCCACAAAATTGTGGACTGGTATGTTTTCAGCACTTGGTAATGGGAACGAGTGTTTTGGTCCCAGGCTCAATATGTCAACAATATTTTTAGGTATGTTTGTGTTTGTTAAGTTAACAAACCAATTATTTTGTGTAAAAACTTTGTTTTGTTCTTGTTTTTTTAATATTGTTCAAAGTCCAATTAAAATTCCTTTGCAGTCTTTTGGAATTTGTTCGTAATATTCTTTGAAACTTTATGTTTTCGAAATGAAAAAATTTTTTTTAAATTTCAAAAGGCTATTTCTTAGTGATTTAATACAAAATAGTACTACGTTTGGCCCTAATATCTCTAATATTCTCGAATATATCTTTAATTTCGAGATTTAATAATTTCCAAGAAAGATTAGAAGTAATACGGTTGAAGCATTGTTTTGACTTAAATATATTGTTACGATTCAATTTAAATTGATATTTCGTAGATGTGGCGGAAGTACCCTCTGTTTTCGGCATCTGAGGAGGAAAATACGTTGGCCGATTAGTTTCGCAAGAATTGTCGAAAATTTGGTCCAATCCGTTATGAGAGAACGAACGCTGATTCCAAAGCGGGCAGAAACCCACTGCCTAAAACCATTTGTATTTGTATTTTGTATTTATTTAATATTATTTATTTATTTATTTATTTATTTATTTATTTATTTATTTATTCACTTTGGCTTGAGGAGTTCACCTCTCTGGCCAACCAACTAAGTAGATACATAGATAAAACTAGGATTTAGCGATATACGTATCTTGTAAATAAGCATATAACAGCATGTAACTGAACTAGTAACTTATACATTGAGGAATGCAGAAATAACAAATTTCGGTAGATTCAAAAATTAACTATAGTTCAAACATTAACTACTGTTTTCTATGATATTAATTACATAATTTCCTAAACTTAACAACTAATATAAAATCGGCTTCGTAGCTCAGGCGGTAACGTACTGGACTACGAAGTCGTAGGTCGTGAGTTCGATCCCCGGCTGGGCAATTTTTCGAAATTGTTTTCAGGCAGCAGTTCGCTATGTATAAGACGAACCACGCTGTCTGTTTGGCATTTTCGAGGTATTGTCTTCAGGCGGAAATCGAGCCATGGCCGATGCTGTACTTAATGTGGGTTTCTGCAGTTTCCTACATTTTCGACAAATGTGAGTATTGCGCCATCTAAGACGACCTGCAGCTCTCGCAAGGATACTCACCTATACCCGGACAAGCTCCCTGGGAGCTTTTGGGACACTTCGATCGAGGTGGAAGGTAGAGGATAAAAAATAAAAAAAATAAAAAAAATAAAAATAAAGTATACATTTAAATTTCGGTAGATTAAATTGATTTAAACTAAAATAGAGATGAGTGCAGTGCCCTCCGAATCCAATTTAAGGAGCAGTCGGAAAAATTTAGATTTGAACGCATTGGTGCTCGAGCACTTTAATTGATTTGGGCAAAGCATTCCATAGCCTTGATGATGTAATAAGAAAGGAACACGAGAATGTAGTCGTTCGATGGATCGGGATAATAAGATCATTTGATGTGGGACGTGGTAGGTTTCTTATTGAATTATTACGCATAAGGTATTGCGATCGAAGATATGATGGAGACCCTATGCGGAGCAAGTTAAATAAAATTACCCCAATAAAGTAAATCCTCCGAGATGCTGCAGTTAGCTACTCTAATTTCAGTCGATAAGGAGTAATGTGAACATCCTTTGTAAGCCCAAAAATGAAGCGGATTGCGGCATTCAGCAGGCGTTCAACCTTTATTTTCAGGAAAACAGTGATGTCGTTATATACCGCTGAGCAGTGAACAAAATACGGGATAATGAGCGTAGATACAAGTTGCTCTCGAAGACGCATGGGAAGTGCGTTTTGATTGACTCTCAAAGCTATTGTTACGATTCAAATTTAAATTAATATTTCGTAGATGTGGCGGAAGTACCCTCTGTTTTCGGCATCTGAGGAGGAAAATACGCTGGCCGATTAGTTTCGCAAGAATTGTCGAAAATTTGGTCCATAAGGCAAAACTTTTTTAAATAGTGTAAGTAAAATTAGTGTTTTAACTTAAGTATTTTTTATACCAATTTTTATACCATATTGTCACATTGTTTTTTTTTATTTTTTTTATTTTTTATTTATTAATTAACGGGCGGAATCGCCCTTTTTACTTAAGTTTAGCCATATTGTTATTAATCGAGAGAATTTTGCGAGAGCTGCAGATCGACTTACGAAGATGGCGCCATACTTCACATTTGTGTATGAAATGTAGGACTGCAGAAACCTACACCAAGTACAGCGGCGGTCATGAGTCGCTTTCCGCCAGATAAACAATATTTTCGAAAACGTAAACAAACAACGTGGCTCGTCTTACCAACAGCGAGCTGCTGCTTGAAAACGAAATCGAAAAATTGTTCACCGGACGGGGATCGAACTCACGACCTACGACTCCGTAGTCCAGTGCGTTAACCGCCTGAGCCACGAAGCCGATAGATTGTTAAAATTTTTTTTGAGTAATAATACACTGAAGAAGGCACGCATTGGTTTCCGAAACGTTTTCAAAAAACCATATAGTCTCTATTCGATAGACCGTCACATCGAGAAACCTTTAAAATTCTTCATAAGAATTTTCTATAAATATTCATCAAGCGGTCGAGAAGAAATTTTGAAGATGGTAGTCATGCCTATTCCTTTTTATAATTATGGAACTGGATGGAACAAAAACGTCAATGGAAAAAACGCCAAATCAAACGAAAAAAACTTCCGGTTTCGGTGAGTAACTACACAGACGTATTATTTTTCAGCCACTATATAAAGTGCAATTACTGCGGATATTGCCTACGGGCACCACTCAATTTTGCAGATCTTTGGCATGCGATTTTTTGCCGAATCTTTCGTCGCATAACCTGACCGGATTTTCGGAGTGTTTCCTCGCAATTCACCACTTTGGTTGACAGAAATTCTAACCAACAATTTTTCCACGCGTGGTTACAAGGAAAACATCTGCCTGTCGAGACCAGTGCTGCCATCTATTGCTGGCTCGTTAACCAGGGGTTTAGACACACACTTGATCGAACTCGAAGTGATATATCGATGATATTCAACATTAACACGTAGGTGCTGTCATCTGTAAGTTATTAACAATATCTTATTTAAGGGAATGAGACCCTGTTAATCTCTGCTATACCGACAATCGGTATATTCCCTACAGAGGATATTCACCATTAGCCTCGATCAAGATTGTTTAGTTGCAGCGCTGAAAAGACAAGTGGTGCCATCCCTGAGCACTAACGATTACTGGATATTGAGTCTATTTTGTATTAAATACTGGACATTTGTACGAAATTACTCTTGAAAATTACCTCATATAATATTTTTATTTGAATTGATACGGCATTAGAAATTTCAATTCACGTATGATGGCTAACACCTATCCAACTTGCCAAAACGCAACGTGTGGTAAAGAAATTAAATCTACGGTAGTAACATGCGATAAGTGTAAATTGTCTTACCATCCAAAATGCACTAAATTTACAAAGGTCACGGACAAGGAAGAATTAATCGTGGTGTGCAGCGCTTGTCTGCTAGCAGCGAACTCACTAACAGCAGTTTCTCGCTCTCGTGCTTCACCAACCTCGTCAACTTCATCGCAAACTCAAAATTCAGCACAATCTACGAGAGATCCATCACAGGTAGATCTTCGAATGCTTCTGGCTGAAATGCATGCTATCAACACCAACGTTGCAATCTCTACCAAGCAAAATGAAGCACATAATAATAGTCTGATGGAAAAATTCTCCCAACTATCTTCAGATGTCCATAGTAGCATCCAAGAACTAAAGACTGGTCACAACGAATTAATTACACAATGCACTACTCTGGAAAATGAAAATGCTACTCTGAGAAAGAATATCGAGGAACTCAATGCCAGACTTAGCAAGGTTGAATTCTACCAGGAACAGAAAACCTTGCTCCTCTCAGGTCTCCCTGAATCTGAGGAAACATCACTGCGGGAGGATGTACAAAAAATTGCATCTCATGTAAATGTTAAGATCTCATCGACAGATATTGTGGAGGTCTTTCGTATGCGCCCTACGGGACAAAACTTATCTCACACCCCAGTTAGAACTGTGTTTGAGCAACTGCCACAATGGAATGCTTTCATAAAAAACCTTAAGCAAAAGGGAAGGGTTCTGTCTTCAACTATATTCGCAGACAGAGAAGTCATATTCTCCATCTTAACGAATGGCTCCCACCGGAAACCTATATTTTACTAAAAAACGTTCGTATAAAAGCGAAGGAGATGGGAATCAAATATGTCTGGCAAAAAATGGAAACATTCTTGCTAAACTGGATGACAGTCTGACCTCAAGAGCTACCCGTATCTCAAAAATTGATGATCTCTTGTGTTTAACCGCGTCCTGACTATCTAAGAGTCAACAACGGCAACTTCTGGAAATTTCCAATCAACCAGGACACATGACTCCCTATATCACCACTGCATCTTCAGCTGCCATCACTATCTCTTCTTCAAGCCAATCGCGATTAGAAATAAGCAATACTTTAGATATGTCCGGTATCAAAACTGCGCGTGTAAATGTTAATGTTGAAAAGGATAGAGTTTAATTGTTACCTTATGCGATTTCTACATCACCTTCGGAATATGTCCGTTTATGCCACCTAAATGCTCAATCCTTATTGACTCAGGGCCGCATGGTAAATCTCAATATCTTTTTTTCATCAACATTCTATCACGTCATCTGTGTCTCTGAATCTTGGCTAAACGAAGCTACCCCGAATGATATGGTGGAACTTAATAATTACATCGTGCATAGAGCGGATAGACACCATAAGAAAGGAGGAAAAATAGCTATCTATGTTCACAATTCCATCTCACCGCGCTGCATCTCATCCTCATCAGAAGTTCCATCTCCAGCCTATCAGACAAAAGCGGAGTACCTTGCTATAGAGCTTTCATTTCAAACTTTGTCACCTTTATTGCTTATATCTGTCTATCGCCCACCTAATGCATCTATGTTCAAAGAATTAGAAACTGAGATCTCGAAACTAACACATTTATACTCCAACATTGTCATTATGGGGAATTTTAACATTAACCTCTGTAAAGAGGATTATGCCTCAAACTATTTTCGCAATTTCGCATCCACATTCAACCTTCATATTGTTCCGTATTCTCCCACACATTTCACTGCTACATCTTCATCTTGGATCGATCATTGTCTGGTAGACGACAAGGACAAACGAATGAGAAATAGGGTACGCTGGCGGATTACAAAAGCACATTCGAATTATTGTGCGATTCGTCTAGCTCCCCTAACTGACTCCAAAGCTATCTGGCAGGAACTAACTGCGCTTGGTTAAACCAAAACCTCCCCCTCCCGTACTTACTTGCACGTTGAATGAGCTTAATAGTTATTTCTCCTCTAATGCAAATACAAACGTTACCCGAGGTCCCATTAATATTGCGCCCCAAATCTTTGATTATGCTGATATGCCCGACATGTTTTATCTACCTGTAATTTCTTTGCGTACGCTGAAGCAGGCCGTTAACTCTATCAAGTCCAAATCTGCGGGACATGATGGTTTGGGATTTCATTGTTTGGAAGCTGCGTGACCTGCCGTATCTAACTTCATACTCGACTTACTAAACTATTCTACTAGTAAGTCTACGTTCTGGAAATTTCCCAAAAGCATGGAAGAAAGCTATAATCAGACCTATCAGCAAAATTATCACCCCGCTACTTCCATCCGACTACAGACCAATATCTATTCTCTGCTTTCTTGGGAAGAACCTGGAGCTTCTAGTAAGCGATGCACTATTGGCCCATCTTAAACATTCTGCACTTCTGGACCCTCGACAGTCGGGTTTTCGCAGAGGATGCAGTACACAAACTGTTTTAATTAAAATATCGGATTACGTCCGTCAATATATTGAGAAGGGCTGGGTGACTGTGCTCGTCCTTTTCGATTTTTCAAAGGCGTTTGACACCGTCAACATTGCCATACGCCTTCAAAAACTCAAGGATCTTAGAGTGTCATCATTAGCATTAAAATGGTTTGCATCATACTTGACCGGGCGAGAACAGGCAGTAGTTGGAGCAGATGGAGAGATGTCTGATTGGGCTGAAGTTCTAGCAGGGGTCCCTCAGGGTTCAATCCTCGGTCCCCTTTTATTCTCCATATTAATTAACGACATCTCATCGATTCTCAAACATACTACTCACATGCTTTACGGGGATGACCTACAGATCATGATGCAAGTCAAACCAGCTGACTTGCACATAACCATCCATCGTATTAATTCGGATATATCGGCAGTTCTGAAATATGCGGAAAATACTGGTCTCTCCTTGAACTTCTCCAAAACCCAAGCAATTTATTTAGGATCCAATACCAACATCCGAAATTTTGATATACCTTCGCTTCCCAACATTGAAGTGGGTGGACTCCCAGTTAATATTAAAAATATGGTCATAAACTTGGGGCTCCGTATCGACTCGTCATTGACTTGGAATGGCCATATGAATCATATTTCAAAATGCGTAAACTTCACTCTTCACCGTCTTAAATGCAATAAGAACGCTTTGTTTACTAGCTTACGTAAACACCTAGTAGTTTCCCTAATCTTTCCCCATCTGGACTATTGCTGTGTAGCCTACAGTGACATCTCAGCAACACGCAGAGGCAAATGCCAGCGGCTACTGAATCAGTGCGTGCGGTTTATCTTTAATCTAAAAAGAGATTGCCGCGTTACACCATACCGCAATAAACTTGGATGGCTTCCAATAAAGTACAGACACTTGTACTTTATAGGAAGTGTCACGTACAATATACTGACCAATCATGAGCCTCTATATCTGCACGCACTGTTCACTTTTCGGAATACGTCAACATGCCGCGTAACTAGAGTGACTGAGTGTGGTCTTTTAGTTTTCTTTTCAAGTTCCAGAGCGTACGCAAGATCTTTTACGATAACAGCCTCTAGGCTCTGGAACTCACTCATATCTAACATTCGTTCTGCTAACTCACCATCTCAGTTCAAATCGCTTCTTTATTCATTTCTTCAGACCTACGACAGACCATCAACCGACACATCCCTCCTCCACATATACACTTAATACTCAATAGCTCTGTTGTCTCAATTGTCACTCACTCATTCATTTATATCACTCATTCATCTCATTCGCAACATTTTTCTATTCCTGTTCATTCTAATTTCACTCCGATTTTTACCATCCTGTGCTTAACCCTATGTTATTAATTAATCTCATGTAAAAATACCTTACAATACAATGTACATAATATTAATAATTTTGTAATACTTTTTATAATTTTCTCTTACTTTAATTATAGTTTTAGCCATAAGATAACGCGTTGTATCGCCATCAAGGCTTAATAATCAATTTATACGTAATCAATTTTACGTAAAAATGCTATACTCTAATTCCCTGCCTTCCATTAGAATTCGAGATTGCGAGATACCATGGGTACGATCGGCAAAAAACCTTGGCTTAATTGTTGATTCCACACTTTCATGGAATGATCATATTATTCACATTTCGAATCGTGTTTATTGTATACTTAGACAATTGAGAGTCAATCAAAACGCACTTCCCATGCGTCTTCGAGAGCAACTTGTATCTACGCTCATTATCCCGTATTTTGTTTACTGCTCAGCGGTTTATAACGACATCACTGTTTTCCTGAAAATAAAGGTTGAACGCCTGCTGAATGCCGCAATCCGCTTCATTTTTGGGCTTACAAAGGATGTTCACATTACTCCTTATCGACTGAAATTAGGATAGTTAACTGCAGCATCTCGGAGGCTTTACTTTATTGGGGTAATTTTATTTAACTTGCTCCGCATAGGGTCTCCATCATATCTTCGATCGCAATACCTTATGCGTAATAATTCAATAAGAAACCTACCACGTCCCACATCAAATGATCTTATTATCCCGATCCATCGAACGATTACATTCTCGTGTTCCTTTCTTATTACATCATCAAGGCTATGGAATGCTTTGCCCAAATCAATTAAAGAGTGCCCGAGCACCAATGCGTTCAAATCTAAATTTTTCCGACAGCTCCTTAAATTGGATTCGGAGGGCACTGCACTCATCTCTATTTTAGTTTAAATCAATTTAATCTACCGAAATTTAAATGTATACTTTATTTTTATTTTTTTTATTTTTTTTATTTTTTATCCTCTACCTTCCACCTCGATCGAAGTGTCCCAAAAGCTCCCAGGGAGCTTGTCCGGGTATAGGTGAGTATCCTTGCGAGAGCTGCAGGTCGTCTTAGATGGCGCAATACTCACATTTGTCGAAAATGTAGGAAACTGCAGAAACCCACATTAAGTACAGCATCGGCCATGGCTCGATTTCCGCCTGAAGACAATACCTCGAAAATGCCAAACAGACAGCGTGGTTCGTCTTATACATAGCGAACTGCTGCCTGAAAACAATTTCGAAAAATTGCCCAGCCGGGGATCGAACTCACGACCTACGACTTCGTAGTCCAGTACGTTACCGCCTGAGCTACGAAGCCGATTTTATATTAGTTGTTAAGTTTAGGAAATTATGTAATTAATATCATAGAAAACAGTAGTTAATGTTTGAACTATAGTTAATTTTTGAATCTACCGAAATTTGTTATTTCTGCATTCCTCAATGTATAAGTTACTAGTTCAGTTACATGCTGTTATATGCTTATTTACAAGATACGTATATCGCTAAATCCTAGTTTTATCTATGTATCTACTTAGTTGGTTGGCCAGAGAGGTGAACTCCTCAAGCCAAAGTGAATAAATAAATAAATAAATAAATAAATAAATAAATAAATAATATTAAATAAATACAAAATACAAATACAAATGGTTTTAGGCAGTGGGTTTCTGCCCGCTTTGGAATCAGCGTTCGTTCTCTCATAACGGATTGGACCAAATTTTCGACAATTCTTGCGAAACTAATCGGCCAACGTATTTTCCTCCTCAGATGCCGAAAACAGAGGGTACTTCCGCCACATCTACGAAATATCAATTTAAATTGAATCGTAACAATATATTTAAGTCAAAACAATGCTTCAACCGTATTACTTCTAATCTTTCTTGGAAATTATTAAATCTCGAAATTAAAGATATATTCGAGAATATTAGAGATATTAGGGCCAAACGTAGTACTATTTTGTATTAAATCACTAAGAAATAGCCTTTTGAAATTTAAAAAAAATTTTTTCATTTCGAAAACATAAAGTTTCAAAGAATATTACGAACAAATTCCAAAAGACTGCAAAGGAATTTTAATTGGACTTTGAACAATATTAAAAAACAAGAACAAAACAAAGTTTTTACACAAAATAATTGGTTTGTTAACTTAACAAACACAAACATACCTAAAAATATTGTTGACATATTGAGCCTGGGACCAAAACACTCGTTCCCATTACCAAGTGCTGAAAACATACCAGTCCACAATTTTGTGGCAAGTATTGAACAGGGCGTTTATAAAATTCCGGATACTTACGATGGCAAAGGCAACAAAACCGAAGACATTAAAAATAACGTTCGTCTGAAGTGCACGTACTATTTAAAACATACAGATATACAAAATGTTAAAAATGTTGCTTTCACGCATAACTTTGAAAATAAAAAATTAACTGAGTTCTTACATAAAAATAACAACATATTTTTCACAAAAAGTGACAAAGGTAATGCAACTGTAGCTTTAAACAAAAATAGTTATATTATTTCAATGTTAGAGTTATTAGGAGGCAATGGAACCTACAACATTTCAAAATATGAATACACGTCAACCACATCCAAAACCACGAACGAACTTTTGTCAAATTGGAATAAAGCAGGATTCATTGACACAGATAATGCAAAACGTTTAAAAAACTATAAAGGAGTTACACCAAGAGCATATGGCCTTCCTAAAATTCATAAGGTTAATAATTTTATCCCTTTAAGGATTATTGTCTCTACAGTCAATTCACCGACTTATAAATTAGCGAAATATTATACCAATATTTTAAACAATGTAGTGGGTAGAACAGAAACACACATCAAAGACACCTGGGACCTTCACAAGAAAATTAACCAAATTCAATTACCGAAAGATCACATTCTTATTTCCCTAGTTGTGGTTTCCATGTATACAAATATTTCCCATGAGATCGTGGAACAAGCAATATACAGTAAATGGTTTCAAATAAAAAACTTCACTAAAATAAATAAAATAGAATTTTTAAAAGGTCTTAAACTTATTTTAAATTCTACTTATTTTAATTTTCAAAATGTTACTTACCGACAAATTTTTGGAGTACCAATGGGCTCTCCACTATCTCCGGTTATTGCGAACTTAGTAATGGAGTTTCCCGAGAAAAAGTTTTTTAAGAAATTAAATTTTAAATTGGCTTTCTATTTCCGCTTTGTCGATGATATTTTAATTGGTATTCCACGTCAAAAATTAGATTATCTCTTGAACATATTTAATAATTTTAAAGAATTTAAAAATAAAATAACTTTCACTGCAGCAATTGAAACAGATAACACCATTGCTTTTCTAGATCTCAAGGTGATAAGACAAAGGGATGGAAATTTGATAACGGACTGGTATCACAAAAGCACATGGTCCGGATGATACCTCAACTTTTATTCTAAACATCCGCTTAATTATAAAATTGGGATAATTTACAACTTAATCGATCGAGCCATTTTACTAGCTGAATTTAAATTTAGAGAAAAAAAATTTAAATTTAGTCAAAACAATCTTACAGCAAAATAACTATCCCTTAGACCTTAACGAAGAAACCATTAAAAAACGCGTTCACCACATATATAACAAGAGTCAAAAACGTTCGAATATTGATAAAATCAATCCTAAATCAACAATCTCACTTCCATATGTAAGGGGTTTAACCGAAAAAATCTCTGGGCCTTCAATGAGTCGATTAAAGTTTGCAGTATGGAAAGATCATTAATTATGTCGCAATTAGGTAGAAAGTAAAAAGAACCAATAACTAGTTTAACCGGAAAAGTATTAACTTGGAAAAAAATCCATTTGGGAGAAATATCAATAACTGTATGAAAAAAGTCGTTATTAATTAATGCAAGCAGGCCTCCACTGCATCGGCCACAATTGGTCGGACGAATAGCCGGAGACAAAAACTATGAGAAAGCAATCAGTTCGCGTTATACACAAGCCAATAAATACTAATATCTGTGGAATCAAACCGTTTAAGGACAAATTAGACAAACTTAAAACCAACGACGTAGTCTACCAGATTCCTTGTGCTTTTTGTGACGTTGTTCATTACTGTTCTTGGTATAGATATGTATACGATACTTACGTGTGTAATTGTCACGATATGTTTAAATGCTCAACGAAAATTTACTTCAGCAGTCTTAACCTTTCGCACAATTTGCGTGCAAAAATGAGTGAAATTAGTGGATATAATATGTGCAATTTTCCAACAAGCACCTTGTCATCATATCTTGTAGGCGCTTCTATAAAGTTATATCATACTTTAAATTTGATTTAAATTAAGGTCATCATGTCACTTTCATAGGAACTCTCGCAACATTTATCCATCTAACAATCACCAATTTTTTGCACCGGATTAGCTGCCATTTACAACCATAAGGCAAAACTTTGTATGTCTTTTTCAAATAGTGTAACTAAAATTAGTGTTTTAACTTCAGTATTTTTTATACCAATTTTTATACCATATTGTCACATTGTTAAAAAATTTTTTTAGTAATAATAAACTGAAGAAGGCACACATTGGTTTCCGAAACGTTTTCAAAAAACCATATAGTCTCTATTCGATAGACCGTCACACCGAAAAACCTTTAAAATTCTTCATAAGAATTTTCTATAAATGAGAACGTAATAGTCGCGAAGATTGGTGATAATAATGATATTTAATTAATGTAGACTCGATTTTCGGTTCGCAACAATTTCAAAATAACGCATTGACATAACGGCTATCCTCGCACAAGAGTCCGTGAGCGGGCCCGGGACGAAACATCAGCAAACTCGTAATAATTAATGCATGTTATATTGTGTGTGGCATTTCTTGCCCGAGTTAATGGTTCACTCAACGTTTCTCTTTAAAATAGGGCAACGACGGCTTTTCTCAACGTTCATACCCCCTTCCCCGGGGCCAGGGGTGCTCTCTATTTATTTATTGCACTTGCGCCATATACAGTCCATCATAAAGCCCCTACTTGTAACGTGGGACGTTTTTAGTTCTTACAAAAATTAGTTTTCCCAGAGTTTCATCTTTCTCTAGCTTGTACAGCTGTTACTAATAAAATTAAAAAAAAAAGGAAATGTACTATTTTCCAACATTCGACAACCAGAAGATAAGCTTCTTGCAACATGTGGCCGAGAGATACATGTCGAGCATCATCGTAGTAGAAATGCCGCGAACCCTCTCGAGTTTCGTGTAAATTTATGATTGTTCGTAGATCAGTTTTCGATCACACGATCCGCCGTAGCCAACGGCCGAAGCATTATCCCATAATAAACTTAAAAATATCTTATACCGCTAGAACACTTCCTGTTGTCGAACACATGTGGAAAAATAAAAAGACTAAATAATTTTTGTCCCGAATGACGTCACGTCCTCTTAGTAATACCAACAATTACCATTGCAACTATTATAATCAAATAACCATTAATTATAGAAGCGTTACTAATAAAATTCATTGTCAGCGTACAATTAGATTTATGTCAATAAGTTTAGAAGTATATCTTATTCAATTTAATACCCTTTTAACGGTATTAATTATGATTATAAGTAATAAGTAATCGGAGTATTGCGCGATGCATATATCATCAATTGCGAATATGTAATCCACGTAATATTATTATTGTATGTTAACTACTAATTATTATTATTGCGTTTAGATATAAGTTTATAATATTATATTGTAAGGGAAGATAGTATACATCATATCCATTTTTCCCCACTTTTCCGGGCATAAGCCCTGCCCCTTTATCTCTATCGTCCAATCTTGACATAGACAATTTTTGACTCTCATCTCATGAGCATAGAGAGGGAGAAGTCCTAGAGCTCTAACCGAGGTGACGATTTAGGAAAACCTATTTTCAAAAGTTCAGTTCAAAAGTTTCAGTTAAAAGGTTTAGTTATAAAGTTTACTTAAAAAGTTTAGTCCGAAAGTCGACAGTCTGAGAGTCGACAGTTTGAAGTTAATTTGAAGAGTCGAAGCTAAAGTTGGACCCAAATAATCTCCGACTAGTAAGCAATTTGTAAGTTTCGTTTTATTTTAATCTTTTTCTTATAATTATACAATTTTGTTTACCATTTTTTGATTTCCAGGATAATTCCTTTTTCCTTTTCCTCTTTTCCTTATTCCATAGAACAATCCAAATTAATTTAAAAACTTGAGGTTGGATGCTTCTAGTTAAGGTACCAACTTCGAGTATTAAATTAATTATTTAAACAAAATTCTTCCCTCTAAATTCAAAGGCTTGAAGTTGGACGCTTCGTCGTCAAGGTACCAACCTCGAGGTATTGAATTAAAGACTTGTTCGATTCTTAATTTTGTTGTCTTGTTAAAGACTTTTTCGATTCTTAATTTTGTTGTCTTGTTAAAGACTTGTTCGATTTTTTAAACCAATCCTATTTCAAAGGCTTGAGGTTGGACGCTTCGTCGTCAAGGTACCAACCTCGAGGTATTGAAACAAAAGGGATTTTCTTTTCTTATTCCTTTTTTTTTTATTAGAAACAAATACTTGAAGTTGGATGCTTCCTCGTTAAGGTACCAACTTTAAAGTATCAATCTAACCACGTTTTTTTTTGTTAATTAATTGAACCCTAAATCAATTATTCCCTAGTATCCTTTCCAAAAATCATACTATCTTCCAATATTTTGTAATGTACCTAAAATATAAATTATAATAATGTTAATAATTATTGTATATTTTATTTCACCATTTCTCCACCATCCCGGTCGTCCCAAGGTAAGAGGGACGAATTATAAATTTTAAAAACTTCTTTCTCTTATTATTTGTACTTCGTTGTGTTCGACGCTGGACGTAACATACTTCCCAAACACAGGGGTTTTGGGGGCTACTGTGTACGAATCTGTATTCAAATTTTAAAAATTCAAAATGGCGGATTGAAGATGAATGAAATATTAAAAGGTATTTTATCCAGGCAATCTTCAATCCGCTATTTTGAATTTTCGAAATCTGAATTCAGATTCATAATCAGCGACCTCAAAAAACCCCGAGTGACAAATGTCGGCTATTTTCCGTGTAATGAAAAATGTTTGCCTCAAAAGGGTTAATGAATTTCGAGAACTCGGAATCGTGCTAATTTGGTGTGAATGTTTCAACACTTTTTTTTATCATTTGAATAACTTTTAATCCTTCCAAGTCTCTTCTCTTCTCCTTTTCTTGCTGTAGATATGATTTAAATAAAGATTCAAAGAATACCAAATAAAGGAGTCGTGCTAATTTAGTGCGACTATAGTATTCGTTTTTTTTTTATGGCGCTAATACTTTTTAAGTGCAATTCATTAGTTCCCTTAAGCTCCTTTTCTACCTTGACCAAGATTGAAATCAAAGCATTTTTCAACGAATTTTGAAGCACCGGAATCGTCCTAATTCGGTGCGAATGTGCTAACCCATTATTTTAATGATATTAATACATGGTTTTAACTCCGCGCGCTAAGTACTTACTTAGCCCTCTGTTTTCCGTGCGCAAAGTACAACATTCACGCACTGTAAATTAGCGTGTGCTAAGCATTTACTTTGTGCACGGGAAACAGTGGGCAAAGTAAAACCCGTACGCAAAGTATGCACTTAGCGCACGTCGTCAAAAAATATTAGTTTTCGATACAAGTGCGTAATAGTTATTTTCGACTCAAGTGCGAGAATGTTTTTTCAACGAATGTGAGGGTTGCGGCCCAGCAGAAGGCGAGATTCTTAAAAATTTAAGATTTTAATTTTTTCTAAAATTGTAAAATTTAAATTTTAAATTTTAAATTCTTTATCAAGTTAAAATTTTGCATACACTTCAAAAATACAGTTTTAAATAAAGAAAATACCGTTTTGAAACAATTCGTGACGAAATCATTGTTGAAATAATTATTGTTTACAATGATTTCTGATAACTTGTGCAGACAATTTGTGGAGACACACACATATATGTAATGTAAAGATAGTAAACATAAATACGCGTATTGTACTGCCTTCGAAAGACTAGCGTTTCTGCGCTCCCACTTTCCAGTCAGTCGTTCTTTACTCGGAGATTCGAAACCACGCTTTGGATCGACAGTTATAGATAGTTGTAATAAAGTTTTGTTTAATTAACTTTTGTTGGTTATTATAATACCACAAATTGAAATACCCTACAGTGGTGAACCCGACGTGATGTGGTTAATAAGTTTTTTAAGTTTTGGGGCGTGACTCCAAAATATTTATTAGTGGCATTTTTGGATTTAATTTAATTTGATTACCCAGAATTTTTCGGATTCGTAAATTTTGCCACGTGGCATGTGAACCCCGTTGCGGAATTTTCTCTTTGATACGTAAGCAAGTAGGCAAAATTTTGGCACGCAGTATGTGAACTCCGCGATACCTCTCGTGCTATATTTTGTTGAAGTTAGTAATTAACATGACGTCATGTGTATGCGTTTATTTTTTTTTAAATCGTTTCTTCTCAGTGCATTGCAGGGCATCCAGGACGTTATGCCGCAGTGAGATTATTTTATCAAAGACTGTTCCGGGATTAATTTTATAAAGTGATTTTGTTTATATTCGCATAATGGAAGAATTGGAAGATTTGAAGAGCCAAATCAAACAGCTAGGAGATCAACAAAAGGATTTACAAAATCGGCTGCAGCAACAACATTCATCATCATGGGATGCTGATCAACAATCAGCTGCTTTGGGACGAATTACAGCCCGCATTCCCACTATTTGGCCAGAAAGGCCTGAACTCTGGTTTCGTCAGTTGGAGGCTCAATTTCAACTATCCAGAATTACTTCAGAAGTAACAAAGTACCACTGGGTCGTAGGTAATTTGGAACCAAGGTATGCTAACCAAGTTTATGAATTTATTGACCAAATTCCTTCTGAAAAACCGTATACAACTATTCGTGATGCTCTTATTGAGAGACTTACAGAGTCTCGCCAAGTTCGTTTGCATAAATTATTAGCTTTTACGTTCTTATGATTCAACGGTTTCCGACGAAATAATTAAAACCGTTTGGCTTGAGCATCTTCCTGATCAAATTAAAGCATCTGTTGTTACTCAAACAGATTTAACTCTCGAACAATTAGGGAAAATGGCTGACAGTATTTACGAGATTATTGGTGGTGTAAAACTTTCTGCCGTTTCAGATTCTCGGTCTGTTAAGTCTACGGAAGATACACGTTATGAAGAACTGTCGAATAAAACAGCTGCTTTAAATTCACGTTTTAATCAGAAACGTAGTTACAGGCAAAATTCTCGTTCTCGTGATCAATCAGTTAGTAATAATAATGATAATAATCGGAATCGAAACCATTTTTGTTGGTATCATAAAAAATTTTGAATAAGAGCAACCAAATGTATTGAACCGTGCGATTGGGTTGGCCGAGATGCTCGTAGTAATCAGGAAAACCTAAATTAGGAACATTAACGACGGTAAATGTTCCTTGCTCATTATCAAACCGTCTTTTTATTTTGGATCGTAAGTCTCGAGTTAAGTATTTAATAGATACCGGATCTGATTTGTGCGTTTATCCACGAAAATTGTTAAAAGACAACATCAAGAAATGCCCTTACTCTTTGTTTGCTGCAAATGGGTCATTAATAACCACTTATGGCTGCATATGTTTGTCTCTTAACTTAGGATTAAAGCGGCAATTTTCTTGGCGTTTTGTTGTCGCTGATGTTTCGGAGCCTATTATTGGAGCTGATTTTTTAAAATATTTTAGATTATTACCAGACTTGAAAAACAGACAATTACTGGACTCACAAACTGGAATTTCTTCTGCATGCCAAAATCATATAGGTTCTGATGTTATTTCAATTAAAGTTTTACTTGGTGATTCAGTTTTTCTCAAACTTCTATCGGAATTTCCGCAAATTACGAAACCCGAAGGGATATTGGGATGTTGCAGACATAATACAGTTCACGATATTGTAACAACTCCAGGGCCGCCGATTTCGTCTAAAGCTAGACGGCTTCTTCCAGATAAATTGGTTATAGCCAAACAAGAATTTGACAGAATGACGTCACTTGGACTCTGTCGACGATCGGATAGCCCTTGGTCTTCCCCTTTACATTTGGCACCTAAATCAAATGGAGATTGGCGTCCGTGTGGCGATTATAGAGCACTTAACCAGAGGACAATTCCTGACAGATATCCTGTTCGTTATCTAGAAGATTTTGGTGCTAATTTACTGGGTAAAACTGTATTTTCCACCATTGATCTAGTTCGAGCATTTAACCAAATTCCAGTCGCACAATCTGATATTCCAAAAACGGCGATAATTACGCCATTTGGCTTGTTCGAGTTCCTATTTATGACTTTTGGGCTCAAAAATGCTGCGTAAACGTTCCAGCGTTTTGTTGACGAAATAACTGAAGAATTTGATTTCATTTTTCCTTATATTGATGATATGTTAATAGCATCAAAAGATGAAAAGGAACATTTAGAACATCTTAGACTAATTTTCAAGAAATTAGCTGATAACGGTCTGGCCATTAATGCCCCTAAATCGAATTTTGGAAAATCAGAAGTTAAATTCCTTGGATATTTAGTATCAACAGCTGGTATTCTACCATTGCCTGATAAAGTAAAAGCTATACGTGAGTTCCCATTGCCTAAGACTGTAAAACAATTAAAACGATTTTTAGGGATGCTTAATTTTTACCGGAGATTTACTCGAAATGCGGCTTTATATCAAGCACCTTTATATGAGTGTCTTCAAGGTCCTAAAATCAGAGGCTCTCATCCAGTAAATTGGACTCCTGAATTGATGGCAGCGTTTGATAATTGCAAAGAGAGTATTGCGCAGGCTGCTCTCCTGGCCCACCCTAAAGTTAACGCACCCTGGGCGATTTTTACAGATGCGTCTGATGTTGCAATTGGTGCGGTTTTACAGCAATCAGTACTTGGAGTATGGCAGCCTCTTGCCTTTTTTAGTCGTAAATTAACAGGTAATAAGACAAAACTATGCCCTTATGATCGAGAACTCGACGCCATCTATGAAGCTGTAAGATATTTCCGTCATATTTTTGAAGGTCGTCACATTATTATTTTTACAGACCATAAACCTTTGATTCATGCTTTTAATCAAAATTTGCATAAGGCATGGCCATGGAAATTTAGACGTTTAGATGTTATTAGCCAGTTTACCTCTGATATTAGACACGTTTCAGGCCAGGACAACGTTGTTGCTGACCCCTTGTCGCGCGTTGAAGCTATTTCTGTTGCCGTGTCAACTTTCGAAATTATTGAGGCACAGAAAAATGACCAGGAACTAAAAAAGTTTCTTAAAGAGCCTGGATATCTCTGCAGTTTAAGAAATTTTTTTCTTCGGAATCCGAAATTCCTATACTGTGTGATGTATCTTCAGGTTCTATCCGTCCATTTATTCCACAGGCACTACGTTTGCGAGTGTTTCAATCACTTCATTGCTTAGCACATCCCGGAGCTCGAGCATCAGCCAAATTAGTGACACAACGTTTAGTTTGGCCGTCGATTGTAAAAGATTGTAAACAGTGGGCAAGTTCTTGTCTAGCCTGCCAAAAATCAAAAATATCCCGACATGTGTCGACACCTATTGGATCATTTCAGTCTCCTAATGGACGTTTTGATCACATCCACGTGGATCTGGTGGGACCACTGCCGCCATCAAAAAATTATACTTATTGTTTGACGATTGTTGACAGGTTCACCAGATACCCTGAGGCTTTTCCAATTTACGACATTACTGCGGACACCGTAGCACGAACTCTTTTCTCTGGATGGATATCATGGAGTGCCTGTAAGAATAACTACGGATCGAGGACGTCAATTTGATTCTGATCTTTTTAATACACTGGCAAAAATCAGTGGAACCGACCACCTTCGAACTACTGCATATAATCCTGAAGGAAACGGCTTAGTGGAGCGAATGCATCGACAATTGAAGGCCGCTATTATGTGCCACGCTTCAGAGTTATGGGTGGATTCTTTGTCTGTTATTCTACTTGGGTTTCGTGCTGCTTGGAAGGAAGATATAAATTGTACTCTATCAGAGCTTGTATTTGGTGAGACAATCCGTTTACCAGGAGAGTTTCTCCATCCTTCTACCAAATATTCTGCCGATCCTTACACCGCTGTTACTCAATTGCGTAAATTTTTCCAGGAATTAGCACCTAAGCCCATGTGTCGGCATGGAAAACGCTCCGTTTTTTGTTTCAGAGAATTGCTGACATGATCTCATGTTTTTGTTCGCCGAGATGCTGTTCGTCGATCATTGGAACCCCCATATGAAGGGCCATTTTTAGTTAAATCTAGACATGCAAAGCATTATGTACTGGAAGTCAAAGGCAAAGAAGTCTCAGTTTCCATTGATCGCCTAAAACCTTATTACCAGTTGGAAACGGTGCCAAAGAAAGATTTTTCTCAAGATTCTTCTTTACATACTGGAACAAAAACACACGCAGAGGCGCAGAAAACAAAAGAGATCGCAACACGATGTGGACGTCATGTTCGTTTTCCGGACCGACTGGGTTTTGCATAAATTAAAATAATTTTCTTTAAAGTAATACTACAGTATGATAGTTTTGGTTTACATATGTAAATATTAGGGACCTAAATAGAAAATGCTAGAGAAACATTTTTTTGTACAAAGGGGAGTGATGTGGAGACACACACATATATGTAATGTAAAGATAGTAAACATAAATACACGTATTGTATTGCCTTCGGTAGTTTACGGGTTTTCGAAGGACTAGCGTTTCTGCGCTCCCACTTTCCAGTCAGTCGTTCTTTACTCGGAGATTCGAAACCACGCTTTGGATCGACAGTTATAGATAGTTGTAATAAAGTTTTGTTTAATTAACTTTTGTTAGTTATTATAATACCACAAATTAAAATACCCTACAAATTCTTTATAAAGTGAAAATATTGCATAAACTTCAAAAATACTGTTTAAAATAAGGAAAATATCGTTTTGAAACAATTCTCGACGGAATTATTGTTTATAACGATTTATAAAATTTAAATTTTAGACAAAATTAGAATCTTAAATGCTTTGATTTCAATCTTGGTCAAGGTAGGAAAAAAGCTCAAGGGAACTAATGGATTTCACCTAAAAAGTATTAGCGCCATAAAAAAAAACGAATAATATGGTCGCACTAAATTAGCACGACTCTTTTATTTTGTATTCTTTGAATCTTTATTTAAATAATATTTAAGGCGAAAAAGGAGAAGAGAAGAGAATTGGAGGGATTGAAAGTAGAGTCATTCCATGTCAACAATATCAAAGTTGTGGTCGATGTCGCGGAATTCAACGAAAATGAAATATTTGATAGGTATAGGCGTGGAAAATAACGTGGTAAAATATTTTTCCAAAATTTTCAAAATGGCGGCCGTGAGGTCATATTCACTGAATTTCTTTAAATTACGATATCTATTTTTCTAATTATCGCATTTAAATGGGACTACGCGCATTTTCACAAAAATGATTACTTTTATATAAAAATAATACAATTTTTTTTTTCTTCTTAATTTGACCAAAAAACGGTCCAAAAAAATTTTCAACTTAAATTTTTGCATAAAACGCATATTTTTTTTTCAAATTCGACATCTCATTTTGTAGAAAAACCTTTCAGCTTTCATTCAAAAAAAAAATTGATGGAGACTCTTTTCGTTTTCGAGATATGATTTTTTAAAAAGCGCGACTCCGGCTTTCGCCGGTGCGCTGAGCCGCGCTTCAGGTGCAGTTCGGAGCGCTATAACTACTCCTCCCATTACACATTAGATATTGGTTATTTATATACCGTTCAGTTTTTAAACAATACGGGACGTTAAATTCCTTCTCAATACGTCGAGCTTTCCATGATTTTGGTACCATGTTTAAAAGTGTTATTTTCTCTGAATTACGATCCGCTAATGCTATTTTTACCACGTTTTTATTAACTCGTATTCTTGTCTGTCTGTCTATTTGTCCGGTGCAAATTTTCTTTTTATTCATCAACTATGACTTGTATATCATCATCAGCAGGACGTACTTTTGTAAAAACTTTTCTTAATTCGCGATCAAGATGTTTTATTTCAATTATTTTACTCTTTTCGGCAGCTTCTGACCTGCGATCTTTCCAACTTGAAATGGGAGAAACATGTAAAAGTTCGACGATTTCATTTAAATTTGTTAGAGCAGCTTCATCACTAATTATTTTATCCATACTGTCTTTTTCTTCCTCCATTTCTATTACCCCTATTTCATTCTCAGTCTCATGAGACTGAGTAGAATTTCCTGAACCCTGAGATATTTCGGGCCTTGACGATGAAGTATCATTATAATTACGTTCTAATCCCTCACGAAAGAAATTATAATTCCATGCGTAGACGCCGATGTTATATTTACCTAATTTTCAATATAGTGGGGCGCTCTCCCACGAAAGACAATATGATGTCTAATGGGGGCTACCTAATCCACTTCCTTGTAATCTAGTTATATGTATACCATGCAACAGGAGTATGGCCTCCTCGGTATCTTACGCATGCCTTAAGAACCTGAAATGAGTTATCATGGATGGGCGGATACCTTATAGCCCGAGGACGATAATGCACACATTACGTATCCATGCGCATGCGCACAGGCACGCAACCGCACTCCATCGCTCGTATACCGTAAGGCACCCAGAACACGACACGCACATAAACACATACTTCTGCAACCGATCATGTCAATCTGATGTCAACCCGAGACCAACTCGAGACTTTCCAGCGCTCTGATGGGCTTAACGGAGTGTGATATCAGAATTTCCCTTCGTTCTGCACCCTAGTGGGTAGATAGTTCGCGATTTTGTCGAGTTTCCGAAAATGTATAAAATGGGTCTTATAAACGAGCTTGTGTATGATAAGTAATAATCCCTATCGCCATCGCCATCATGAGGAAGATGATGAGCACTCGTCTGCGCCTCGTACCAAGAACACCATGCCTGGAGCAGAACTACTGTTCCAGCTCCACGCCACGTAATACCGTTTTGTCGATAAGATTATGATGTTATAGATATGGTATTTCAAAAATCTAATTCCCTGTTATCGATGGCATAACTAGAATTCTCGAGTTAAGGAGCTATGAACTATGGTGTCGGAAAGTGTAAATAAATTATATTACGGCAAAATTAATTATAAATGGGGCATTATCCTCCGTGAAAATATTCTATTGATTAGAAAGGCAAATTGAAGAATTCGAACTGCTGTGCCGACCTATCGAAGACATGACGACATGACGACGTCCATGAAATGTTAGCATCGCGATCGCTGTTTGGATGCATCGGCGATCTCTCCACGTTGTGTGGGCAAATGAAGTGCAAGCAGGGGGTGATACGCGACGTATAGGCATCACTAGTATGATGGAGGAACCAAGTGATTCGCCGCGGACGGGCTCTAAACATGCAGGACGCAACGCGATATACAGGAGACATTCGCATGATAAGGGTACCGCACGACTCGCCATGGATAATATACAGGGTGGCCGATTTATCTGAAGACATCGAAATATCTCGAGAACTATGCACAGAATCAAAAAAGTTGTCGGATGAAAGTTGTTCGACACGAAGGGGGACATCTAGTGATAATTAAATTTACCCCCTCCCCCATCCCCTGGAGGTGGAGTGGTGGCAAAAACAATAAAACTTAAATAGGAACCCCCATTTTTTATTGCAGATTTGGATTCTCCGGAAAAAAGTACACGAATTTGACCTAGGAGCTATTGCATTTTGGTTTACAGGTGGCGCTGTAATCGATAAAAATCCAAATTTATCCGAAGACATTGAAATACCTCGAGAACTATGCACAGAATCAAAAAAGTTGTCGGATGAAAGTTGTTCGACACGAAGGGGGGCATCCAGTTATAATGAAATTTACCCTCTCCCCCATCCCCTGGGGGTGGAGTGGGGGCAAAAACAATAAAACTTAAATAGGAACCCCCAGCTTTTATTGCAGATTTGGATTCTCCAATATTGACAATTTTCGCCCGCGTAGCGGATATGGAATACGGTCATTCTAACAAAGCCGGGAAAAAATACATTTAGCGTTACCCAGGAACAACGACGTGGACGTAGTATTTTTCTGTTCCCTTTGGCGCTTGTTTTACGTGAGTCCCCTTGCCTCTCACTGTCTCACTGTTCACTTACTTGAGTAAGTGTCCGAAATGTTGACCTTTCACTTCAATGCATTTATTTATTCTTTCTTCAAATGACTTTATACATGATAGAATCATATCTGCAGAAATTTCTGCGCAAGCAGTTCTTATGCGTTCCACCATGTTTTCACGAGTCGTTGGTACTTGTTCATAAACCTTACCTTTTAGGTAACCCCATAGGAAGAAATCCAGAGATGTTAGATCAGGTGACCTCGCAGGCCAATTAATGGGGCCACCTCTACCAATCCACCTACCATTGTAATCACGGTCTAGTATTTCCCTTGCTACTCTTGAAAAATGTGCTGGGCAACCATCATGCTGAAACCACATTGTCCGTCGGGCGTCCATAGCAACATCCTCAAGTAGTAATGGTACTTCTTGTTCTAGGAAATCTCGATATTTTGTTCCATTCAAATTACCTTCAATGAAATAAGGACCAATGAGTTTATTTCCTATGATTCCACACCAAACGTTCACCGACCAAGGACGTTGATGATTAACTTGTCGTAACCAATGGGGATTTTCTACGCTCCAATAATGCATATTATGCCTATTGACGCCACCATGGTTCGTGAATGTAGATTCATCTGAAAATAATACATTAGCAAAGAAATTGTGGTTCGTTTGCATTTTTTGAAATGCCCATTCACAAAACACCACGCGGTTATGAAAATCATCGCCATCTAGTTCCTGGTGCAGTGAAATGTGATATGGGTGAAACTTATGACGATGCAATATTCTTTGAATACTGTCTCTGGAAATGCCGGAATCGCGATGTAATTGTCGTGTGCTTACATGTGGATTTTGATGAATAGCTGCTAGTACAGCTACTTCGTTAGCTTCCCCTGTAACTGTTAATCTTCGCTTCCTTTTTTTCATTTGTACGCTGCCATCAGAGTGAAAGGCATTCACAACTTTGTAAAAAAAAGAACGCGAGCGAGCATTATCTGGAAAACGCTCAGCATACAACGCAACAGCATCGTCAATATTCCTCTTACATTCACCATAAATAAGAATCATTTCGATTTTTTCGGGAACTGTAGCAGGATTCATTTTTAACTTGCAATTCGATTTAAGCAATGAAGGGTAGACAAAAAATAGTCACGTAAACGGAAAGTTGTTATTCTAAAAGCAAAGTGACCTCCGACCGAATTACTACCAATACAATAGACTTCAAAAACAGTCTTACACTGAGAGACCGTGAATACTAAATTTTAATATGGGGATTAGAAAGTCGCGATATCCATTTACTTCCCTTCAGGAAAGTAGAGAAAAATGTAGGTGAACTGGTTACGTGTGACTCAACTTATGTATAAAATGATATGCTACTTTATTTTCGAGTTATGTCGCCCTCTAGCGTTATGTAACAGAACCGGCGCCGGTGATGGCCGAAATGCAAGTACATGTATGAAACCACGTGAGTTCTCTCGGGGTCCGGTAGATGGCGACGAATTCCCCAAATGAAGTAAGAGTTTCGTTTTGTTTAATAGAAGCTGGTTTGACCGTCAATGCTCAGCTTATTTATTCTCATTTCGGAAAAAACATACAGAGAGAGTGAATGAGCTGAGTGAAGGGACATGACGCGTTTTTTAATGGATTGCGTGATGTCCTCTTTTTGTTTATTAAATAATAAATTTAAAACCTAAAATGTAATTTTATTGAAGGTAGAAAACTTATTTATAAAATTGCTTCCATATTGTATGCACAATTTTTATGTAATCAGTTTTGATTTTTAATATGAAGAATATCAATTATTCATAATCTTAATTTTTCGAATGGACATTATTAAAATTTCATATTCAGAATAACAATTTTCGCAATTGATATTACTAAATTCAAATATTAAAAATTCTAATATTAGAATTTTTAATATTAAATTTTCATAAAGGGATCAAATTGTCCCTATTTGCCCCCTGGATGCTCCCCTTCGTGTCGAACAACTTTCATCCGACAACTTTTTTGATTCTGTGCATAGTTCTCGAGGTATTTCAATGTCTTCAGATAAATTTGGATTTTTATCGATTACAGCGCCACCTGTGAACCAAAATGCAATAGCTCCTAGGTCAAATTGGTGTACTTTTTTCCGGAGAATCCAAATCTGCAATAAAAAATGGGGGTTCCTATTTAAGTTTTATTGTTTTTGCCCTTACTCCACCTCCAGGGGTTGGGGGAGGGGGTAAATTTAATTATCACTGGATGCCCCCCTTCGTGTCGAACAACTTTCATCCGATAACTTTTTTGATTCTGTGCATAGTTCTCGAGATATTTCGATGTCTTCAGATAAATCGGCCACCCTGTATAAACGACATATGAAATAAATGGATATATTCATTAACAATCATTAACCGACTAATTGTTCCCGAAATCATTTTATATAAATTACTACTCACTCACAGACAAGTCCGAGCGGCGTCCCGTGGTTCACAATCAGTCGTCGGCACCTCCCGCAGTCTTGGCCCAAGCACTGTCACACGCTCGAGATCTGATCGCTTAAGATCTTCTCGATGACCTGATTAGAAATGCCCTCAACAGACTTATTTATATGTTCCAGGAAATTTCCCATTGGGCCAAGACCTCGGGAAATTCAACCAAACACACAATTAGAAACATCGACTCAGAGTCCTGTATACTCCCTGCTCATGTGCATGTGGGTTCAATCTGTAACGGGAGTGCCCCCCTCCTAACCGACCCCAAGCAACCCTTTGTTGAGATTATTTCACGAACACCCTGTATTCCAACTTTCGTAATGTTATGTCTAAAAGTTTCGTCAATAATGAATTTTGTATTTTAAACTGGCTATTTTTTTAATTTGTTTATTAATTATCAATAAATTGACAATGATTTTAAAAATTTAGCACATGCACATTCATTTTGTAAAATTCCATGATTATAAAATTACAAAAAGTATCGGGAAATCAAATCACAGCTACATTGAATTTTCAAGAAAGTGTTTAGAAATACGTGGCATCAGGTGATGCCACTATGCCGCAAAGGCTAAAATATTAATTTGAACCTTCCAAAAGATGTTAGGGGAGATTATTATAATGGCTCTGAAAATGGAAGATTCCGTAAAGTTGAAAGTCATTAAATTTTAATTTTAATTTTCCATAAGGTAAGATTTTATTAAAGTCGTTAAAAAGGAAATCAATACAAAATTTGTACTGAATTTGCAACATTCCGAGTGAATGTAAGTTACCTATGTCCTCTCTTTATCAATTTATTTTAAAAATTTTATTGCAACAGTTTTTATTTATTTATTTAATGGGCTTTAACGGGCGAAAACGCCCTTTATAAAAATAGAAATAAATAAAATAGTCTGTCGATTGAATTACACACAAGCTCAGTATAACGAAAATACAAAAAAAATGAACAGAAAAATAAATCTAAGGTAAATTTAGAATATAATACCGAATACGCGTTTTACAGGTGCTAAGCGACGGGCAATTTCTTACATTCGGCGGCATGTTGTTCAGAACGCGACGAAGGCGATCAACGACTGAATAGAAACCGTAATTGGATACATTATGAGATTCTATTAAGACACGAGGCACCCGAACATTATAAGATAATGACCGATGACGAAACAGAGATACAATGTCTACACAGTTTACAAGATGGTAATAGATTTTGATACAAATGATCGTGATAATCAAATAGTTGACGCAAAGACATTAAAATGTATGATCGCATAATAGGTTCAACGTTATGGTCAAAGAAACTCATTGGATTTCCGGATTTACTTGATATATACCTCAGTACTCGATGTTGAACCGATTCAAGAAGATTGAACATAATATTAGTATGAGGAGACCATATCACCGACGCATACGTTAGAACTGGTAAAACTAAGGTCTTATATAGATATAAAATTGTTTCTGGTTTGCGAAATTGAAACGAGACTCTTTTAATAAAACCAAGTAATCTCAACGCTTTAACCGTAACAAAATTAACATGATTCGAGAAAGAAAGAGAATGGTCAAACCGGACGCCCAAATCGCAAATGGACTCGATTCTATTCAGAGGGGTACCACAAAGTAGATAACCATATTTAAACACATGTTTTTTCTTATGAAAAGTTAAGACCTGACACTTTTTCGGATTAAGGGATAGATCATTGTCGGCTGGCCAAGCTAGAAGGTTGTCAATATCCATTTGCAAATTGGAAGCGTACATAGAGCAGTTTATGTTAGCAAATAACTTGATATCATCAGCATATATTAGGCATTTAGCCGATCGAAGGCCGCCGGGAAGGTCGTTAATAAAAAGTATAAACAATAATGGATCTAAGTGTGAGCCTTGGGGAACGTCAGATGTTACGCGATACGAGCATGATGTGGCACCGCTTATTCTCACCGACTGCCTTCGATCGTTCAAATATGAATTTAGCCATTCAAACAATTTTCCGCGAATTCCGACATTCCATATTTTTTCCAATAGTAGTGAGTTACTAACTGAGTCAAAAGCTTTCGAGAAGTCAAAATAGATCGAGTCGACTTGTGAAAATTGCCTGAAAGACGAAATTATGAAGTTACTGTAGAGTACCAGATTACTTACTGTGGAACGTCCAGTGATAAACCCGTGCTGCTCCCTAACAATAAAATTTGAAAAAAAATCAGAAAAATATTTAGAAACAAAAGCATCAAAAATTTTAGTCAAACAGCTTATGATAGAAATAGGTCTGTAATTTGTTATATCATGAAAGTCACCTGACTTGAAAATTGGATGTTTAAAAGCTACCTTCCAAGTTTTCGGAAATCTCCCGGTAGAAAGAGATTTATTAAAAATGAGTGCCAAGGGTTTAACTAAAGACTTTGTGCATCGTTTAACAAAATAAGGTGGAATCTGATCCGTTTTAAAATTTAGTCAATATTTTATTTTTAAAAATAGTTTTTTTTTCGTGATTGAATTTCTTTTTTATAATTATTAATACTTTTTATACACTTCTCTTTCATTTTTATTACGTCCAACGTTTTTTAAATACTTTTATTAGCGTTTTAGAAATCGAATATCAGGTAGTGCAAACCGTTCGAAATTTATGACTCTATAATTTTGTTTTCGTAACGATTGTGTACCATAAGCATTGGAAAATTGAAATCGTTTCACACTAGGTACAATTTTGGCTGAGGTTTTACGCTTCGAAAATTAAAATCCCCAAAGGCCAAAATTTCTTAATATCGTGGCTCCGAGGTATTTTTATCCACTTTTTGTCGGTAAATTATTCTAAACACAGTGAATGAAAAGAAGGTAGCGCGCTCTCTATTTCAAAATTTTGGCCTTCCGGGATGTTTATTTTCGGAATTTTGAAGCCCGCCCCAATTTTATACGGATTCAAATGTTACTTATATTATTTATTGCAATAAATGTATCTATCTTTTTTTATTTTAAAAATTAAGCACTGCCGGGCAGTTAAGCATTTTACTAGATAATCCTTTCTATGTTGTAAGGAATTTAGGTACGATATGCAATTACTACTTTTAATTGAGTAACATAATAATAATAATACCCGTTATACGCCTACTGAATCAACAAATAATTTCGTACTCTATCGCGTTCGTAATTAAATAGGTTTTTCTCCGTAGTGGTGTGTGTTTTTCCACGAAGGGATGGAGCACAGTTGGTATTTGTCTTATCCGACATCATACATATAAAGGATACATTATACCCTAAAAGATAATTTTTGGCGCTTTCGTGTTCTTATTTCAATGAGCTTTAGTTCTTCGGGGTAGTTTTTTCAAGTAAGGGTTGGCGCAGAAAATTAGGTAGTGGTCTTATCCGATAGCATACATATCAAGGATACTTTCTAGTCTAGAAAGTAATTATGTGCTCTCTCGAGTTTCTAATTCAATGGGTTTTAGTCGGTAGAGATGTTCTTTTTAATTAAAGGTTGGAACACAAAATTGGGTATTAATTTTACTTTAAAGCACGCATATCAAGGATACTTTTCACTCTAAAAAATAATTTAGTTCTCTCTCGCGTTCGCAATTAAATGGGTTTTCGTCTGTAGTGGTAGTTTTTTCAAATAAGGGTTGGTGTACGAAATTTGGTATCTGCTTCATTCGTTAGCGCATAAGCCGGGGATACTTTTCCATCCATTAAATAATATTTCAGTTACTTCCTTATTTTGTAAATTTATTGGCAAGCGTGGTTTTTACGATAAGGGGTGGTTTATCGATTTAGCACCTAGTCCGGTTTCGCTCGAAATAGTCCGTCATCGATATTTAGAGTATGCCCGGCTAGGGTTTCAAGCTATCAGTGCACTATGAATTTACGATTCAGGGGAAAACGTTATGAGCACAAAATTTATAATTAGAACCAGCAATTAGCAGATAAAAAGCACATAATTTTGGTACTAATATTTTTTATTGTATGCTCTGCCAGCTTGATAGACATGCTTACTCCCTATCTTCGACACCCTCAAAATTTCGCAATTTTTTTCTCTAATAACTGTAAACCTAGAAATAAAATTTTCGATAAAAGCTTTTAAAATAGATGATACCTATAAAAATGGTACAAAACCCGATGGACAGATCGCCGCTCAGACCCTAACTACCTTTACCTGCCTACTGCCATTCTAAAGAATTCGGAAAAATCTGCAATTTTTTGACTCTAACATCTGTATAGGATGAAATAAATTTTTCGAAAAAAGCATAAAAACTAGTTGATACCACTATAAATCGTATAGGACTCGATACAAAGACCTGATGTTACTCCATGTCTTTCCCCACCAAAAAAAATCGGAATTTCGCAATTTTCATCTTCTAACAACTGTAAACCTTGAAATAAATTGTTCTAATCATTCTGAGAGATTGCCGAACCCGTCCCTAGTATATCGGCGATTCCTTACGGGTGCAAAAATAGTTTTTTTTTTCAAATGAGGGCTGGATCACAAAATTCGGTATTAGTCTTATTGATTAGTAAATGACTCAAGGGTACGTTTTCAACTATAAAATAATTTTGTACTACTGCCCCTTCGAGAATAATGATTATTTTCCCTTAAGGGTGGTTTTTTCCAGCTAAGGATTGGAAAACAACTTTTGGTATTAGTCTTGGTAAACTACTTATGGGTACATTTTCAACTATAAAATAATTTTGTACTTTCCCTTCGTAAATAATGCATTCTTGCTCTTAAGGGTTGTTTTTTCCAGCTAATGGATAAACATTATAAAATGTATATTCTTAGAAAATCGTTCAGTGCACAAAATTCTAGTCGGAGCTGGAAACAACGCCAGGGTTGAATACTTGAATATGTGTGTGTGTATGCGCATGTTTGGAAAGTATTTAAAATTAATCCCGAGGATGGCCCACAAGAGACAGAAACGTTAAAGAATAAAGTAAAATATTAAAATATATGTAATTTTATGCTCGTAATTATTTATCAATAATTAACTCTTTGCTGGGACGTATTTGACGAGCAAATCACGATGTTTTTGTGATGCATACTTTTAATTTTTCTGGCTAATGTTTCTGATGAGAGGGCT
Source organism: Trichopria drosophilae (assembly GCA_030407085.1). Lineage (NCBI taxonomy): Eukaryota > Metazoa > Arthropoda > Insecta > Hymenoptera > Diapriidae > Trichopria > Trichopria drosophilae. The sequence goes on from CM059583.1 coordinate 114,817,541, forward strand.
CGTAGCTAAATTGGTACAGCATTCGACCGGCATTCGATAGGTCCCGCGTTCAAATCTCGGCGCATCGAATCTTTCCACTTTGGTCATAATTTTTTTTCGAAAATCTTAAAAATAATTCAACTTTTCCATCTTCACCATCATAAGAAAAATTATGAGTTTTTCTCGTAAAATTTGCATTATTTCTGGTTGAGTAGATGTGTTTCTTTCATAAGAAAAGATTATTTAGAAAAATTAAAAGTATGCATCACAAAAACATCGTAATTTGCTCGTCAAAGACGTTCCATCAAATATTTATTGATGATGAAATAAAAATATTTTGCATTTATTTATTAACTGACAATCACAACAAAGGAATATTTAATTCTACTTAATATATGGTCGAGGAAACCACACATCCTGTCATAAATAAAATTTGTTTTGGATTTTGATTATAAACTTGACACATACGTGTCTTTAAATTATTATACGTCCATACTTAGTGCAGGATCATTACTCTTTTTTAATGGTATCGGATTGTTTGGGTATCAAAAGATGAGCGAAAGGGATTTCTCCTGCATTTTCGGGCTGTCGACGGTATATCTCCTTAAAAAGACCAGGAGTAATGGTTTAACATACTTATAACCCATCTTCCTCGATACAGACGCTCCATTTCTTTAATATCTTGGTCAAATCCTTCTCCCGGTTCTTCGCTGTAATTACCTAAATTTTCTGTGGAATAATCTACATTAGAACTGCTTTCATGCTTATTGACATAAAATTAGATAAGGAGAAAGATAAATTAGATAAGGATTAAATATGTCTCGAAGAATGTTCTTTACTTTATAACACTGATACAGGGATATTTCGAGATTATAGCGAATATTTGAGTAACCCAACAAAATACGAACAGCGAATATTTTGTTAGTTTAGTGAAATGTTATTTCGATTGTTTTCGATAGTATAGCGAAACTTTTGTTTGAAAATAAATTCACTTGAACAGTGACATCTTTTTCAGCAAATGTTGATTTCTTTAAATAGTCATGAATTTTTTTTTCGCATATTATTGGACTAATGAATGACCGGAAGCTGTTAATTGATTCATCAAAGAGCATCTTGAAAGCTTTTCCATTGCTTAAGACTAATAATTATGCATTTGTACTTGTAGCAATTCGGCAATATGTAGAGTAGAATACGTTAATATACAGTTACTCTCGGATAGAATTAAATATAAAGAGCATGAATGGCTAATTGCTGCTGATCTTAAAATCATCAGAATAATATGGCCCTCAAAAAAAAAGCTTGCAAAAGATGCCGTATTGTTTACGAAACTGAAAGAAAGGGAGAAAGCGAAGTGTGTGAGTTTCAATAATATACCTGAAAATTTTCACTGCAATAAAAAGTTCCAAACTATAAAGAAATATTCATGAACATATTTTGGCTAGACAAACTATTTCCCTTAATATTCAACCGACATTAATTCGACGTCATATCTCGCAGGCAGGCTCGACTGCTTTGACCAAAATAGGCCAAAATAATTTTTACTCTAGAATTACTAGCCAGGTCTAGACTTAACAATATCTGAATTATAATATTTTTTCTATTACGATATTATCATTCTATGTGTATAAAAACCGTGTACGTTTCATTTTCCAATTGGTTTTGAGAAATATCAATTTCATATATAAGATTCGCTCAGACTCTCTAGAAGACGAATGTATGCCCCATTATCACTTTAGAAACAACGAAAGATATGCTGAGGATAGCGGCCACATACTAACTAGGAATGTTTAAAAGCTGCTTCTGATAGCATCCTTATTTAAATATAATAATAATTCATTAATTACAATGAAGTCCTTGCAAAGACACTTTATGATTCTCACTTAGGACTGATCGGTTTTGATATCATAAATCAGTATTTTTAGGATACTGATTATTAAAAAGAACATACCTTTTAATTATTATTTATCAGTATGTAAAGATTCATTAACTTGCTATTTGAATTCTTGACATCGATGACTATGAATATATTTGTTATATGAGCGCAAGAAAGGTAAATTGTTTATAAAATATTAGTAAAATAATCTATTTCAATATGTTTTAACAGGAACAAATAGTAACAAGTGAAAACGTATCAATCGATGGACTCAGAACCTCGTCAACTAAGCAGAATCCACGTAGCACTGAAGGCACTGCATCGAAAATAGACGTCGACTCTTTTGATTCTAATACGACGATTCGTGAAACACATACATGGTATGAAGTTATATTTGAAATCTAGTTTTTGATAAATTATATTCATATTTCATGGGGCTCTAAAACAGCTCTGAGCTGAATCTCACTTTTGTGCAATCCCTTACATTTTGTTCGACGACTATTATTATTTTTTCTTTTTCGTGCGTAGGGCAAAAACCTTTGAAAGGCGCCAATCATGATCCGCACTAGCTGGTTGTGTGGGATTGGCGATCACGTGTTGACCATACTAAAAATTCCCTCCCATTCCCACTATAGACCCACTTCGGAACTGCGTCAGCATTACTTCGTAATGGGCCGTAGAGACCTGAGCCGATTCCTAGCTCCCCTCTTCATCTTCTTCCTTTGCAGCTAGTCTGTATACAGGCATACTTCTTCTTTTTTGCGCCATAGTACCGTCTGTACCCAACAAGACACCGCTTTCCTCAGTACTCTTCACCCTTTATCATCATAGCTACAGCCGTTACTGTGGGGAAAACGCCAACTTCCGTTCGCAGTTTACTCTTGTTTTCCGCAAAGCGGTCACATTCTCTCATTCAGGCGTCTTTTATCTTGGTGCAGTACCGGCAATTTGACGTTCTTACCTTCCTCTTACAATTAGTGTTAGGGTATGAGTGGAAGTATCCGTGGCCTGTTAAGAATTGGTAGAAAATTACCTAACCATGCTTTCATTATGATAAGGGGTTCAATTGTCTTATCAGAATAGCTGTCCACTTACCCTCCTCCTCCTCCTCTTCTCCTCTCTGTGATTCATTCCATCGGGTTTGCCACCTCTCCATAGTCTCTGAACGTGTTTCCTGTACGACTGTATTACTTTCCTCACGCCTGTCATAGATAAATTGGCTGTCTTGTGCGAGCAAATCTATGTTCACCATTCCTCGGCTAACAGGCCTACCTCCATCAATACCGTTCTGTATGAACGGATTATCCATAAAGTTCTTTTCATTTGGGAATACAGTAATGTAGTTTTGTTTTTGTTCAGCCTTGGTCGCATCCGCCCATATCTGTGCCTCATGGAGCAGTATCGAATGAGTCGAGCTCATAAGAAACCGCCTTTTGCTCTTACGAGGGCCTCCTGTGTTGGCCATCAGTTTTGTTAGGGCCGTTGCTGTCTTGGCCTTTTTTTTATCGCCTGCTTGAGGTGTTCATTGAACTTCAGCAATCAGACTGAAACTAGCAGACGCACAGACGCGCGGGGCGTTTCCATGGGAACCATGTTCTTAAGCAATGGACGCCTCATTTAATGTGAATTCAATGTGTTTACACTATTCAGCGATATAAAATATGCAATAAAAATATTATTTATAATAAATAAATACCGTAACGTTACAAATTTCACGCGATTCTACTAGAAACCTAACTTCGCCTATTATTTAAACATTGAAATTTGCATTACATGTTAATCAAACTAGGTACATATTTTGTCCAAGGAAATCATTGGGAAAAAAAAATTAGTAAATATCATGCTATGCATTGTTTATAACAATTAACGTATACATTTCTATCGGATTCTCAGTAAATTCTCCATTTCTTTTATCATTTAACAGATCTAATGTGCATTACGTGTTAATCAGACTGGTACATATTGTGTCCTAGGGATTTAGGAATTCATTGGGGAAAAAATAAATAGCGAAATTTCATGCTACCCATTGTTTATAACAATTAACGTCTACATTTTTATCGGATTCTCCGTAAATACTCAATTTCTTTTATTATTTAAGCAATCAAATTTGCATTACATGTTAATTAGATTAGGTACTTATTGTATCCTAGGGATTTAGGAATATTTTGGAGAAAAATAAATTGCGAAAGATCATGCTATCCATTGTTTATAACAATAAACATTTCCGTTTTTACCTGAATCTCGTCACGTCTCCATTTCTTTTATTTTTTGAACATTCCAATTTTTATTACATGTAAATCGGACTAGGAGCATATTGTTTCTAAGGGGTTCATTTATTAGTTATGGGAAGATTGGATTGCGAAGGTTCATGCCGCGCAATGTTAACATAACAATTTTCATTATGTAAATAATCTTATTTCCATTACATATCTACTGAATTACATAAAATTATGCTATTTATTATGTATAATATTTAACATATTAGTTTTCTTCCTACATTTTTATAATGGTTTTCTTTTATTATTTGAACAATTTTTATTATTTTTTATAAGAATACAATTTTATTAATGGGTCAGTCTGAATGGCAACTTCGCTGAAGCTATAACTCGTCCCATCATCTTGTATGCGAATGTTCACACTTATTTATCATTATTTTTATAAGAAATAGTGTAATATTTTCGCATGTTGGTAGTCTATCGCCAAATTACCAATTGAAATTTATGTGTATATTCGGATAAAAACAGTTCATTAAATAACCAATTGTGAACTGATTGGATTTTTGTTGGTTGCGCCAACGAATTAATCGTCATAAACAGCGAACCGCTGTTTGAAAACAATTTGCAAAAATTGATATAACCCTCATATCTGTCACGAGCATATAGTCCGTGTTACCGTGCCACTGTTGCTCAAGGATTACGGATGCGTTTTTTCGCCAGAAGCTCTTAGGGCGTGTGCACACTGACAGCGAATCGCGAAAAGCGGCAAGCGAAATGTACAAAAATTTTATATAATAAAAGTCGATATTTTGATATTGCTGTTTAAAAATATTGATATTTACTTGTTTTTTCAGATTTTTATACATAGTCTTGTAATTCTGACGATTTACTTCCTAATTTTTATGTTTCGCTTACCAGGGCGGGTAACCTCGACATACAACAAGCGAATTACGATTAACGGTAAGCGGATCGCACATAATGGCAAATTAAACGAGCAGAATTAAATAATATAAAAATCTATACACGTGTGAAGAAAAATATCGATAAATACATTTTTATTATTGTAAACTTGGGTATATTTCGCTTGCCGCATTTCGCGATTCGCTGTCAGTGTGCACGCGCCCTTAGACGCGATCGAATTAAATCACCACTGTAACATCGATCGGCCAATAAATCTAATAATATATCAAACGTTTTCTTCGAACCTAATCACCCCACATGCACATGGACAACACACAGCGGATCGGCAATTCTCTGTCTCTCAAAAACAAAAGTGCCAAAATCTTGCAAACCACGTGCGGTACGAAAATGGCGTCTTATATCGACTGTCTCTAACGCCAACTTCATCGCGTCGGGTAATTATCATTAGCCATCAGTCGACTATTCTCGCGGAAAAGAAGCCGAGTCTACATCCGTCGCTAGCCTACGTCATAAATTATCGGTCCTCAGAGTTCATACGCCGCCGATTCATTATTCGGCCATTTTCTGCAAAACGGCTGTGGTGCCTCTTCCGTCTCTGTCTCTTCCCCCATTTTAGCTTTACGCATCGTCCCGTCTTCCAACATCGTGCCTTGTCGCGGTTCGGGAACCTTCGCGTCTCGTCTGCAGGTAACTCTGCCTAGTATACGAAGTAGGCGTTAGTTCTAACGACACCTCACAGAAACGTACGAGTACCTCCTATCCCGCTCACACTTGCTCCTCAGGCAGCGCTCTCTGGCTGTGAGTGAACCAGCACGACCGACGCTCCGCACACCTCTCTTGAAGCGACGGCAGGTTGTACTAATGTGGATCCAAAAAGTGTCATGTGGAGTTTTCAAGAATGGTCGGTAGATTCCAAAATTTCCAAACCCAAAAATCGTACCTGATCCTATTTTCAAGATATACGAATATATGTATACACACTAGACGGATTATATAGATTCAAAAAGAAACTTTAATCAACCATTAATTTTAATATTTTTCCGTGTAACGTTATAAAATTTTCTGAATTATTTTCGGTTAATATACATAAATTTTATTTCAGACTAATTATTATATATATTATTATTTGTAGTAAATGTCAGCATAAACGTTGTTATATAGAAATGAATCTCTCGTTGAAATGAGACGCTCTCGATCGCAGCTCTCGGCAACCTGGCAGCACTTGGACTTCGCCGCGCTTGCACTGCGCCGCGTTGTATCAGAAACACAGACTAGCGTCATAAGCTTCTCGATAGCACCTGGGAACGGTGCGTGCAACTGAACTGTGAAATAGAGGCCGCAGCACAAGAGCTCGATCGGACTACCAGGGGCTATTTTTTAGCAGCCAAGTTTCTCGACGCAGAGAAAACCTACGTCGCAGAATCGGACTATTTCGTTACGATATGTACCAAGTTTGGATCAGATAGTACTCCTGCCTCTCCCGATGCGTATAACTCTAGCGCGTTAAATGCAAGTTCTCCTTTCCATTCGAATTCGTCATTTCTTCTACCGAGAATTACAATTCCAACATTTTTCGGGAATTATGTAGTTTGGCCAAGTTTCCGAGATTTATTCAAGCCTCTTGTCGATCGTAATGCCGTCTTATCGAATGTACAAAAATTGTATGATTTAAAGACGAGTTTATCGGGCGAGGCAGAACGTTTACTGAAGAATGTAAATGGAACTGATGCTAATTACAAGTCCGCGTGGGAAACCTTACGTGAACGGTATAGTAATAGACGCGCTATCGTAAGCACGCATGTGAGGTCGCTGTTAAAAATTCTTTCGGTAAAACCGGCAAGTGCGGTTGAATTAAAATGTTTACAGGACGCCATTCACGATCATTTGGCCGCGCTATGGAATCTTGAGAGACCGGTCGACGAGTAGAGTGACCTTTTAGTGGTCTTCTCAATCGAGCGTCTCGACAGTATTTCGCGAAAAGATTGGGAGTTGCATTTCGACAACGCGACGGAATTTCCGACATGTGCTGATGTCTACAAAATTCTGATCACAAGAATTCGCGCGCTCGAATGTATTTCAATATTGCAAATGTCAGATCGTAGTCACTTGCCGGGTTCCACAGTAAACTCGGTCATTTTTGTCTACCGAAAATCGACTGCTACCTCGTTGTCTATTATGTGAAAATCGACACGCATTATGTCATTGTCCTACGTTTAAAGAGTTTTCTATAGCGAAACGCGCACAAGTCGTTCGGAAAAAGAAATGCTGTGTTAATTGTTTACGTCAAGGTCATATTACCGCTGTCATCGCAGTCACCACACAATACTCCATGAACAGGAAGTCTGTAACACGTAATCTTTTAATCCGAATCCGGCGCATTTGAGCCGAAACAGCCTTATTTCTTCATTTTTCCCAATGACACGTCGTTGCTTACTTTGGCCGCATCAGATGAGCGAAACAATTCGAATGTATCCGCTATTACGACACACGCTCATGCCGCCAGTAGCTCTCGAGCGTCTAATCGTATCTTTTCGCCGGGTCGAAATGGACACGTACTATTAGCCACGGCGTTTGTTCATATTGGTTCGAATGAAGAACGGGAGATACGAGTTCGCGCATTGATAGATTCTGGATCTGAATCTACCTTCATTTCAATTCACGCTTTTCAAGCTCTACGGTGAATCGGAGTCGTACGAATATCGCAGTGTCAGGTGTGGGTGGACAAACTTCGCGCTTAGGTAGTGTACTTACCCCACCACCCAGTCGTCAAGAAGACAAGCTGCACAACTAAAGTGCAGGTCGTGTTTAATACGTCTGCCATCCATTATACTTCGCTGGCGACGTCATCGTTTAGTTTTCACGGTGAACATTGAAAATATGTTCTGCCAAATTTGAGTCCATTCGGACGAAACAAATTATCAGCGGATACTTTAAAGGAAGTCCCCCCTCTATCGAATTTTCGTTTATCGATTTACCACGGTGACGTATGGAACTGCAGTGGCTCGATACCTCGCGAACTGCGTTATCAAGCAGTTGGCTCTGGACGAGCAAGGTCGCTTCCCTTTAGCTGCCCTTTTCTGAAGAACGATATATACGTCGATGACTTGTTCTGCGGTGCAGAAGATGCTCAAGCGATCGAGACTCTGTGAATGCAAAATAACCGAGTTACTGGAAAGCGGCCGCTTCAACCTTCGTAAGTGGATGACAAACGACCCGGGACTTCTGTCTAATCTACAGAAGGTCCTTGTGGACAGTTCCACGATTCATACTCTCGATGAGGATGAAAGCGTTAAGGTACTGGGTATCTAGTGGCATCCAGCCTCTGATACATTTCGTTTCAAAGTCGCGCCTCAGGAGCTCATCTCCCTTTCTAAGCGCCAACTTCTCTCGCATATCGCTCGTCTATTCGACCCACCTGGGTGGGTATCTCCAGTTATTGTTAAGGCTAAAATTTTGATGCAAGAACTCTGGCTTCGAAAGAACGGCTGGGATGATTCTCTCCTCTCTTGCAACAGTGGATCGAATATTGTAATGAAACAACTGCCTCGTATCGTGTCTCCCTTCCTCGTTGGACAGGTGAAGGTAATAATGTAAGACTCTGCGAAATCCACGGATTTGCAGATGCCTCAACTAGAGGTTATGCGGCGGTAATTTATTTGCGCGTAGTCCTGGCCGACGATACTTCGCATGCTGCGTTGCTCCTGTGCAAGACGAAAGTTGCTCCACTTGAAACTACAAGTGCCCCAAAATTGGAACTAAATGCCGCGTTCTTACGTGCGTAGACGATCGAAGTCCTCGTAAAGTCGTCACAGCTGGGGAATCTCCCAATCTATTGTTGGTATGATCCCTATAAATTATTTATTTCTTCCAATATAGAATATTAGCGATAAAAAAGATACGAAATCCGTAAAATCTCCTTTTAGTGTAGATAAAACCATTATACTTCCTGAATATTTTTTTAAAATATATGCTGGTGGAAAACGAACGTTGAAATAAGGATGGACATATATTTTTAACGATCATTTTGCAATCCAATATCCATATTATACCATTGCATTCAAATTTCACCGGTGCTATGGGAGTACAAAGAAAGAATAACCTTACTTTAGAGCACAGGCACGTTGTAAGAATTTCAAGTGTTGATCCTTTTTGTTTGAAAGTGAAACCACTATAACAGAACAATCAAAGGATGTCTATGTTACCGTTTGAATATAGGTCAATATTTGTCATGATAATGGTGAAGATCATCGACGTTTTATTCGAGGAGAACGGCGATTAAATATAGCCTCAGAACTGAAATGTGATGCTGCGCACCAAGCATTGTAAAACTGAAAGCTCGAACTAAAGTCCCCCATGATATTCTATATGCCGGAAATATGAATGACGCGCCTAGTTCGCAACTTCTGCAAAAAATATCGAGCGAAAAATCTACGAAATCCGATTTAGATCCCGACTTTCATAAATTAATCCTGAAACTAGCAGATAAATGTCATGGCCTGTGAAGTATTATCCAGGATACATCCAATATCACAATGTAGAGCCTTTCTTTATAATATTATTTACATAAAAACAAATCAAATACTTGTTTTCTATTGATGATTTGGTATTTTGTTATTTAGATGTTGCTGGTTCTATTATTGCTCGACCACCATTTGGAAGCAACGTAGTTTATTATTATGCAATAATACTTCCAGGTAACAAAGATTTTGGCCCTGTACCGATTATAGAGATCATATCAAGTACGCAAACAACAGTAGATCTCGCGTTTTATTTACGTGTGCTTATAAATGCTCTGAAAAAATGAACTAGTCACCGACTTGTTATTAAAAAAATTGAAACGGACTTCAGCTTGGCATCGATACAGGCAACCATACAAGCGTTCAATACCATGACTCCCACACAGTACACGAACAATGTACATGAGCGCAATGGTCTGAATGACAAACATAATTTAACAATGGCACAGGTTTGTTCAACCCACTTATTGAAAGAACTGTTCAAAGGAAGTGAAAGTCGGTATTTAGAGGAAAAATTCAAAGAAGCTTGGCTGCAAATTTGACTTCCAAGCTAATTCACTGCCACGACATGGATATTGCGAAAAGTATATTTCGTAAACGTGTCTTAGTCTTTGCCTCAAAATTAAAGACGACTGATTTTGAAAGTATTCTCGAAGAAATCACTGATGATCACATTGATGTAGGCGACGAGGAAGACCGTTCAGCAGCTGATGGCTATTATTAGATGTAGATCAAGCAGATACCCGAAAACAACGACATGTATCACCGTATTACACGTTTTTTTTGGACATTAAAAATATGACGGTGGCTTGTCTGAAGACAATGGCATAAATTAACGCTTTTTATTGTGAAGAATTTCTACATTATTTAGTAGAATATATTCTTCCATGTTTCCCGTTGTGGTCTGCAATAACTATTGAACAGTTTGGGATTTCGCGAGATAGTAACGACAGTGTTTAAATTGGTTTAAGATTGTGAAGCAAGACGTTTTTAATGGCAAACTGAATACACCAGCAACGCGTTTCATACAAACGATGGAATCTTTTCTTGAAGGACGACTTTTGAACAGGATGTACTCCTTAAAGACAGAGCGTAAAAAACAACAGGATAAGGAATGGTTGGAAGAAAATGCGCAAGAATTTTAGGTGAAATAATAGAAAAGAAATACTTACTTTCGATTTCCAAAAAATTCGCAAAAGTCTGTAACCTCCCTTCACTCAATCGCGCAGAAATCGAATGCAACCTGACTTTGCTTACGTAGAACACGAGTTCCCAAAATTACGTCACGAAGAAATGGCATAACAAGAGACATCTGGGAAAAAATAGATTCGATACTCGACATAAGTATTCTTGGGCATAATACTTATCAAGATCATTTTCTTGCAACGGGCCAAGTTTTTTTCGCAACACAAATTTTTTTTCGTAACAAATAACCCAACAACTCCCATGGAAACAATATGCACATATTCCGATTAACGTGTAATGCAAATTTGATTGTTTAAACAATAAAAGAAATGCAGTAGTTACGGAGAATCCGTTACGAATGCATATGTTAATTGTTATAAACAGTGGGTAGCATGATCTTGCGCAATTTATTTTTTCTCCAAAATATTTCTAAATCCCTAGGATTCAATATGTACCTAGTTTGATTAACAGGTAATGCAAATTTCATTGTTTAAATAATAAAAGTAATGGAGTATTTACGGAGAATCCGATAAAAATGTATACGTTAATTGTTATAAACAATGCGTAGCATGATATTTACTTATTTATTTTTTTTCCCAATGAATTCCTAAATTCCGAGTACAAAATATGTACCTGGTCTGATTAACATGTAATGCAAATTTAAATATTTAAATAATAGGCAAAGTTAGGTTTCTAGTAGAATCGCGTGAAATTTGTAACGTTACGGTATTTATTTATTATAAATAATATTATTATTGCATCTATTATATTGCTGAATAGTGTAAACACATTGAATTCACATTGAATGATGCGTCCATTGCTTAAGAACGCTACAAATCCTCCGGATACGTTATTCGGCTGTGCGATAGTGGTTCCCATTCAAGCACCCTGCGCGTCTGGCAAGTCTGTCTGCTAGTTTCGGCCCGATCGTTTTTTACCAGCTCATATATGTAATTTCTTTAAAGCTTTCCGTTATTCGTGATCTATATGGCTGTTCAATGCAGATTGCCTTGGCATTTCCGTTTCCAGCAGTAAACGCTTATAATTGAGATATCATTTTTCTGCTCGAGCACGAGTTGCGGGAGTAGCTCATTGGCGACTTTGCTTTCCATTCATGTTATCTTACAACACTCTGGTATTACGTTGGGTTGCTCTTTTCAGTGCTGATGTGTGAGCTACATTTATCTTCCCGCTCTTTCATTACTACAGGACTGCTCTAAATTCCGGACCCTTCCATGACCCTAATAAGTGTTTATTTTCTCGTCCTTCTTTCCGCAGTGCAGTACACATAACAGATCTCGATACCATCAGATTGCACAGATAGGTGTTACTCGCTGCCAGACTTCCCGCATATTTGCAATCTTAAATCTTCGATAATAGTTGCGGATATTGAACAGGATTTCCAGATATTTAATCCGTTTTTCGTCATCTTTTAAGGGCAGGAGCAAACCAGAATTTAGGCCCTTGTTATTTGTAAATATTGCCATTTGGTACTATTTTCTTCTAAAAATAAATGGTATTTATTAAAAAAAAAATTTTTCAATTTTTTGATGATTTGGAATTTTTATTTTTTTAAATATGTGATATAATAACTAATCGATACGAGTGATTGTTTAAAATGGAAAGTACACGTACAAATTTTGTTGGTGGAAAATATTTAAAATTGCGGGACCAGTTCCATTTTTAAGACTTGTTATTTCCCCTTTGGTCAATTTTTGGAATGACTTCGTCACTAGGAAAAAAAGTTGGCACGTTACCTTACGCATTTTAAAATACTGATTACAAATATGGTGATAGAATTTCATGGTCGGCCATATCTTGGCCGACATCTTGAACAAAAAACTGTCAAAAACGTAATTTTTTTCAAAATTTGATTTTATTACAAGTGCTATTGATCTAACGAAAAAATATGTAAAGAATAAAAATCAAAAAATTCTACACAAAAACAATTTGAGACATTTGCTTTGCAATGTGTATAATAGTCCTGTCCGGAGGACATTTCCACATTGAATTTTGACAAAAATGGATTCTTGTTGCCAAGTATCGGCGGCTCTTACAAAGTGTATGTCATTTCAAAATTCTTACGAAGACTATGTCATTTTGGGTTTTCATCAGGCAGTCGTGCGCCGTGGTCATCACTCGTGCGTAACATCGTATGTATTTGACCTACAAAAAACGGCGCACAAATTTGACTCATAGAATATAAAAAATATATCGTTCGATACGCGTGTGTAACAATCCGATTTTACCCACCGGCCTAACTAATCCCATGTTAAAAACTGAGCGTAAACTTGTATTTTACGCATATGTATCGAAATATACTATTTCGTCATAGTGCGCGTAAAATTCGATTCTACACCCGAATTTGCGAGTGTAAAATATATGTCACATTTCCTAACCTTTCGAGTTGCAAATTTGACTTGTAAACTCAAATTTTATACCCACTATGACGAACAATTTTGTTCGTTACATGTGCCTAATAGTACAATACTCAATGATTCTTTTTTACTTTCCGAGGGAAGTATACGATTTTTCTTTATGGACGGGAGGATAAGCGGCATCTTTCTCCAGGTGTGAAGAAAACTAGTTTTGCACTCGCAGCCAATCGCTCGTGCACAGGAGTAAACGTTGATTTTACGCACTTATTACGAAAATAGCTATTATGCGAAATGAGCGTCAGAAAAAAGTCCTAAATGTGTAAAATAGCATTTTACGCACCGAATTACATAAAAATCAATAATAGAGCCAGATTCAAAATCGATACCATTTACGTAATTGTCCCACAAGATAGTCAACTTAAATAGTACTGACTTACAACAAAGTTATGAAGATTCGAAATATCACTTATATTAGATAATCATAAATAAATGTATTGAAAAATATAGCATATTACATGTTATCGGCGCTAAAAAGTCGTATGATATCGGCACTAAAAAAATCGAAATTAATATATTAAAAATTGAACTACTCCCGCAATTTTAAATATTTTCCACCAAAAAAAATTGCACCTGTATTTATTTTCATTTTAAACAATCTCTCGCATGGATTTGTTAAATTCCAAATCATGAAAAAATTGAAAAATTTCTTTTTAACCAAATATCACTTATTTTTAGAACAAAATAGTACCAAATGACAATATTTACAAATGTGTGACGTTTAAATATCAAGAACGTGAACTCTGGCTTGCCCCTCCCCTGAAGTCTATATTTGTCTCTGATGGTGCAAAAAACTCGACGGTGTTGATGGATTTTTCATCAACAAGGCCGATGTCAGGCTTATTGACTGATATTTGCCTTCGTGTCGGAAATGAGTAATTCCGGTAAATGCGACACGAATCATTCCCGACTACGGATTCAATATCAATGGGGATATACGGCAAAACTGGGGTCGGAACAATATCGTAGGTGCTGCGTAGATTGTAGAACAGCACTCGGAGAACTGCATTGTGGCGTTCTATGTATGCTGAGACTGCACGTCTTGGGCATGCTATCAAGAGATGCATTAGTGTCTCAACATGATATCTATACGACCTACAAAGCGTATTCGCTACCGCCAGGTTTGAGATCGTGTGACAGAACGCGAAGGTATCAACGACCCTATCCTGGCATGAAAAGGTGAATCCCTCGTTTTCGGATTTCAAGCCGGCTGATCTTAAGAGCGAGAAGGTCATGCTACCGACAAGCCAAGTTGTTCGAAATCTTCTCTCAACATGTCTTGCCGACACGCCTTCCCTCCATATGTTGGCCCTGATACACACTGGGATTGATAACTGATTCAGCCACCTGTGCACCACTATATTCCATGTTGAAAACCGGACCAAGGTTTCGTGCCGCTCGTCCCGCAGCGTTGTACAAAAACATCTCCTTCCCCGGAATTTCATGCTGATGAACTTGCATCATCAGGGGATTCTCCCTTCGATTAATCACGTCGCAAGATGTTTCGAGGACTCATCTGTTATGCATACACTTTGGGCTCAAAAGGCTACGACCTACTCATTTTTCGTAATGAATAGTAGTTCCACGGAAGATCTTGGATGTAAATTGCGTTGCATACAAATCATTTTTAGGTATGTGTAGTCTTCCCCGGCGCTAAGTTGGCATATGACGTTGCCATTGACGAGCTCCATATCATTGTTAACGGAGTCAGACCTTCCTCTGTGCAAATGAACGACTGCACTTTAGTCCAATCCGAATTCCATACCTCTATCTCTCGAGTATAGTTTCGCCGCAGTTGATGTGCGAACGTCTTGACTTTAGACGTAAATGAACGGCAAGATGTTATATAGTCCATCGCACACTGAATTCGGGAAGCGAGCTTCCGTGTCAATCGTATTTTGCCAGTCAATTGAGACATGCGTTTAGTAAACTGTCGAGTCTACTTTGCCAGATTTCGCGGAGTACCCAGATCACTCGCAGCCTCATAAAGGTCACAATTGACTTGCCGTAGGTCACAGTCCTCCGGAAGAGCATCCAGAAGTAGGCTATTTGCTCTGTCTATTTCTCGTCCGGTACAGATTGACAGCTGGGAACAACGACACCTATCCGCTTGAGATAGGCCACATAATTTTTCAGTTGTTGTTGAAAAATGCGATCTGCCAGTTCGGGATGCATTCCTGCAAACCGACTATGCATTCGCGCCATGTAGTCTCGCTGCTGCGGATAGCTCTCCTCGTAGCAGCGCAGAATACCTTGCCTGAGATCCTCCGTCCACCGAAATCGTCCGTAGACATTTACGGTCGTTGTCCCGCACATCCGTTTTGGTCCCTCCGCCTCGGGACTGGGCTGCATCCGAAGCGCGTATTAATATTTCAAACCGCATTTACGAAGAGTAGGCTTTCGTTGGTGTCCATGAGTCCGGGGCCTACCGGCGTTAATAACCACACGAGATGGCGAGTGTACGCCATTTGGAAAGAGAGGCTATGTATTCCGCATCATTCCCTTTAGGCCCTTTATTTGTTATAGGTGTTGTTATTGTTATTATTTTTATTTTTATTGTTATTATTATATTACCATTTTTTCAGTTCAACAATGGCAATACCTATCAAAACAATTATTAATCGCCGTGGACGTGCGGTTAATCGCATTACTTTGGCAAAAGAATGGAATGCTGATGGCACGGAACGTCTCTATTCAAGTAACGTTACAGCGGGCAAAATTTATTTAAAAAAGGTAGTATTTTCTCTTGCCGATCGCCGAAAGAAACGTACGCCTGTGAAATATCCATTGCATTCAACATTCACTACAAAAAATAAACACCGCAGCATATTAGTTCTTCCTCAGCATGAAATACGTAAATTAGCTAGGTTAGGCGGCAAGATGGCTATATCTGGATTCCACCACTTAGCAAAGGTACGCAAAAAAAAAAACATTTCTACATATCTGTGTACATTGTCAATATGATTATTCTTTACAACCCTCTGAATTACTAAATCCTTTCATTTTTATTTGACAGCTTCTAGATACAGAAAAAATTTTTCATTTCATCTCTATGCATTTCATGTGTCTTTCGTAGTTCTCTGGTCTTCGCACCTTCAAGAAGGATTTTTTTTTTGTTTTAGAGCTAAAAAATATACTTGCTTGTTATCTAAATGACTGCTCACATTTGAAAAACTTTTGTGTTATAAAAATAGTATATCAAATACTGATATATGTTTACGCACAATGTAGTTATAGATTATTGAATGTGTTGCGAGATTGAATTTGGTTATTTACTGCAGACACGCATATCTCATTGTATTTACACCCGCCGCTCACTGCTGTTCCACTTTCCCAGTGCAAAGTCTTGGTATTTCAACGCCAAAGTGAAAGGACTGTAATTCGGTTACTGTATCGACTACAAACGTTCGGAGCCGATATCTGACTAGTTATCGGCTTTTGTTTGCATCGGTTGAGGTGATTCTCTGATCTCTCTGATTTCGGAGCAGTGACATTGCCCAGAAATTAATTAAAAATGAATTATCGGTTAAATGTGCTATAACCGACCATGCGGGAACTTTGGTGGAAGTTAAAAAAATGATTTCGATAGAATAGTAATAGCTTCAAACACAATTAACTAAAAAAAAAGTATATAGGGTGTTGTTGCAATAGCGCATGAGAGATATACCATGATGGAGATTTTTTTTTCTGAAGCCGATGGCCCAAAAATTAATTTTCAGCAAGATAGTTCCTTTGTAAATTGAATTTTAAAGTTTATTTATTTTAGGGGCATCTTCACCAACGCGACAATTGGTGAACGTGTGAATGTCGACTGCTTCACACTGAACAAGTGGTTCGGTGACAGTTGAAAACCCAAATCGATATTGCCGGGAAGGATGTTTCGAAAGAGTCAGATGTTTTTATTCGAATAACTGGACGCTTGTGGATTAGGTTAAAATCATCAGAAATTTCGAACAGCCTGTAAAAACATACAACTATAAATGATCAATGTTGGCAATGATGATTCAATGCAATAACAAGCTGATCTCGGTAAACAGTAAAAAATAATGCTAGTAGAACTTAAACAATAACCTCAGTATGCATCTCAAAGAAGTCATAAGTACTGGATTTATAAAAATGATAATTTTAACTTGCACGAAAGTAGCAAGAAATTATTAAAAGGTAATAAATTACCATTTGTTTAATTATAACTGCCTTTTATTCGCAAAAGAATAAGAATGGTTAAGGAACTAAGATAAGAACTGTCGATCAAATTACATTAATATTTTCGTAAGATCCAGTACCGCGACGGCAGTTATAAATTAGACGAACGACTTTTGTCGCCCGTCTATGATCGTTCACCCGATTGACGGTCGAGTTCCAGTTTTCCATTAAACGACACGTCGACTTGGACGATCAACTTCTCCCGGAGTTTACACGGCACTGACTCGAAAATTAATATGAATATATGAAAATGAACAAATGTCGGCGCATGGACAAGAATATAGACGTCACAACGGAATTTCAAGAATTGGAATTTAATACGTCGCGAGAAAATTATTGCAAAGGAAAGGAAAATGAGGAAATTGATAAATGAAATAGTATTACTATTAATTATTATTCCTTTGAATCTATTATTTACAAAAAAGGCCCGACACTCGAGAAACCGGGTAAGAAGGAGCCATACAACTCAAATCCTGTCGTCGACTTCAGACACACACAAAGAAAATACAAAAATAATTAAGGCCTAAGTATAATCGCCCGTCAGCTAATTTTCGCCGATCGAATACTCTAGAACAATAACATTCCCCGCGCGAAGATCAGGTAAGGTCTGGCAAGGTTCGCGGGCCCTTGCCGGTCGCGAATTGTTTTAAAACGATATTTTTCTTATTTCAAAGAATATTTTTGAAGTATTTGGAAAATTTGAACTTTATAAAGAATTTCCTGCATAAGTTATACGCAATTTACAGAAATCGTTATAAACAATGATTATTTACACAATGATTCCATCACGAATTGTTTGAAAACCATATTTTCCTTATTTCAAATAGTATTTTTGAAGTGTTTAGAACCTTTGAACTTTATAAAGCATTTCCTGCACAAGTTATACGCATTTTATAGAAATCGTTATAAACATTGATTATTTAAACAATAATTCCCGCGAATTGTATGCGCGGTGTTCGGCTACTGCTCGTGAATTATACTAGCGTTTGCGATTATTTTTAAACCATGAAAAAAGTAATTATTAAGTTTATTGTTTAAGTTGTACTAGCATTATTTTTTACTGTTTACCGAAATCAGCTTGTTATTGCATTGTATCATCATTGCCAACATTGATCATTTAAAGTTTTATGTGTTTACCGAATGTTCGAAATTTCTTATGATTTTAACCTCATCTGCATCAATTCACAAGCGTCCAGTTATTCGAATAAAAACATCTGACTGTTTCGAAATATCCTTCCCGGCAATATCGATTTGAGTTTTCAACTGTCACCGGATCACGTGTTCGATGCGAAGCAGTCGACATTCACATGTTCACCAATTGTCTCGTTGGTGAGGGTGCCCCCAAAATAAATAAATTTTAAAATTCAATTTACAAAGGAACTATACCTTGATGAAAATTAATTTTTGCGCCATCGGCTTCAGAAAAAAAAATCTTCATTACAGTATATCTCTCATGCGCTATTGCAACAACAGCCTGTATATTCTAATTTATAAACTGCAAATGCGACACTAATCCAAATTACTATATTAATAACGGCATTAACGAATTATTTTACCGAATTACCTTTTGAGCGATAGTTTTTTATTTTTTTTCGAAGGAAACCCTGCCTTTCGGAATCCACTACTGCGAATCCACTGCTAGTTTCCGCGTCATATATCGTATTGTATATCGGAGTATTAGTGGGTGACGTCGTAAGTCTACCCAATTTACTTTAAGTATTTTTAAGGTTTATTAGGGCTAGTATTTCAGGGATGATTCGGACTCTTCCTGATATATGTTCTTTTCCGTCTTGTTTGGGAATTTCATTACTAGTGGCGGTAGTATCGGATATCAAATTATTATTAACGGATAGTTCAGGAGTTATATACAACTTCAAATCCTTCATATTAACTTTCGGGTTTCTCCTAATAGTATTGACTTCAATTTCGTACACTACAGAGAATAATACTTTCATATTCCGAAAGGAACAAATTCTTTTGTAGCGACCGTAAAATGTTCAACATAACAAGATCTAATCTAATTCAACTGGTTCAAAAAAGTGTCTATGACATTGAAATTTAACATTTTAAAATTAGAAGAAATAACCATAGATTTCTATTCAACAAACCCAAAAGTTTCCAAATCACGTTATTGAAGCTAATTTGATTGGAAAAAAGGATAGACTAGAAATTTATTTGACAATTACACGGTGGGACAGCGATCTGGCATTTTTATGGAGACCTGGTATAAGTTGTAGAGCTCCGAAAATGATAAAAACTGATATGGTGTACTCTTTCGATACACCTTCCAAATAAATCTGGTTTTATAGCAAAAAAAAAAACACTTTTTAGGCAGGTTCGTGTGAAAAGCACTCATAGCTGCTCTAATTTTTATTCGATTTAAACGTTTTTTATTAATTTGACAGCATAGAGGCATATTTTGTCGACTTTCCATGCCTCATGGTGATGAAACGAAAACTGGCGGGACTGCAGTTGAAAGTATTGGCGATTTTTCGTTTTTTTTTGGCCATAATTGCAAATCTGACGCCTAGTTTTCGATATTATTCCGTATTGAGGATTGTTTGCTGATTAATATTTTGAAAGTAAATATAATTGAACAGGTCGAATGCACTTTTATTGAACGAAGACAATTGACCGTGTTATGTGAATTTGAAAAGGACCCCGCCAGAATCTTATGGAAATTTGGTTTCGGTCAAAGTGCTGGATTTAGAGTATGTGATAGGTTTCAGCATCTTGATCAAAAGTGTCAATGGGCACCAAGTCCAAAAATGGACGTATCTCGGCTTACGAAGGTCGCAAGTATGCAATTCAAAATTTTGGCAGATAACCCTGGTAAAAATAGTTAGCTGAGTTCAACCGAATTAGCTTGGACTTATTGTGTTAAGAACGGTATGCTGTGACCCGGAAGCATGCAGATTGATCCCCAGGATCCTCACACATCGTCTGATGCCTCAGGTTCCCCAAGTCGCCTATAAAGGGGGCAGTTCACGACTTTCTATATCTGCGATTTTTAACATCTAATTCTTGCAATCATTGTGTATATGGTGTAAGGATTCCAAAATGGTTCTTTAAAGCTTCCTTGCTCTATTCTATGCCTTAAGTGTTCCAGGATTTACACGCATCATTCGATGCCCCAGATACTTCAGGTCACGGATGGTGTAGTTCCTAGGAAGCGTTCTATATATTTCATATATACATTTTGCGATTTTTACGTACGCATTTCATGATTTCAAGGATGATCTGCTAATGACTCTATGCGCTTCAGATTGGTGCTAATGGTAATCTTCAAGGGTGCTTGATGGTTACGGTTTGGGTATGCGTAATAGAAATGAGAAAGATAATTAAGAAGAGTACAAGAGCGTAGGTACATTTGTACATGTGTGTGATGAGCACCAGTGGAGGTTGTACGAGCGGACCTCGGACATAATTTGGCCCAGAAAAGGATCGGTTTTTCCTACGATATGTTCCATGATTGCAGAAATTCTCTTTCTCGAATTGTATCCTATCACCTATTTTTTTGTTATGTTCCGTGTAGTAACTATGACAGTTATTCAAATGAATTAAAATAAATGCAGAGAAATTCTTCTTACTGATTATATGAATTTATTAAAAATTAAAAGTCAATGATACGTCTTCGTAATAAGAGGGTGATGCATTTATATCACCGAGACGTATCATTGATTTTTCATTTTTAATAAATTTATATGACCGTATTGGTGAAGAATTTGTCTACATTTATTTTAATTCCATGAATATTTGTTATTTGTATAATATTACTAATATTCTCTATTTCTAGTATCACGAGTTTTATCTATTAAACGAGTTGATGGATATTTGATATTATCTTCTTACCCAGCGTATCCTAGATACCCCAGGACACTAGCTACATGTGCACAGGTGCCTAGTGCACTAGCTCCCGTTTTACATGTGCAATAGTAGCTATGTATGGAAGGATCATCTGCAATGCTGTCCTCGTCAATCCTTTCGTTTTGATAAGCAATTCGTAACCGATGTTTTACCCGGTTCATGAAACGTTAATAGATTCTCACACGTAGCAGTCCAGGCTCATCTATTAATTAGTCAATTCAACATTTTCATATTTATCTCTTCCTATAGTATCTTGGATGTAAGCGGGAGTAAGGTGTATTTGGTAAAAGCCTACAGTAATATCTCAAAGGTATTCTAATGCAGGGATCGAAAAATCAGATTCATTATACGCATCTAGGTGACGCCATCTACCGTCGCTACCTTTAAGATTATCGACCTCTGCGCGTGCTTGCATTACATTTGGTTCTTCAGCTTGTCGTAGAAGTTCATTTCTTAGTTCAGTCTTAGCATCTCTCATATCAATGTACCCATTAATTATTGCAGCAACAATTCTGCAAAAATATCCCAGCTTAACGGCGTGTATTACTGATATCCTGTTGTCTAAGAACTTAAAAATTGACTTCATGTGCACATTTTTCGATTAAAAAATCCATTTAGTTTTAGTTGTTTTTCTGAACTCATTAGCCTCTGCACTGAACTGTTTTTTAATGCGCTCTTAAAATTGTGGTATTTTTACTAAAATTGCTAACTCTTGTAATAATGGTATGACATCACGATAGCCTCGATCAACAATAAGTCATTTTCTTGAAACCAAGCTATCATATTATTAACATCTCTGTTTAACTCAGTTTGGGGTATTGTTGCATCATTATCATGTGTATCCAAAAAGTATGGACCGTGGATATGGCTAATATATCCATTAGGACCCACAATGAGAGCAGGTTTAAGTAAGTAATGATGGTTGTGCATACTATAAGATTGTCTGGCAGTTTGAAAATGACTACTTTTTCAACTTTAACGTAGGTCCCATCAATGTAAGCAATCGCTTTTGTAGCATGAGGTTCAGAATTGTACAATTGATTTGCAAAATCAGTTACATGTCTTTCGATGAAGTCATCCCTAGTGATCGCATTGAACCTAAGATTTTCAGGAACGAATCGTAGCATCAGTGATTGTCTAACAGTAGCGATGACCGTGCTAGTCCTTTGTCTATTACCGTATCCGAATATAAATGTTAGAAACTCATCCGTTAACCTTAGCGCATTTCGCACAAGAATGACAATAAATGGTTCTTAGTTATGTAATAAAATTGTTGTGGTTCAAAAACGGGATCACAGTATGAAAATAACACTCTGAACTGTTCCTTGTTAATCGGACTCATAGTTGCGAGTGTTCGATTCTGTTCGCACGAGCAGCAATAGTTCGCGTCGACTTAATCTTTGCGTGGTTCAGGATGGTGCTTAGAAAGGATAAAATGTGATTTTATATATAAAAACTGATTAGATCTCTTTATTTTGAGCTTTACACCAAACTTCGCGACCGGTACTTCTTCGTATCGCGACGTGAAGACAATTCAATTCACGTGGAAGTTCAGACAATGTTCAAATTAACACTAATTTTTAAAACTAATTATTAAACTATTTAATTGCGTGCAGCGCGGATGCTGCGAAAATGTTTGCGGATCAAGGCGATTTTAAACCGATGCGTGGGTTTCTCGTGGCGATGGCGACGAGGTCCACGTGGAATCTAGTCTCTTTCGGAAGTCGTCCTTGCAAAAGGAGGCAGCGGCGGAAATTGATATGAAGCGCGGTATCACCTTCAATGAAAATTTAAAGGTCAGCAAGCGCGAGATTTGATTATTCAAACGACCCATATGGCGCGCGGTGAGTCGGTAACTGCGAGCTGCGTCGTCGTATGCGCGGACGCCAAGAGATGGCGCGACGATGTCGATTTAACACTACATAACGCAACACCGAGTTCATTGTCTGTAAAATTATTTTTGTTAGCATATTTTGTACCAGAAGTACAATTATTCCTTAATTCTTCCAGAAATAAGACGTAATCTTACTTGACTATCTTGTATAACGTAAGGTCTGTTTAAAAAACGCAGACCTGAAGGAATTCTTGCAACAAATAGGGCTCATGATCCAAATGACAACATTTTGCGTTCTCTGAAGCAGAAACTGTAATTTGTAACTTCAATTGGGGGTATTTGAGCAGCATCAAGCCGTGATATCGCAATATCACGTTTTTCAATACCTTCATCTCGATTCATATGAGCCATATTTCAGGGAAAAGGTACATCATTGCAAATGAAGCAAGGCAAACGTCGCCTAGTAGCCATCATAATGGTTATAATTCACATTAACATAAATTTTGATACTAATAAACTGTACTTGAAGTACATTCGAGATGTGCTTGATGAAATCAAACATTAATTTTATTTTAATTTTAAATATAATAAATTCGAATTATTCATTTCTACCGCAAATATCGTAGTATCTAAGGAAGATATTCAGTATGATGAAGAACTTCTGAAAACAGAAAACAAAAATGATAGGATTCCTTAACCAATGCAAAATATACCGACAATCTAACAAATTAAATACGGCTTATGCCCCACTATTGAGAAATCTATATTTCCTCTTTCGGCAGAATCTGGAGGAGGAAATGCACGCGAGTCGGCCGAGAGGGGGAAAATATAGATTTCTCATTGGTGGGGCATATAGGCCATTTTCAATTTGTTAAAAACCGACCCACGTTACATCGTTTCATTATTATACCTACAATCTGTTAATACTTCTACCGCTTCAAGTCGCACCACTGATGAACGAATTAATGTTTTAAGTTTATTATCAAATATACAAGAAATATTGATAATAATCGTCTTTTGTGGATGAATTTTTCATCAAAGTCAACAAAGACGATGTCAAGCGTATTGGCTGATATTTACCTGCTCGTCGGAAAGGAGTAATTACAGCATACATTTTGTCGAAATTTTCTCCGCCAAATCTGCAGTTTTGATGTTGCAACCCACTATTTCTGCCACTTTTCTGTTGATCACCCCTACTTCCTGCAACCCGCGATTCGGCCATGAGTCGCTTTCTTCCTCTCTCTCTCTCTCTCCCTCTAATCTCTAGCGGTGAGTACACGCAGTCACTTTTGTCGAGCTCCGCTAAATTTCTCTAAATTGCACTCTAAACCCCGTTTTGTGGGAGTTAAAATTTTGTACAGACGTTCCTGAGCAGACTCGGATCACGATCACTAATTGGGATATTTATCTCCGAGTCTACTTCAGGCGAGAAAAGTTAAAAAAGTCATTCTGGAATTAACCGTTGCTGCTTTTCCACCGAGACATCTGCGCACGCCCGAAACGTCATCGCCTACGTCACACTACGCAAAATGGCGCTGCCCACTAGCTGTCAGTGACTTCGACACTTTGTCGCATGACACCGATCACCGAGTGTTTGTCACCTTTGACTTCGCTTTCTTTCCACTGGCAGGTTGGTGAAATGTGGAGATGCGAGACCTGTGAATTCCTATAATTGTTAAATTAATATTCATTATCCAAATGGTTTTCTGCCTGACATTTGCTTTGTAATCACGCATGCATTGTCGTGATTGATTAGTTCAACCACTCGTATTGTGATCATCTGCCTTATTTCTGAACTATACATTCAGCTGACGGCTTATCGGCGGCCCCTCTCTTCACGTGCTGCGCGGTGCACGAGACGCGTACGGTTCACGCGCCCCTTCCAAGCGGGTTTACCACACGCTTGTATAGCCTTCTCTCTTTAACGCACGTAGGCTATATTTCGGGCTCTTATTATCTCGTGCACGCTTCTCAAATGGAGAATTGCAATAAATGCAATGCCGAACTCGTTGGCGACGACAAAATAAAATGTGTTGTTTGCGCACTTGCATTTCATGAAGATTGCAAACCTGAAAATGCGGCCACGACTGCATCGGGTGCATTTGTTTGCTGCGTTAATACACCTGCCGCTAAGAGCAAAAAAAGAAAGCTGAACTCAACTCTGCTTGCTCCGCCTCGTCTTCTCCGTTCCAATAGCGCTACTTCTGTAGAATCGGATACGACCGATACGTGTGCCATACCTCCTGCGCTACAACTATATCTTGATAGACAAGAACAATTCAACGCGCAACAGAATGCGCGCTTTGAAGAAATAAATGGAAAGATGGATCGAATATTGAAGCTGGAGGAGCGAGTAGAAGACATAGAAGTTAGTGTAAAATCACTCCAAACTGATGTACGGTCCTTAAAGGCAGATCGAGCGACTATGGGCTATGACATTCGGAACTGCGATTTAATAATCACAGGGATTCCTCCGAAAGGCATGGAAGATTTGCGACAAATTTCACTAAAAATTGCCGATGTATTTAATGTGACGCTTCACATAGAAGACATTCTTTCTGCTTATCGGCTACAACGCACAAATGGCACCGACTCATCTGCTTCCATGCTTGCGTCTTCGTCAACATCCCATAGGCACCCAGCAATACTGGTAAAACTCTCCAATCCCGACCTACGATTTTCCTTCATCAAAGGCATGAGAGCTAAGAAGATGCTATTTACCACCGACATTGATAACTCTTATGCGAAAAACCGCGTTTTTATCAATGAGCACTTACCATCTGCGACGCTTAACTTACTCAGAAAAGCACGTGCGTTAGTGAAGGACCATCCGCATAAGTATGTTTACACCTATCACGGCATTGTACGCTTTCGACCAACTAGCGGCGCTAACGCGATCGACATTACTTGTGAGGAAGATCTTCGAAGAATTAGCGATTGACGTTTGGCATGTGGCACTCTTAGTGTTCGCGAAAATAGTGAAACGGCTGCATCGACTTCCGGAAGCAACCAGGCTTTAATTAATTCAATAATTCCAGTACACGCTAACTATATTAATCTAAAAGTATGTCATATTAATGTTCAATCTCTCGGCTCTGCTAATAAATTTTCTTTTTTTAAATCTTATTTCACCGAAAATTTTTATCATATTATTATTCTTTCTGAAACCTGGTTTAATCCTAAAACTGTTGACTCCTATTTTTCTTTGCCTAACTATCACTTGATTCGCAATGACCGCAAGTATAAGCTCGGTGGAGGTGTTGCTATGTATATTCATACCGCTCTAAATTACAAAATCTTAGAAAAATCTGAATGCTCTTCCGTTAACCCCCTCGAGTTTATGCTTGTTGAAGTCGGTCACAGCGCTACTACGAACCTCAGAGTGCTACTTGCGGTTATCTATCGACCACCGAAGAAAGCTCTTCTCGAACTATTTGAATCTGTACTGCAAAAACATAGCTGTAATTATGATCGAATCATTATTATGGGTGATTTCAATGTTGACTTAAATCGTGCTAATTTTGAATCTACATATTTGCAGCAGTTTGCCGTAGCCAATGCTCTTCAAATCGTGCCATATCATCCTACTAATCATACGAACCGAACTGATACATGGATTGACCACTGCCTTGTCGATAGCCTTACAAATGTCCTAGGACATAGCCAAGCCAATATCGAATGTAAGATTGGAACACTGAAAGCAAAGCCGATACAAATCACATGTAGAGACTATCGCACGTTCGATGTATCGAGTTTGCATAGGGACCTGAGTAGCTATGATTGGAATATTTTTAATTCTGTTTCTCCACTGAATAACGTGAACTTACTCACCAATAGTAATCTTAGTCTTCGTCTATTGCAAACTTTTGATAAGCACGCCCCTAAGCACACCTTTACACCGACTCACAAGCCTTCCCCTTGGATTTCACCTCAGCTACTTAGACTTAAATACGAGAGAAATAGCCTTTTATGTGCTTATCGCAGAACCAGGCACCCCTCCTTAAGAATTAGACTCATTTCTGCTAATAAGGCTAATAAGCAGGCATGGGTATTGGCGAGGGCAAACTACTATCGAAACAAACTTGCTAATATTCGGGATGCTAAGACCATGTGGAAGGAGTTGCGCAACCTTGATCTGGTAGCTTCCAATAAAGCTGTTAAACCGTTGTGTTGCACTTTGGATGAACTCAATTCCTTTCACACAGCTTCTGTTTCTCCTTACACTGATCTTTTCGACCTAAATTTCGATGAAGACTTTTATCACGGAGATTTTAACGATAGTAGATTTTTCTTCGCTAATGTCACCATCGAGGACGTAGCTGCTCGTTTGTCGGAAGCAAAGTCGGAGGCATGTGGCTCTGATTCGATACCTATTAGTTTTTACATCAAATCATTCCCTGTCATTGCCCCTCACATAGTTCATCTCTTCAATGAATCGCTTAATTTATCCATCTTTCCTGCTGACTGGAAAAAATCATTGATGATACCCATTAGCAAAATTACTAACCCTGTTTCTCCTGCTCATTAGAGACTTATCGCTATTGTTCCTGCTCTCTCTAAAATACTAGAACGTATTGCTTTCAATCAGCTACTTAGGTTCCTGAATAACAGTAATTGGTTTGATTCTCACCAATCGGGTTTCCGTAAATACTATAGCACGCAAACAGCACTATAATATGTATCTGAATATTGCAGGCAAGCAATAGACAATCGCATGATAACTATTGTTATCCTCTTTGACTTTAGCCGTGCGTTCGATACTATTAGTCATAGGCTTTTGCTGCAGAAACTAAAAGTGGCTAATTTTATTATTATGTGGTAATTTAAAATTACCTCTCGTGTCGATCTCAGGCTGTCAGAGGGGTGGATGGCACTAGATCGTCGTGGCTTCCAGTGGGTTCTGGAGTGCCCCAAGGTTCTGTGTTAGGACCTTTGTTGTTTTCAGTATTTATTAACGATCTACCTGGGGTTCTCCATCACAGTGATCATATGATTTTCGCTGACGACACTCAAATTTTTCTTAAATGTCGTGTTTCAGAACTTGACATCGCCATTGCAAAGGTAACATCCGATATCACTCGCTTCTGTCAATGGGCGAATAGCAATGAGCTCATCCTTAACTTTGAAAAAACTAAGGCATTACTGGTCGGCAGTGCTTTTTATCTGAACACCTTTAATACTGATTCGATCACACCGATTGTTATTAATAATTCGGTCATACCGTGGGTTAAATCGGTGAGGAACTTGGGTCTCGTGTTTGATGGAACGCTCTCGTGGAAGTACCATCTTATACAAATGTCCAATAAAGTCTTCTCCACTCTACGTCAACTACGTAATAACCGTGCTCAACTACCAACTGATGTTAGGCAAACCCTTGTTTCCTCGTTGATTTTACCCTACTTCGATTACTGCTGCGCAGTTTACAACGACATCAATGTCATTCAAAAAATCAGGGTGGAACGAATGTTTAATGCGGGCATTCGTTTCATCTTCGATCTACGGCGCGATGAGCACATTACTCCACATCGTAATAAGCTTGGCTAGCTCAACACCAAATCGCGTAGGTTATACTATATTGGTATCGTCACCTATAAGATTATTAAGACTCACGTACCCCACTATCTTTATGAACGTTATCAGTGGCGTGAAGAATCTACATCCAGCCTCTTCGACCAGGCTCTATGCAAGAACTTCGAGTACCGACACATCGGCTAGAATCCTATTCCAACTCTTTTATTGTCACATCTACCCGGTTATGGAATGAACTTCCAGTCGAAATTCGCGCAAGTGAAAATGTGTATTCGTTTAAAGTAAAACTAAAAAAATTCCTATTAAGTCGGACTTCAGTGTAATTATTTTGTATTTTCTATTTTAGTATTAGCATTATTAGTATTAGTATTAGTATTTTTAGTATTTAACATTAGTGTTTTAGTCCACTTTTACTTCTGGTATGCGTGTACCCCACCCTACGTTGTAATCGCTCGACTATTATTATTATATATCTATTTTATATCTACTTTGTTATAGAACTAGTATTGCGCTTTTATATGCATCTGTTAGTATGTCTTGTTATATTAAGCTTAGTTTTAGTTTTAGTTATCTGTATGTATGCTCTATATTGGTTGGCCTAAGAGGCAACACCTCAAGCCGTAATAAAGACAATCTCTCTCTCTCTCTCTCTCTCTCTCTCTCTCTCTCTCTCTCTCTCTCTCTCTCTCTCTCTCTCTCTCTCTCTCTCTCTCTCTCTCTCTCTCTCTCTCTCTCTCTCTCTCTCTCTCGTGCTTGCGTAACATTGGGTTCGAGGAGTCGACGCTCCGGTGGGTACACTCGTTTCTGTCCGGCCGTTCCCAAGCGATAATTGGACTAGATGGCTACTCCTCGCAGCGTGAACATACAACGTCAGGTGTTCCACAGGGTACTAGCTTAGTACTAGCTTGGTACTAGCTCCTTCCTACCACCATCTATTAAGCTCTCATTAGTTAACGCATTACTTATACCTCACCTGGACTCTGCTACACTTGTTATCGCGGATTTATCTGGCTATCTGAATACTAAACTCCAGCGTCTTCAAAATCATGCTCTGAGGTATATCTACCGTCTACGCCGTGATGATAGGCTCAAGCATTATCGAAAGAAAGCTAACTGGCTCTCCATTCCATCTAGAAGGCAATACTTTCTTGTTAATCTCACTTATCAAATAATCACTTCTTCTCAACCAACATATCTTTCAGCCCGATTCATCCCCATAGATGACTCTTTGCGTCGCGTCACGTTTGCAATCATCTCATTTCATGCTCCCTATTCCTCGCACTAACATCTTCGCACGATCATTTTGGATCACTGCCATTCAGTTCTGGAACTCATTGTCACAGCATTTGCAAGACCTACCCCAGCATTATTTCGTGCGCAACTCTTCGCGACTTTATTTAGAGCTGATTCTAATTGATATGGGTGAACTTGATTATCTATTATTATTTTGTTGTATAATATTATTTGTAAGATTTATTATTTAAGTTTAGGATATACACGATAAGTTACTGCTAAAATGTACCCGTACTGCTACTTGCAGAGATAGTTTATTAAGTAATTTTCTGTATCTCACAGTCCTGACCGAAAAATGTAACGGCAGGACTAATTGAAATTTGCCCACGGCCCTAGGCGACCAGGGCAACAATAAATTGTCTTCAATCAATCTCTCCCTCTCTCTTTGTGTAAACAAATAAGAGTTGCAACGCTTAACTGGCCATGCAGTTGTGTTGTCTTAGAGAAAAGGTACCATCATGATTTTTCCCAAGGTCCCAGGTCTGGGCAGATCCCGTGTATTCACGGGCGCGTTATAAAGTGTACATGCTTGTACGTAAACGAATAACAGTTGCAACGCTTAACTGACCATGTAGTAGTTTCTTATTAGACGAAAGAAACCATCATAATTTTTCCGGATGTTTGAGTTCGCGGTAGAACACGTGTATTCGATAAGACTTTAAATAGTTTACATACGTTTTATGTAAACAAATAATCGCTGTAACGCTTAACGATCGGTGTGGTTGTTATGTACTATTGAAAATGTACCCGATTTTGTACATGATTTTTCCCGAGGCTCTAGAACCGGGCAGAGCCCATTACTCCTGAATGCCCTTTTTCGAATCTGTAGCTGGTGAATAAGTAGCTAACTTCAGCTTCGTAGATCTGGAACAGATATTTTGTCTGTCCGCGCATAATGCTGCGAATCTCTTTTGTAGTCTGTCTACCTCTGATCCGGTTAATGTCTCATCCATTTGTACTTTCTCGTTCACATTTAAGATCTCTTGTGTAAATATAAACTCCCTTTGTGCCCACTTGTACGATGTAGAGGTTGAACTTTCCGACGGTTCAAGCCATATACTAGCTTTAACAGAAACTTGGCTTATCTCGAATATGGAGACATCATGTGTCTCTATTTCTGATTATAACTTCACATCACAATTTTTAGAAATATTATAATCACAGGTGATTTAAACTGTAATTTATTAAGCAATTCATTTTAGTCACAGTATTTTCAAAATGTTATTTTTCCCTTTTTTTCTGTGCCCTTAGGTCCTACCTATCACTATGGATTGTCGCATTCCCAAATTGATGTAATGGAATTAAAAAGGCAAGTTTATATACTTGAATTATATGCGAAATATTTATTTCTCTTAGAAAAGTATTAACGATTTCCGTAAAATTTTCGGAATCGTCGTTGGATTCATTATCATAACCATTAACTTTTCTGTTAATATTACGCACAAATGTATCTCGGAATTATCTTCCAGTAGTTTGTTGTTGACCTAATGTGCGTGTACCGGCCGGTTTTGTGGGGCACGAGGGGGAATGAATATCTTAAATGGCAATATGGGTCGAGTGGGGGCTCATTTGAAATGTCTCTTCGAGACGAATACAGAACGCTGGTCATAGATGGCGTTATAATCATTTAGCGCCGAATTATTCATCGTTTGAAATTTCTAATCCCAGAAACCAATATTCGGATCCAACATACTAGACAATATTTGTAGCGTTCAAAAATGCCTAGGCACCCTCCTCTTTTACACGGGCTTGGGACCGTCATAGGCAGAGTTTTGCTACTTCTTTTTACATTTTTTCTTTTTTTTTTAATTTTCGTTTTTTGTGTTTTATTTTCTATAGTATTGATCGCCGTTTAAAAAGTGTATTTCAAAATAATTTATTTCATGTGCTCAAATTGAGCACCTGCATTGCAACTTCCTGACACTGCCCCAGTCTGAAATAGAATTCGCCCAATATTTTCAGCCTCATCTCTTGAAATAAGATGTACTTCCTGGATTATTCGTCCTCGCAGTTCTTGCAAGTTTGCGGGTTTCGTCGTGTATATCCTGTCTTTGAGGTATCCCCACAAGAAATAATCCAATGAAGTTAGGTCTGGTGATCTGGGTGGCCATTCGATGTAACCATGCCTTCCCATCCATCGCTGTGGAAATGTTTCATCTAGGAATTGTCGACCGGTGTCATATAATGTGGTGTCGCAACATCTTGTTAAAACCAAGCATTTTGTATATCATCATTGTACATGTTTCGTATTGCAGGTATAACTTCATGTTGAAGTAATTCAAGATAAATGTTTCAATTTAAATTCCCGTCAATAAAAAATGGTCCGACAATTCCTTTTTCACAAAAACCTGCCCGTACATTCAACTTCTGAGGCCATTGTGTGCGAATATCCGACATCCAGTGAGGATTTTTATCATTCCAATATAGGAAATTATGACGGTTTACTGCACCGTCTAAATGAAACGTGGCTTCATCGGAAAAGATAATACGATTCAAGAGAGTATTATCATTATCCAGGCGCTGCATCAATGTATCGCAAATTTCAACTCTTTTACCATAATCTACTTCCCTGAGTTTTTGAGTAAATTTTATTTTAAAAGGATGCCATTTCTCATTTGATAGTAGACGATGAACACTCATTCTAAAAATACCGATTGCCTATGCCGCTTTCCTTACCTTACAGTAACATGTGGATTTTCTACAAATGTTTGCATTACTTCCAAACTTCCATCGTTGTTTGTTGCTGATTTCGATCGCCCACTTCGTGGACGGTCTTTTACAGTACCTGTATCATAAGATCGTTGTACTGTTTTCTGCACAGTCGACTTAGATATCGGCGAGTATCCTCGTAAGATCGAGTCAGATCCCCCCCCCCCCTCCGTGCAATTATTATTTCTATTCGCTCACGTTGACATAAATTCATTTTTCCTTTTAATATGAATAAAAATATCAGTAGAAAATAGATTGAAACTATTGATACGAGTCGGAACACACTTGTCTGAATGTAATATTTGGCATATCGAATATGTGGCGAAAAGCTTCTTTAATATACCAAATGAAAATCCATTCCTCTAACGGACGTAAAACGCTATCTATGACCAGTGTTTTGTATTCGTCTCGAAGAGACTTCCAAATGAGCCCTCACTCGACCTATGTTGCCATTTAAGATAGTCATCCCCCTAATGCCCCACGCCCCTTCTTGGGGGGGGGGGGGTGGAACCCCTAAAAAAACATAGCTTTTTTGAAAAATCGTTTCACGTGTTTCAGCAATTTTTAAAATTTTTTTCCTTTCAAAAGTTACAAGAGTGTTTCCATACTTTTGGGACACCCTGTATATACATATAATTCGTTACAGATATCTCGAAAGTGTCGAAAAGATCTCTGACGGATATCTTTTAGATATCTATAAGACATCTTTTAGATCTTTTAGGGGGTAAGGGGTCGAAACGTCGAAATTTGATGAAAAACTATAGGGTAATTTTTTTGCCAAGGTGACCAAATTCGATACTTTTTCAGACAATAGTCATAAGCATTTTAAACCAGTTTTTGTGGCATTAGCATTGACTTTAAGAAGAAAATGCATAAAACCTTTTTTGTAGAGGATTTAATGCTCTTCTTTTTTGTTTGAAACATTTTTTAATAAAATTTGTATTTTTACAAAATAAATGCAAAAAACCACGAAGAAACTTAATTGGGGCTAATGTTTTTTAGTAATGGACGGATGCATCTGCGCCAAAATCTAATCAGATCTAAGTTATGCCAGGACACAAATTAAAAAAAAAATGTATGTCATTACGCTTATCCGTACGCGAGTTATCGCGAGACAAAAAAACGGGACGTACGTACGTACAAGATCACGGACACAAATTTTGTTATTGTTGAATTGGGCTGCTTAGGGTCTAAAACGTCGACATTTGATGAAAAACTATACGGTAATTTTTATGACCGAAGTGACCAAATTCAATACTTCGTCAAGACCTAAGGCCTGGGTCGAAGTAACTATTCAATAAAATGAAATTAATCGAAATAATTTAATAATACCAACATTGCTTTCGTAGTCGACCTTGCCTTCGTCGTTCCCGGTCTCCTCGCCGTCCTCGTCGTCCTCGCCGTGGTCCCCATCAACTAAATCCTTAAGAGGCAACTAAGCTAACCTAATATGTATAAATTATACGTGTATTTTAGAAAATTTTATGTTGTTACTATTGTTTTTATTTATGTGACTTAATCTTTCATTAATGCACCGGTTGATCATGTCAGACGGATTTCCATTATCTAATTCTATTTTTTTTAACTAAATTTAGGTTTTTATCATGAAATTAAGGTCAAGATGGTTTTACTACGCGGTCTATAAATCCGCAAATCATACCGGTTTTGTAATAATTTGGATGCGTAGAGATATAGTGGATGTATCAACCGGACCATGTTTTTTTTTTATGGAACCAGTCTAGTTTTAATCTGCCATCCGGCATAATTAAAATTTTGACATCAAGATAAGTGAATTCTTGATTTGTTTCAATTTCAAAGGTGAATTTTAGTTCTTTCTGTCGAATTGTTTAATCCTACATACAAACATTCGGAAGACAAACTTTCTGTACATTGTTAACTTCACCAAATCTTTTTAAAAAGCAATGAAAATTCAAAACAATTATTGCAAAGTAATACTAAACATTTCTTTCATAAAAATAAGATTTAATGAAAAAATATTATATACCATTACATCTTACTTATTGCAGTTTAAAAATGGATACAACATCGCTAATATATTTTGGGCCCTTATTCCAAGCATCCCTCCTATTAACTTGTCAAAAACTTGGCTATCTTCAATAAGTAAGATTTAAGGGGATAATATTTTTTTCATTAAATCTTATTTTTATGAAAGAAATGTTTAGGATTACTTTGTCTTGATTATTTTGAATTTTCATTATTTTTTAAAAAGATTTGGTGGAGTTAACAATGTACAGAAAGTTTGTCTTCCTAATTTGTGTATGTCGCATTAGACAATAGTTTCTTTCGATAGAAAGAACTTTGCTTTATTACATGATTTCAATGTTGTTTTTTTTTGTAGAATAAGAACTTGGCGTGTTTCTTCACATAAAGCCTTGGGGGATTTCAAAACTTTTTGCGAATATAGTTAGTACAAATATACTATCTGTGATATAGCCATTTTAAACATATAAATTGGAGTGCACTTCCGGTACTGGTTGAATTGACATGTTCTGTCAACGGTATCCGCGATTTGTTTAAAATACGTTTTAATAGTTTTAGTTTCTTTGTTTTTTTGCACAAGTTTCTGTTCGTT
This sequence comes from Trichopria drosophilae, assembly GCA_030407085.1. Lineage (NCBI taxonomy): Eukaryota > Metazoa > Arthropoda > Insecta > Hymenoptera > Diapriidae > Trichopria > Trichopria drosophilae. Next base: position 114,852,695 of record CM059583.1, read on the forward strand.
TTTTCGTGCTGCTCTTGTGTTAAATTAAGTGTGCGAAGTTGTTCGTCTTTTTGTGCGCTGTCTCATTTTAAGTTTTTGACAGGACGGCCTAACCTGTAATTACACCTTCGCTGTTTAATTTATTTTGTGGACATTATAATTGTGCAACGTGGATACTTCAGACTTTGAAAAAAAGAGAAACTTTTATTTTTGTGTCCTGTGCTTGCTGAGTGTCAGTCGCGGTTTATCTGTTATTTTCAATTTTATTTTGATGAGAGCACGTTCGATATTATAAGTATCTCGCGCAGATCTACAGCGCATGTTTGTCCTGGTTACATTCGTCTGTTCCTGTTGCCGCGAAAGCGAAGGGCCGTGTGTGCTCGTGACACTTTTAGTTCCGTATTTAAGGCGCGCAGCAGCACCTGCTGCTGCTTCCCCTACGTCTTCACCTGGGCGCGTGAATAGTCAAGAGTTACATTCTTCTTTCCGGTCTCGTTCTACACCTTTGGGTCGTCCGTCGACTGCGTTGAAATGGCTCGCTTACAGAAACCCGTCTGCATCGGCGATTACGGAGTACTTTGAATCTAATAAGCGACGGCTCCCGCCCGAGGCTCCGCATCTTAAACGTTCTGAGTCTGCTTCACTAAAAAAGCAACGTACTTGCCTCCTGTCTGCTTCTCTTAATTCTTCGGAAGTGTCAAAAGACGTAGAAATGGATCGTCAACTCAAAGCCCTGCAAGATGCCATAGTTTCACAACTCTCCGCAAAAATCGACTCTGTTCATCAAGAATACATGAAAGCAATTGCTGCTTTGCGGAGTGAAACTTCGCAAGAAATAGACCAATTGAAATCCCAGCTGGCTGAAAAAGACTGCCAAATCGGCAATCTTAAGGAAGAGTTGGAGAAATGCAATAAAAGCGTACGTAAAAAGAATATTACCATCGATATTGTGAAGTGCAGTGAAGACTTCATTGAGAAGAACTTCAAATTGAAAAATGTCGTGGATACTGCATTTCTCATCCGTCTATTCTAACCACCGACTATTATTGTGGAACTGCTATCCGCTCGTGCTAAAAGCCACATCATGGCTAATAAAAGGAAAAATCTAGCTGGTCAAAATATATATGTAGATTTTGAGCTTACGGAGAAAGAGAGGAAGGTAAATTTCCATGCTAGAACCCTAATTAGGAAGGCATTAGCGGAGAAGAAAACGGTGGTGAGGAGATATCAGAGAATACAAACTGAGGATGAATGGTATGCTTGGTCCGACAAAGATGAGATGTTCACTCGAGGGGTTACACCATCAATATCATCCCCGTCTCCTGCCTGCAACTCTTCTTACACGCATACAGAGAGGACAAAAAACATCTAAGGGCACCCCCTTTTCCAGCTTCAGGGGCTGCGCCCCGTCTCATCGTCCGACAAATCATCGTTGTACATCTCCTGAATGGAATTCTCAGATGACCTCTACCTCGTCTATACTGACTTCGGATATTTGCCACAATAAGCCTTCTTAAAAAATCACCTTCTGGAACATTCGAGGGCCTAACAGTCTCTCCGTAGCTAATAATAAAACTTCAAAAACATCTATCATAAACTTCTCCGAGACTTGGCTACCAACCTACATTCCACCAGCTTCATCTGAGGGCATCTTTTCGTTCTCTGTCCCGGCTACTAGAGAAGGGTCTACAGGAAGATTCAGTGGTGGTTTGCTCTCCTTGTTTTGTTCAGCAGGCTTCCCTGAAATGATTGAAGTTTCTTCCAATTGGATTTTGGTTTTAATTAAATCTGTTCCTATTAATATTTTTCAAGGCTCTGTATACTTTTCGCTCGAAAGTGATTGCAATCATTTATTTAGTGGTAAATGCCTGAATGATGATAGAAGATCCAGTGATTTGCGTCGTAATATGCGTGGTAAAATTTTGTATAAATTCATGTACGAAAATAATTTTGTGCTGCTCAACGGACGCGAGCCTGGCGACACTCCTACGCAATTCAGTTATTTAGACACCAAAGGTCGCAGTACAGTTGATTTGGTCTGGGTCTCTGCAAATCACCTACATCATGTAAATGATTTTTACATTGGGTCGGATAGCGGAGGATCAGACCACTTTCAGGTTAATATAATTGTTAATTTATTTTTGGATAAGTCAGCATATTCGTTATTCGTACCTGTAAATAATTTCACAAAAAGAAAGGTGTCATGGTCGACGGAAGGCGCGTTAATTTTTACTCGCAGTTTACAGGAATTAAATCCTTATGACTTGTATTTTGACAATGTCTCCAATAAATTTTTAGTTTTCGAATTTTGCCATGGATTAGCAAATCTTGCGGAACAGGTTGGTTTAATTAAACTGTCGAGCCGGCCACTAAAAAGGGGTGGTCCAGATCATAAAATGTCTTTGTGGTTCAATGGTAGAAAGTCTCGTAAGTCTATGAATCGGGCGTTACACCTCTTGCGACTCCGTAATTACAATCGCTCCTTTGAAGTTGCTCATTTGCAAGGGAAAGATAATTTTAAAAAAGCAACGTTAGCCGCAAAAAGGTTATATCTGACAAATGTAGCGGAATCCTTTGCGAATGTAAGGGATGCAGGGAGCTTTTGGTCCACGGTACGGAGGCACAGGAGAGCTCCTTTGCGTAGCCCTGCTGTTCCACTGGATGCGCGGGTGCGACACCTCGAACTCCTCTACCCGCAGAGGCCGCTCATGAACATGACTTTCTTTGGTACATTTGATAATGCTCTTGATACGCCCATTTCGTCCGGTGAACTTTTGGAGAGTATGAAGAGATTGAAGACTGGTAAAGCACTGGGTCCTGACGGGATACTGCACGCACGCGCACGCACACACACACACACACACACACACACACACACACACACACACACACACACACACACACACACACTGTGTGCGCTTGTAAGCGCTTGAGAACGGACGCTAAACGCAGGTGCGCTGTATCCTCATCATTCCCTTTAAGCCCCTTTTATATATTTTTTTTATTTTTGTATTTTTATTACTTTTTTTTGCTTTTTCTTCAGTTTTAAAAGAAAGCAATTTAATTATTATTTCTTAAGCTAAGATTTTTTAGAGTTAATCATTTAAATCTAGTGGGAGAGGTCTATCAGCTGCATCAAGAATTTCGTAGAGCCGGTCTATTGGCGGATATCTAACGTCCTGCTGGTATCTAGCAAATCCAAGGTACCAAAGGATGCTTGCGATATGTGCACATGTTCCCAGTGTTCTTGCTCCGGTTTTGCAGGTACAGTAGTAGCCAAGAATTGGATTTTCTTCCTGTAACTGATTTTCTTCATTTGGATTGTACGAAATGAAATGGTGGTGAGAGGCGGCATTACGGAATCAAGAAAATAATCTAAACCGTGCAAAACCTTGTTCTGGAACTCGTAAATCTGCCTGGAAAACATTGTTTTGTCGAAGCAAAGAATCCTGTATGTAGGATGGTGCCAGGAAGAGTTGAAAAACTCCTACTGTTAATTCTTGTAGATAATTCAGAGTTAAGTAAGGGAAATCTACCAATTGATTTTTGTCGATTCTCTCTCATTCCGCCTGGCGTTTTCGCTGCATATTCTCCGCTTCAACTCTTGCCTGAACTTCATTTACTTCTTGTGATCTTACAAGAATTCTTCTAGCCGCTTCTGCATCACAACCATCCATATGAATTGGTTGATGATACCTGTTTATAATAGCGCCTGCAATGCGATAAAAGTCACCAATATGGGATACATGAGGTATTCTTACTACTTGAGCCAAAAACTTAAAGATCGACTTTATATGACCGTTTCGCGATTCTACAATCCATCGTGTTTTTGTTATGACTCTTGTTTCATTAGCTTGCTCCGAGGTTAATTGACTTTGACCGCGGTGTAGGAGTTCTGGCATATAGTAACGTATATCAAGGTTTTCTAGTAGATCAAGTGCGTCTCTATATCCGCGATCAACGATCAAAATGTTATTTGCTTGAAACCAGTTCCTCATTTCAAACATATCATTTTGAAGTTGGTCTCGCAACAGAGCAGCATCATTATTTCGGCTGTCTGAAAAATAAGGGCCCTGAATGTCGAGAATGTAACCATCAGGTGCGACAACCAATACGGGTTTTATCAAATGTCGACCTTTATGTAAAGAAAACGATTGTCTTAACACCCGAAAGTTACTACTTTTCTCAATATAACAATATGTTCCATCGACATATCCAATAGCTTTCGGTATATTTGGATCCGGATTGCATAGAACATTGGAGAAATCGGTCACATGTTGCTGTATGTAGACATCTCTAGTGATTGCTTGAAACCCAATATTTTCTCTTACAAATCTTAATAATAATAGATTTTCTTACTTTATCTATCACGTAACTAACCACCTGGCGAGTAGAATATTTGAAGATAACTTTCAAAGCAGTATCACTAATACCATGCCTCATTTTAGTTAAGAAAAGTAAAAGATTATTTTTTGTAATATATTCAAAACCTACTTGTACCGGTATTCTATCACAAAAAGAAAAAAGGTCTCGAAACTGCTCTTTCGTTAACGAAGTCATAGCATGAAACTCTTCATCATCAAAGTCTTCTTCATCCTCGTATTTCGAAGATGATAAAGCATTGTTTCGGAGTTCTGTAATGAATTCCAGAAGTTCTTGTCCTTTTATAACATATGGCCGATTGATCGACCTCAATCCGGCATGTAACGGATGTAAAAGAAACCCTCTACCATCTAGATGAATACTGCAAGATCTTACATTATTAGGAATATAAATATTCGACGTAATGAAAATATTCACACGAGCGTTCATACAAAGCCTTTGCATACTGTGTTCCTGATCACAAATTAAAAAAGATGCACTTCGAGTTTGTGTCAGTACATTTAGCCTCATGTGTATTTCATCTTGCAAAATTAGGTCAATTTCCTCATGAATCGAAATATTACAATTCATACACAATCTTGTTTGATCGTTCACTTCCAAAGCTGGAAGTCCATTATTATCACGACGCAAGATTGCAATGTCTCGTTTAGCGACATTATTCTCGCCATTAATTCGCCTCATAAGCCTCGGTTGATATCGATTATTACACACAAAGCAGGTAAGTAAATTGTAGGTAAGTGCGTGCGTGCGCGCGCGTGTGTGTGTGTGTGTGTGTGTGTGTGTGCGTGCGTGCGTGTGTGCGCGCGCGCGCGCGCGTGTGTGTGTGTGTGTGTGTGTGTGTGTGTGTGTGTGTGTGTTTTTTTTTTTTTTTTTTTTTTTTTTTTCCGAAGCGACGATGGAAAGCTCTACCAGCCATCCCTGCCAGCCGGTGCCAGCAGGAGTGCGGGGCTCCCACCCGCTAAAACCACCTCCGCTCAGACTGTGATTCCCCCCTCGGAAACCGCCGCAAGGCATTACTTCGAGGGGGGCAGTCTTTGCCTCAGTAGGCCCTCCGCCGATGTTTTGGCTCTTCAAGTCTGGGCGATGTTGTTGCCTCTTCCGTCTTCTTCTCTTCTGATGGCATTCAGCCTATCGATGATGGAGGTGGCGATTATGACCACCGCGTCCCATCCCTCTTGTGAGGCAAGCAGACATTCCCCAATGCCCTCAGGTGTTAGTGGTCCTCCTACCGAGATCCGGAACTGTTCCCGTTCCGCTGCAAATCTCGGGCAGTGGAAGAGGACATGGGCCACGTCTTCGTCGACAGCAGGGCATGCCGGGCACTCCGCACTTTGGTAAATGCGGAAACGATGTAAGTAGCTGCGAAAGCAGCCGTGCCCGGTGAGCACCTGGGTGAGATGAAAGGTGGTGTATCCGTGTTGTCTGCCCGTCCATTTTGCTACATCTGGGATGACGCAGTGGGTCCACCGCCCCGACTCCGCTGAATCCCATCTTTTTTGCCACTCTTCTATGGTCCTCATGGACCATTTGTCGTGGTTCGGCTCCTGGTCGGCGATGTCCTGCCTTATACACCTGCCTTCGCGGTGTACTGCTGCCCTCTCCATAGCAAGAAGGTCTATGGGAGGGAGTCCCGCGACCACCGAGAGAGCGATGTCCGATACAGAACGGTAGGCACGGGCCACTCTTAGGGCGGCTGTTCTATAAGCCCGCCGGCAGGTGGCTCCGTAGCTCTTATGGATGTTCATGGCATCAGCCCAGATCGGTGCCCCGTAAAGGATAACGGAGCTTACTACCGATGAAAGCAGGGACCGTCGCGGCTGTTTCGGCCCCCCCATATTGGGCATGATGCTGGAGAGCGCACGAGCCACTTTGGAAGCCTTTGCGCCTGCGTTCATTAGGTGTTGTTTGAACGACAGCCGCGCATCTAGAGTGACTCCAAGATATCTAATAGTGTCCACCGTCCTGATCTGCCTATCTTCCACCGTGAAGGTGGCGTATACCCTTTTCTTCGTTCGAGAGATGAGCACCGCCTCCGTCTTCTCAGCCGCCAGATCTAACCCATGGTTGCTCAACCACCTAGCTGCTACCTCGATAGCTTCATCTCTGCTAAATTGCACCTCATCGATGGTCTTCGCGACGACGATTAGTGCAAGGTCGTCTGCAAAAGCTACCATGGACACCCCGTCTGGAAGGGATTGCCTGAGCAGTCCGTCATATAAGACGTTCCAGAGCAAGGGTCCCAGAACCGAACCCTGTGGCACGCCTCCCGTGATGTTGTAGGAGTGCCTGCCGTCATCAGTGTCATAATACAGGGTTCCACTGCGCCGGGAAGCATCCTTCCTTCAGGCAAGCACTGAATGTCAATGTGAAGATGGTTGGCACATTCAGCGCTGCGATCTTCACTGCCATTCCAGGTAACCCATCCATTCCTGGGGCCTTACGGGTGGAGATCTTCTTAGCAGCCATCATTACTTCGGCTTCGGTAACATCTGGCAGCTCGGCTGCACCAGCAATTGCCATCAGGCCAGTGCCAATCGGCCGTTCCCGCTGTTCTGGGAATAAATGGCCGACGACTTTGCCAAGGAAGGATGGACATGATGGTGCGTTGGGTCCCCTGGGCTTGATCTTATTCATGACCGTTTTATACGGTCGCCCCCAGGGATCGCGGTCCACCTCCTCACAAAAGTCTTGCCAGCACTTTCTTTTTGCGGCTTTGATGGCAATCTTGAGCCTCTTTTTCTTTCTTTCATAGTCCGCGGCCAGTTGGTAGTACCGGGGCTTATGGATTGCTCTCTGGTGCAGCCTTCGAGCCCGAAGGCACTCTCGGCGGATATTTGCGATTTCCTCGTTCCACCAGTAAACTGGGGGTCGGCCGCGAGGATTTGTCTTCACGGCCATAGAGGCATCGCAAGCCGCTGTTATGGCTCGGGAGAGGCATCGGGCTCTCTCCTCTGCTGTTCCCTCCACCTCCGTCTGTTCCAAGCTGTAGAGGAACATTTCCCGATCGAAGGTGGCCGGTGCCCATCTCTCTTTGCTTGCACTCTGCACCTTTCCTACTGGTCTGCCGGTCAGTTGGAGCTGGTACACCAAGGCTTGATGGTCACTGCCCGTGTATCGGTCGCTAACTTTCCAGCCCAACCCGTCCCCCATTAATTTTGGGTCGACGAAGGTCAGGTCGACTACGGAGGACTTGCCGGCCTTGGAGTAGGTCGGCTTTCCCCCCGTGTTAGCAATCTCCAACTCCAGTAACGAGAAGGCCTCAATGAGGGCATATCCTCGATGGTTGGTCTTCGCGCTACCCCATTCCGTCGCCCATGCATTGAAGTCCCCCCCGATCGCTAACGGGAGTCGGGAGGTTCTTGCACTGGCGACGATGGCCTCCAGGGATCCTTGGAACTCGTCGATGGTAAGACTGGGAGGGAGGTAGCAACTGTATAGTCTTATACCAGCCACCTCCACCCACGTGAAGCTGGGCAGGGGGTCGGACATCTTATTGGATATGTGGAGATTCCCACACACCCAGATGGCCGCCTTGCTGGTGGAATCCTTCACCCAGCTCGGTTTACAAAGGTCCCGGTAAGCCTCGCTGATGACGGCGATATCGGCCTTCTCCTCCTTGACCAGTTGAAGCATCAAGTCCTGGGCCACCGCACAGTGATTGAGGTTTATTTGGAGCACCTTAGCCATTGTTGGTCTGTGCTCCAACCTCCTGCGTTGCCCGATGTTTGGCTACGCAGTCCTCAATCTTGTGGCCCTCCTTGCCACACCGGAAGCACTGCGCCGAGCGATCGACCGCGCTCTTACAACCCCTTGCCAGATGTCCGCTCTGGTGGCACCTGTAACAGCGTGGGGGTCCCTCGCGCAGTCGAACCCGGCAATTAACCCAGCCAATTTTAATCTTCCCCTTTTGCAGCAGTGTGTTTGCTACTGCGACGGGAAGCAAGATATTGGCCGCCTGGGTTCCGCTATATGCTCCCCTGAGCTTGATATTCTCAGGGGTCACTGCTTCCGGTGATGTCATCTCAATGATGGCCTGTGCCACCTCCTCCCGAGTTGTGGCCTCGTCCATGTCCTTGATGGTGATGGCTTCCATATGGGACAGTGCCTGTACGACAGCTGTCCCTTTTAGGATGGACGTGGCCGCTGCTTGGAGCTCTTGGGTGCACACGCCAGGCGTTGCAAGCTCTATGAGCAGTTCGCCTGCTTTCGTCCGCCTGATGGCGGTCACCCTTTCTCCTAACTGTTGCAGTTCTGGCGCAGCTTTTATGGTTTTCAGGATGTCGACATATGACGCACCGTCCGCTGCCTTGATCTTGATGGCATCGGGGCGGAAGGGTCGAAGGCCGGCTTTTGATTCCGGCTTCCCCCTGTGTCCCTTGCCGACATCCGTTCCCTGCTGCTGCTGCTGCTGCCGTCGTTGTTGCTGTTGTTGCTGCTGCGGATGTTGTTGCTGCTGGTGCTGTTGCGGTTGTTGTTGCTGCAGCTGCTTCGCCTTCTTCTTTAGGCCGTTTCTGACCACCGTAACCCAGTCCTGGTCTTCCGACTGGGGTTGCCGCCGTTGTTCTGCAGCTGGTGGTACGGGGCGTTCCTCTTTATCCGCTTCTTTCCTGACCCGTTTTGTCGCTGGCAGCTTCAGCGGCGAGGGTCCTTTACGCTCCGGCCGTTCGGGGGGCTTACGGAATAGGGGCGACGTTTGGCTCGCCCCGTCCTGGCAGGTGATCAACGCCTGCGAAGCCCCCGAATTTTCTCGTGCCCTGGCGTAATGGCCAAAGGCACGCAGTGTGCCTTTGGCCATATTCTTGAGCTCCTTGTGGAGATTTTTCTTTTCCTGGATGAATTCCACAAGGAGTTGGAGTTTTTCTCCTAGGCGCTCGAAACTTGCAGTCTCCTGCGCGTTTCCTGACAGAATGTCACTTGTAGCATTTAATGCTGTTGGGGCCGAGTGACCAACCCCAACAACACTGCGGTTGCCTGATAACGACGCCGGAGAGCCCGCTTGCTCACTCGTACCCGACGCCGGTACTGGGGATCCGACCCCTGCACCGTAAGCTTTTATCTGCAGCTGATCTTCCATACTTGGTTTCTTATTCGGGGTTCCTTCCCCTAGCTAGTTCTTTGGTCCGCGTCGGGTATTTTATTTCTCCGATACCTTTTACCAGCATTCCCCGATCCGCCACCTGGGGACGCGCCCGTTAGAAGGAACCAGCGAGACTCCGGCGGGTGTGTGTGTGTGTGTGTGTGTGTGTGTGTGTGTGTGTGTGTGTGTGTGTGTGTGTGTGTGTGTGTGTGGGTGTGGGTGCACGTCTGCAAACCACACTTAGTAGCGTACAGTTGTAACAATAGGTAAATAAAAGTAATTATATTATGTAATTATATACCAATGATATATATATATAAACACGTAATGTGGTCATTTCGCGGACCCGATTTTTTTATATATAACTCGTCTATGTATCGGTCATTTTGCGGACTTCGGGAAAAATTAAATTTGGTCTATTTGGATCTTATCAAGCTTAACTAGGCTGCGTGCGCTGGGGGGCTCCGCCCCCCAGACCCCGCGCTAAAAACTATCCTAACCCAACCCTACCAAACCTCGCCTAGACCTAGTTGTGCCTAAAGTTTGGTGCGAAATTATGTTCCCTATAGCAAAAACATAGGGTCCGCATAATGCCCATCATGTATAAAAAAAAAGTCCTCGAAATAACCAGAAAAATACTTTCTTTTCGCGGACGGTCCGCGAAATGACAAAAAGTCCGCAAAATTACCACAAAACACATATATATATATATATATATATATATATATATATATATATATATCGATTGTATATAACTATATATAACTTAAAACAGTTGTATATAGATTGCATATGATGACAGATTATATATCTATTTCCTTGACCGTACTTCACTTAGAATAAGGTGCGCTCGACAGAAGATTCGAGGATCACCATTCTGCAATTTGCGAAAATTGGCAGTTTCAAGTGGCTGTAACTCAAAAACTAGCCATCTAGGGACTGCGGGCCTAAGGACACTTTTGATCAACATGATATGAACTATTATTTGCCCCCAGTTTCAAGACATTCGACTGAGAGCCATTTTCCTATGATTTCCTGCGGGGTCCTTTCCTCTCATTTTCAATATGATACCAACTTTACCAACATAATACCTTCCAGAAACACAATATGGGCACTTTCGGCGCAAATAAAGCAATTATGTAGTCTACGGAAAAGAAAAGATAATAAACAGTAATAGAAATAATCGGAAAAACTGTCTTCTTGCGATTGCACTGTCACTTAGGAAATGAAGAAGTTTGTTTTTAAAGCTGAAAATAGATTGGCAGTTTTTTATGTTGTCAGGAATAACGGTCCATAACCTAGTGGATGTTACCAGCAATGCCTTAGAGTATGCCTCGGGACGATGGACTGGTACTCATAATTCCTGTGTGCCTAAGCGAAATTCACGAGCAGTGATGTCACTACGCAAGATATATTTTTCAAAAAGATAGTAGGGTGTCTTACTTTTCGTTAGGAGGTAACTTATTATACCAATAAAATAGAGGCGTCGTGAAGTCAGAGTAAGCCACCCCTAATTAACGCTATAAGAGGATATGTGCTCATCTCTGTGAAGATTGAAGATAAAACGAATACCTAAGTTTTGCATCCTTTCCAGCTTCAACTTCAACGTCACATCAAGATCGTTGTAGACAGCGCAGCAGTAGTCGAAATACGGAAAGATGAGAAAAATAATCAATTGCCTTCGTACTTCAATGGGCGATAGGTTTTTATTCTTTCAAAGTTGTCGCAATGTTCGATTAGAAGTGATGATGATATGATGTTTTCAGGATAAAGTATTGGCAAAGACTAGTCCAAGATTACGAACTGACTTAATCCAAGGTATGGTATTGTTCAGCACTTTGGTAGGTGGCAAATTAGCTAGCTCTAGTAAATTAATGTAATACAAACTACCAATCAAAATAGTTTAGGTCTTAGAGACGTTTACGAATAGGTCATTATCTAGTGCCCATTGACAAATTCTCTTAGCAACTTCGGTAATTCGTGCACATCCCTGCTCAATGTCCTGCGATGGACATTGTCACAACAAAAATTTGTGTGTTGTCAGCAAAGATCATGTGGTGTGTATGACGTAGAACTGACGGTAGGTTGTTTATAAATATGGAAAATAATAAGAGCACAAGGACAGATCCCTGAGGCACCACTGCATTTACGGGTAGCCAAGAAGAAGCTACCTGAGTATTTATAAGAATAGCTTCATACAGTTGAATTCCAAAAATGGCGGTTTGAGTGTTAAAATCCTTACGAAACCCCGAGTGAAACGGTTCAAAACACTGACGTTTATTAAGAAATTTAACGGTCTGGTCATAGATTATTCTTTCTAAGAGTTTCGATGGAGTACAAAGGATGGCAACAAGGCAGAGGAATTAGTCGGTAATTTTTTTGTTTATGGGCACAGCAAGCCCTTTCTTCCATTCAGCAGGAAGGATTGAGAGATTGAATAGATCGATCAAGTACGTAGCAATGACTGGGAGCAATTGGACATACGTACTAAATGGGGTTTTATCGATGTCTTTAGCCTCAAACTTAGAATGAGTGACGAAAATAAAAATGGTCACTGAAAGTGATATTACAGAAGTAGAACTTAGTGTCATCAAAGTCTTCGGACTCCTATCCTAAGCATAGGATAAAGCTGGTATGCTATTTGCTAAAGGGACAAAATATGAGTTTATTTCGTTTGGAGAGCACCACAGTGGAGGGAAATTGGAGCGAGAGTTAGCAAACCCAAGGCTTCGGACTTTAGCCGATGTACTTTTTGAATCCTTACTAACCATGGAAAAATGAGAAATGTAGTACTGTTCTCGAGCTTCTGTGCATACAGTTTTAATAGCTTTATCAAGAGCTAGTAGTTTTATTTTAATGGCAGGCTCGAGGGTACGGCGAAATGTTCGTAAAGTAGAATTACGTCCATGCCTTAAAGAGCTCAATTCGTCAGTTACCCACGGATTCGTCAGTTTTTTTGTTGAGAAAAATTACACATGGGGCAAATTTGTCTAAGCAAGATATAAGTCTACTCGATAATATCGAGCAACGATAATCAATGGAATGATGAGAATCGATGGCATTCCAAAACACACTCCAATCAAGAATCTCCAAGTTATCTTAGAATCGATAGTCCCGACAAGGAATCGAATCTGGCAGAGTCATTATAATCAATGCTTATTAAATCGTGACCATATACAAAGGGTAAACTACCTTGAAACGACGATTTTAAGTTATCTAGGTTATCGACGATACAATTATCAATCCATGTATCTTCCGCGTGTGAAAAGTTGGGGAAAAGTTGACAATCTGCAAGCTATTTTCAAAAGCGAACAGTTTCAAATAAATAGCAATATTAGTATTTTTAAGCAAGTTAATGTTGAAGGCTCCCATAACTATAATTGTATAATTACAACTATAAGATTGAACATATTCTCGAAGTTTTCAAGTAGAGATTTATTCGGCGGTCGATAAATTACTGATAGAAGCAGAGGTGAAAATGTAGAATTTCTTATCTCCGCGATAATAAATTCCCTTGAGGTATCGTCAATATCGGATAACGCTAAGATTTTACAATTTAGTTGTTAATGCACAAACATGGCGAACACCTCCTCTACAGCCTCTGCGATCATGTCGTATAATATCTCCGATGTATTTACAATGTTTGGGCTGTTTCTAAGTTTATTACACCCTCATCAATTTCGCCATCAGTGGTATTATCCTCCGATTCGTACTGACCGTTATCACTTTCGCTCTCAATAGGAATAAGCTCCATTATGTACTCTGATAATATGTGTATGTATTTGCAACAGCCTCACGTCGGTTTATATACTAAACGGTAAATAATTTCTCTAACGGGAGCAAAAATTGCACCGAAATTCGCCTATCGGCAACAAATCGGACTATTTAGTGAGACTATAGCACGTTATGTCACTTTTCAATTCACAAAAGTGAATTATCTAGTAATCTGTTCGATAAAAAAATCGAATCTGTGTAGTAATAATTGGCATTAGCAACCAATGCATAGTATGGATACTTTGTACTCGTGCAATGTAATAATAAACTGTTACGGATAAAAGAGTTTATTCCGTAAGCTTTATAGCGTAACAGGAAGCCGGGGGCACGTTGTGCGATTTCTGAATTTGTTTCTTTAACCTTTTAAGTAAACTTTGAGTAAGTTTAAAATTTGGAAAAATATTTTTGATGGTCAAATTTGATTTTTATTTTTGTTTAATATTATTATTTCCATAATTATTGCATAGTAAACTGAAAATGACACAACGTGTACCGGTCTACCCCATGCATATGTAATATATAGATATATGTTGATAAAATAAATTGGGGGAAGCTAGCAGAATGATTTACTGTTTTTTAGTGAATTATTTATAACGATATAAGTATATATATCATGCTATGAACATCTATATTAAACTCGCATATAAAGCTTTTACTGGTAAATATCTATAAAACTCGCATTCTTGTCAATACGTACAGTACCGCTCAAAAGTATGAGCTCACCCTTGCGGAATTTTGGCTAAATCACTATTAAAAAGAACTTAACTATCATTTGTACTACGTAAGGTTTAGTGTTTTCCATCACAATAAAATATTCGTTAATGAATATTTTTCATTTGAAAGAAGAGTATTTCATGTTACTGCTGTTATGTATCATGTTAATGTCTGTTTAAAAAGATGAAATTATTGCTCCAGTAGCAATTGAAAATACCCATTTATAACCCACTGTTTACCGGAAGAAAAAAGTAATATTATATAATTTTAAAATATCTTCTCGTTTGTATTATTATCCTCAGAATGCTATGAGAAGTATTTAGTTAAAATTTCAGTTCAAAATTTTGAGAAATGGCCGAGTTACAGTCAAATAAATTCAGAGGCCAACTAAAATCTCACATCAAGTCCCATTGTTCGATCCGGCGCCTCAATTGTAAATAGGGTTGCCACAGTGACACGCGATTCGTGGATACGTTGAAGTGGGAAGAAGTAGGCATTGCAGAGACAGAAGAGCCGACCAGGAAATATTCAGTTGTTAGAGCTTCAAAGTCGTCGGGCGAGACTATCAAGGGCGGTAATGGTCGTGAATTCAGACACGATTCAATCTCGCAATAGGTCGGAGTATGCGCTACCAAGACAAGATTGATGAGGTACTTCACGCTCTTTATTCCAGCCTCCCACAAGCCTCCAAAGTGTATTGCCGATCGTTATCTAAGAAATGTTATCCGGGATGAGAAGAGCACGAAAATTCGAACAGACTAAGGCTGTTCGGAAAGCATGCTTTAGATCGGTATCAGCACCACAAAATGTTGTACCTCGGTCACTATAATAACGGAAGATAAGCTACGGCGGCTGATGAAGCGTTCAAAGACATCAAGGAAAGTTCACGACCAATAGTCCGAAAGCAGTTCTAGGTTATAACTTTTATGGACAGACATATCAACAGAGCAATGTGCGCTGGATAGGACTCTTCCCACGTCCCCTACAGTAGCGCCCATGGAGTGGGCCGGCGTAATCGACCCCGCAATGTAGAAACGGTCGTGTCGGTTTCAGGATACGAGGGGATGGAAATTTCCCATTAACCAGGCCGCTGTGTCGGTTTTCAGCCATGAACAGGCGCGAAATAGAAGAGCACAGAACGTACTGATTTGTGTGCTTGTATGATCCATCCAGTGTCATGTAGGGTCTGAAGAGTCGGACTGAGTTCTCCATGAAGACCCCGTTCATCAGCGTCTCGAATCATGACTCGTACTAGCGGATGATTTCACTAAAGGATGGGATGCTTCGCAACGCGGCTAATGCAGCTTATTGAAGCAGACCGCTAACTCGCACAATACCGTTTTCACCTAAAAACGGAATCAGAGTTTTAACAACTGTGATGGATTATTCGACACGAAGCTCGGCACTGCTATGCGGGCGAAGCATTGATTACCGCCCATTATGATTTCCCGATCGCCGAAAACTTAGATTGCGTGCGACTAATGCTTTCGGCTTGAATGTTTGTTTTAACGACATTGTTTCACCCCGGGATACAGTATTCTTAGGAAAAAATTTAATAACGTTTTCACGATTTTAATTTTTACTAATAATGACATTGTTATAGAGATAACGTTTTATTGTTGATGAAAAAAAATTTGAGATCTGAAAAAATAATTTGTTAAACACCTTTTTTCAATGATTCAGGCTTTCTTCTTATGGGCAGTGACACATTCTTTAAAAATGGATGGATTTTAACTAAAGAAGGCTTATTTTTTCGAGAAAAAGATTCTCTACGACTTTTCCGAATGAATGTTTCAAAATTTTTTACCTGATCTCTAAACTCATTTAGAAATTGTGAAACAATAACTTTGTTTCAAATAAATGGAGAAATTGTAGAGAATCTTTTTCTCGAAAAAGGTACCGTCGCTCGTTAAAATTCTCGTCTGAATCAACATTCGGGGTCACAAGCAGCAATGCTGGTTCTGCATTCTAATAATCGGTACCCGCCCCGAAGAGGAGGGTGTTCTTATACAGCCAGGGAGGACACCTGAAATAAAATAATTCAATATCTGACATTGATCATTGCTAAACCCTTACATTAACACAAGTAAATGCAGAAAGAAGGATGAAAGATGTAAAAATGAACACTTGCCGATATTCAACGTTTTCAGATTAACGTCGTTTTTATAGACCATTAATATAAATAACCAGCGCACATTGGCTGGCCTCCCTTAAAGTAAAAAATATATGACGAGGAGCTGATAGTATAATGTATTATTTCATATTTTAAAAATATTCTGTAAAGATTTATTTGTACCCTATAGAATTAGCTCAATCACACTTTAAAAATACTTTAATGTTTATCTCGTTTTTTTTATATGGCCATTTTCACTCCCTTTGTAGAGATTATTCTGCTTAAAACGGATTCATTTTGTATGCATATATTCTAATATATTAGCTTACCTCTAGTTTTTTCATTTGAACATTAATTTGTTCCTATTACGTTCGTGCTAAGCTCATCTCATATAAGCGAAAAAAAGTAACTCTTTATCGCCTAAAACTGCTGCATTGTGCGGCTTATGTCTTTCTTAGAATTAAAAGACTAGCACTACGTTAGTGTAAGGTTTACCTATAAAGTTTATGCCACCGCTTCTCAGGGTGTGAAACTATAATATAAATGTGACTATGTGCATTCGGGACAAAATTCCGCTGTTTGGAATAATAAATCCATGGTACCTAATTTTCAATGAAAATAATCATTTTAATTTAATAATAATCAATTTCCATTAAATTATCATATTCCAGATTTTCCGAAAATTTATGTAAAATGTATTATAAAATTAAAATATTGTTGGATGAATATCGTGAACGATGTTCAGGCATTAAGCATAATCCGGCATGAAACTGCTTAATAGTATCGCACTCTCTGTACACTTTTTTTAGGCAAACGTATCTGTATGGCCGTATCCTTGCCCAAGGCCGTTATTTAAGACGTGTTGGTTGTACCGAACTGTTGGTTTGAAATCACTTGCTGCTGCAGCCCTTCAATTAAGAATTTTATGGACATGCTTACGGTGGGACGATATAGCTTCGAAACCCTTATCAAATGATGGCAAACATCAAGTAACTACAGATACTGAAATTATGTCACTTGAAATATTAAAACATCGACACGTAGGACAGTTCCTAGATAAAACTCAGTATTTACGAAGAAAAGTAGTTATTCCTTTAGAGCTACCTAAACAAGTGAGAGGTGAGTTTGAATCAGTAAAATTGGTAATTATTATTGTTATTTCTATGAATCCCAAGTTTCATATTTGTGATACACTTGTAGAAGTGACATCGATACGTAGCGGATTAAGGAAACGTAAGAGACCCGAATCACCGCAAAGTACCGAACCACAAGTATCTGAGGAATGGGTTGATGAAGATAAATTAGAATTGTGGGAGATAAAGCAATATGGAGACAGGCAAGTAATGTTGTGTGTGTATATATATATATATTTTTTTTCTTCACTGCATTTCTTTACCGTAGCTTTAAAACACAAACACTGTACGAATGATTACCCTTTATTTTAGTCAAAGCGACAAAACATCGTATACCTTCGGTAACGACGTTTCTAACGAAATCGATTGCGCAAGCAGATAGAAACAAATCCACGCTTCTTATGAAAAGTAGCACGTTTATGCGTTATTTTAAATCTAAAGTCTGATATATGTGTATATTTATGCGAAACGCATACTTCCAAGACCATGCGTAAATTTATGTATTTATACGATACTTCAGGGACCTTTGTGTAGTTCCAGGACGGTCCTGGAACTTTTGACTGATTTTTACGATAGTTCCAGGACAAATTTCACGACTGATAGTTCTAGGACCTGTAGGCGAGGTTCTGAGGAGATAGATTAGGATAGTTTTTAGGGGGGGGGGGGGGGTCACACTTTTCCAAAAGTTATATATGTCATAAAAAGCGTATAATATAAGGACCGTTTTCGAACTATGCGTTTCGGACAATACACAAATGGGAAATTCTCCTGAAAAGTATACGTTGTTATAATTTTTTAATAACACAATTTGAGTTTGAATTTTTTAAACATGTTCTAGGTATATTCTGAAGTGATAATTCAACGTTGCGCAAAATTCATGAATGATATTGTAAATGCTATTACCCTTCTTAAATTTTAATTATTGATCTATATTTTACAGTGAATTTATAATTCATGAAATACAGTTTTTATAATTCAATTTCTTATTTAATTTTGGATAAATTTTTATTCATTATTCATTATTTTTTATTTAAAAATATATAAATTATAAAATAAACAAAATAAAAGCATGTTCGTATTTCAATTGACATTTGTACAATTTTTGGTTGACGTATTGGAATAGCCATTTTGCAATTTAAAAATCCCACATCAAATTTGGAATCTGTGACCTTAAAAACCCCTGATATGTAAGTCTCGAGCGAATCTGATCAAGTTATACAATTTTAATAAATATTCTATAAAAAGGCTTCGGCAATCACAAATCGACATATTATTTAATGTTATGAAGTAATGGAAGGATATAAACAAAATCCCTTATAAAATATTTTTAGGACTAATGAATACCAAAGTTCCACGATAGTCACATTTATTATTAGTATGTTTCATGTTCAAAAATTTGAAACTCCGGAGAGTACTTAAAAAAAATAAAAAAATTTAGATGTCGTTATAATGGGCACAGTTTTATTTAAAGCATTTTAAATAATTATTTATATTTTTATGGTACTTTGAATGTATTTTTTTTTAAATTTGATAAGAATTTTCCAACTATTGTTTGAAAATACAAAAAACATTTGTTTTTTATTTTAATGAACGAAAAATTAGGCAATATATGATACTTTAAGAATCAATTTATAAAAAACTGCACCAACTACAAATTTGTAATAAAATTTCGTTTGTAAATTAAAAATAAAAGTTAAATGAGAATAATTTTTCTATTTTTTAAATTAAACCATTATAAGACAAATATAAACTATTTGTATCAGTTTTCGAATTTATAGAATTTTTATTATTTTTAATATTGAGTGTTTCTTTTCTTTTTCTTTTATATAAATAAAGTAATTTTTTAATACCTTATAAAACTCTCAAGCTCCTCATAAAAATTTTAAATTAATAATTAATATACAGTTTTCAAAAAATAGTGTTTTAGTAAACTTCATATATGGAATTAATATTTAAATAACTTACGTAAAACAATGTGTACGTTGGAATTCGTGCCCAATGATTATTTTGGAAACTTTGCTTTTCGAAAAGTATGTTCTTTTCTTGGTTTCCATTAAACGTTCAATTCCCTGGTACAGATTCATAGTCATATGAGCTAATCTGGAATTCACCTTCATATGATTCCATTACAAGTTTGAAACACATAATTTGAGTGTCTGGACGAGTTGATATCTACATACAGATAGGTTATTTGAATAGATTCACGTTACAAAATATGGTTAATCCAAATAAACATTAACTGCAGTCTACTGTAATGTAATTTTCTTTCTTTTATTGTTAGATTGTTAATACTTAAAGATCAATTTCATCAAAAATGTATTTAAAAAAAATATCTTACTATTGTATACATATTTATTTCAAATTTATATTATTGTGCACTGTAACATTTCATATTGAATGCTTTTTTTTTCAAATATATGAAACGTTTCTCTCCTTTTTCGATTCCTCGTCAGTGATAAATGAAAATTAGAAATATTTTGACATATATCAAACTGAAAAAAAGTGGAATGAGAATGTATTTTAATTCTTTTACTAATGAAATTGAATCATCATACGAAAAAAGTAAATCGTTTTTATGTTCATTTTTTTATGTAAATATCTTTTACGGAAAGAAATAGTTTGGTTCAGCTCGAACCTCGAAATTTAGGGCCACGACAAACTTGGTTTATGTTCAGCCCAATGCCGGTCTGTAGACAATACAAAGTTGTCATAACAGTATTTATCAAGAATGCAATCTTTTAAAGTTATTGTAAGGCCAAATGATGCGCCTAATGCAGAATTAACGCCCCATTTAAGAGTAGGTCGTAGCAGTTTGGTATTTGATACTAATATTTCATATGTATAATATATATATATATATAATATATAATATATAATATTTTCGCGGACGGTCCGCGAAATGACAAAAAGTCCGCAAAATGACCGATCTGTTTAAAAAAAAGTCCGCAAAATGACCATAATATGTATATATATATATTACAAGGCTTTCGCAGTTTACTATTTTACGAATATATTTAGTATATGTAACATTCAAATATCTAACCCATAATAAATTTTTATTTGTGTAATTGTAATTCACAGACTAGAAAAAACAACTGCTCAAATTGTAACCAGAAGTCGTTCATGTGCCGCGTTGCAAGTTGCGTCTGGAATAAATAAGAATACAATTTCTTCCACAAAAACATGCGAACAATTAGTTAGTGGAAGAGCTTCTGCTGAAGAAATTAAGGAAAAAATGGAACAACAACTTCGTTTGCAAAGAGCTGCGCACCAACAGAAACGAGCATTAGAAAGCTTTAAAAATCCTGCGTGCATTTCATCACCAATATCACAACTTGTCAAAGCGACAACAAATTCTGCTCAAGGTATATTACCGATGTTTAGAGTTATCTTTGATGCTCTGTCAATATGTGCTATATATCATGCCCATAAAAGGCAATTTAGTTCAAGTTAGATGTATATATGTAAATGCCTGCCGGCAATTTTCTCCTCGTTTGTGTATGAGTGTGTTAATCCTTATAAATCTGACTTTAGATTCGTAATCAGCAGCCAAAAATCTGTAAAGAACCATATCATCTGATTTTTTTTAATATTATTATTCGAGTATAAATGTGAAATTGATGTACATTTTTTATTGGACATGGTCAACTTTGACCCCTCATATTTCCGAAACGGGGCGCTCACTTTGAAAGTTTGCAGGGATTATTGAATCATCATATGTAACCAATTGGCATAAAAAAAGTTTGAATATTCGAGGTACGAAAAAGGGGCATTTTTTGTATGGGGCTTACAGAGGCTCTTTCAATTCATTACGATTTATATACATTTTCATGAAAACTGCTGTTCATTTTACATGAAATGTATTGGAGTTGTACCTGAAATATACTGAAATTTCCAGATACAGACATTTTTTGCACGAGTACATTAAAATTGAATTAAATGTTATGCCTACACGGAGAGACTAGAGGCAAGATTTTCGTCCGGCCCTCTACGCGTAATAAAGGTACTAGACCACCGGACGAAAATCTAGGTAGTCCCGCATAAAGATCGTGCATAGTCCGTGGCCAAATCGAATGTGCGGAGTATAAACAGTCTCCCCACTCTGCCGCACGAAATTCTTCCAAGAGTCGGACGATTCTCATGCGGCAGTCGGCAGTCTAAAACGATTACGTCATGCATGACTTAACCGTGCAATAAATATGTATTTTATTTTTGTTGGCCTTATGCAAAGTGTCATTTCCGAAGTATTTTTTACTGCCGAAAACAGTGGTGGCCTCAGAATTTCTTTATCATGCATAATTTTTTAAAGAAATGAGGTGAAATATGTCAAAATTTTGTTTTTTACCACATGAATCATTTTTTTGTAGCAAACAAATAATTGCCTTAAATTTATAAGGTATCATTTTGGAAGTACTTTTTCATGCAGACTCTTCCTATTACATCATGATAGGAAAGTGACGTTAAGAGTGTATTTTTGCTTTATTTATATGGTGGAATATGGTCAAAAACAAAAATGTTGACATATTTAGTTTAAATTTTCACAAAATTGTGACATGATAAATAATTATGAGAGCACCATCGTTTTCAGCAAAAGTATTTACCATGTCAAAGACATAATCAACATTAGACAATGTTATATACACACTATCTGTGCTTCGATCATTATTAAAATTTCTTTTATTTTTTATTTATTAATTTTTTTTCATTTAACCAGGTATACATAATAGTATATTACAGCACAAAATGTTGTGCACTCATCGAGTATCGTACTGAAGATATAGATATCTATGCACAGATCCGGTATATAGCTGGCAGAAATATATAACATAATCAAAAATATAACACTACGCAACATAAGTAGTATAAAATGTATATATATATATATATATATTAATAATAAGTAATATAAAATATACAATATATTAATAATTACGCTGTAATAGATGCCGATTATTTGAATAAGTTTTAATTCCTTGTTGCACTTTAATATGTAAGTTCTATTATAACAATACATCAATAATTGTCTATCGCTAATGAATGTATAAATAATTCTCAATGAATTCAGAACCTTTATGGAATAATTCATATGAAATTGTTGATGTATTCGGTTTAAATATATATATATACAGTACCGCTCAAAAGTATGAGCGCACCCTTGCGGAATTTTGGCTAAAATAAAATGTTGATATCTCATCGCAACGTTAACGTACGGGAAAAATAAAAAAAGGGAATTAAAGAGAAGACTTTCAACTTCTCAGTCGCGGTGGTTTCATTTCTATATGTACATTTATCTACGAACTATGCTCGATTTACTAAAGTCATTTTTTCGTATTATTTTTTTCTTTTTCAATCCGCTCCCATGTTTTTTAATATGATTGCAGGAGAAAAGTACAACGTGTAATCGAAAGGTAATCCTTTCAGCTTTAATTTGTATCTTCGGGATTTTGTCTAATATTTCTTTACAAATACTTATTTAATTTTGAACAAAATAATGTCATTTTTTTTAAATCGCTATATCTCGGAAAACTGACGTGATATAAAAAATGTTTAAGGAACAAAAAGTTTCATTTTTTGATTATCTATTGGCTGAAATTTTTTCAAATTTTTAGAAGCAAAAATTTTTTTACCGTATTTGGACGACTTTAACATTTTTGGCGTAACAATCATTTTCGGATGCAAAGTTGCATTTAAACTATGCTCAGTTTGCGATAGGATAATTCATGTCAGGGTTTATAAAAGAACAATGAACATTATTTTAACATACATAGAAAATATAAACATTTGTATTCATGTATATACGTACATATTTATTAAATTTCTATTGTTCAGATTTTATTTAATTTAGCAGATTTTATTTAATATTATATTCAATAAACAATGTGTTTAATAAACAGTTGAATAAAATTTTGCCCGGTAAAAAAAATTTCCTTCTAAAAATTTGAAAAAATTTGAGCCAATAGGTAATTAAAAAATGAAACTTTTTGTTCCTTAAACATTTTTTATATCACGTCAGTTTTCCGAGATATAGCAGATTTTAAAAAAATGACATTATTTTGTTCAAAATTGAATAAGTATTTGTAAAGAAATATTAGACAAAATCCCGAAGATACAAATTAAAGCTGAAAGCATTACCTTTCGATCACACGTTGTACTTTTCTCCTGCAATCATATTTAAAAAAATTGGAGCGGATTGAAAAAGAAGAAAATAATACGAAAAAATGACTTTAGTAAATCGAGCATAGTTCGTAGATAAATGTATATATAGAAATGAAACCACCGCGACTGAGAAGTTGAAAGTCTTCTCTTTAATTCCCTTTTTTTATTTTTCCCGTACGTTAACGTTGCGATGAGATATCAACATTTTATTTTAGCCAAAATTCCGCAAGGGTGCGCTCATACTTTTGAGCGGTATTGTATATATGTATATGTTTCTATATAGATTTGTACTATGCCCAGAGTTGGCAGTTTCATTGTAACAACCGCAAGAGTGTTTCTCTTATCCTCTCTTATCTATGGGATATTTCGAGACTTGATGATTATCAGAAACGTTGTTATAAAACATAATTACAAATATTTAACATATTAAACATTATCTAACTTACACAGTCGCAAATTTCTATTTGTACAGATCTGTGTTCTTTAGAATGAACTTAAATTATATGGTTTATATTTTTTAATTTTACAACATAACCTTCACTATATTTTTTTTATTTTTTACCTGCATTCGTATCTGTATCAATCAAGAAATTTCAACAGATCGCAATTGTGGTCGGAAGAATCATAAGTATTATTGTCATTGCGCAGAATAATAACATGCAAGTGTACAAAACTAGTTGCACCTACCGTAAAGTCATTCTTCGTCATTATTGTTATTAAGAGGGAGAATATTGTAATTGTTAAATTCATATAACTGCAATCGTTTTTTCCTCGGCCTATAAATTTGTCAAAAATAATAAATTAAATTCTGTTTAGATGGAGGTATAAAAGTTATTACGAAAGTAGCAATACCCGCTAATCCTAATGCCGGAACAGGAATTTCTCCACTTACATCACTACTAGCAAGTGCTTCTCAAAATAAATCGTTCATAGGCACCAGGCGCATTTTTATGGCGAAAAGTAAGTTTTTACGCAATTATACGATATATTAACAAGTAGCATGTTACATTCGTATTATGATGAATGATGTCGTATTACTACATAAATTATTTTTATAACAATTACACATCCTGATTCATTTGTAAGCGAGTGAATTGAACGCATATTCTGCTATGAAAGAAGGACCTTTTCCATATTTACCTTTTCGAATATCACATGTAAATCTCGAAAAACTGATGTCATTAACAAAATTTGTAAACGAAACAAGGTGTATTGACCATAAATGTAATTAATTCGATTTTGAACAAAAAAGTTCTTTAACGCTTTATTTTGTTAAATGAACCAATCTTTTGAATAATGGTGTAAGTAATCGGCTAGTTTGAGTGTCACATGGGCGCCAATACTGACATTTAAACAAATTTTATCAAGTGGACGGTATATCAGCGTATCTTTTATTCGTCGTATTCTCCGGACAATAATACAAATTCATTTTAAAGGTAAAATTGTGATATATTTGCAAGCGGGAAAGAGAGAGAGACATGTAAATTACAAAGTACGTTTATTTAATATCAAGGATTACAGAAATCGCGGAGAGAGAGAGATTGCGAGGAAGCGTTCTCGGACAGGTCTCAAACGGAACTGACTGTAGAATCGAAACCTACTGTTATGTTCCGTATCGCTTAGTTCAAACGTAGCGCTGGCGCCATTTATTAGTCTAATGTCTAGGCTCATATACCACAATCCCTCCGTACTTATATTGAAACAATATAAATGTTGAACTCGGATTACAAATCAAGAACAGTTTTGGGTTTCCTAATTCGGTTTGAACGTCGCAATTCCCCGTTACAATTTTGTGAAATTGGCGATTTCCGAGTCTGATCACTAATTACAAAAGACTTGTCTTTCACGGATTGATTCATCTTGTCCGACTCATTGTTTATCGATGAACATTTTTTGTCCAGCACAGTTGGCTCTTTAACAGCTTCGCACGGTTCACTGATCTCATTTGTAACGTTCGGCTTAAAATTAATCGCGGTTACGCGTGATTGATTGATCATATTTTCATTTACATCCATGTCTAAATTACACTCGCGAAGCTGATCGACATGTCTTTTCCATAACCTATTGTCGTTTGTACGCACTACATAAGTAACCGGTCCTAACTTTTCGTCAATTATCGATTTTCTCCAATTATTGCCAGCGTAGTCTTTCGCCATAACTACTTGATTCTCGTGTAATGCAATATTGCGGATCCCTCTAAAATACCGCTTTTGCTCGCTCAATTTTTGTCGCACCTTATCACTAATATCCGGATTAAGGAGGTCCCATCTAGTTCGAAACTTACGATTTATTTGGAGCTCAGCCGGACTTACGCCAGTCGTACAATGGGGTGATGATCTCCAATGAAAAAGGAACTTGCTCATCGCATCGTGCCTATTATTATCTTTTAATAACAACTTAAATTTAGTTTTAAACGTTTTTACTTCGTTTTCGGCAGCTCCGTTTGACGCTGGGTGGTACGGAGCAGTCAGTACGTGACGAATGCCATTTCTTTGTGTAAATTCTGCAAATTCTGTGGATATGAACGCCGGACCATTATCCGTCACGAGTTTGAATGGGATTCCCCACGTACAGAAATATTCTTTAAGCGCTCTAATTGTCATCTCTGAGGTAATCTTTGACATTTCCTTCACCTCTATCCACTTAGAGAATGCGTCTATTATTATTAAGTACATCCTCCCTTCCACCGGACCCAAAAAGTCTGCGTGGAGCCTGTGATTCGGACCGTCTGGCCATTCCTACGTGTGGAGCGAGGCTCTGGGTAGATTGCCTGCATTTGCGAGGCATAATTCGCATGTCTTACTAACATTTTCTACATCATTATCGATTCCCGGCCACCATATATACGATCGTGCGATCCCTTTCATTCGAACGATTCCCATGTGAGAACTATGAAGCTCGTCTAACAATGCTTGACGCAACGATTTAGGAATGACTACACGATGTCCCCACATAACACAGTTATTTTCCACGTATAGCTCGTTCTTTCTACGCATGAATGTAATCTTTGTTTCATCCGCTAATACTTTTGGCGATCCATTTACAATAAATTTCCTAACTGTATTTAATATCGAATCTTTTTCCGTTTCATCGCTCACTACGTCGGTTGAGATCGCCTTAATTTCGTTAGCTACAAAGTTGAGGTAAGTGTATTCATCCCCGGCTTCCTCGTTTCCGTTTCCGGCTACTGGTAAAGGAAATCGCGATAAGCAGTCCGCACTGCCGTTGTCTTTGCCCCGAATGTACTTGATTTCATAGGTATAAGCGGACAAAAAAACGCTCCAACGCTGCACCCGATTTGCTGCTATCTGTGGCAGACCCTTCATATCACCAAATATAAATACAAGCGGCTTATGATCCGTC
Source organism: Trichopria drosophilae (assembly GCA_030407085.1). NCBI lineage: Eukaryota > Metazoa > Arthropoda > Insecta > Hymenoptera > Diapriidae > Trichopria > Trichopria drosophilae. The sequence continues at coordinate 114,879,387 of CM059583.1, forward strand.
TCAAGTATAAAATGTCTCCCATAAACGAATTGGTGAAACGTCTTTACCCCAAAAACGAGCGCTAGTGCTTCTTTGTCCAGCTGCGAATAACCTAGTTCAGCTTTGGTCAGAGTACGCGATGCGAATGCGACTGGCCGTTCCAGCTTATCATCTAAAACATGCGAAAGCACCGCTCCTATTCCATGAGGCGATGCATCGGCCGCGATTTTTATAGGTAGTTGCGTATCATAAGGCATTAATACTTCATGAGATACTAATTTCTTTTTGGCATTCTTAAACGCCTCTTCGAATTCGGGTGTCCAGACCCACTTACTATCTTTCTTAATGAGCTTATATAAAGGGCTAACCAATGTTGAGTAATTTTTTATAAATTTTGAGTAATAATTCATCATACCAAGGAATGTTTGTAAATCTCTAACATTGGTTGGCCTGTTCACCTTGTTTATCGCTTCAATTTTATCCTTTGATATGTGGATCTCTTCCCTATCGATCTCAAAACCTAGGAATTTAACCCGATCTTTTGAAAATTCACATTTTGGTTTTTTTAGTTTCAACCCTGACTCTCGTAACCTTACTAAGACTTCGCGCAATCGCGAATCGTACTCCTCCTGTGAAGAGCCTACTATCAAAAAATCATCGAAAAACTTTACGAGACCTTCGATGCCCGTTAAAACCTTTTCAATCTCCCTCTGGAATAGGCCTGGTGCCGACGCAATGCCGTAGGTCAGTCTTTTATAATAAAATAAACCTCTATGCGTCGTAATAGTCGTCAATAAACACGACTCGTCATATAGCTCTATTTGCTGATACGCATGTGACATATCCAGTTTTGAGAACACCTTACCATTTTTTATCGTTAACATCAAATCTTGAATTCGCGGAATCGGGTGACGATCAATTTTGAGGTGCGGATTTAACGTAATGTTATAGTCCCCGCACAATCTGATTTTCCCATTGCTTTTCATTACGGGCACTACGGGTGTTGCCCATTCGCTGCTTTCGATACTGACTAAAATATCTTCGTATATTAACCTGTCAATTTATTCGTCTATCTTACTTCTCATAGCATACGGTACCGGTCGGGGTATCGAATAGACTGGCTGGGTGCCTTCATTTAGATGCAATTTAAATTTACCTTTAGTATACATTCCTAAGCCTTCAGTAAAAACACTATCAAATTCTTTCAACATTTCTTCGACTTTACCTTTTTGAATATCATCTAGTTTTTTAAGGCTTATCTTTTCATTCGTTTCATTTTTTACAACGTCAAAAACTGTTAGCCAATCCCTGCCGACTATCGGTAACCCCGAGCCCGGCAAAACGAACAATTTCAAGATCTTTCGTTTCTCTTTAAACTCGACTTGGACCTTTAACACGCCAATTGGAACGATTGCATGACCCGAGTAGCTTCTAAATTTTCTGTCCGTCTTTTGTAAACGAATTATCTTAAACTTGGATTTCTTATAGTAATCTTCCGAGAATGCCGTTATTGGCGACCCCGTATCGATTTCAAATCGCGTCTTAATACCCTCTACCGACATTTCCGTTACATACGGTTCGATTTTATTTATCGATTCGCTCTCGTTTATCGAATACAAATTATCGAAATCAGCCGCCAAACTATCGCACTCTTCTAAGAAATTATGTTTCTTTTGTCCGGACGACTTTGAAAACCCGCCTTTATTTTGATTCGCGACGTTTTCACTAATACTAGACTTACAAACTGACGCCAAATGTCCGACCTTCTTGCATTTGTTGCACTTGTATGAACGATACTTGCACTTTGCTGCGATGTGATTGGTTCTTCCACAGCAAAAACAGCCTTTACCGCATCCGTCTTTCTTTACGAAGTTGGTTTCCGATTTTTGTTTTTTGAAGTTTTTCGCCCCGCCGTTGACTATGAAGTTGACCGATGACTGTGAACTCCCGCATGGCGTCGTCGTAGCTGCGTTCCATCCGACAGCGCTTCTATTGGCCACTTCGAAAGTTGTCGCCATTTCGACTGCTTTCTTGAATTCGAGATCCTTCTCTCGAAGCAATCTTTTTTGCAACATTCCTTCTCTCAAGCCCCACACGAATTGATCGCGCATATTATCGGCTTGACTAGCGCCGAAATTGCAATGCGTCGATGTTTTCTTTAACTGTTCGACAAACCCTCGAATCTCTTAACCTTCACGTTGGCGGCACTGCTTTAATTTGTAACGTTCCAGCAACACATTCGGCGTCGGTTCCATATGCTTGTTCATAATTTCCGATAAAGTTTTGAAATTTTTTGATTTTGGTAGTTCCGGTGCACAAAGATTTCTTAAAATGGCGTATCCTTCTCTTCCCAACAGCGAGATAAACAGTGCTGCTTTTTTATTTTCTTCGATGTCGTTTGCTACGAAGTATTGTTCGAGTCGTTCGAACCAATGCGTCCAATTCTCTGTTCAAGAATATTCGTTTATCGAACCAATGATCGGTGCCATTTTCTTTGTGTTCCTTTGACCTCTCCTTGCGTTCAATTCTTGCCCTTCTTTGTTAAGTTGCTTCCTCTGCTCGAATAACTCTTCCTGTTGCGCTTGCAAACTTTCTTTTAACTTTCTTACCTCTTCTTTTTCAGCTAGCAACTCTTGCATATTTTCTTTTGACTGTCTTTCTTGTCCGTTGCTATCAGATGATTCACCGCCATCATTGTTTTCCGATCTTTTCCCGAAAAACCACGTTTTGTCTAACTGCGATATCTTTTATCACAAACTACCTTCCACTTTATCCTCGTCGCCAAATATGTGATATATTTGCAAGCGGGAAAGAGAGAGAGAGACATGTAAAATACAAAGTACGTTTATTTAATATCAAGGATTACAGAAATCGCGGAGAGAGAGAGATTGCGAGGAAGCGTTCTCGGACAGGTCTCAAACGGAACTGACTGTAGAATCGAAACCTACTGTTATGTTCCGTATCGCTTGGTTCAAACGTAGCGCTGGCGCCATCTAGTAGTCTAATGTCTAGGCTCATATACCACAAAAATGTTTATTTTTCTTCCAAGTACTTATATGTATCATATGAGGTGCAAGAAGGAGTTGTGGAGTCCCCAGGGTCCGTCCCCTGTGAGTTTAACCACCCGCACGATCCAAATTTGGTAACCAATCACGCGTCGGCAAGGGCACAAACTTGTAATGGGACACAATGATCCACGAACGTCTGATTGTTGACAATGATTCAATGTTTGACCAATAATAATTAATTTTTTTATTTATTTATTTATTTATAAACAGACATTTCTGTCCTTAATAATATACATGTATAACATTACGTACTATTGTAATAATTAATACTATAAGAATAACATACATCTATTGTAAACATGAAAACATAAATCTGTACTTAAGATTAAACAGCTATATTTAAAATCATAAACACGTATAAACAAGATTATGAGTAAAAACACGCTAAAATACCGCATAAAACATAACTACTGTCATGAATAGAATCTTGGCAAATAAGCCGATGACAATCTCTTGAATGTACCATAAGATGTACAATCACGAATGTCCGCAGTTAGAATGTTCCATGAACGCTTAAGTCTCGGAATGGAGGCATTGAACGCGTAATTAGTTCTACATATTGTTTCATAAATGAACCGCGGATTTCGGGTCGAATGTGATGTAATTCTATACGGAAAAAGTTGAGATAGATCTGTGCCTAGGGAAAGTTTTAAGATGCGAAAAACTATGGATACATCGTGATAAGAGTGTAATGATTTGACCGTTGGGAAGTTAAATTTTACAGCAATATCACTGTAGTTATGGTCAAAGCGCGACATAGGACGTCCTGATTTAAAGGCAAGATATCTAAGGGCTTTCCTTTGAATCCTTTCAAGAAGATTAATTTCTATAAGCTTATACGGAGACCAAATAGGTGCCGCATATATTAAATGCGGAATTACTAGCGTACGAATAAGATTAGCAATAGCCTATGGATCTTTAAATTCCTTAGTTGCCCTTTGAACGAATCCTAACATCCTAAGCGCCCTTGAACAAGACTGTATTATATGGTCAGTAAAAGACAAATTGTCACAAAATACTACTCCGAGGTCTGTATATTTACAGACTCTTTTTAAAGCGTGGTAATTAAGTTTATAGACAAATTCAAATTTATCCGAATACCGACTAAAGCTCAAACATTTGCATTTATTATAATTTAAATTGAGCGTGTTTTGCTTTGACCACTCTATAACAGAGTCAAAATCCATCTGTAACTTCGATTCATCCATAGGGGATGTAATTTTAGTAAAGAGTTTTATGTCGTCAGCAAAAATCAAGAATTTTGAGAATCGTACCACTCTGCCGGTATCGTTAATGTAGAAATTAAAAATAATTGGACCTAAATGTGATCCCTAAGGTACGCCAGAAGGGACCATACAAGGTGATGAGATACCATTCTTGATTCTTACTTTCTGAGTCCTGGTTTGATAAGTAAGATTGGATCCATTGCATAAAGGAGCCAGGAAAACCAAGATCATTAAGCTTACTCAATAAAATCGAATGGTTAATCGTGTCGAACGCTTTCGAAAAATCTAAGTATACGGTGTCGACTTGAGAGTTATTGGCTAAGGCATTTGATACAGAATCAGAAAACAATAAAAGATTAGTAACTGTTGATTTTCCGCTGGTTAATCCATGTTGATTTTCAATCATATAATGAATTAATATATCGTACAGTTTATTTGCAATAGTGGAATCGAAAAGCTTCGGAATACAGCTTATAACTGCGACTGGATGATAATTTTCCACGTTGTTTATATCACCATTCTTAAAAATGGGAGTAATAAATATTTCTTTCCAGCTTGATGGAAAAATACAATTTTTCAACGAAGCATTGAATAAATAACATAACGGATTTATCAGAGGAATGGAACACTTTTTGATCACGTTCGAAGGGATTCCATCAGACCCAATGTTGAATGTTGACTTTAAATTGGCAATAGCATTGCTTAACTCGGTAGAAGAAATAATGAATGGATGTATCGACTCAATGGAAACTGTAGATTCCAATGATGGATTCAAAATCATATCTGCTGTATATACGGAGCTGAAGTAACTATTAAACAAGTCAGCTATACCATAGGGATCTGCGCAAGAATTATTACACAAGTTCATAGTAGATGGCAGTGTGGTACAATAACGTGTAGATGATAAATGGCCAAAATGTTTTCATATTTGTTTTCGATTTCGCTTCAATGCCTGCCATATACTTTTTATAAAGCGCTTTAGAGATTTTTAAGCAATTCGCACGAAGACGCTTAAATTCAATGAAATCCGCAGTTAATTTAACACGAGTTCTTTTAACTCGTGGTTATACCACGGAGGAAAATGACTCGACGTCAATCTAATTAACGGTGTATGAGAAGCAATACTCTTATTCAGAATACTATAAAAATTGGAAAGCGATTTATTTATATCTGCCTCATTAAACACATCCGTCCAATCAACAGCAGCAAGTTCCCTAGTAATCTCAGCAAAGTTAGCTTTATGGAAATTTAAAGAAGTTAAGTTGTAAATAGAGGATTGATGATTGCCGAAAGAAAAATCAAAATATGCATGATGATGATGAGAATTGGAGATGAGAAAATCCGGACTATAATGATATGACATATTTGTAAAAAATGAAAACATGAGGTCTAACGAATAACCTTTACTGGGATGAATAGGGAAATGCTGTTTTGAATCAAGACAGGAAAAAACATCATTACAAAAACTTGCCGCTTGTTTCACGACCGGTGGAGCGTAACCGATAGTTCTGAATCCAGAAGGATCCCATACAATATTTTTTTTTTTTTTTTTTATTTAATTAATTTACGGGCAGAATCGCTCTTTTTTACTCATTGTTGCCTTATTATTTACTATGATTTTGCGAGAGCTGCAGATCGACTTAGACAGATGGCGCCATACTTCACATTTGTGTATGAAATGTAGGACTGCAGAAACCTACACCAAGTACAGCAGCGGTCATAAGTCGATTTCCGCCAGATAAACAATACTTTCGAAACGTAAACACAAACAACGTGGCTCGTCTTACCAACAGCGAGCTGCTGCTTGAAAACGAAATCGAAAAATTGTCGCCAGACGGGGATCGAACTCACGACCTACAACTTCGTAGTCCAGTGCGTTAACCGCCTGAGCCACGAAGCCGATATTTGGTAAATTGAAATCCCCGCAAATTACCCACGGAACATCAATAAATTTTAATGACGTTTTTTCAACTAAATCGGCAAATAAACTGCAATCCTCAATGGACGCAGACGGCGAAAAATAAGATACAGATATTATTAGTTTTGACGATTTCGTTGTAATTAAAACAATTAAATGATCCGAAAATGAAAAACTATCTGAAAAGATAACCGTACACGAAAATTTCGATTTTGCCCCAATCAGCACACCACCTCTTTGATGAGTAGTTGATAATCGATCCGCTCGAAAAATCGAAAAATCCCAAAAAAGACCCGACTCGGATTCCAAAATATCACAATGTAGCCATGTTTCTGTTAAAATGATCATGTCCGGTTGTGGATGCATAAGTCGAACATTGTTCCGAATATCTGCCAATTTCGTGCGGATTCCTCTGGCATTTCGATAGTAGGCAGTTAGTATGCGTAAATCATGCTGACGGACGCAATCCAATGAATTTGACGGTAATGGTCAAATCTTCTGCTGCAATGCTACCAAGTCTTCGTGAGAGGTTATTATATAAGTAGTTCCTGCGGAAGTTATTATGTGGACAGATGAACCTTTTCGCCGAATTTTAAACCCTTTCTCTTTGGCGAAAGATCTACACTTTAAAATATTGTAGAATTCGGAAGGTAACAAATCGTTGATGTAGATATTACCTCGAAGCCTCCCTGGAAAAACCGATTCGGAATTAAGTTCCTTTAACGAACGACGTGCCTGACGAATGGCATTCCTTTTGCCGCGCGAAATGAAGCGAGCAAAGATATTTGGTGGTCGCTGGTTTGTGGTACCTCGATCAGCTGACATGAACGTCGAGCTGGAAGACGACGCTGGCAAGGTGTCGGCCTTAGAGGAAAAACCTCGAGAAGAGGGGACTGTTGACATTCTACTTGTCCGTTCAACGTCCGAAGCAAGGAGGGGAACGCCCGAAGATTCCGCGATCTTACATACGGACGAAACCAGGTCATCATTAACAGCTACGTGCACTCCGGAAATAATTACGTCGCATCTGAGTATAATTGCATTATTTTTAAGAAAATATTTATTGCTAAGGGCTGTGACATATACCAGTTAATTCTACATATATAGAATTACAAAAAAATACGTTTTGAAAATTTTCAAAACGCTGCAAAGACGTAGAAAAACGGGATTCAAAATCGCGGCGTCTTTTGACGCGTATTACGTATCTGAGTATAATCATACTATTTCCAAAAAAATATTTATTGCTAAGGGCTGTGACATATGCCAGATTATTCTACATATATAGCGCTATAAAAAAATACGTTTTGAAAATTTTCAAAACGCTGCAAAGACGTAGAAAAACGGGTTTCAAAGTCGCGGCGTCTTTTCACGCATATTACGTATCTGAGTATAATGGCATAATTTTTAAAAACATATTTATTGCTCCGGGCTGTGACATATACCAGTTTATTCTACATATATAGAATTACAAAAAAATACGTTTTGAAAATTTTCAAAACCCTGCAAAGGGGTAGAAAAACGGGATTCAAAGTCCCGGCGTCTTTTGACGCGTAATACCAATCTGAGTATAATCGTACTATTTTCGAAAAAATATTTATTGCTAAGGGCTGTGACATATGCCAGTTTATTATACATATATAGCGCTATAAAAAAATACATTTTGAAAAATTTCAAAACCCTGCAAAGGGGTAGACAAACGGGATTCAAAGTCGCGGCGTCGTTTGAAGCATATTACGTATCTGAGTATAATGGCATAATTTTTAAAAACATATTTATTGCTCCGGGCTGTGACATATGCCAGTTTATTCTACATATATAGAATTACAAAAAAATACGTTTTGAAAATTTTCAAAACCCTGCAAAGGGGTAGAAAAACGGGATTCAAAGTCCCGGCATCTTTTGACGCGTAATACCAATCTGAGTATAATCGTACTATTTTCGAAAAAATATTTATTGCTAAGGGCTGTGACATATGCCAGTTTATTATACATATATAGCGCTATAAAAAAATACATTTTGAAAATTTTCAAAACGCTGCAAAGACGTAGAAAAACGGGATTCAAAATCGCGGCGTCTTTTGACGCGTATTACGTATCTGAGTATAATCATACTATTTCCAAAAAAATATTTATTGCTAAGGGCTGTGACATATGCCAGATTATTCTACATATATAGCGCTATAAAAAAATACGTTTTGAAAATTTTCAAAACCCTGCAAAGGGGTAGAAAAACGGGATTCAAAGTCCCGGCATCTTTTGACGCGTAATACCAATCTGAGTATAATCGTACTATTTTCGAAAAAATATTTATTGCTAAGGGCTGTGACATATGCCAGTTTATTATACATATATAGCGCTATAAAAAAATACATTTTGAAAATTTTCAAAACGCTGCAAAGACGTAGAAAAACGGGATTCAAAATCGCGGCGTCTTTTGACGCGTATTACGTATCTGAGTATAATCATACTATTTCCAAAAAAATATTTATTGCTAAGGGCTGTGACATATGCCAGATTATTCTACATATATAGCGCTATAAAAAAATACGTTTTGAAAATTTTCAAAACGCTGCAAAGACGTAGAAAAACGGGTTTCAAAGTCGCGGCGTCTTTTCACGCATATTACGTATCTGAGTATAATGGCATAATTTTTAAAAACATATTTATTGCTCCGGGCTGTGACATATACCAGTTTATTCTACATATATAGAATTACAAAAAAATACGTTTTGAAAATTTTCAAAACTCTGCAAAGGGGTAGAAAAACGGGATTCAAAGTCCCGGCATCTTTTGACGCGTAATACCAATCTGAGTATAATCGTACTATTTTCGAAAAAATATTTATTGCTAAGGGCTGTGACATATGCCAGTTTATTATACATATATAGCGCTATAAAAAAATACATTTTGAAAAATTTCAAAACCCTGCAAAGGGGTAGACAAACGGGATTCAAAGTCGCGGCGTCGTTTGAAGCATATTACGTATCTGAGTATAATGGCATTATTTAAAAAAAAATATTTATTGCTCCGGGCTGTGACATATACCAGTTTATTCTACATATATAGCTTTATAAAAAAATACATTTTGAATATTTTCAAAACCCTGCATAGGGGTAGAAAAACGGGATTCAAAGTCGCGGCTTCTTTTGACGCATATTACGTATCTGAGTATAATGGCATTATCCCAGGAACTAGCAACAAAAAATACGACACGATTTAAAAAATGGTCGGTCAAAAAGTGTTCGGTTTGTAAAAGAATGTCTCATATGTAAAAAAATGAATCTAAATTATGCGATCCTCTTAAAAATGTACCTTAATGGTTCTAATTGTGTTTAAATTATGTTTTTATTGTTTTTGTTATTTATTTTCACTCATGCACTGCACTATGGGATAAGTGGTGCACATACAGTATGGAGCAGTATGAAAAGTTTGCTCGTATAACGTGCGTCGATCCATCATATTTCTCACCGTGCAAACTGGAAATTCTTTCCATTTCCTGGATTAAATGTATATCAGGTTGGATAACGCGAAAAGAATGCGTGCTACGAGTTGGAAGGACGCCGTTTCATGATGTTGAAGTTTACAATGTTGGAGTCCATCGAAAATATTTTTTTTTTCTTGTGCAATTAATATTCTTTTTTGCAGCTCTAGGCCACTAGAATAGCCAAAAAATAGTATTCCGATGTCTGCAACGAACATCCGCTAATAGGGAAGGACGAAAATAGCAATTTCCGCATCGTAGTACATATAGAACGAAGACTAACTCTACATAAGGCGATCTGTGAGAATTAATTTATATTCTAAGTATTGTTAACGATGCGTATGTCGGCTGCAATTTTACAGACAGTTTCTGACACCCCATAAGATGATTCTGTGAAAGTTTAAAAAAAAATCTGATGTCAGGAAAAAATTCCAGATTCCGGTGGGAATGACCCTTCAACCGCTATACGCAGTATATATGGTGATCTGTGAGACTTAATTTATTTGCTAAGTGTTGTTAACGACGCGTTTGCCGGCTGTAATTGTACACACAGTTTCTTACATCCCATAAGACGATTCTGTGAATGTTTAAAAAAAATCTATTTTTTGCCAGACTATTGCTGCTATCTCACAGATCGATCCGATTTTTTTAAACTTTCACAGAATCATCTTATAGGGTGTAAGAAATTGTCTGTAAAATTGCAGCCGGCAAACGCATCGTATACAATACTTACAATCTTCGTGCCATATTTACGACGATGCGGAAATTGCTATTTTCGTCACTGCCAATAAACGGTTGTTCGTTTCAGACATCCGATTACTATTTTTTGACTGTTCTAGTTGCTTAGAGCTGCAAAAAAAATTGAATTGCACAAGAAAACAACAAATATTTTCGTTTGACTCCAACGTTGCAAACTTCAACATCATACAGTTTCGAACGATGTTTGTTCCTTTCTCTCTTTCGTTTTGAAAATGACTCGTCAGGTTGGCCCGTTGCAACAAGCGTTTCGTAGCGCTATTCCGTAGTTGCCTGATTGGCTGCTTCCGCTTCAAAATGTTATTGTTTACTGATTTCAAAACCGGACTTTCTAAAGAGCTCGGCATGCTTAAGAACATTTTATTCTTTCCTTTCTTCTCGCATTTCCCACAGGGCTCTTTACTTTTACCATCACTCGATGAACATTAATCGACTGTAGAAATTTCATCTTTCTCAATACGGGTTTCAATACTAGAATAAGGTGTCGAATGATTTTCAGGAAGTTCAGGAGATGAAACATATTGCACCTCGTCGCTATTTCGGATTGGAAGATGGGGATCCTCGATGGTCGGTGGGTTATCGGAAGTGTCGTCGTAGTTTTTGGACTGTACAACGACGCGAACAGCTTTAGATCCTTGCTACCTAAACCATTAACCGGAGGATGCTCTGTTATAGGAACAACTTCGTCTATGTTTTACTGGATTTAAAATTTTCTTGTGATCTTTTCGCTTCTGTGAAGAACCTCAGATGTTTTCTCAGCTTTCTCGAACGTTAGTGTTCTATTACACTGTGTTCTAAGTTCCTGATGGAGTTCTCCTTGAGCTCCTCAATGCAATCCGTACTTGTGGTGGTTGCGAAGATTCCTTCCTCCAAGACGTCTGTTACGCGATGACAGAAATCATCGGCAAATTTACTCTCTTGTCGTAGACTTGTTGGAATTTTCGCCCAATATTAAAATGGATCTTCGAGTCTGGCATAAATTCCATCCATGATACTTACCAGACTTTCTACTGTGGCATATTTCCATGAGAAACGTTGTGCTGTTCCCTTTAATTTGCCGTTTATGATAAATATTACTCACCAAACAAATGTCGGATGCAGCTTTAGCTGCAGTGAATTTATAATTCTCCGGAACTTCCTGTAAGTATACGGAGTCCCGTCGAATTCTGAAATCCATGCGGACAATTCGGGCAATGTAATGTTTTTACACGTAATTTTTTGTTTGTTTTGTTCTTGGGGAAAAAATTTGTTTTTCTTGGTTAACCGGTTTCGTCCTGAAAGGGCTCAAATTATCGCCGTTTTATCGCTAAATAATTTTCATAGAAATGGTGAATGAATTTTTACACAAGTCCATATCTTATAGGTTTCAAGTCTGCTCTTTCTGAATCTGCAGTCCATTTTCCAATATCTTTAGTCGGTTTTCCAATATATCGCCCAGAATGGCAAAAAACCCGAAAAATAGTAATTTTTTAAATTGAAATCCTTTTTTTTTTAATGAAAGTGTAGTCCAATCGATTCCTACTTTTAGGCCTGGTGGAGCCATGGTTGTATCAAAAGAGAGTACAATCCGCATCCTAAAATTCAAAATGGCGGCTTCAAAATTGCGTCATTTTCAACATTTTCGTTATTCAGTTGTAATACTTTTGTAAATGAACATACATTCAATACCAATTGATAAACGATTTTCCACATCCTCAATCACAAATCGCTTTTCAAATTTTCAAATTTCAAAATTGCGAATACAATATGGCGATCAAAAATTCAAAACTTTTATCAGATTTTGTAAAAAGAAGCATGCGCGGTTTTTGAGGTTCCTGATTCCGAATTCGTTGTCGGATATTCGAAATTCAAAATTGGCGGATACAATCTGGCGATTAATACTGAAATGTTTCTAAAGAATGGGTTTGGGGCTTTTTTTTGAGATCCTGGACTATGAATCCATCGTTAGATTTTTAGAATTCAAAATTATAAATTGTGTGTTCAAGAAGACAATTTTTTATATTCACTGTCGTATCACTTCGCGTAACTGTTGAAATATTTTTGCGGGCTTCGTGTGAATATCTGTCTGGGCAACAAAAAAAAACATTGCCTACGAACATTAAAATCGAGTTCGTGTTTGAGGTGCCTGTTTGAGTTCTTCGTTGCCTTCCGTACACATTTCAGCGTCCTCAACAACAATGTTCCGATGCCTCATATCGGTATAGTGCTTGTAGCACTTAAAATGTACAGTAATGTTTGTCGCTTTCTCTAAAACCTCTAAACCCTACAATCGATACTTATCGAGTTATAACCCAAAAACTAAAAAATAATTTTTTTTTGCAGTACTTTACGTTTATCTCATTCCCGTTGATAGATGGAGAAACACCGCCCAGGAGAACCTCTCGAAGTCACGCCTATATAAATAGAGGTTTACGTTTGAAAAACACTACTTTGACCTCGATTTATGCCCAAGGTCAAATTCAAGGTCACCACCAGATAGGTCCCTCGAAACCATGTAAATTTTGTCTGAACCAATTTTTTTGTACAAATGCATCCCTACGTTTTAAAAGAGGTGGGACGAGTGGTCTGAAAGACCCGGTATATATACGGGGTCCGCCAAAAGTCCCGGGACGGCGAAATATCTCAGCTCGAGTGCATTTTTTGGGAAAATGTTTCAGACAAAAGTTAGAGTATTTTTTCTGGCTATTTAATGGTACGTGTGTGTGTGCTATTTTCGATGAGCCTGTTCGTGATTTATGCTCAAACAGGTATCCGTTTACTATTTGGCAATATCCTAAACGTGTACAGAAAATGAATACTATGTCACAATGTAAGAAATCGGAGGATAACAAAAAAATTCTAGGTTATGTATTTATTTACATTTTCTTTCGACATTCTCTAAGCCTCATTCCCTTCTTCATTAATATCGGCGTGCTTGTGACGTAACTGGTACTCTGACCAAGAGCTCGTGTCATGCCTATAACTGTTTTGACATTTTCATGCTTTATGCTTCGCAATTTACTGTTTTTCCTAAAGCAGTGTCATACTTATTTCGTTACGGCAATCCATCGAGGCGACTTTATTGGTTTGAATTTGACAAAAAAAAAACATTTTATTTATTCCTCATTCTAAGTAATCATAGCATAGCTTTCAGAAAGAGAGCGGGTAAGTATTTTAATGATGAGAGGATGGGGTGACCGACAAAGATCGTATGATCAAGTGAAGACACTCTTCAATGATACATTTCGTAATCAAGATAACGGTATTTCAAAATCAACGGTTGAACGTACAGTTAGTTGTTTCGAAGATACAGGAACAGATAAAAATCGCGAAAAATCAGGAAGACCGAAAAGTGAAACCACAGAAGAGATGACATTGGAAGTTGCACAACCTTTCGTGGAGAAACCAAAACTCTCTGTGAGTCGAAATTAGCACAGCTTCTGTTCGCAGGAATCTACAATTTATCAAGTTTCATTCTTATAAAATTCACCTTATTCAAGAATTAAATGGTGATGATTACGATCGCCGTAATGAACTTTGTGACATGATGATGACACGGATAAACCAGCAGCCTGATTTCTTGTTCCATATCGTTTTTTCAGATGAATGAGAACCCTGATTGGGCTCTTGACAAACACACGCAAAATCCTCATAAATTGAAAGTGTGGACCGAAATTTACAATAATACTTTAATTGGGCCATTTTTAATAGTCGCAATTTGAATAGTGTTGTTTAGGTTTTGTAAGATCCAGCCTGATGGCGGGCCTACAGAGCAGCCGCCCTAAGAGTTGCCCCTGCCTACCGTATTGTATCGGACATCGCACTCTCGGTGGTCGCAGGGCTTCCTCCTGTAACCTCCTTGCAACCGAGAGAGCCGCATTACACGGTGAAGGCGGGGTACAAGGCAGATCTTCGTCGATCAGGAGGATAAGCTCAAGAAATGGTCCAGCAGAATCATAGACCAGTGGCAACAAAGATGGGATTCAGCAGACTCGGGGCAATGAACCCACTGCGTCATGCATGATGTAGCAAAGTGGACGGGCAGACGACACCGACACGTCACCTCCCATCTGACCCAGATGCTAACCGGGCACGGGTGTTTCCGCAATTATCAAAGCGCGGAGTGTCCGGTCTGCCCTGGAGTCGATAAAGACGTGGGCCATGCCCTGTTCCACTGCCCAAGATTCGCAGCAGAAACAGTTCCGACAGTCGGGAGGTGAACCTCTCACGCCTCAGGTTATTGGGGAATATTTGCTCGCCTCACAGGACGGGTGGACGAGGTGGTTACCATCGCCACGTCCATTATCGACAGGCTGAATTCCATCAGAACAGAAGAGGAAAGAAGAGGCAACGACATCGGCTGTGCTTAAGGAGTCAATACATCGGCGCAGGGCCTTCTGAGGCATAGACTGCTCCGCTCGATGTAATGCCTTACGGCGGCTGCCGAGGGGGGAACACAAAATCACAATCTACGCGGAGGTGGTTTTAGCGGGTGCAAGCTCTGCACTCCTGCTGACACCGGCTGGCAGGGGCTGGTACAGCTTTCCATCGTCGCTTCGGAGACACACACACACGCGCACACACACACGCACACACACACGCGCGCACACACACACACACACACACACACACACACGCACACACACGCACGCACACACACGCACACACACACACAAATTATACGTTCTAATTCAAGTTTTTGAAGTGATGCAGCAGAAGCAGCTAAATGTCAGCTGCGTATACCTTATCAAATTTATTAAACTATCTATAATTAAATTAAAATATGAATATGAATTATTCAGGTTTGTGGACCGCAGTGTTTTAATATTTTGGAGTTTTTTTGGAAAATCGGTCCCTATAGAACCAATACATTTTATAAACATTATACTACATATAATAAATTAATTAACAAATAAATAATATTATTATTTAAATAAAAAGCATTATATTATTATAAAACGAACAGAAAGTGCTCTGAAATATTGAAATGAAATAAAAGTTATACTTTCGATTCTGCATAATAGCCAGTGTGACGTTGGGCGGATTTTGCGAAGGACACAGGCAAGAATTAATTAAAAATTGTCTCCTTTTCCCGTCGCTTCGGGCCACGACACCACGTTTTCAACAATGGCCGGAAGTAATGAAAAGAATGTTACTCGATATTGTGGGTAAAAATAGGCATATCCATATAATTAACACGTTTTAGGAATATAAAAATGGTTAAGGTTGTGTAGGAATTGTACCCCGAAGTTAGAGAAACGGTTTCCCCATAATTCGTCGGAGCTCTGTCTGTTCTCCTCGGAATACTCTAAGGAATGATGGCTAGGTTAAGCGTAAATAGGAATACCTTTTGAAGAAGTTCAATTAGTATGCACACCTATTATTCTGGATCTCCTGTGATCGATTTAGATAAATTGGAGATAGAAAAGAAATATGATGGTTGATTATGACACAGAAAAATAAAAAGAAGAACTTACGAACTACCAGTAACTTTTTGAAGATCACTGGGCAAGACCTGAGAAATCGTTTACGATGCTTTGCACCCTGATTTTAAACGTGACCCGACTTCCACGAGTATAGTTTTGAATTCTTAAGGAGACATGGCTGCTTCGGAGGCGAACACGAAGTGACGTCCACGATGACGGACCCATGCCTCGAAGCTTTCGGGGGACTCATGGTGGGGAGACGACTTGCATCTCATACCCCGAGATCCGCCGACGCAGCAGCACGAACCCACACCATGGGACGTGGTTTATGCAAGGGCTTTCCATGCATGCCTCAGCAAACCTTATCACGTGTTTTGTCTTAAAGTGTTTGTCTAGCAATTCCCAAGACCATCCAGGCGCTGGGAACGGATGTAACTCTAGAGTTTCCAAAGTTTATATCTAAAAATATAAACACGCATGAAACAATTTGATATTCAATCGTCTGAAAGTGAAAAAAAATGTTGCAATGAAAGATTAAAATAAATAAAATGAAATGAATTAAAAAAATATGTGCTCACACATAACATCTGCCCCCCCCCCCCCCCCCCTTAATGTATTGTCCTCGACAATGGTGTGTATACTAGGGGTGGGCCGAAGAAGTCGAGACAAAACGAGAAAACGTAAAAATATAAAAGGAATAAACACAAAAAGAGTAGAAATCAGGCGATGGCATTCGATCACAGGAGTTACAATTATTTTCCCGATCAGTATGGACTCCGTTGGCATGATTTATTTGATTTGATATGACAACCTTAAATACAAATAGAAACCAAAATTGGCTTTTTTTAAACGCTACGGTATGCAGAAAGTAGGTTTTCTCGGGGTTATAATTCCATAGGGAATATTGACCGGAGTCATACCCCCTTGAATTCCATACTATCGTGAAACTCATTACGTATGAAGTGTTTTATGGAAGGCATGAACGTATTCTTCATTAGTCATCATATGTCCATCATGCAATCAACCCCACTGGGTCAAACGTTTCCGGTAGTTGCACGTCGTATTTATATCGATATGGAGTGGCATAGAGCTTACAGTACTGATCATTAATTATTTTCCCTCTTGGTAATGCATCTGCGGTTAATTTCCAAGGCGACGTTCTTACAGCTTTTGGTCCAAATCCGGAAGTAGCATTAGAAATGCTACTCGGTTCCAATAATCTATTGAGTCTGATGTCAATATTCGAGAGTACTGGACTGGACTTCAGGATGGCATGAAATTGTCTTGCAGTTATTCCAGGACATTTTCTAATTCCCACGGTCTCCAATGCATGTAGAAAAGGGATAGTGCTTCCGGTTAAGGGGGCGGATGACTCATCAACTAGAAGTTTCCTGATATCTAGTTTTCTCAAATATTTTAACCCTCTAACCGTTAAACTGGGACATCTTGGTATTTCTAATTCCGCTAGCTGCTGTAAGTTGGTTCCAATCGTTTGCAGCAGTGCATCATTCACCCAAAGAACTCCTGCTGCCTTAAATATCTTCAAGGTTCGATTTTCTGACAACATTTGTCCCATTTCAGTCCCAATTTGCATTTGAAGAGGAGTAGCATGGTAAGGCACTCCTGTAAGTGAGTATAACTAAAATCTATATGAGCAAAAGCTTTACAATTCTCTCGTAGGTTGGTCAAAGCGAGAGTATTGTTAATCTTCCGACATTTTATAATTTCCAATTTAGTTAAATTGTTAAACCTTATTAAAGAATTTGCAATGTTACCAGTTTTTGTCTACCGATCACTGATAATGTTTTTAGATTTTTACTAAGTAGAGGTAATTCTCGTCCATCTGAGTGAACTCCTAATAATCTGGAGATTTATAACGTTTGGTTATTTAGTACTATCGGAGTTAGATCATTAACTACGGATGATCTGGGTCCAATAGTGGGTTTCCTCAGTCCAGTATGCGTTTGAAGATCCTCATTAACGGACGGTGTTACCAGCACTCCTCCTAAATTGATTTCAGTTAGCGGGATACATCGTTTTGTTATGAAAAAAAAAAAAACATTTCTTTGACGTAGATGTAATGTATGATTGGCTGGAGTCAGTTTTAATTTTCGAGCATTCATACCAACAAGATGTGCTAATCTTTCGATAGCACTCAGTTTTTTAGATAATATCGTTGTTTTGCGAGATAAAAATATATCATCGAATGATAAGCGTTCTTAACGATCAAAAAAAAGATTTTCATAGCTGCATTCTTGTTGAGAGCCGGAAGTCAGAAAATCCGAAGAAGTATCCAAAGCGGAAATTCGAATAATTGTAATGTTACAATTATAATTTGGAATTAACACACTTCGAAAATAAATCAAGACGGCTCCTTGCAATGCCGCTACCCTGTTACGATGCTCTTCTAAAGGAAAACAATTTTAAGACGAATGATATTTCAACATATAACACAAAATATATTTAACTAAAACTTAACCATACACAAATTGCTTATTATTTATTAAACGAAGACGCTTGGCGCGAATATGCCGTTTAGTATTCTGTTTGCAGCGTAACTGTGCTAGTGCATCCTGATCGGTGCAGTCTGTCTCTAGAGTTAAATCGGGCGGTAATGGTTTGTTAACTAAAACCGATCCGTATAATTTTTGAAGGTCAGACGAGGTCGCTTCAAATTTTTCGAGTTCACTAGGGAAACAAGGATCTGTGACGGTTAAGACAGAATGGTACGGCGCTATCTGATTTCGGACGGTTTCGATAGCTTCCAATTGTTAGGAATGACGACTACAGATTTAATACGAGGCGGGATGACATCTGAACATTCATCTTCATTGCCACTAAAATGATCGTCTTTTAGTAATCCGGAACTATGAATAAAAGTTTCACATGCGGAATTTGTATTATCCTTTTCAGAATGTAATGGATGCAAATCTAAAGAGTCAAAATACCGTACGAGATTATTATTTCGAACTTCTACACGTGACCGGACATTTTCGCGTATCCGCGCCACATTTAACAATTCGTTCCGCGATGCAGCCGACGACATTAACTAAAATTATAACTACTGACGGTATTATAAAAAAAAATTTGTATATACGCGAAACACTAACGCTAATTGCCTTGCCCAGCAGGCGGCTTAAGCTCTAAAAAAACGTAGAAGCAGCGAGCCAGCCAGCAGGAGGCAACAGGACAAAGAACTTGAGAAGAAGTTACCGATTGCCTACCACACGGATGGCAATTACCGATAGTAGCAGAGCCTCCTTTGATGTCTGTACGTTACCGGTTGCCTAATACACGGGTTGCAATTACCGATAGTAGAAGAGACCTCCTTCGATTCCTGTACGCCTGGAATAGCGCCTAACAGGCGGTACGCAAACTGTGCTGTAGAAATGGTTGCAATGAAACAACTGCACTCAACTTGACCTGAGGAGATGTATCGGAAGCTGTAAACACTAAAAAAAAGGTAATATAAAATAGCCCTGATAAGGGCTGAAAATACTCGAATAAGTTAATCCCCAGTTGACTTCTCCCAGTTTGTTGAGTTGAGATATACCGTTTTCAATCTTTTGTTGCAAAGATTCATAATTTGAATTAAAAATATGGGATTGTTTTTGTACTAACGAAATCAATTCTTTTTGATCCGAGTATAATTTGTCAATCTCGGAATTGTAATATTCAGCATCATCTTGACTTAAAGTACCAAATAAACTTTTACTTGTGCTCCCAATAATCCCGAGAGGCACTAATCCTTTCTCTCTTGCGTATTTATCATTCGATCTTAACAATTGGGTACACAATTCCTGCATGAATATTCTGACTCTATTCCTCTTTTCCTGCTCCTTTAATATTTTCTTTATCATCCGTCCTGGATTTACCAGAGTTTTATAGTCTATTTCGGATTCTACAGAGCACGTATCGATGGCATAATTCATTCGGAGAACGGGGTCAAAAATTGTATCTAAGTATGAACTTAAATTTACGGCAATAATTAATTTTCAGTCCCCTTTTCTAATTCGTGCAGTATGAATTCGTTCGAAATACAATCCAGGATTGTGAAGAGGTTTGACTTCGTAATTAACACTATCCACCCCCGAAGCACCGACCAGGCAGATGACGATGATAATGATCATATTCTAAATCAAATTCTCTTTTACGTCTAGTTTCCAGTTCAAATTCAAATTTCTAAATCAAATCAACTACACTTGGCAAGTTTTATCTTGTCCAAATGTTTCTTCATCCTCCTCCCATCTTCAGTTTCAAGGACGACAAGGATGACAGCCTTAAAATGTTTGCTTTTAGTGTCATAATTCTC
This sequence comes from Trichopria drosophilae, assembly GCA_030407085.1. Lineage (NCBI taxonomy): Eukaryota > Metazoa > Arthropoda > Insecta > Hymenoptera > Diapriidae > Trichopria > Trichopria drosophilae. The sequence continues at coordinate 114,899,531 of CM059583.1, forward strand.
CTTTGATCTTTCCTTGGCATTTTTTAAATTTTTAGCAGCGATCAAATTTATTTCGGTTATACGATTTATTAAATCGGCTAAAAAGACATTGTAAGTACCTAATCTCTCCCCGGTAGGGTATTTACCAGGGCACCTAGCTATTTTTCCGTACACCAATTCATGCGGGGTAAATTGGGTGGCTTCGTGTATTGAAGTATTATACGCGAGCATCGCGAATGGAACAAAGCTATCCCAGTCATCGTATATGTTTTAGATATTCAATTAATACAATATGACTCCGTTTGAGAGCCAGTTAATTTGCGGCCGATATCCGGATGTGTTGAGATGTTTAATTTTAAAGATTTTGGTTAATTCATTTATAATTTTGTTTAAAAATGATGGTCTTGGGAGCACCGAAGCGAGCGATTATTTGAGTAGCAATTGCATACGCGATAGTAGGAGCTTTGATGTCGGGTAAAGGAATTGCCATACTAAATTTCGTTAACTGGTCCTGCATAGTAAGAATATGCTTATTTCCTGAAGGAGTTGTAGGTAATGGGCCGACTGTATCCATAGAAATTGTGTCAAAAGCTTCCAACGGGATGTCCGCTGTAATCATTTCTTCAGTATTTTTAACACGCACTAATTTTTGTTGTTGACAACTATCACATCGGCTTATATATTCCCCAATATCGTCGCGCATATTCGGCCAATAAAAACGTTCCCTAATTTGCTGGTAGATTTTAGTGACTCCTTTGTGCCCAGCATATAACCTATCGTGATTTTCCTTGATTATTTCAGATCTTATTTCGGCCGGTGTTGTGTTATTTCTTCCATTGCATAAAATTATTTTAACCTTATTCTTTTTAAATATTTCTAACAATAAGTTAAAGAAAACTTCTTTCGATAGGATATCATTTAAATGAGTCAAATCTAATAAAATATTTTCCAGTCCTAATTTAATACTCATTTAAGGCTAAATGAATACCCCCATGCCGAATTTAATGCTCTTCGCTATTGCCAAAAAACGTCCAAAAAGTAAAACCAAAGAAACAAAAGTTATTTAAGAATTCTATTAGGGCTATAATTTAAGGCTCATTTGAGGCTCTCAAAATAACCTAGTCCGAATTTCCCCCAACTGTTACTTCCGGTGCTACGGGCATGCGCGTGTTTTAGGCTAAGACGAAAGGGACCGTAGAAACATCGGATCAATATAATTTAAGGGGATAATTTAAGGCTCATTTAAGGCTCTCCAATTACCATAGTCCGAATTTCCCCAGACCAGAACTTACAGAGCTACGCGCATGTGCGTATTTGAGACTAAGAGGAAAGTGGAGTGTCGAAACCTCGGAAGCGATATTTTTTACAGGCATAATTTAAGGCATATTTAAGGTTCTCAAAATACCCAAGTCTACAATTCCCCCGACCATTACATCTGGTATTACGCGCTTGCGCGTCTTTTGAGCTAAGAGGAAAGGGGACCGTAGAAACGTCGGAAGCGATATATTTTACAGGCATAATTTAAGGCTCATTTAAGGCTCTTAAAATATCCTTGTTCGAATTTGCTACGACTATTACTTTTGGTGTTGCGCTCATGCGCGTGTTTTAGGCTAAGAGGAACCGGGACTGTAGAAATGTCGTAAGCAGTTTATTTTAAGGCGTATTTAATGCCCTAATACCGACTCTGGTGCTGATCGGTAAGTAGTTTGAGATTCTTAAATAAGTCTTAAAGTATGCAAGTAAAACATATGGCTTCCGAACTTTCTACGATCCCCTTTCGTCTTAGGCTATAACACGCGCATATGCGTAGCACCGAATGCAAAAGTCGGGGAAAATTGGTCTACTGCTCCTCATCTAAGGGCAGAACCGATAACGAATACAATGACTCGAAATAAATTTCAGGTAATCAAATCAAATATAAAATTTCATAAACCGTCAGATGAAAATAAATGCAACAAAGCATGGAGGGTTAGTTGAATCTTAAAAATTTTTAAACAAAATTTATCACAATTTGACATTTTTTGTTCAGCGCTATCGATCGATGAAATGATGGTAAATTTCTTCGGAAGAACTCGTTTAAAACAATTTATAAGAGGAAAACCCGTTCGATTCGGCATAAAAATGTGGGCCGTGTGTTTCTCTAACGGATATTTACTGGATTGTGATATATACTATGGCAAAAACGGAAACAACGATGAAAAGTGGAGTAATTGTGCGCTTGGAAGTCGAGTCGTTATTCTAATGTTACAAGGAGTTTTGCACAGCATTTCACTGTAAAATATTAAAAATTATCATGTTTATTTTGATAATTTATTCACTAGTCCGGATTTACTTGTCCATTTCGAAAAAAATTGGTATTCGGGCTACCGGTACGGTGCGAGACAATCCGATTGCGGTGAAAAATGATGTTTCGAAAAAAGATAAGTGAGGGACATATTAAGTACTGCATGATAAAAATAGTGGGTTGAATTACATAACTGTACTTTACTCAAAGCCCGTTTCAATTTTATCCACTGCCGCTGCTGTTACGCCTCTTTGTCCTGTAAAACGATATAGTAATCAGAGTAAACAAAAAGAAGATCTACTTTTTCCGAATGCATTTTTACAATACAATAAGTTTATGAGTGAAGCTGATCTTCATGACCAAAGATGCCCTAGTGTTGAACCCACCATACGAACCAAAAAATGAACATGGTGCATTTTTCAAAGAATCATCCAATCATCACTGACAAATGCAATCATTCTACACAATATTGTCCACGTGAAAGAAAAAATCAGCAGCAAAGGATTTGCAATGCTCGTTGCCAAAAATTATTTGTCAAAAGCAAAAAGTCAAAATTGTAAATCACATACAGTTGAAAAGAACAGCATCAAAATAAAAAAAATACTGTTCGAATAAAATGTGCGAAGTTAGAACCAGAAAATTTTGCGAATATTGCGTTAAATATAACTGTGACAATTGTTTAAAAACATCTAACCATTTATAAAATACATATAACGAATTATTTTGGGGAAAAAGAAAAAAAAATAGATTTACAAAAATTTAAAAAAAATACAAAAAAAAAGGTTCTCGAATGTCATTTACATTCACGTTGTAAAAACCGGGAAACGCATGAGCGGCAAAGAGGTGATAAACATGTTTATATTTTGTTCATAACTTCAAGTTATACTTTTTTTTGTTGATGTATGAACGTTATAATTGCATAGCAAACAATTCTTGAAATGTCAATGATTTTATTGTTTCATTACTTTTGTAAAAATTCAGAATTTTTTTGCTCGGAAACCGTGGGATTTAGAAGAAAATCACAAGATATACTTTTTCTTAGTAATTGAACTTTTCATTATCGAAATTAAAAAATGTATAGATGGCACTCGCTATTTTGGAGCCGCCATTTTGAAATTCGAAAATTTAACCACAGATTCGTTATTGGCGCCACGAAAAATATAGGGATACTGAAAATCAAAACATCCATGAATATTTAATATGTCTCGTCCGCCATTATGACGCCGCCATTTTGAAATTCGATAATTTGACCACAAATTCGTAATTAGCGACCCGAAAAATATGCGGATACTGAAAATCACAAAAATCGATGAACATTTAATTTTTTTCCTCCGCCGTATTGGATCCGCCATCTTGAATTTAACAAAATGGGCCTCAAATTCGCGATCAGCGTCCTCAAAAAACCCCAAACAAGGAGTTTTATAAATAGAATTACATTTCTACTTGATTTTGGCCGATTTTGAAAAATGCCCTAATTTTTCGTCATATCGACCGCCATTTTGATAGTGAAACAAAAAGTAAAAAAATGTTTTATGACAGATTCCTTTAGTGGACACATTGAATGCACGTTTCTGAAAAATTTTGAGGACATGGAAATGCGTTTTAACAATAAAATGTACGGAAAACAAAAATAAATACGTAAAAAAACGTGTTTTTTTTTAGATATTTTTGCAAAAAACAATTGAAAATTGCAATTTTTACCAATTTTTCTCAACGACATTCGAAAGAGCGACCTTCAAAAATGCAAATCCATATAGCGCCGATTTTGTTCCTATTTGTTTCATATAAGAAATAAACGCTGAAATCGAGGTAAAATTTCCATGCAGCTGGGGGTTAATTTCAATAGTACCGTATGTTTTAATCGGATCCGGGGTAATGCCGAAAATATTAATAGAATTAGAAGTCCAGACCCTTAAATCTGGGAGTAGCATATATAGCTTGTTAGGATTAATGTCAGCTCCTGTATCAACTAAGAAAATAGCTTTTCCCGGCCGAAATTTTCCGTGAAGCAATTCTACCGCAGGAGATTCTCCTCCTCGCACTCGGTTGATTCCAAGTGTCTCACTGACGCCGTTTGATTTCGATCGATGTTCCGTCTCGCACCAGCATCGCTTCAACGAGTCGGTTTTTCATTTAAATTCTGACTATTTAATTTTTCCGGGACGAACGGACAATTTTCGCGAAAATTCTGAGGAAATCGCGCCCGATATGGTAGTTTTGCCTTATCTTCAATTTCTAGAGGACCCGTTATTCTCCACCTTTTTGTTTCGCGATTTATGTTCCAAAGGTGATTGACTTCGAACCGGTAATCTAGTTCTGCGATCGACATATTTATCTTGTCGAAGGTAATCTGGATGGAAATACCGATTAGTAGATGATTTTTCCCTCTCATCACAGTGTCCTCGGTATACATGCCCAGATTGGGTTGGAACTGGAAATTTTTCACGATACCGTTCAGTTGCATGGATATTTAAAGGCGAAAGGGAACAAGGGGACCGTCGTCTTGCCGATATTTCCCGTGGCAATATGTACGTTGGATGTGGATGAAAATATGGGTAATTTGACGGTATATAAGGGTTATTTGATGGATAATTTTGTCTTAACAATCCGTCACGCGACCACGCAGCTTCCCCAAATTTTCGATCTCCTTTCACCATTTGATCAATTCTTGAACTGACCGAATTTAGAAAAGGAGATCTGTCCACACTGTATCTTACTTTTCTATCATCGTACCTACTTCCACGTAAAATACTCGGCCTACCGTATTCGAAACTATCGTTATAAGGGACCTGATCACGAGTATTAGACATACGCGAAGCTCTAGAATCAGGTAATATGCCCTGCTCAATTTTAGATTCCATCTCGAGAGGTACTTCCCAAGCATCATCCAAGGTTTCGTCGGGTCTCTGGCATCAACTAACGAAAGCATATCGTCGGGTAAGCCTCGTATAAATGAGTTAAGCGCCGTAATTTCTAAGGGTTTATAATTAAAAAAATATAAATTTCGCGATTAACAATAAGAGCATTTCCCTCGAGAATAAACTCTTTTTCCAGTTCAATTTTTGCACCTTCGATTAATACATTTATACGGTCACGAAAATCACTTACGGTATCCGTTCTGTACATTCAAGAATTTTCTAATTCGTGGAGGTCATTAGAATAGGGTTTACCTGCAGCGAATCGTTTTTTTTTAAATGATTAATGAGTTCATCGATAGTATTAATATTTTTTCCATATGTGCTATTTCGCACAACTCTTTGCAATTTACTAAAACCCGCTTTCACATAGGAGAGTCGCGACGCTTCCGGAATGAAAATTGAGCCATTTTTGATATCTTGAATAAAATCTTTTATCGACATGTTTTTCCCGTCAAAATAAGGGAAAGCCAAAATACATTTTTGCACGGCGAAGCTCTTGGCCATATTATTCATTAGAGTCATGGATGCATTTAAAACTGATTGACCTCCCATTTTTAACAAAATTAATTAATATAAATTAAAAAAAATGTAATCGACACTCACGCGTTTCGGGCGATTAATATACATGGAGACACATTTTAACTTAGACAGTAAAATATCTCAAAAAGTAAGCGTTGCCCGAGAAAAAATTTCAGATAAATGTTGTACGATTGAAAGGGGGCCAAATGATGGAAATGTAAGGATTTCCGCTCTAAAAATAATGGTTCCCATTTCATCGTCGAGATATTATTGTCATACAGGAATTTATGAGATATTCACTTTGAAATGACCTTGAGTCTGACTTCAAGGTATATACAAGGTCATGTCCTGAACGTAGAATTACCCCACTTTCCAAATTCGCTGTAAAAAATAGTGGTTCCCATTTAAAAAATTGAACTTTACCTTGAAATGACCTTCAAGGTCATGAACAAGGTAAAATTCACTGGTACAATTAAATAGCCAGGGAAAAATCCTCAAACTTTTTTCTGAAACATTTCCCCCAAAAATGTACTCTCGGTGAGATATTTCGCCGTTCCGGGACTTTTAAATTTCACCTTGAAACGACCTTGACTAAAATATCGGTCATATCATATTCAGACGTAGAATTTCCCGCTCTTTTCGAATTCATGAAAAAAATAGGGGTTCCCATTAAAAAATAACAAACTTCACCTTGAAATAACCTTCAAGCTCAATTTCACTGGTACCATTAAATAGCCAGTGAGAAATCCTTCAACTTTTATATGTGACACTTTCCCCGAAAATGCACTCCCGGTGAGTTAATTCGCAATTCCGAGAGTTTTAAGTTTGACCTTAAAATGACCTTGCCGGAAAAATCTACCATATTATATTCGGACGTAAAATTTCCCGCTCTGTGTTCCCATAAGAAAAAACGAAGATGACCTTCAAATGACTTTGAAAATGGTCGTCAAGGTCAAAATCGAGGTCACCATCATTTGGCCACCTTTCAACCATACAACTTTTATCTGAAATTTTTTCTCGGACAATGCTTATCACTCTGTATATATATACAGGGTTATTCATCAATGGAAATCCAGAACGAAAGGGTGGATTCTTAATAAAATTCCAAGCAACCGTTTCCTTTGAAAAAAGTTTCAGAAAAGTAGCGTTTTCTAATTATTCATCATCAAAGTCAGCCAATAGGAGCAGGAGATGCTTCATTCCTGGAGAGAAATTCGAACCGACACATTATCGGCGAACGTTCGAGCATACATACATAGAACATGCTCTTCGATAAGACCTGCATGCAGCAATAACCTATGGTTCGAATATGACTGTCATAAATTTCGAACGCTTTGCATAACCTGCTATTCGATTTCTAAAACGCTAATAAAAGTATTTAAAAAACGTTGGACGTAGTCGAAATGAAAGAGAAAAAGCATTCCAAAATGCAATAACTATAAAAAAGAACTAAAGAAATTCAGCCACGAAAAAGAACAATTTTTTAAAATAAAATATTGACTGAATTTTAAAACTGTTGCAATAATATTTTTTAAAATAAATTTATAAAGTGACTTACATTCACTCGGAATGTTGCAAATTCGCTACAAATTGTATTGATTTCCTTTTTAACGACTTTAATAAAATTTTGCGTTATGGAAAATTAAAATTACAATTTATTGACTTTCAACTGTACGGAATCTTCCACTTGCGGAGCGATTATAATAATTGAACATTTTGATGACCTGATTATACCTTTTAATGACATTGAAATCAATTCCCAGAGCCCGTTTCACTTTCGGGAAGATTTAAATCTTTTTTAAAAAACTTTCGGTTATGTACACTTGTTTTTATAGGGTTAATTGATTTCTTAGAAAACAAAACTAATACCAATTGAGGCTAATTCATCGGTTACCTTAAGCCATTTTCCACTCAGATAAGATTTAAGTCAAACAAATTCTCATGAAATTTTGAAAAACCGGAATCGCCCACATATGGTTGCGAATGTGTTAATCCATTATTTTGATGATATTAATACTTTTTAATGCCAACGCTTTTATCCCTTCCCCCATAGACATATTTTGGAAGGTTCAAATTAATATATAATACCTAACCCTTTGCGGCATAGTGGCATCACCTGATGCCACCTATTTCTAAACAATTTCTTGAAAATCCAATGTAGCTGTGATTCCATTTTTCGGATACTTTTTGTAATTTTATATCATGGAATTTTACAAAATGAATGTTCACGTGCTAAATTTTTTAAATCATTGTCAATTTATTGATAATAAATAAACAAATAAAACAACAATAGCCTGGTCATATTACAAAATTCATTATTGACGAAAATTTTGGACATAACATTACGAAAGTTGGAATACAGGAAATTTTGGGGGCTGCTGACCTCAGATTTTAAAAATTCAAACTGGGGGATTGAAGATGGATAATTGAATTTCCGAAATCTTGAATTTCCGAAATCTGAGTTTAGATTCCTAATCAGCGACCTAAAAAACCCCCCGAGTAACAAATTTCAGCTATTTTCCGTGTAATGAAAAATGTACACCGCAAAGGGTTAATGAATTTCGAGAACTCGAAATCGTGCTAATTTGGTGTGAATGTTTAAACACCTTTTATTATCATTTTAATAATTTTCAATCCTTCCAAGTCTCTTCTCTTCTCCCTTTCACCTTAAATATGATTTAAATAAGAATTCAAAGAATCGTGGTAATTTAGTGCGACCATATTATTCGCTTTTTTACCTTCTTGAAGGAAAATAAGGCGACACGTATTTTACCGATTTGCGAAAAAAAACAATTATTTTAAATGTCACGCGTATTTGAACTTGCTTCGTTCTAGACGTAGTAAGTCGAAAAATGAGCGAAACAGATGTTAAAATTCACTTATTTTCATACCTATTGCAAATATTCTAGTTTCTGTTTTTGTTTCCGGTGAGGTATTTTATGTTCTTGAAAACTGTACTAACGAATTTGAGAAAGTCGGTAAATTAACAAAGTGGCAGCTATTTTTCTGTAAAACGTAATATTTGATTTACTTGAAAAAGCAACCGTTTTTTTCTGTAATTTTTTGTACAACTTCGTGGTAATGTGTAAAATATATTCCATGTGACATTTTTGTGTACCCATCATTTAATCAGCACGGTACACATGTTTTACATCGGTGAAAATACTCCCGAACATGTTATTTGGGAATTTTTGGAGTCGCTGATAACGAATCTGGTATATACAGATTTAAGACAATTTATTTTTAAAAGTATTTTAACGCTATTTATTGACAAAATATTTAAACAATATAATATATGAAACATGTAACAAATTTGTTTATTTTTGTTTCATGAAGACTCTCTGACGGCATTGCTTCGCTGTTTGCGCCATATACAAATTTTTCTCTCCATTTTCGTCAGCCTGAAGTTCCCAAATATGACTGGCTCTAATGCCTTTAATAGGCGGTACACTCTTCCATTCTCGAAGTTTTCTTTTACGAAATAATTAGAGGTCTTCGGATGAAACACAAAGTATTTTAATTGCGTGTACTTTTATACTTCAGTACAGAACGTTCTAGCATCACCAATGCTTGCTACAAGAGGCATTCTTAAATTATGTGTTGTTGTAACATGTTTAACGATGCCACCGATGCCATCACATGCGCCTTTGCCATGACCAGTAGCCGTAAAAACCCATTTTCGTGTAAATTCTGATTTCGAAAAGTTGAAAAATTGAAAACGATTTTTAAAATAGGCAAGCGCTTCATCAGTTGTGAAAATTACTGTATCTATCACATGAAAATTCGATAATTCTGCTTTTAATGTCCTTATTATAGAATCAGTTGCTAGTATAGCGTGTGCAGAGTCGTGGCTGGTGTCATCAAATATAACTGCAAAGCTCCTAGCTACTTTTCCGCAATAGACAACTGCGGTAAATGTAGAAATTTGTTTAGTTTTCCAATACGCACTTTGAATCTCTTGCTTATTTATTTGGGACCAATTTTCCACACAATCAACACGTATAAGCAACTTATTTGAACTTTGTCTTACTTCTTCTTTGACTTTCATGACTTCTTCTCGTTGTATGTCTTTCACACGTACGTGCAAATTTGCTTTAATGGACCACTTAGGCAATTCATCCAGAAATGCCAAAACTGAACTGGTTCTTTTCTCTAATTCACTATTATTCCAAATGACATAATTAATATCCGCAATAGCTAGGTCATTTTCAATATGCAAGGATGCACCATTAATACCATCAGCCACCGGACATTTACTACATTTTGTAAAATACAATTGTCGTTTCTTGGAATACATGATATTAAAGACAGTACTTCATTGCTGACATTTTTCACATCAATAATTCGTTCTTTTCTTATTTCTATTAATAAAGTAAGAACGCAAAGTTCGAAATTTGAACAATAAATGCATAAGCATACTTCTTTTGGTGCATTAATCATTACCGATTTGGTCTCAAAGAGTAAAATTTAGTTTTACCAATTTTTTGATTCAGGGTGTTGTTCTTTAAAAAGATAAAAAATGTCCCTTATACTGCGCGTTAAAAATCGCTTAACTTTTCAACTTTTTCGCCATTTTCGTAAACACTAATGGCGTGAATTTGTTAGGGTTTGACGAGAACAATCGAAATCGTCATTCAAATAATACTGTTGCACTATTTTAACATCTTCTTTGTGAAGTGGATGACCACAATTATATTTATCTCGAGTACTATCAAGTCTCAGCAGTACCTAGAGAGTTAAACATTTTACAATATCACATAATTCAAGAATGCTTTTTGCAGCACGCATTCATAGTCATAAGACATTATTGAAGTACAAAAGTACACGACGACAATTAAAATATTTTATGTTTCATCTGAAGATCCCGAATCATTTTATACAATTTTTGGAAAATTCGTCGACCTGTTAAAATACGTGAATTTTAAACTTTGTTTCGCTCATTTTTTGACTTTCTACGCCTAGAACGAAGCAAATTCAAATACGCGTAACATTTAAAATAATTGTTTTTTCGCAAATCGGTAAAATACGTGTCGCCTTATTTTCCGTAAAGAATATAATATTTCGACGGCGATTAATTTGGTGACATCGACCCAGACAACCTGCCTGAATCCTGATGGAATCGGTCTTCTTTTGAATAAAATTCAGTTGCATCGCTGATTTCATCCGAGGACAATTCTTCTTCATCTTCATCAGTTAGCACTTCATATCTATTACCAGTTTGTACATTCTATCTTCTATTATCACCATTTTGTTTAAGTCTTTTACGTTTTCTATTGTTTGCAATGGGCTCTGGGGAGAAGCCCATGACTAGCACGGTAATCTTTATTAATCACGTAATTATAAATTCGGACAAGAGCGCCTTTATAACTACGTCCTTTCGCAACGGTAGCCGAAACGATACTTGATACTCTGGCCTTTTTTCCTCGTCTTTGACGTCACAGGTAGCAATGTGTACATGTAGTTAACAATTCTGGAAAAGGTTCTTCCATACGGTATAAGTCCATTCTGAGACATAAAACTAAATTAATGTTCGTGCTATGCTTACGAAAATATGGATAATGCAAAATTGTTAAGTTACGAAAATGTTTATTGTGAATATTGTAAATAAAAAATGAGTGAAAAATGTTAAATTGTAAATAAAGCAACATGCGAATTCAGAGAAATTGAGAAAATTTTGTATTTAAATTTTACCGTATGTTTTATGGGAATTGGGTGTTTTTAAATATTTTTTATGATACATATACACATATAGAGCGTAACTGAACGGCCACGCTCCACATATATCCTGATGACGTAGGATTTTTTTCTGAGATGAATAGTAGGCAAAAATTGATCAAAAGTCCGGTCAGATTGTAAAGGCATTATGTACATTTATTTATTTTCAATGTTTAGGCATTTGCCGTGTTGAAACGATTTGCGGATAGGGTAACATCGACCTTTGGCAACTGCTTCATCTCGTTCACTCAACTCGAAACAAGTTGAGAAGCATCTTCGGCCTTCCCGCGAATAAGTATTCTGTAATTTGTCGAACATTAGAAATTGTTGAATTCGACTTGAATTTATTATTCTTTTTTAATAAACCTCATTATTACCTATGGAACTAGTGATGCATGCACTTAGACTTGCTTAGCCTTACCCTTTTACTGCGTCTTGACATCCAAGTATATTCGATTGATGTTTTAAGTTTTCATAATATTCATAAATAATTCTTGATTTAGATGTTCACCATACAAGAAATACAAGTAAGAAAAATTCCACAATGATTTTCAATGGAAAACACGAAATGTGAGAAAATATTGGAGTGTGACACGATTTAAACAAATATTGTCTATTGTAAAAAACGTAATCGTCGACAGAGGGAAATAGAACCTGTAATTAATTAATGACTTTTAAGCATACGTATGTAACAGTAGAAGAGGTTCGTTTGGAGAAGATTCACACTTCAATAGTTTTTACAACTTAATTTTTACTCACATTTCGTGTTTTCTATTGAAAACCATTGTGGAATTTTTCTTAATTGTATTTTTTGTATGGTGACCGCCTAAATCAAGAATTATTTATGAATATTATGAAAATAGGAAGCAAGCGATCGAGAAATAATATTTGTTGCTTATGAAACTGTTTATGTTTTAAGTTTACTCGCTGACTATAAACAAATAGCCAGTGGTTTTTTGGTCAAATGCCCACGACTTAGTCACGAAGGAGCATTGAAGTAAAAAAGCTCTCCATGAAATATGTGCCCCGTCTGATGAATATATATATAGAAGATGACCCTCCTGTTTTATATAGTTGATCTACCCATCAGGCGAGGATCAATTACAGCGTTCTCAAATCGATGAAATTTTTTTTCCGCCTTCGTTAAAAAGTGATGCTGCAATTGTGTATTTAATACAATATTCTTCAGAACCAAAAATGGAAAAGAAATTTGGCAAACTCTAGTCCCCATTAAGTGACCAAAACTGTTAAGTTTTAGAATCATGTTTTAATATCAAAATGAGGACTAATATCGAATATTACTTGTCGGCGGACTCTCCGAGAAACTGGACCTCACTTAAAATTGCAATAAAATTTTGTGGTAGTACCATTTTGTGGTAAAAATGGTGAATACTAGAGGCGGAACGTTTACGAGGTATATATCGGTATCGGGAACAAGGATCGAAAATGTGCATCAGTAGTGCATCGATTATTATTAATAACGTTCTTATAAATTTCATAAGATTTGGAAGTTTTTACTATTTGAAGTCCACAAATGCTCGATCATTGAGTGAGGGTCACCGACGAGGAGAGACTTAAAATAATGCATCTTTTTTAAAATTATCGAAGACTTGATCTTTAATAATAATAGATTTAAAATAATCAAAAAAATGTACGCACTATTCGCATTACGGTACTGTTATTTTTGAAGCCGTCCATCGTTATTATGATGACGCGACGATAAGACATATTAACTATAGTTAAGGACACTAATTTGTTAACACCAAGATTTACGTTCGTTTCGGAAAATGATAATACTTATATTATATATATAATTTTTCGGATACGTATGGCAGTGCAAAGTGATCTCCTCAATTCATCTGATGATCTTGCTCCTTTTTTACTCGTTTCTGCTCAGTAAAAACTTGTGCTTTACGCGACATCATTCATTCTTTATGAAATACATAGTTCTGCGATTTCCATTTGTACTCATCTATTTATTGATTTCGCCGCTTGTATACATACTGCACCTACTCAGAATCTAGATTGCGTATCTGATCTAAAATGTAATAATCCAAAGCAACCTGAATTAAGCCAAGTTATAATTCTATATGATAATACGTTAGTAGTACGGATAAAATAAAAGATGAACAAAAAAAAGACTCTGGATAATGAATCGGTTATGTACGGTAAGTACGAATGACAGCACCTGCCCAGTGCATTGCCTATAATTCTTTACCCATCCATCTGAGTCAATATTTAAAGAGTGGAGAAAAATAGTTGATGTGCGAACCGCTGGCTTATAATTGAATGAAACGTCACGCCCAATTCAGGCCTTTAGTTAGTTTTTAACATGATTTGATAGAATATCACGTAAAAATAATTATAAATATAATCGGTATCTTCGATACAATACTGTTGTTAAATTGTTTATACCATCTATCGCAATTTATTAAATTTGAAGGGAAAGCATACTCAAAATGCACATTGCACACGGCAATAGTTAATTGTTCATATTAATCAATATTAATTGTTCATAGCTACTGATGGAAGTACTAGGATCGTTTCTGGAACTTCAGATATTTCGGCAATTTCTCCACAACCTGCGGGAACTATCAACCAACAATCTCTGATGAAAGTACCAAACAATCAAATGGGTAAGGAAGAAAATGCTATTAACAACGATTGCTTACAGTTGTTCAACATAAAGTGTTGAATATTTGTATTCATCTGAAGAGCTAAAAACTTGGTTAATGATCGTTTCTTAAATAATCTGAGCTATTTAATATATTTGCTAATCAGATATTCAAAGCACTACTGTTTATGCACTCACAAATATATATGATAGTTTATTATTGGAAAAAAATATTGTTCTCTTGCAAAGTTTACACGTTAGATAATATAAGTAGTATTGTAGTAATTAAACGTGTTAATGATTATAATTTTACTAATTTGACAATTTTTAAACGATTGCCGCTCTATTACGAGTCTTTAAAAAAACTTAATATTAAAATACTTGAAATTTATATATATAAAAGTAATGTTTTTAAACATATAGGAGCATCTTTATCAGGGTCTAATATACAGCATACACAACAACGCGTCCAAATTCTACGCGGACCAGATGGCAAGTTGCAAGTTCGTGGTCTTATGCCAGGTCAACAGTTGGTGCAAATGCCAGATGGAAAGTTACATGTTCTAAATACAAACCAAGGAAGCGCGTCATTTAATCACCAAAATTCGACATTAACAACAATTAATCCACATTTAGGGAGTAAAACCTCTATAATTGGCACAAATTCAATTATTAAAAATGTTGTAACATCTTCAGGAACGAGCAGTTCGAACAAGTCTAGTGGTACGAATTTCCAAGATAGTCAACTATATCCCGAGACAGACTCAGAACACTTAAGTGATAACGCTGTTGATCGGTCCCTTGTCAATAATACAAATCCAATTATTTCTGCTTCTTCTGAAACCCATACTAAAAAATCGATTATTATTTCGAATACTGGACATCTTCAAAGATCGCAGGTATAACAATATATTTATTACAATTGGCTTTTGCCTGAAAGTTTGTTAATTACTGTTTAATAATATTATATTGTGCTTGATCATCATTAGTGATTATACATTGCCCTACTCTGTCCAATCTTATCTCCAAATAGATGTGAGTACTCTATGTATTAGAGAAAAGCTTAGTTCGAGGGATATCTTCTGCTGATTCGGCGAGACCTTCGTTTAATATAACGCTTTAGGTTCAATACATGGACCATGAAATAACATATCAAAACAATAGTCCTAGTCAGGAGATCGTTTTTTTTTATTATCCATTTGTAAACTATAGAACGGTACTCTCCTTTTCCTAATTCTTATGCAAACATACCGCCAGGGCCAAATAAGTACTACGGGTAGAGTTGATTTTAAATTGAGACATGCACTTGAGTACAGGATATTCAGCAAGTGCATAGAATTACGGAATGATGCCATCTGATCGTATATTAAAAATCGTAACTTTTTTGTTCCCTCTCTCCGCTGAAATTTTTTATGCTGCAAAGATTGTTCCATGCGATGGAATGAATCATAGCTTTATTTCTTTATACAATTTCATTTGAAATTGGAGATTGCGTATCATTAAGAGAACCCCACGTCTAATGCCCAGAACAAATTGAATGAAGTGTTTCTCCAATCACGAGACAATGATACATGTCGAACGCAAGATCGAAATAAGATGCAAAAAATCCGACAAGGCCATTATTACGAACTTCGAGGCGCGAAACCACAATACTAGACATCGGTCTCAACAAACAGGTTTTCAAATTAACTGAGTTAAATAGCATCTTAACCTTTTTTCACTCACTCGCCCAAATAATTATTTGCACTTCAATGTTCACTTTAATTACGAAAGTGCTGTTAATAATTATGATTGTAAAATTTAACATCTCTCAAATTTATTTAAGCACCAAATTGAATTTCCTATTATTTTTTTTAATTAATTATTAATTAACCGGCGGAATCGCCCTTTTACTTAATTTTTACCATATGTTTATTATTCGTAAGATTTTGCGAGAGCTGCAGATTTACTTATGAAGATGGCGCCATACTTTGCATTTGTGTATGAAATGTAGGACTGCAAAAACCTACACCAAGTACAGCAGCGGTCATGAGTCAGTTTCCACCAGATAAACAATATTTTCGAAACGTGAACAAACAACGTGACTCGTCTTACCAACAGCGAGCTGCTGCTTGAAAACAAAATCGAAAAATTGTTTACCGGACGGGGATCGAACTCAAGATCGAACTCCAGTGCGTTAACCGCCTGAGCCACGAAGCCGACTTTATGTATATTTTCTGATAAAATAATATCATAATCAAGTAAAATATTTGTGGTCTATGATCACAGAAAAATTCATTGCAATCACGAAGGCATCCTCTTGCTACACTCATTCGGTGCCGGTTGAATTGACACGTTCTGTCAACAGTGGGCGTGATTTGTTTGAAAATTACACCGGTTAGTATTAATTTTGATAGTCTTTTATGCAAGTGATCGTCTTTTCGTGCTGTTTCTGTGTTAAATTTAGCGTGTGAAATTGATCGTCTTCGGTATGCGCTGTTTCATTTTAAGTTTTCAGACTGGATAACCCAACCTGCAACTTTGTGTATGCTGTCTGGATTTTTGTAGAGCTTGCAACGGGGCAACCCTAATATTTCTGCCATTATAAAAGCATGGAGAAATTGAAGGTGGGTCCTAATGGGATCCCCGCGGAGATTTGGAAATCGCTTTCGGGTGAATGATTTACTTTTGTCCAAGATCTTTTTAACTCTTTTTTTTTATGGAATCATCTCCTGCGGGCTGGATGTATGTCAATTTCTTCATCCATTTCTTCAAGAAGAATAGGCGGGATTTAGGAGAGGATGCTTTTCGGATGATAATATTTTCAATCTGAAGAGATATAGATTCTATCTATCAGGAAAGATTAAAAATGCTTCGTCCTCTTTGTAGACTTCCGCAGGGCGTTCGACTCAATGCCACACAACATATTGTGGATGAAATTACTTAGTCTTGGCATCAGTGCAAAAATGACAATTAGACTTTTGAAGACTTCTTACGACTCGGCAAGGCCATTCGTAATATATATATTAATATAAAACTTTGACATTTAATACATTGAGGTATTTCCTTTTTTTCGGGGGGGGGGGGGCTTCAAAACTGACGATAGTATTCAACAATTTGGTTATTTCATAAATTGACTTATTATTTTCGTTGGCCTCAATTTCAATAAAGAATAATGGAAGAGTTTTCAATGTTGTTCTTTCCCCTATATTACTTATTCTTATTGCCTTGTGTTCGTATTCTTCTATAGCTGCTTTTAGTTCTTCTATCTTTACAGAAGGATGCATATTTCTAAGAACAGTTTTATAATTTTCGTTCTGCTTTCTCTGGTAAGAATAAAACTCCGTGTTTTTCTTTTTTAATTCTTCTGTTATAAGCACATATTTGTCTGGTGAATTTGGAAGTATTTTAACCTCGATAGTAGATAACACTTTTAAAGATTAATTATTTTTTTCTACAGAATTTAGTACTTTTTTAAGCGGGCTTATATCTTCAACACCACTTACAAAATTTGGCGGAGATTTTTGTGTGGTTTACTTCCTTCGTGACACTTGCTGAAATTTGTATGTTTTCTGTTTCATCATCTTGAACGAGTTGTTTATATGGGTTTTCGATACTGATAGGTTTATTTAACCAATACAATAGTCTTGTATACGCATTTGTCGTTTATTTACAAAAGTTGTAATTGGATTGTTTCTTCCTCTTTTTTTCCGAGCTACTTTCCACGATGATGGGTCATCCTTATTTTCGGCCATGGTGGTCTAATCCGAATTTTTAATTCGAATAAACACTTTGATAAACTAGAAGCAGTACAAGTAGACTTTTTAAAAAAATGGTTTAGGCTTCCTAGGTCGGTAACTGCCTATCTCATTCGCCTTGAATTGGGCCTCTACCATATAGCGGCAGAAATAGAGCGTCATGCAATGTTATTTGTCATTAGGCTATTAAGCCAGGCTCCATCCCACTTAGCACACATGGGTCTTCTTAGGTTGCGGATGCTCAGTTCAGATGGGTCGAGCGAGTCGGCTTTCAACTAGGTCGCTCAACTAAAACTTGTCTTGTCATCCTCTTCCCATGAGGTCCTATGAAGGACTTTTCGGGTAGGAATTCGGAGGCTCTTCTGGTGCTGTCCTGTGGGGTTTATGCCACAGAACTGCGTAACCGTGACCTGCAGCGTTACTTTTTTCCGAATCAGTCCAGTTACTAATTTATAGACCGTTTACGGATGGTCTTGCCAGTTTATATCGAGATCTGTATCAACGCCATTTTTTAAGTCTCAAGTTCCAGCTTAGGACAGCCACCATATTGTCTCGCTCGCTTTGTATTGTCCGTTTTTGCGCAAACTCTGTTACACACATAATGCGATTGCCCTATGTCCTGTCCTGTCAGAATGCGTCTGCAATAGAATCATTTGTTAGAAAATCGTCCGTTTGTTAATTGTTTAGCTTATTTATTCGATTCAAATGAACTTGTTGCGCTTAAAATATTATTTTACTTTGTTAAGTCATGTTTTATTAGAAGACAATTAGTCCTCGACTGCTAATTTTATTTTTAACAGTATTTTTACTGTGGTGTAGTCTGCTTATCTCCCTGGCGATAATTTTGTCATAACCGCGATTTCAGGTCGGTTTAATAAATAAGATTTTTATAAACAAATGACTAAAATAACAAATATATTTACAATAAAACATTAAATACAAAATGCAATAAAATCAAATAGCAATGTAAAGAAATGGGCCACTCAAGAAAGGGATGAATCTAATTGGGGTTCGGGAATTCGACGTAAAGGTGGAATTTCTTTTAAATATGATCGAAGTAACACTAAAAAAAAGGAAAAGGGAAAATTATGGGGAATGCAACTTAAATCTATTTACGCAATATGTTCAATCCTCAATTATTTACGCTGCACAATTGGACGCAAAATAATCAAAAAGAAATACTACGTAAAATTATAATTGTTATGGTTAACTCAAATGAAAAATCGATAAAGGAAACGCAACGCAACGGGACGCAAAATTGGAGTTCATAAATTCGTTGATATCCAAATTTCGGATCGAAAAATTACCTCTTCTCTATCATAATTACATTTCGTAATATATTGGTTGGTATCGATAAGTGGGGGAAGGTGGGGTTGAGAGAGAGGAAAGGTATTTTCAAAAGGACATCGCAATAGGAGAAACAAGAACAGATAATTCGAAACGGTTGTGCGGCAGAAGGCGGGGTACGGAAGACATTAAGAACATGTTGCCATTTTCACGGCGTCCTTGTTTCGGAAACTCGCATAACACGTGACCATCGGTGGTCCCTGTCAATGTGTACACGGATTCCAGCGTACCCCTCTCCGGATCATATCGTTGGCACTTGTTTTTTCGCGGTCTTGCCTCCTCGGGCAGATCCCCCTTTTTCGTCGCGACAGCCGACTCTTGTCTCGCGTATTTCACGCAGTGAATTATCGCATCGGTCTCACCTCAACTCACGGTGGTACCCTTTTCATCGCGCACGTGTCCATTTTCGGATTCACGCTTCACCAGCAATTCCATGTCCAATTCCGATGAAATGACAGCTGTCATCATTGATGATTTAGTGGCACAACAACAGGAGCATTTCTCTTCACGAAAAAGTTAGTGAAGCTCTATCCAAGAGTTTGCAAGGACTCCACCGAAACTTCCAGTGCTTCAAGCTCGAGCATCATATCTTAAAGAGACTTGGACTCAGTGTCGAGACGCTCAACTCCACGCAGTGTGTCTTACAACGCATTAGGATCAAAGTTTGAAGTATTTCACTCAATCATCATGATTATGACACCATGGAGGCGATATACTTCCAAGGGATTGATTTGATTGCCACTTTCCAAGCGTCAATTCAAGCGACTACTTCAATACTTAGATTAGCAGCCGGAACAAGACAACCTAGCCATGTCAACATGATAAATCGTGATCACGGATTGTTTCGTCGAGATCATCTGCCGGAGATTGCGCTGCCAACATTCGCGGGTAATTATACATAATGGGCAAAATATTGTGCTTATTTTGAGTCGCTCATTATAAACAACAATTCTCTTGATTCTTTGAAAAGTTGCATTATCACCAGTCGAGTTTTTCGGGAGAGCCGCGGGAAATATTGAAAAGCATTCCGTTTGTTCCAGAGAGTTTTGATAATGCGTGGATTTTACTTAAATCTCGATATGCGAATTCTAAGCATTCAAAGAATTCTAACACATTCGATCATTATTTTCGATTCCTCGCTTAAAACCTGAGTCGTTGAAATCTTTACGTGGTTTCGGAACTCGTGTTACTGAAGTGGTAACAACACGCGAGAGCGAAAAATGCGTTACTAATGTTATAACGCCGGTCGCAGATACGATTCCGGGCGCACATTGGGTTAGCGATTTAGTGGTATGATTCGCGCCCGACCGACTAGATGACGAAACCCGAAAAGAGTGGGAGTTTCATCTCGGAGATACGACTGAATTCCCACACTTTTCGCAACTCGATTAGTTTATCTCATCGCGTATCCGCGGGTTAGAAGCATGCGCTCAACCTAAAGCTGTTTGTGCCTCTCAATCGCGACCCAAAGAATCGTATGCCAAACACAGGTCCACGCAGTAACAACCGTATCACAATGCCCAATCTGTGCTCAATCACACTCTATTTATAAATGTAGTGCATTTAAATCAATGTCGTCACATTCTCGTAGAAAGTGTGTTAGTGATCTGAAACTGTGTAGTCCCATATTATTGGCGACGGCTCTCGTACTAGTCCGGTCCCAATATCAGCGAGTCATTAAAGTTCGGGCACTCCGCCATTAAGGTTCAACGCGATCTTTTGTAACCGACCACCTTGTCCATCTTTTAGAACTTTACACAACCAAAGCTTCTAGTTCCTTGATTTTCATTGGAGGAACTTCGGCAGGGTTCGCTAATCGCGTTATAAAACTGTCTCTCCAACCGAAAGATGGGATTGGTCCAGCATTTCAGGCACAAGGACTAGTCTTTAACGACGTATGCGCCGCAAGTTACTCGCAGCATACAATCTTATCCGCACTCTGTAAATAATCACGTATCGAGATTTTACAAACTTCAATTATCTTACCTTAACAAGTTATCTTACTGTGATAGATTGCCGTAGGCTTTTGAACCTTTTAACAGCTGAGCGTGACCAACCTTCTAATGTACACGATATCGAATTAACAGATAGTCTTTCCGTTTTTTACGATTGTGTCAATGAAGCTCTGAATATACATACACCCTTTATTACTAAGCGTATCACTCAGTGATCTATTCCGTGGATTTCACGCAAATTGCGAGCTAGTATTACGAAACGCTATAAGTTGTATACACGTGCGAGAAGAACTTGTAACCCGGTACTATTACAGAAATACAGAGACATGCGACATGAAATGAAGTCTGTCATAAAACTGGCTAAGAACCGATATTTAGCCGATTTTGTACCACAGCATTCGAACCCTTATGGCGCATTCAGACGAGAGCGACGTACGTCGCATATAGCGATGGTTTCCTAATCGCGGAGTTATTGCGACTCGTAATAACATTAATTAAATAATCTCAGGTTGTAATAGGTTTATTATTTAATTTTGTTCATAATCCACACATTTTCATTGAAATACTAATCAACCGTAGAATAATATACGCCTATGAAGAGGGTTAAGTGTGAAATCGTCCGCGACATTTCGAATTTGTCTCATGATTTCACAGTTAACCAATACGGATTCCTCGCAGGCGTATATTATTCTATGGTTCATTAAGAATTTAATAAAATAATGTGGAATATGAGTAAAATTAAATAATAGACTAATTATAATCTGTGATTATTCCTTTAAACTTATAACGAATCTCAAAAACTCCGGGATTAGGAATTCATCGCGCGCGATGTGCGACAATACGTCGTTCTAGTCTGAATGCGCCATTACAAGCTCTGGTCGTGTCTGCGAAAACTGGGCCTTGCAAAAGTCACACCACAGTTCGCCCTAAACTTCTCTCCTTATACATTAAATCGACACTATTCAGTAGTCGCATCCTCTCATTCGCCGTGCGATCAAGCATCTGTTAATCATATCCTATCGTGACCATTGTCCACTGCCCAATCATTCATAATGATGTCCTTAACACACTAAATTTGGTCTTACTTCAAGCATCTATTATGATCTATTATG
Organism: Trichopria drosophilae; assembly: GCA_030407085.1. Classification (NCBI taxonomy): domain Eukaryota; kingdom Metazoa; phylum Arthropoda; class Insecta; order Hymenoptera; family Diapriidae; genus Trichopria; species Trichopria drosophilae. Next base: position 114,921,711 of record CM059583.1, read on the forward strand.
ATATGTTCTATTATTGTTTATGAACTATAATATTATTGAGCGAACGGAAATTTCCGTCACTCCCGATCTTGTCTCTCTACCGGAGTGTGGTTCATTCGAACCTACTGCGGAGACCGAGTGTCTAGTCGTACGGGTACCTCCCAATTTATAGAAAATCGGGGGTACGTGTGTGTGCGTAATCGATGCTCGACCCCCGCTCGGTAGTGTTGGTTCGTGCTACTCCTTATGGCCGTTACACTGTACTGGTGGATTTTTCCAAAGCCTTTGATAGCTTAAGCCACACGCGTATACGAATGTGCTTGCGTTACTTCAGCTTTGAAGACACAGCACTGAAATGGATGCACTCATTCCTATCCGATCAGTCAATAATAAATCTGGATGGGCAGGCATCACAAGTTGAATACACTGCATCCGGAGTTCCACAGGGTACTAGCTTAGGCCCAAAGATCTTGGTGTTATAATTCCATCTGACATTACGTGGAACCGTCATATCAACTCTGTCTCATCTAAAGTTCTTAGTGCTCTTTATAAACTGAAATTTCGCGGCACTTATCTTCCTTATTTCATAAAACACGTTCTTGTAAATTCATTAGTAAGCCCTCATCTTGACTATGCTGTTCCCGTCACTGCCTATATGTTAGGTTATCTCAACTTTAAACGGCAAAATCTGCAGAATAGTACTTTGAGAAGCATCTACCATCTGCGACGTGACGATAGACTAGCGCCATTCAGAAAAAAGCCAATTAGCTCTCTATCTCGTTCAGGAGGCAATAATTTCTAGGTAATCTTACCTATATTATTTTGACCTCCTCACAGCCATCGTATCTTTTTGCTCGATTTACTCCTGGTGATGAGTCTGTACGGCGCTTTTATCGTCTTCGTTCTTCCCCTTTCATGCACTCCGCACTAATTTATTCGCTAACTCATTCTGGATCACTGCCATATAGTTCTGGAACTCGATGCTTAATCATCTACATAACCCTACGTCATCAGCATCTTTTCGGGCAAATCTTCATGCATATTTGTTTAGGGAAAACTATGAATAATGTACTGTCATACCAAGTTTCTGTACTTATGTTCGTTTCTTATAAACATCCTGATAGGGCAGAAGCCCGGTATAAAATCCGGCAGAAATCTTAAAGATGATTTCCAATTTCGCGGAAATTTCTTCGACACGATGCCGACTCAGAGGAACAAACACCCACACAGATAACTTCCCTAAGAATTTTTAAAAAGATAACGCGAAAATCAACTTGTAAATCTTCTTTCGATCGTTGATCTAAGCGGTAAATGCAGGGTTCTCCACACGGCGTCCATGCAACATGAATCATTGTTTAACTCAAGGAATCTTCAAACCTTCTGCAATCATTAAATTCATCGGGCGAAACAATAGACGAAAAAATAAACAATAAACCAAACTTTAGACGTAGAAAAACATTCGAGTTACAGCGGAACAAAATGGCAAAAATTTTATTAATTTATGAAATTTATATATGTTATAATCTTATTACTTTTCACAATTTGACGTTTTTATATGGAGGTTGGAGTAAAACTGAAAGAAAATGCACGATAATCTTAAAAATCAACATCCCACAGCAACAACGTTAGCAACCATTGAGTTGAACGATTCTGATACATGAACAGATGGGAATAAGATACGTAAGGTATACATACCACATATATATTTAAAATGAAACAAACTGGTATCTGATACGTTGCAAATTAGTTTCCACCTCTGCTGTCATAACATGACACGTAGTTACGTAACAAATATATATCTAATATATATCAGTCGATATCGAAATAATAACGTATCTAATATGTACTTATTATTCGAGCTGTGCTGTATGGGGAGTGGTGGGCAGTATCGAGGAGATGAAAGTCGTGGGTTTTTCCAAATTATCGTTTCTACATTGTTCGAATGTCTGGCTACCAATTTCAATGGGACAACGGATGGGAAAAAAAACTTCCATCTGAAGCATGGAAATTCAAGAATTTTTGTTTATATTGACTTTGTCCCGAGCTTCCATCACATCCCCACTTTATAATGAGTTATTTTACCAACAGTTTCTTGTGATAACGATTTTATCACATTGTTTTGTACTTGCAACAATCTCTGCGAAATAAAATGTAATAGTGACTGCAGTTTCACTTCTACTGTACCTCTATTTGTTTGTAAGATGGCAAAAAAACAGTATCGCATTTATTTTGCAAATTACGAATATTTTGGAAAGCATTTCGAGTTAATTTGGAGGTAATGATGAAAGCAAGCACTTCATGTGTGCATACCTCCTTTTGAACTGGAGCCAGAATTGTCCCATATGCCAGTTTGTATTTAGAAGCACGTGTCGGTGATACCCTAGTAACTTTTCTAAGAATTCCAGCTGCATGCGATCCCAAAGAACGAAGGCTCATTTGAGTAGCGAATGCCAACTCAATCAGAAATGTGTCAGTATGTTGCTGGCACATTTCTGCGGTTCTTCGTATTTTGGTACGGTCACTTGACTTTTTAAATTTAGACGAAGGCCGACCTATTGCAGCACCTGACGTTGACGGTTGTTCAGACATGGTATGCGTAACACCCCTTTACGTAAGGACGTTGAATCATTCTGGAAAAGTGGAAATGTGATAAATACAAGAGAAATTGAGACTTCCGGTTTGAGGTGAGTGTGGAAAGCATCAAGTAGAAATTTATGTGTTTAATTGTGAAGAACTATACTGCTGTTAGGATCCCTACAGGACATTTTTTGTTGCAGTGGGAGGAAAAGAGCTAGGCAATATAGTAGCTCGCGTCTCAAATCGGGATACGAGCTAAGAAGGTAGAATTCGGACGAAGGGAGCTGTCATAACCTCAATCTGTCAATGCAGAAGAGTGATAGGCAGTGATAACAATAAACGTCGAAGCGCAAAAAAACAAGAAGAAAAGAAAAGATACACCCATCACACTAATCACAAAAGGTAAACTGTCGATATACTATATCGTAAATCAGAACTTGCGAACGAGTTAGAAACAAGAATTGGCACGTCCACGCGGTGGATAAGGAGATCCGCGCAATTTCATAGCGCAGGCCGGTAATAGTATTAATTGGGCGGTTTGCCTATCAGTGTAGAGCGTATGGACAAACAATTTGATACGTAAAAAAGCGGGTAAGTGATAAATAAACGAGCAACAAGAAGGAGAGGAAAGATAGTGTCGAGTCAAGTGGTGGGTCGAGGAGTAGAGAGAAGGTAGTGAAGCGAGGGAGACCGAGTAAGGCCGAGGCGTTGAAGGCGGAGCGAGATAGCAGCGCGAGCTCGGTATCAAGTGTGCAGTCGTGGATTAAAAGAGGCAGAGGGGATAGATCGGATACGAGCGAAAGCGAAAAGGAGGAAGAGAGAGCAACGAAGAAAACGAAGAAGGGAACACAACAAAGAAGACAGCAAAACGGGGTAACGAACATGGAGATGGAAAAGATCAGTGAAATGATGCAGGGATTATTAGAAAAGCAGAAGAATGAAATAATGGCAAAAATGGAAGAAGATAAAGATGAATTAAAACAAGAATGGAAAAAATTAAAAGAAGAATTGCAAGAGATGAAGAAGAAGGAAGAATACAGAGAGAGAAAAGAGAAAAGGAAAAATATTGTTATATAAGGTGTGGAATGTAGAGGACAAGAAGCAAAAGTAGTAGCGAAAGAAATATTAGAAGGCCTGAAGGTGGAAGAAGAGGGCGTGAGAGATGCATTCTACATAGGAAGAAATGAAGAAAAGATGATACTTATAGAATTGGAGAGTATGGATGCGAAAAAGAGAGTGATGTCAGTGAGAAAAAATTTAAAAGGAACGAATGTTTATATAGATGATGATATGACTGTGAAAGAAAGAAAAATGCAGAAGATTATAAGAGACTGGGCGAAAAGTGAACGGACTAAAGGAAAGAATGTGAGTGTAAAATATGGAAAAGGTGTAATGAATGGGAAAGAGTACGTGTGGGATGAAAGAAAAGAAAAAATGGAAAGAAGAAATTTCGAGGAGAAGATATGGATATGTGAGAGAGTATATAGTAAAGTAAAGAATAAAAAGGAAGTAAATGAATGCGGTATGAATGAAGAAAGTAAGAATGAGAGCAAATGAGAATGAGAGTAGAGAATATGGGTTAAAAAAGAAGAAAAGAATGAACAGAAAGGGTGAGAGGAAGGATAGGGAAAAAGTAGAGAGAAAGAACGTATGTTAGTAAAAAATAAAGACTCGGAATTCTGAAAAAGTTTTACAAAGTACGATACTGTGTTTTTATTTGAAACTTGGTTAAAGGGAAAAGATTGGGACAAAATTAATAAAATGCAAGTGTGGGAAAGATGGGAATCTGATCACAACGCATTGGTTATAGAAATGGATGTGGAAATAGAAAGAGAGATACAGCAAGCAGAAAGTAAGTACACACAAGACTGGAGAGAAAAATGTGTACAAAGTTTTAAAGAAAAAATAAAAAAGGTGCAATGGGAAGTTAATAACAATAATAGTAGTAAAGAAAAATGGGAGGAAATAAGAGAAAAATTAACACAAGCAATATCAATAAGAAAGGTAAAATAGAAAGTAATAGGCGCGAATAAGAAGCAATGGTGGGATAAAGAATGTTGGGAAAATGAAAAGAAGCTAAGAAAATTGATAAAATGGGAGAAAAAAATAGGAAGAGAAGAAGAAATAATGAAAATGAGAATTGAATATAACAAATTGTGTGAAAAGAAAATAAAAAAATGGAAAAGGAAAGAAGAAGTGAATTAATAAGATAAGAACAGACAGGCTAGCATGGAAGTATGTTAATAAATATAGAAAAAAAAGAGGGATGGTTAATAAAGAAATATAATTAAACGAATGGAAGAAACATTTTCAAGAGGTATTAGGTGGTGAGGACACCAGAATAGCGGAAGATATAAATACGGAGGGGCGAATGGAAAAAAGTATAACAATAGAAGAAATAAGTAAACAAATAGATAAACTGAAAATGGAAAAGGCAGCGGGTATAGACGAGATTAAAAATGAAGCATGGGTATAAGGAGGTAAGAAAGTAACAGAAAAATTAGTGGGGATTTTTAATAAAATATTGAAAGGAGAAGGGTACCCAGGAGAATGGAGAGAAGGGGTAATAGTACCGATGAAAAAGAAAGGGGATAGCAGATTGGCAAAAATCTATAGAGGAGTAACGTTAACGTGCACTGCAAGTAAAATATATTCTGGAATATTAAATGAAAGACTAATGAAAGAGGCAGACAGAGTGGGGGCGTGGAGCGAGACACAATTTGGAATCAGAAAAAATAGAGGGACAATAAATTGTATAAAAATTATGAAACACTTGATAGGAAGACGATTAAAGGAGAACAAAAAAGTGTATGCAGTGTTTGTCGATTTAAAAGCAGCTTTTGACAATATAAATAGAGAGATAGTACGGAAATGTATGAGAGAGAGAGGGTAATACGAGAGAGTTTAATAGATAAAGTGAGACGAAGTGTAGGGTTAGAATAGGGTCACAAATTACAGAGAATTTTTGGGTAAAAAAGGGGGTACGACAAGGATGCCCTTTAAGCCCAACGTTATTTAACCTGTATATAGCGGATATGGGAGAAGTCCTAAAAAGAGGAATAGGGGGTACGAAAATAGGAAAAGAGAAGATTATGACAACAGAATATGCCGATGACGTAGTATTAATAGCGGAGAAAGAAGAGGGACATAGTGGAATGATAAAAGGACTAGAGGCATACTTAGCAAATAAAGAATTGGAGTTAAATGCAGAAAAATCAAAGATTATGATATATCCAAAAGGACCAGGAAGAGAACAGGTGAGAGAGTGGTGGTGGAAAGGAAAAAATATAGAAGTGGTATCAAAGTTTAAATACTTAGGATACGTAATGCAAAAAAATAACAAAAATGATGGACATGTAAGGGAGAGGGCAAAAAAGCAAATCTGGTAATGTGATGGTTATGGGGGTTTGGTGAGAGAAAAATAGAAGACTACTGGGAATGGAGACTTAAATTATTTGATTCGTTAGTAAAAAGTGTATTATTATATGGGGTTGAAATATGGGGATTTAAAGAACGGAGGGAGGTTGAAGTAAGGGAGAAGTACATAATATGGACTTTAGGTACAGAATGGAATACACCAGGATACATTGTAAGAGAAGAGAGTAAAAGGAATAAGATAAGAATAGAGACAGGAAATAGGGCAATAAGATATGAAGTAAAGATGGAAAGGGTAGATGGGCCTAGGATATTAAGTGAATGTTGTAAAGACAGAAAGAGAGACGAAAAAAATAATGAATGGACGGAAGAAAATGAAGAAAAAAGAAAGTACTTATGGAGGTGCGGCACAGGGATAGATGAACTAAGAAAGAGAGATTTAGAAGTACAAGGGCAAGAAAATTACAACAGTATCGAAAATTCAAAGTATAATGTGAGGTATAAACAGAGTAAAGTGATGCACGTTCCCAGATATATAAAAGAACGAAAGATGAAGACGAAGATTATAGGAAAATAATAGCATGGGCAAGGTGTGGAAATTTGGAGAGAAGTAATAGATATTGGATAGACAGAGAAGTCTGGAAATGTGAATTATGAAAGAATGCAGAAGAAAGCTTACAACATTGGGCGTATGATTGTATCGAGATCGAAAGATGGAATGGTAGCGTGAGTGGAATATTGAATGAAAGTGGGAGTGGATATGAATGGTTGAGTAAATTAAACGAGAAGTTAAAAGTAGTAAGAGTGAAAACAAAGACATTGTAAATAGATAATATGTGTACAAAATAGTGGTATGAGTATGTGTAACTATAGGATAAGAGTTTACAATCAGAAACTAAGGTTAAAAGGGATATAATAATATGTAAGCATGAGTTGTAAGCACAAGATGTAGATAAACCGAAAGTCAACAAACGTGTAGTGCAAAATAGCGACCACGAAAATAAAATTATTATTTATTATTATTACAAGATAAATTGAGAAATACAAACATGTTAGTATGACCCTTAATTTATTGAGTTTTGCTATTTCATTGGAACACCCATAAAAAATGCATACTTTAATATAGAAATAAATTTAGAATATTTTCAGATTCTTTAATCATCTCTAACCTGTGCCACCATGGCCTCGATATTATCTCGTTTTGTTGTAATGAAATTTCGAATGATTTCACATCCAATATATACATTTTTAATCTGCAGTAATTCAGATGATTATTAGGTAATTGAGTGTGGAAAATGCTATTTTTATCTGCAGTTGTAATATAGAAAATTATATGAGAAAAAGATATAACAAAAATTCTAAACTTATTTTTGGATTAATCTATGCATTTTTTATGCGTTTCTCGATGAAATGCGAAAAAATAATGAAATAAGGGCTACCGTGTTTCTCGATGAAATGTAAATGACGAATCCAGCCACTTGATATTTTTTTTAGATATGTCTCGATCTTTCGGTGCAATTCATTGAATCGAGTTTTAACATTGCACAACAGAGTGCCTATATCCGCCAATAAACGTTTGTCAACATTTATACTTTCACATGTAAACACGTCATGTTTGGTTGAGAATCACTGAAATTGTTCGCGGAAGTGAGGATATTGAATGCTTCCCGTACGTCGCACGACCCGTAACGCACTTCTGAGTTGGACTTCTGAAGTGGCAACTTCGACTGAGCAGGTATATTACCCCAAATGCGGGATAAAGTCGGCTATCGTCATACATCGAAAAGTAAGCTATTGTAATAAAACAAAACAGTTTTCTAACATTTTCAACCATTATGTAATGTCTGCTCCCTGCATGGACGTAGAGTTTCTACAAAACTCACGCTATTGCCTTTCCCGTAATATACTACGATGGCATAGTCGGTCAAACGTTGTAGCGATTCCTCGTTTACTTAAAATTAATGTAAACAATATCATGTATTGTCTAATTCGTAGAGGCCCCGCAAGAACGTAAAAGTCGATGAATCAAACTGCATTCGGTTTTAATATAAATATTTTACGAATGCGCAGTATTCAAACGTGCTGGAACCTTGGGACTCCGATTTTCGCGACAATTGAATGAGTTTTCAGTCTTTACATTCGCTTTTTAAGTACTCAGACTTATTCATCACGAAATCAGATCCTTCCTTTGCAAAAGCCCGACCAAAAGATCAATCAATTCGTCGAATATCCATTTACGAAACTGCGGCATGTCTTCCTCCGTGAAGGTCAGCAGCTTGCTTGTGCACACGATGTAATTCCAAACACAAACATGTACACCGCAGTTGACTCCAATACCTGATGAGGACATTTGATTTGGAATATCTAATTGGCAATGATGGGTCCAGTTCTGCCAAAAACGTGGCGGCAGGCCTTTCCTCTTAAAGATTTTCTCGATAAAATCGCAGCCTTGATAATACATGTGCTGACAGTATTCCATCCAATGAATCGAAATATATTATTTTATTACACTGAAACGCAATTACTACCATCGTCCAATGGTTTCCTTCGCATTTTGGTAACAGCCATATCTTGTAAGCCCACGCTCGCACCTTTTAGGCTCAAATGATAAAACCAAATCCTGGAGATTCATCCAGCAATACCGAAAAGAAATGTGCGTCAAAGATCAGTGCTCCCATTCGCCAGTTTCACGTTTGCTGGTGGCTAAAAATGTATTTATTACATTATCGTTCAGCTCATTGTTAGGTAGTAATATTTGTAATGTTTGTACATTAATTAAATTTCCATATCCATGAAAGGACAAAGTCTCCCAGTTCTCTTGATAGTCACTGGCTTTCTCTCATATTTGCAGTTTGCTTACCCTTGCTTTTTATCTCATTTTCAGCGCAATCAGTATTGATTCTAGTAATTCTGTCGTTTGACTGGATTATGACTGCTGGTCGTCGAGAGCTTTTTTCGCTGCTGCCACACGACTGCACTTTTCAATCCCGCATTGTACGGCTTTGATGAAGATTTTCTGCACCAAGACTCCTGGTTCATATCAAAATCAATTTCGTTGTCGGTTTCTCCATCATCTACCTCTTTTTTTTTTTAAATTTTGAAGCCCCTCGTATTTCTTTTCACTTGTAGTTATTTGTCCTTTTGGTAACTCGTTAGTTTTTCTACACGCTTCTTACTTGGAGATGTTTGCAGTTCATTATCATAGGTTATTAAAACGTTTTTTTCTGCCGGTTGTTGATTTGGCGTGTTCTTTTAGTCCCGTATTTTCTATGTGTCAACCGACCGTGGATATTGCCATATAATACACTGATGGTCCGGTGGATTAACTGTCTCACGCGACCTAAAAAAAGATACTGCTTTATGATCTTGTTCCAGTTTTCTACTATCGAATTGGAATTTTTTCGAATCCCGAAGTTTTGTATTATAATCCCGGAACATAGTGGATACGCAGCTACTTTGTCCAACAAATAGTCGATGAAACGAGGGCAATAAAACTCACTTTCCTCCCCATTCACATCACCCCTACTACTAAGGTTTCCTTGCGGATGCCGAAGAAAAACCAATAAAATTGGAGATTGTTCACGTTTCAATTTCGAATAATCGCTATTTCCATTTTCTCCATCTTCTTCTATGCTGATGACTTCGTCGAAATTCGTCTCCGTGTCTGCGTTTGTAAGAAAATCTACTGATTCACTGCAGAACTAATCAGATAGAAATAAATTATGTGATTGGCTTTTCTTTTTTGTGGAAAATAGTTTGCGGATAGATGTAAAAATCATTTTTGCATCTTCCAAAGCCGTTCCATCAATTATTAACGTCACAGCACATCTCATAACGTTCCTCACATTCTCGTCACATGAAAACTTTTATTCGTTTTATTGACGCTTTTATGAAATGGCTAGGACAAATATGAATAGCCGTTAGCGGATGTTCATATTTATTAGATCGATGTAATCGCACCCAAATGTGCTGCAAATAGAAGCTGTGATCCATGTGATTGAAAGCCTTGCATGCAGCCTGGAGCTTTGCTTTACTAAAGGATTTTTCATTTGCGAAACAAACAATTCCGTATTCACATATCCACAAAACGTATTCTAATTTTGAGCTATCAAAAATGATAACACACTTTGTGATGACCTTTTAATCTACCATACATTTATTAAAATCAATAGCCCAACCTCTATTAAATTTAGGTTTAGATGGTCCCAAAATTTGTCGAAGAACTGAGGGGGTAAAATATTGTCTCCTATTAAATTTTTAATAATATTGTCATTTCCTTCTGACTCTTTTAGTCCTAATTAAGATTCACGTCGGATGCATCTTTAAAGATAATACTATTATCTGCGGTAGACAATTCCTCGGATATATCTTCTTTTCCATCAGATTTTAATGCGGTTTCAGAATGCTCTTCAAATTCGACAATATAGTTGATAATATTATCAGTGGTGTGTATTTCCTCCAAAATATCTATATTATTAACAGCCGACTCTTTCATTTTTAAATTAACTTTCGTGTCGGATGCATCATTGACAACACATTGCTATTGGTAGACAATTCCTCCGATATATTATGGTTTTCATCAGATTTTTGCATACTTTGAAAATGCTCTTCGAACAGGTCAATATCTCTGACAGTATCGTAAAATTGTCTTTGCATATCGTTGCTTTCCACATTTTGAAACCCCCCATTATCGACGTTTTTGTCTACCTCTTGTTGTTGAGAGCAGACATTATTATTATCGACATCATTCCCTCCTCCAACTTGTTCTGATTTTCCCTGTGAAAAGTCAAAACTTGCCTCTACATGTACATTTAACTTGCTCGTCACAACTTCTTCTCGAACGTCCGTTGCATGTCGCCTTAAAATATCGTAACATTTACGATTATACTTCCGAAACCTGTCAAAACTGTCCGATAAAATGTATTTTCAATGCTAGAAATAAAATGAAAAACATTGTTGCTATACTTCTTATAAATCAGTAAAATCTCGTTGGCGATCGTAGAAGCTGATATCGCATCAGACATTTTCTTCGCCAATAAGAACAGTTTGTAAGTATATTGAATTTCTCAAATGAAAAAAGTCAACTTCGTATCTTTAAAAGAACTTTATAGCATTAAAGCAGATATACACATACAATACGTCACCCTTGTAATACACTAAGCTGTCGTTAAAACGTCGCCTGTATGTCGCTAATCATTAAATATGTGGAACGTTCCTAATATGGTTATTTTCTCCTCCTAGCTGAACGGTACGACTATAGCACATTTTGTAATCGAACTCGATGCTCCGTATGCGATAGCGGCTTAGGCGTTCAATCCCCGGAAAGGGCAACAGTATCAGTCACTAAGACTGATTATGGAAAATCATTACAATAAAAAATACTGCGAAGTAGAGAATTTTATGCCGAACAATTTTTCCCTGTGATATTTTTTGATCCGACCTTTACTTTTGTCGGAATTTATTGAAACTGCTGAATATTTGTATCTGTCAATTCAATACTTTTTACAGCATATATCACGATTATTCTATATATTTTCTATATATTATTCTATATATATATATATATATCGGGCATTCCACGTCCACCGGATCACTTGGCTGGCCAAAATTCATTACCGCCAAAAAAATTGTTTCAGGGCTTAAAATTTAGCTCAGTATATCTACTTTTAGTTTCCGTGTGGTATTTTTGATAATTCAAAATGGCGGCTCCAATACGGTGCTTAAAAATACCACACTTTTGAAAACGAGAGTTAAAAACCTTTCATACAGTTTTTTGTACCCAAGAAAAATACCATTTTAGAATTTAGTTCTTTGTTATTGGATGCTCCAATTACGAATCTCGTATCAGAATTTTGAAATTCAAAATGGCGGATCCAATATGGCGGACGAATTTGTAAAAAGTGATCGGATGTTGCTGAAACTTATTTCTCGGGGGTTTTCGGGGTCGCAGAATAGGATTCTGATGTTAGATTTTAAAAATTCAAAATGGCGGATCCAATATGGGGGATGAATTTGTAAAAAGTGATCGGATGTTGCTGAAACTTGTTTCTCGGGGGTTTTCGGGGTCGCAGAATACGATTCTGAACTTAGATTTTAAAAATTCAAAATGGCGGATCCAATATGGCCAATCAATTTTTAAAAAGTGAACGGATGTTGTTGAAACTTGTTTCTCTGGGGTTTTTTGGGGTCGCAGAATACGATTCTGAACTTAAATTTTAAAGATTCAAAATGGCGGATCCAATGTGGCGGATGAATTTTTAAAAAGTGATTGGGCGTGGTTGAAACTTGTTTCTCGGGGAGTTTTGGGGTCGTACAATACGAATCTGGTGGATGACAAAGCTAAATTAAAAATTGTATAGTACCAAAATAATGTCGAAAATCGGTTAAACGTAGAATAGCTTACCTCTAGTAGGGGTATAGTGTTATAATATGAGTATGAACACAAGTCGTTTAATGAATTATTGCAACCTTCGGATTTAAGAAGTTACGACCTCTGAACCGTATATGTAACAGGTGTTGCCATCGCCAGGAGGCACTATTACCCGTAAAGTTAGATTGTCGTGTTTCTCTTCCGACATTACCCACAGCTCTTGAAGTGATGTTGATTTTGTATCGTCAATTCGGAGCGAGTTTCGTTTTCGATGCAGATGCATCTAAAAATCATGCCCTTCTTAGCATTACCCAGGATGAACGACGCGGACGTGATAGGGTTCTCATCCCATTGGGGTGCTTTTTGAAAGTGAGTCCCCTTGCCTCTCACAAAAGGAAGAATCATATTAATCATATAATTTAAAAAAGGAAAAAGTAATCGAACATTGTCATAAGCTCTGAAAAACCCGTCTGCTACAGGTTTACAATAAAAATCATTTCTGGATTTCTTAAATATTTAATAGCAGTCAATAATGGTAGAAATGATAGCAATATCAATATTAAGAATATAACGTCATTTTAAATTTAAAAATTGTCAATAACTTCAGTACTGGACTTTACTAGTGGGATTAATAGCACTTGAGTATATCATAACATTCAATATCTTACTTGAATCTGGTACGAATGCATGTGACATTCCAATATTTGGCACGGCTGGGGCAACTGTAAATCTCTTATTTAGAAATCTCTGAGCTTTCTCGTGTGTTTGTTTAGTATAGTAGAAAAATTTAATATTTTTGAACTTATTTTTTGCCCAGATATATAGAGCTTCTGCGTTCAAAATTGGTGAATTTCCTTCGGCCTGAAGACTAGCACGCGTTGCTTCCCTTTTTAAAGTCGCGCCATGCTCCTTTTCCATGCGCTGTCGCATGCAAATGCCATTCAGCTTCAATGCCGAAATCGATTTTGTGATACATGAGATTACTCATTTAGAATCTATTTTTATAATGTTGTACGCGTGGGCAGACTTTTTTTATTTCAGGAATAATAGTTTGTTGCATTACATACACGACAGATGTATCAGGAGTCAAGCTGTTTGATAATAATATATTACTACAATGGATTATTGTACCTTCTGATTTGTAATAGAAAACGACAGGATGAACCGTACATTGGTCGTTGTTGTAATGAAACTCTTGTGCTGCATTTTGTACAACGAATGCGAAGTTTTCCGAGAAATCACTGTGAACTAATACTTCACCGTATTGAAGGTTCGCTTTACGTTCTTCTACATATTGCGACTGACTCTTAGAAATAAAGTGGTGCAATACGAATTCAGGCAATCTAGAGCACAGTCTGTCAACATAAGTATCTATTGAAAAACATTCTTTTATCAATGCACATCTGTCAGTAGATTGCCATGTGCTGCAAAGAATTTGCGAAATTTCATTCTCTTCGAAAACATGCGATACATAAACTGAAAATTTATCCAAGTGAGGACAAGACTCACACTCCCGTAAGTAGCAATTAGGTTTTGGGCTAGAACAAAGTACAAAATTGATGCAATCATTGTGATCGTTTATGGAATATTCCAAATCTTTAGTCAATTCGTTTAAATGTGCGGCATCAAGTAAACTTTTAAAATTTTGATGTATGACGCAGACGCAGATGTTGTGCGTGCCTGCCGCTCCGGCAGGCACACGCCATTTTGCCCTAAGTTCATAAAACTTACTTAAGCCAATTGGAAATTCAGGATTCTCTATTTTAAATAGTTCATGCAGTTTATTCACGTCACTGAGTAATAACCGTTGTTGAACTGTTTGCTTGTGTCCATTAACTCTCACTCATATGCAGTCATTTTTGTGCGGCAGAATTCGGCTGTTACTATCGTTTTCGTAAAATTCAATTACTTTTTTAATTGTCTGTGTAGGTATGGTCTTTCCTTGTTTTGGACGAGGTACTGCCAACATGCCCAGTTCGTTTCTCAAATCACGACCATTCTTTGCAGTTCGATAGGATGTTCCAAATTCTATAGCTATGTCACGTATACTCCAGCATTGTGGAGGTATTATTAAAATAGTCAAGCGTAAGGGATCATTTTCACGCAAACTCGAAAATTTATCTTTCAGACCCTGTAAAAGTGCTTCTAACTGAGCCTCTCTAGATAAACGGGTTCTTTTATTTGAAGGTGTGTCTATGTCTATTTCTGAATCGGGAACATCTTCAGGTTCATAAGCGGTTGCAAAAAGTGTTTTTTCTTTTTCGGCAATTTTTTTTCTACAATCTTTGCAAATTCTAGCTTTCTGCGGTAAGTGCGGAAACATTAATAAAATATTTTCCGAAACTTCTCGTAACACTTTACCTATATGACCACGTTCCAGCAATGGATTTATGCATCTGTCTGTGCGAATTACTGTATTTGATCTACCACTATGATCGGAAACCCCCGCCATGGTAAGTAATGAACACAACGATAATACAAGTTATACACTAATAGGTAATATTCGAATCAATACTTGTAGCAAATAGCAAGCGTCACCAATATACTGCAATATTTTATTTAAAAATATTTATATCCGTTTTATACTGCTAAAGAAACACATGTAACATATAAGATATAAAGTATCGACATATTCCTTCAAGTCTTCTATTATACCAAATGAAGTTACGTTTATATAACGGGAGCAAAATGGAACCGCGGAAATCGCAATGCTACCTACCGTCAGCTTAACCCTTTAAGGACCAAATGTACACAAAGTTGACACCGAGTTTGTCAGTATTTTTTAGTATTTAAATTCAATGAAAAAAATTGTGGTATATACGTTTCCAATTGCACGAACCCCGTTCTTTCGAATGGTGGACGGTAAAATACTGTCAATTTTAAAATGAATGAATTACAGACCATTTTTTAACAAAAATCATGAGATTTTAAAAGTTATTTTTCATTTATCGTTTTTTTTTATCACTTATAGCATTACTATGCCTCAGTTCGGTATAAATAACGTGACAAAAATGTATAAGCTTCAAAATGGTGATATATGTTTTATAAAATTCGAAATGGCGGTCCCGAAAATGGCGTCCTAAATGAAATTTTCTTGAAAAATTTGAGAACGCTCTGACACAAAAATTATGAACTTTATAAAAAAAATGATAAGAGTAAAAAGTTGTTAGAATTCATCGACGAATACACTGGAATATTGTCAGATTTCTTTTATGATATTTTGAAAAAATTTTTAATTGTTTTTTTCCAAAAATTCTGAAAAAATTTGAGTACATTTTTTGATGAATTCTTAGCATTTTTTGTTTTTTGCATTTTTGTCCTAAAGTCGATAGTTTTCGAAGAAATAAATCTCGAATGTTGCGTATTTATATATATTTTATATTTTTTCTATCGGAAATTATCAACTTTTAGAAAAAATTACAAAGAACAAAAAATGCTTAGAATTCATCAAAGAGTATACTAGAATTTTTTTAGAGTTTTTGGTAAACTTTTAAAAATTTTCAAAAAAAAAAAATTTTTTCAAAATATCATAAAAAAAATCTGACAAAATTCCAGTGTATTCGTCGATGAATTCTAACAACTTATTACTCTTATCATTTTTGTTATAAAATTCATAATTTTTGTGTCAGAGCGTTCTCAAATTTTTCAAGAAAATTTCATTTAGGATGCCATTTTCGGGACCGCCATTTCGAATTTTATAAAACATATATCACCATTTTGAAGCTTAGACATTTTTGTCACGTTATTTATACCGAACTGAGGCATAGTAATGCTATAAGTGATAAAAAAAACACGATAAATGAAAAAAAACTTTTAAAATCTCATGATTTTTTTTAAAAATGGTCTGTAATTCGTTCATTTTAAAATTGACAGTATTTTATCGTCCACCATTCGAAAGAGCGGGGTTCGAGCAATTGGAAACGTATATACCACAATTTTTTTTATTGAATTTAAATACTAAAAAATACTGACAAACTTCGTGTCAAATTTTTGTACATTTGGTCCTTAAAGGGTTAACCCATTAAGGCCCAAACGGGTGGAAGGCTTATTGCTGCTAGGTGCCGTTGCAATATTCGCGGCTCTGCGCGTCTGTAAACGCAGCTCCCATAGTAGAAATGGATTTTCATTAGGTCAAAAGGAAGCCTGATATCGAGTACTAATATCGATGTAATATATCTAGATACAGGTGTTCCACATGAGTGTAATGTGCATTGCATATTACTTTTTTACAGTTGTGAGTGCGAAATGTACATCCTAACTATCACGACATCGATCTATTATCTTTAGTTTAATGAATAACAAAGATAACAAGAGTCGTTGATGTGTTGGATTTATGAAAGTGAAAAAGATTATTCCCTTATTTTTTTTTTTGTTTAATTCGAGGACTAAGCAGAATCCCGATAATTTTGGAACTTAATTTGCGCTGCTGTTGACAGCCCCATCTGCGAATCGACTTAGTTCACAGTGATTTCTCGAAAAACTTCGCATTCGTTGTACAAAATGCAGCACAAGGGTTTCATTACAACAACGACCAATGTACGGTTCATTGTGTCGTTTTCTACTACAAATTAGAAGGTACAATAATCCATTTTAGTAATATATTATTATCAAACAGCTTGACTCATGATACATCTGTCGTGTATGCAATGCAACAAACTATTATTCCTGAAATAAAAAAAGTGCGCCCACGCGTACAACATGTAATTTATGTTACCGATGGTTCGGTGCAACATGATACAAATAGATTCCAAATGAGTAATCTCATGTATCACAAAATCGATTTCGGCATTTAAGCTGAATGGCATTTGCATGCGACAGCGCATGGAAAAGGAGCATGGCGCGACTTTAAAAAGGGAAGCAACGCGTGCTAGTCTTCAGGCCGAAGGAAATTCACCAATTTTGAACGCAGAAGCTCTATATATCTGGGCAAAAAATAAGTTCAAAAATATTAAATTTTTCTACTATACTAAACAAACACACGAGAAAGCTCAGAGATTTCTAAATAAGAGATTTACAGTTGCCCCAGCCGTGCCAAATATTGGAATGTCACATGCATTCGTACCAGATTCAAGTAAGATATTGAATGTTATGACATACTCAAGTGCAATTAATCCCACTAGTAAAGTCCAGTACTGAAGTTATTGACAATTTTTAAATTAAAAGTGACGTTATATTCTTAATATTGATATTGCTATCATTTCTACCATTATTGACTGCTATTAAATATTTAAGAAATCCAGAAATGATTTTTATTGTAAACCTGTAGCAGACGGGTTTTTCAGAGCTTATGACAATGTTCGATTACTTTTTCCTTTTTTAAATTATATGATTAATATGATTCTTCCTTTTGTGAGAGGCAAGGGGACTCACTTTCAAAAAACACCCCAATGGGATGAGAACCCTATCACGTCCGCGTCGTTCATCCTGGGTAATGCTAAGAAGGGCACCAAAAGGTTTCTAGTTTCCGGTCTGAAACTCGAGCGTTAAAAAACTGCAAACAACTCGACAATCGCAGCTCAATCTTACGATTATCACCTTATCTGGACGAAAACGAAATTTTGCGTGTGAAAGGCAGGTTGAGCCAGGCTATACCCGAGTTTATCACAAATGGACCTGCTATTTTAGACGGCACTTCTCCTGAGGTTCTCCTTCTTGTGAAAGAATATCACGAGAGGATGTACCAGGGGGATACGAGACCATAGTAAATGAGGTGAGGCGTGAGTTTTGGGTGACAAGACTTAGAAGTGTTGTGCGCTACATCGTATCAAAATGTGCAATTTGTAAAATAAATCGTGCGAAACCGTAACAACCTTTAATGGCGGATTTACATTCATCGCGAATTGCGATATGCTTACGTCCGTTTAGTCATACTGGACTCGATTATTTTGGGCCGCTATTAATTAAAATTGGTAGACGACGCGAAAAGCGCGAGTTCGGATTCGGCCATTATGGCTATTCGAAGAATGTCGACGAGATGAAGAAGCACTTACATCCAGGGTTGGGCAGATACTCAGAGATCAAGTATTTAAATATAACATAGAAATACTATTCGAAAATGTATTTAGATAATAAATAGTAAATACTTTTGTAGTACGTATTTAAATACAGTATTTAAAAAGGTATTTGTAATTACTTGTAAATACAGAAACACTTTTGAAATTAGATTCTTCATTTCTAATAATACTAGAGTAGTCAAAAGCACATGATACACATTGCATGATAAATTTAAAAGACCATTTATTAAACCCTTAAACATTAAAAATATATTTAACTGTAATAATAACATTAGATATTATTATATAATATATTTATATTGTAGATGGTTCTTTGGTCTCATTTGCATACATATGCAATCTATATGAATAAAACATTTAAACGTTTAAACAACATTGACGTGAAACAGTCAAATAGTTATGCTCTTTTGTAATTTTTGTTGCCTTTTAAAAATACTAACATTTTGTCGGAATTTTAAAAAAGCCTTGAGAAATGTTTTAATCTACACTTTTCATGTTCGAAATCAATCGGTAAAGTAGGAATCTCGGAAAATTCGAATGAGTTTTTTTGCTGCTTTTAGAACCCCCTTAAATGAATTAATTTTACCAGTTTCAAATTTATTTTCAGGAAAGATAATCCCTTCATTTTTCAATTGTACCATCACTACCAATTTTTTAAATAGCAACAAAAAGTGGAATTTTTGTTCACGACCTGATTTGAGGGTACCGATCCTCCTTAAGAATGCCATAAATATTAAAAATAATTTTTTTTTTTGCAATATTGAAATTCGCGCTTATTTTGATATATTTTATGTGAATTAAAATATAGAATAAAATAAGTTCTTATAGTACTATTATGATGGCATACTCACCTAAATATTCAGAATCTAATTCTTTTCCTGGCTTAGTAATTTCTTTTATTTCATAACCAAACTCTCTAAAAGCCTTGCCAAAATTCGATGCATTATCAGTAACGGTTGAAATTACTTGTTCATTGTTTAATGAATACTGTATATTTATTTCATATAATAAATTTCCTATCCGAATATAATCATGAGATCCCTTGAAACGTCTGCAAGCAAGAACAGCACTATGGCGTTCAAGAGTATTTTCGTCGATCCGATGTGCGGTAATACCCATAAAGCTTCGGTATTTGGTAGACCAAATGTCTGCTGTTGTGGATATAAATACAAAGAATTCGGCATTTAGAATGGCCGGAAGATTTTCTTTATCATAGTCTTTGGACGAACCGGGTTCAGGTTCAGAATCCATTGTATATGTGCACAAATCGCCAAATCACGTAAGTATTCGTATCTGTTTATTTGAATTAAATATATGTAGGTTTTTGATCTCTTCACAATTTCGTTTCACTGCTAGCTATAGTGTTACCAACTGCTGTGACCTGCACAATGGCAGAAAAGTGGCGCGCGCCGCGACGTTGCCGCCGTGATGAAAGCACTCGAAGTCTCGAATTATCGAGTCGACGGATCTAGGGAAATCGAGAGCAAGGCTGCAAGCTGCAATGCCGCCCTGTGTATACCCAAGCGCGTTAATTCGCATTGTTACTAGTATTTATTAAATACATTTAAATACAAGATACACACGTATCATGTAATTAATAACAATATGCAAAATAATTCGATCTTTGAGATTTAAATACTGTATTTAAATAAGATACGTAAGTAAATATATATCTCAGATAATTCAAATAAAGTATCTGCCCAACCCTGCTTACACCTAACCATTTCCTGATAGGTACATTTCCCGGAGGACCTGCGTTGACTCGATATGAGTTGCAAAATACTGACATGCGAAAGCAGTGGCGTTTCGGGCAGAGTATGGCCGATGCCTTTTGGAGACGATGGACACGAGAATATTTGCCGACTCTATTTCCGAGAACAAAATGGCTCAAAGAAATAGCTAGTCTAGCAGTTGGTGACCACGTTATAGTCGTTGACGATCAAGCACCTCGCAGTTCATGGCGAAAGGGAATAGTTGAAAAGATTTGTCCGGGTGTGATGGCCACGTGCGAGTGGTCGAGGTCGGAACGAAGGAACGAAGGGTACACTTTTAAGACCCTCGTCTAAATTAATTTGTTTTTCGAAAGGAGAATCCTCGTGAATTATCGTATGTAAATTATGCTCAAGAAATTGTCGTCGAGTTTAAGTATATTGCCAATCGCGTTCGTGTTCTATGTCGTTTGAATTTTATTGTTCATAAAACGTAATTACCTTGGCCATCGAGGAATTAAGATGATTTAATGTATTCGCGAAAAATGTGTGTTACTTCGGGTTATCAAGTTGTATTCGCTTCGTATTTTATTGTCGTGAATGTTCTAATTTAGGCGCTATCAGACTTTTTAATTTGTACGGTACTACGGTTTAGTATAAACATAAATATCGTAAATCGGTCTCTAACGTGTTGTTTCTGCGTAAATGATTAAGTAAAATAAATGATTGCTTAATAAAGCGGCGAACTCTAACTTGAATACATGATAAGTTAGGAATGTACGTAGACGGGACCTATGTACAGGGGGGAGAATGTTGCGAACCATCGATTTACGTACTGAAAATTATTGTGAATTATTTGTAATGGTATCCGGTGCGGGTTTTCTGTGGTTTTCCCGCACCATTCAATCCTAAAGGAATACCATATGTGAAATCGGCCACAGCCGTGCGGAAATGCAAAGTTCAAAAACGGTCAAATCTAAAAAAAACTCGTTCGAATATTGAAAGGTTGCAAGTTACAATCGTTCCTTGACAACGGTTGTTTACCGACTATCGTTTGATCAGTGGAAGAAAAAAGGACGGAATCGTGACAGCCATCTAGAGAGAATCGCTTGTGATCTGGAGAAGTACGCGTCTCCTGCAATACATTGACGATAATTCGTCTCGTCGTTACAACCGCGAAACGCGGAATGAAATAAAGTCGTTCCGATCGACCGAGAGATTTTTGGTTCCCATTTCGAAGTGTTTTCCGGGTCGGTTTGGTCTTAGCGGTTCTTTGACGATTCGGTCGTTCGGTTGGAACTTTGTGGAAGTTCTCGTCCCGGTTCCGTGATCCCTACGTTGCGACGAATAATCAAATTACGGCGCCAAAAGTCAAAAAATTATTTGCTTAAAATTAACCACTTACGTAAATTAACTACGCTTAATAAGTTGTATATACTATTCTGCATTCAGCCCATAAATATTTCTTTTTTTAATGCACCGTAATAGTCTCTATGAACATACAAATCGAGTTACCTTCTGCACGCACGTTTTCCAGTAAATGTTATCGTAAATGTTCAGAGTTACTACATTCAACAATTTTGTTGAGTTGACAATTTCAAGTTCGGACACGGATTTTCAATTATCAGGCATGTAGTTTAATACGAAATTATTATTAAATTAACAATTATAAAAAGGATAAATATAGCAGACATGTTGGATTTGAAAAATATTGAAATATCTACTTCAGATAGAGATTAAAAAAAAGTTCCAATATATTCCACGACATTTCTTTACTAGTTTAAAACAACAACAAATAGGGAACACAAAAAAATTAAATTCACGTCCCCCCTCTTCCCCCTTCATTTTATAAAGCATATTATTCTTAGACAGTAGTAACAGCTGCGTTGTAACTATTTTAGGGACACATTTTTCTGCTTTACAAACTTTGAAAGTATAGGTAGTATTAGATTTTTCGGGGTCGCTGATTACGAATCCGATATCAGATATTTAAAATTCAAAATGGCGGATCCAATATGGCGAACGATTTGGGAAGAAAATTGTAAATAAAACACAATATTGCTATTTTTATCCAAAAATAATGTTTTTTTTTTAATTTTGTTATATAGAAGTGTAATGAACAATTTTTACAGTATGTTTAGGTTAAGTATGGTGTTAGTCAAGATTGTACAAATAATATCCCTGTAAAATGTATGTACATTTCAGTTAAGATTAATGATTAATATGACAGAAAATGATTGTCTATAATGTGCTTTTTTCGCATTACATTTCTGTCATTATTTTAAGCGTCTAATTACAAATATTTTCAATGCATACATTAAAATGAGTTTTTATTGTTTCATTTACGGCAAAGATATGACAGACAATCTAAACCAAGTTTTTCACACACTTGATTGTAGGTTATTTAAGGTGTCTTGCCTCCCTTGCGGGTTTAAGGCACCCCCCCCCTGGGGGTGGAGTGGGGGCAAAAACAATAAAACTTAAATAGGAACCCCCAGTTTTTATTGCAGATTTGGATTCTCCGGAAAAAAGTACACCAATTTCACCTAGGAGCTATTGCATTTTGGTTCACAGGTGGCGCTGTAATCGATAAAAATCCAAATTTATCCGAAGACATTGAAATACTTCGAGAACTATGCACAGAATCAAAAAAGTTGTCGGATGAAAGTTCTTCGGCACGAAGGAGGGCATCCAGGGGGCAAATAGGGACAATTTGATCCCTTTATGAAAATTTAATATTAAAAATTCTAATATTAGAATTTAGTAATATCAATTGCGAAAATTGTTATTCTGAATATGAAATTTTAATAATGTCCATTCGAAAAATTAAGATTATGAATAATTGATATTCTTCATATTAAAAATCAAAACTGATTACATAAAAATTGTGCATACAATATGGAAGCAATTTTATAAATAAGTTTTCTACCTTCAATAAAATTACATTTTAGGTTTTAAATTTATTATTTAATAAACAAAAAGAGGACATCACGCAATCCATTAAAAAACGCGTCATGTCCCTTCACTCAGCTCATTCACTCTCTCTGTATGTTTTTTCCGAAATGAGAATAAATAAGCTGAGCATTGACGGTCAAACCAGCTTCTATTAAACAAAACGAAACTCTTACTTCATTTGGGGATTTCGTCGCCATCTACCGGACCCCGAGAGAACTCACGTGGTTTCATACATGTACTTGCATTTCGGCCATCACCGGCGCCGGTTCTGTTACATAACGCTAGAGGGCGACATAACTCGAAAATAAAGTAGCATATCATTTTATACATAAGTTGAGTCACACGTAACCAGTTCACCTACATTTTTCTCTACTTTCCTGAAGGGAAGTAAATGGATATCGCGACGTTCTAATCCCCATATTAAAATTTAGTATTCACGGTCTCTCAGTGTAAGACTGTTTTTGAAGTCCATTGTATTGGTAGTAATTCGGTCGGAGGTCACTTTGCTTTTAGAATAACAACTTTCCGTTTACGTGACTATTTTTTGTCTACCCTTCATTGCTTAAATCAAATTGCGCAGAAATTTCTGCATATATGATTCTATCATGTATAAAGTCATTTGAAGAAAGAATAAATAAATGCATTGAAGTGGAAGGTCAACATTTCGAACACTTACTCAAGTAAGTGAACAGTGAGACAGTGAGAGGCAAGGGGACTCACGTAAAACAAGCACCCCAAAGGGAACAGAAAAATACTACGTCCACGTCGTTGTTCCTGGGTAACGCTAAATGTATTTTTTCCCGGTTTTGTTAGAATGACCGTATTCCATATCCGCTACGCGGGCGAAAATTGTCAATATTGGAGAATCCAAATCTGCAATAAAAAATGGGGGTTCCTATTTAAGTTTTATTGTTTTTGCCCCCACTCCACCTCTAGGGGATGGGGGAGGGGGTAAATTTAATTATCACTGGATGCCCCCCTTCGTGTCGAACAACTTTCATCCGATAACTTTTTTGATTCTGTGCATAGTTCTCGAGATATTTCGATGTCTTCAGATAAATCGGCCACCCTGTATATACCTTTAACCCTCCTGCGCACAAAGCCGAGTATACTCGTCCAAACGAAACGTGCCCGTATGCACGTGGACGAGTATACTCGGCCTAACGTTCTTGTTAATAACTTTTGATCAAAGTAACTTTAAGATGCGAATGAAATTGCAAATTGAAGCTTAAGGTTTACAGATTATGATATAAATAATTGCAAGCCTGAATTTTAAATATTTATAAGTAAATAATACTATAACTTATTGACAAATTTCGAATAAAAATGATCAGTTTTTTAAATTTTAACCCTTTGTGCCACGAACTTTTCTTTTCATCTAATTGACTCAAAACTTATTACTCGGAGATTTTTTGGATCGCTGATTACGAATCCGTTATCAGATTTTCGAAATTGAAAATGGCGGATCCAATATGGCTGAGTAAACTTCAAATTCTTGGCTGATTTACACGATCCGCCATTTTGGATTTTGGAAGTCTGACTCCAAATTCGTAATCAGGGGCCCAAAAAACCTCTATATACCAATTTATAAGAAAATCCGACTGTGTGAAAAACTTCCCCGCAGGGGACTTGTGGAAGAGAGCGGAGCGGGTTATCTCCGTCCACAATTTAATTGTGGAAGAGTGAGGGGTCGAAGTGCCCGAGCTCGAAGAGGAGCAATGCTTTTGAAAGATCCGCTTCTCTTAGCAAGTTTTGAGAATTGACGACCTCACGGACCCGATCGATCGGCTGGTCTGTGCCGACGAATGCCTGATCGTGAAACGACTCGAGAGACCCACCGTACTGGGGAGCTAGGGTGCGGTGTCAAGCCCCTGCCGGCGGGTTCCACACGGGGGAGCGCTACGGCGTGCCGTGTCCGTGCAGGCAGTAACCGCAGAAAGGGTTGGCCTCTAGCGGGCCGTGGCAACGTTAGATAGGTTCTCTGAACCAACAGAAGCATCAAGGCAGGCAGCTTGTTGCTAATAAATGTGGTAGCTGACTTGTTGTATATCTTTTTTAAGTGTGCACAACCAGCGGTGCTGGCGCATCACTAAAATTTGGCCCCGTTCCCCCATGGGGGGGGGGGTGCCTTAAACCCGCAAGGGAGGCAAGACACCTTAAATAACCTACAATCAAGTGTGTGAAAAACTTATGAGTTTGCAAAGCGCTTATCCGGGGAAAACTCGTGCGCAGGAGGGTTAAAACGATCTGGTTTAGATTGTCTGTCATATCTTTGCCGTAAATGAAACAATAAAAACTCATTTTAATGTATGCATTGAAAATATTTGTAATTAGACGCTTAAAATAATGACAGAAATGTAATGCGAAAAAAGCACATTATAGACAATAATTTTCTGTCATATTAATCATTAATCTTAACTGAAATGTACATACATTTTACAGGGATATTATTTGTACAATCTTGACTAACCCAGATATACAAACTCTCTCTCCCTCTCTCTCTCGCACAAACACACACACACACACACACACACACACACACACACACACACACACACACACACACACACACACACACACACACACACACACACACACACACACACACCCACACACACACACACACACACACACACACACACACACACACACACACACACACACACACACACACACACACACACACACACACACACACACACACACACACACACACACACACACACACACACACACACACACACACACACACACACACACACACAAACGAGCGCGCACGCACGCACGGATGGTCGCACTCACGCACGCAATGGAGGATGAGTCACGTTTGTTTACGTCTCTCCATGGTGACATATATATAAACTTTCTCTCTCCCTCTCTCTCTCTCTCTCTCTCTCACGCGTACACACACGTACACACACACACACGCGCGCGCTCGAACGCACGCACGGCTGGACGCACGCACGCATACACATACGCGCGCGCACGCACGCACGGATGGTCGCACGCACGCACACACGCACGCACGCACGCACGCACGCAATGAAAGATGAGTCACGTTTGTTTACCTCTCTCCATGGTGACATATATACAAACTTTCTCTCTCCCTCTCTCCCCCTCTCTCGCTCGAACGCACGCACGGCTGGACGCACTAACGCACCCAGGCATGCACCCACGCACGCACGCACACACATACACGCGCGCGCGTCACACCACACACCTCATTCTAGGTGACCAAAGGCGACCACGCGCTACCCTGATTCAAGATTGACTAAAGGTTTCTGGCTGCATCTTCCTACGATCCAGCTCTCTGTCGTGCGTACACGTGCACTTGTTTTGAAATTCAGCACATTCTTCAAAACCATACGTTAAGAAGTATGCTGTAGACAATATGCTAAACTAATGAAACCTACGTTTGAATAATTAAAACCATTACGTTTTCGTAATTGAAATACTTCATAATTGTCAGTAAAATAAACGAAATTTATTGAAATCTATTTTTGTGACATATTCTCGACGATTCGTTTCTTTCAATATTTAATTATTAAAGTGTAGAAAATACTACTACACAAATTATAATTTAATCTGACTAAAAATAAAAATATTGGATTTCGTTGTATCGATGAAATGATACCTTTCGAGGATTTAATTTACGAGGTGATGAAATAAATAAACACTATTTATATATTTAAAATATTGAATTATTAATATTTTGTATTATTGCACATACAGATCTACATCATTTAACATTACGGATATCCTTTAGTTAACTTATCAACTATCACTATTTTATATATTTTAATATATTTTCTATTCATATTTTTGTTTTAGTGTGCAATTTAACACAGGTTTTATAATTCGTTTAACTTATCAGCGATAGGTCGTAAATGCATCGATATAAATTCATCGCTGCATCTTTCTATGATCCAGCTATTCGTGCGGTCACGTGCCCTTGTTTTGTAATTCAGCACATTTTTCAAAAATCACATTTTAGAATATATCGTGTTACTGTTTAATTATCTCGGCGACATACTCAGCATGCAGAATTTTGAAGCGTCTACAATGCAACTAATATAAAATTTTAAATCGTATTTAATTCGTATATTTTATAATTAATGTATTTAGTCTTCATCAGACACTGATTCGAACCATGTCGAAGCACGAAATTTTAATAGCGACCTTAAACGTCATTAAAATTGCGTCGAAGTACGACGTATGTGTTAGAAAAAGGTGCGATGAGAAATTTTTAAGACAACTGCGCACTTACTGTACGCAGAAAATGTTAAAAATTATTCGCTATATCATTTCCCATTGCAGTCCGCGTTTGATTGCAAAAATGTACAAGTTAGGTGTATTTCAAAACAGTGAAGTGATGTTGACAATCGGTGCGTATCTTCACAGTAGTGGTTTAGGTAGCGTACAGTGTCTACACGCATTAATGTGGACTTATAAAACGACACGTGGTAACTAATAAATGCATCTGTACTAATATTATTCAATTAATTTTTCGACCCTTCTAACTGTATGCCGCACCCACCCACTCTCTTTATGAGGTACTACTCTATACCACAGGTGTTCAGAAGAGGTCCATAACTGATTTTTTTACAAAGAACGATCATAATATGACTATTGAATTAATTTTTATATTCAAATCGACTTAAATAGATTCAGCATTCTGTGCAACCCAAATTTCCGTTTGATAGAGTAATGACAAATAAAAAGAAGTTTTCTGTGATTTTACAATTTTTAAAAATATAACTGTTTGGTTTTTCAAACCGGCCACATAATTAATTTTCAACATCTGCTGACCACCTATTTCTCGAGTAAGCAAACTGAATTTTTAAATGTTGGGTACTAACTAGTAAATAATTAACAGCTCGTCAAAATATGATGGAAGGCGTAGAAGGGGATCTAGCCATACTTGGGTGCGTGCATGATGATGGAAAAAAAGGTAGAAATTAAAATTCATATATAATATTTGAACGTAAACTTACCTCATCATAAATTATTTGTAGCCAACCAAAATACGTGGGGTGAAGACCCAGAGGAAAATGCATTTCTCCTTGCAATCTCTGAAGAGATCATGTATAATAATGTAGTGCAAGGTAAACATTTGGATTACAAGTAAAATGTAAACTTAATTCTAAAATAATCATTAATTTATCCATCACGATAGGCGATAGAAATGGAACAATTCACCAGACCACTAACGAGCCAGGGACATCAGGTACCTCTGATACTAACATATTTGAGGATATGTTGAATGGGAGCGACAGCGAGAGTGATGAATGTGATGGAAATACCCGACCACAAATTTAAATAAAAGATCCATATTGAGTATACGGAACGATGATAACTTGTGTTTACCACGATCGTTAGTTACAGCGTGTGCTTATGTGGAGAGGGGCCAGATGCGCAAGGGGCCTTTGCATGAGTTTTGGGGATGATACGCGATAGTCGAAGAATATTACAAAAAGAGAAGGCTATTGAGCTTGTTTGATTAGCACAAGTTGCAATGCCGTCAGATGTGGGATATGGGGTTTCAGATGTGAATATGTTTCAATTATATTTTGCATCTAAGGGTATAGCTATAGTTATATATTCATTCCAAGGCTTCGGTCGCGGAGACATGCCAATTTATGATGGTACGGTCTGCGTAACAAATGCGGGTAACCAAGTTCTGCACACTTTGCGCATTATGTTTTATGAAAATTTGCGGCATTATCAGCCAATTTTAAATGTAGTGGCTGCAGCAGGGAATAGGAAATATTGTATACCGTGCAATAGAGCGTATGCAGATAATCATAAATGTAAGAATGAGTGTGTCAAGTGTAAACATAAACCACCATGTAGTAGTGATACTCCCACCGTTAAATGTCAATACTGCTCTAGAAATTTCTTTGGCGTGACCTGTTTTGAATATCATTTAAAACGTGGCTCTTTTGATAAAAATCATACTGTTTGTGAAAAAATAAAATTTTTTGTAAATTGCTGTAAAATAGTACAACATAAAAGAGGAGAAGGTCACGAGTGTGGTAACGCTTTTTGTAATACATGTAACGCCCGATTACCACTTGGACATTTTTGTTTTGTTCAACCAATCAAAAACAATGATGGATCACGTCCTAAAGCCCTTTACTTATTTTACGATTTCGAAACGCAACAATGTTTAACGCGCGAGGGAGATAATGAAACGAAAATTCACGTACCAACGCTCTGCGTCGTACAGCAGTCGTGTGATTTTTGTTTCGAAGATGTTGATATTTCCACACATTGTACACATTGTGGTGTTCGAGAATATATTTTTAAAAATGATCCTGTCAAACAATTTGTTGAGCTCGCCACGGCCGTTCAAATTTTAACAAAGTTATAACAATAGCACATAATTCACAGGGGTTCGATGCCCAATTTATTTTAAAATACATTGTTGAGAAACACTCCACCAGGGATCTACCCGTACTTATTATGAATGGCTCAAAAATTATTTTATTAGAATATCTCAATGTAAAATTTATAGATAGTTTAAATTATTTCCACATGCCTCTAACCCCGTTGCCTTCTGCATACGGTATACCTGACATGGAAAAAGGTACATTTCCGCACTTGTTTAACACACCAGAAAACCAAAGTTATATCGGCGAATTACCGGACATACGGTATTATGCACCAGAAGGAATGAATCCAGAAAAGAGAGAGAGGTTTATTACATGGTATCGAGAACAACAACGAACAGATCGCATATTTAATTTTCAAGTAGAAATTGAAAAATATTGTATACAGGATGTAAGAATACTACGGCTAGCATGTATGGCTTTCCGCAAAAACTTTTTAGAATGTGGTAATGTTTGTCCTTTCAACGAGTGCTCGACCATTGCATCAACGTGTTTACGTGTTTATAGAAAAAATTTTCTGAAACCTAAACAAATAGGTATTATACCTACAAGTGGCTACCGTCGTGCTGACAAGCAGTCGAAAAAAGCATTAGTCTGGTTGTATTGGATGGGGAAGTCCTTAGGACGGCACATACAACACTCTGGCGGTTCTCGTGAAAAGAGATTACCTGAAGGCATACTCGTAGATGGATACTGTGTGCCAGATGACGAAAATGTTGAAAGTAACGGTACTGCGTTTCAGTACCATGGCTGCTTTTGGCACGGATGCCCACGTTGCTATCGTGTGAATAGGAACGTTATTTTGACGTGTACTAATGAAACAATGGATTTACGGTACGAGCGCACACTTTTGACTAGCGAACAGATTAAAAATGCCCGTTATAGTCTAATTGAGGTTTAGGAGTGTGTATTCGATCATGAGTTAAGTATTAACAGGACAGCAAGACAGTACATAGAATCCATCGCATCCGATCTTTTAGCATTCAGACCTTTAGATCCTCGGAACGCTTTTTTCGGTGGTAGAACTGGCAATACTGTTAAGATCTATGATTGTAAAGATGGTGAGAAAATAAAATACGTTGATGTCTGCTCGTTATATCCATACATATGTAAAGTAGGGAAATATCCCGTAGGTCATCCGAAATTATATATTGGTCCCGAAGAATGTAAAAAAGTAGTTGGTAATAATAACGATGTGCGTAAAGTGGATGGCCTAGTTATGTGCAATATTCTACCACCGCAAGATTTGTACCACCCCGTGTTACCGGTAAAACTGCACGGAAAACTGATGTTTCCACTATGTCGTACATGTGCCGAACAGCTGTTCCAACATGATTGTCTGCATAAAAACACAGATGATCGTATGTTGACAGGTACATGGGTTTCAGATGAAATTGTGAAAGCCGTTGATCTAGGATACACTATTCTAAAAATATACGAAATTTGGGAATATGAAACCACTCGGTATGAACCACATACTCAATAAGGCGGTCTTTTTGCAGCGTATATCGATGAATTTTTCACGCAAAAAATATTGGCATCTGGTTATCCGCCACAATGTGTAACAGAAGCCGAAAAAAATGCATATGTATCCGAATTACATCAGTTAAACATGATATTCGATAAAGAGCGTATATGCTATAACGCAGGATTACGTTCAGTGGCTAAATTATGTCTCAATTCATTATGGGGAAAATTCGGACAACGAGAAAACATGCCGAAAGCTGAGGTAATTTCAGATCCCCAAAAATTATCAGAATTTGCGGGGTAACGTACACCTTAGTAAGATACATAAGGAAAAACTACGCAAATACGCCACAACTCTTAGAAAATTATCTAACCCTCACACTTCGCTCGGATCTAGAAAACGCATTATTATACAGCGTGGTGGTTTTCTACCAGCGCTTCTGGCACCGATACTCGGCACACTTTTAGCAGGCGTTATCAATAACGTTGTGTAGTATGGAATACGCACGAAAGATGATATTAGTACCTCAAGAGCTCGCTAGTGAGTTACAAAAGAATATAATACACAAAACTTATCAGACACCTGGCACGGTAATTAGTAGGCTTGACACCGGTATGACCGAAATTTTGAACTCACCAACATATGATCAGCGTGAAAAATGGTATCGATATAGCCAAGTTTTACAACGGTATTTGTATTTTAAAGACTCTGTCGATAAAAATAAACTGTTTGAACGTAACTCAGAGAAACAAAATGATATTAACGAGTGGAATAAAAAGCAAGATACAAATGTTGAAGAAGTACAAAAGGATCATAGTGGGACTTTAATACATTTATCAAGTAACGGAGAATATCTTGTGGAAACCGTACCAAAGAAATTTCGTTCGAAAGCACAACTACTGATCAACCATTTACGTGCCACGAGCATGTTTCGGTGGAATAGTCGTGGTGAAATCGTGATAGATGGAGATACTATCCATGGTACCAACATTATCGACATGTTGAGTGATGCTATGAGAGATAGAAAAAGGACGCCGCCTTACGGCAATCGTCAGTTTGCAAGTGCACTTCGTGCAGCAGCGCTGCCGCGTGAGTTTATTGGTAATAAACGCGTTTGGCACGAGATCGTTAATCCCACTGATGATAAGTCGTCGTGTAGTACAGTTAGACGCGCACCTCGTGAAGGGACACATAATCCTAAGAGATTGTTATTCACCGTATCATCTTCTTCATCAGCTGGTGCGGGTAGTTTACATAGTAGTGACGACAACGACGAGAACAAAGAAACTAAATCTAAACGTAAGAAGTCAATACCACAGTCAAGACAGATCTTAGCATGGCATCGAATGGATGCTCGACTACGAAAAGGAAAAAGTCTGTCAGCTTCAAAGGGACACCGCTAACATTTACAAAAAGTATACTAGACAATGTTATCGATTCAATCCCTTTTGAATTACATATACCAGGTTATAGATTTTGTGGTCCTGGAACCCATCTTCTAGAAAGATTAGAACGTGGAAAAACGGGTATAAACCCATTGGACGATGCCTGTCGTATCTATGATATTGCTTACTCTGACGGTATAACAAATCGCCACAAAGCTGATGAAAAGTTGGCGAAAACAGCGTTATCTCGTATGCTTGCAGACACTGCCTCAGTAGATGAGAAAACTGCAGCGGCTGTAACTGCTTGTTGTATGGGCAGTAAAATCGCCTTTGAAAAAATATTTTCACATATAAAAACATCTATAAATATATCTAGAAAACGTTTGAAACGCCAATCGAGGAAGAAACATAGTAAAACATTACCCATTGATAAGAACCCCCAAAAGAATAGTAAAAAAGAAAATGAATGATATTCTTCAGGGGATCTATTATGAACCCTCGCATCCGTCTGTGTATATAGGTTCAGCTCGCAAACTACATCAAACGACAAATAAAAATTATCAATACAATTAAATATCTGAGTGGCTTGAGGGTCAAGAAGCTTATAACCAACATCGTCGTACACGCCGTGTATTTCCTCGACGCTTTTATAACGTGCGAAATATTGACGACGTCTGGGAGGCTGATTTAGTGGATGTACGTTCTATCAAGTCTTATAATAAAAACAATACTTACCTACTAGTAGTTATAGATGCGTTAAGTAAATATACATGGGTCGAACCCATAATCGACAAAACATCCAAAAGTGTTAGAAAAGCTTTTGAGTACATTTTAGCCCGAAGTGATAATAGAAAACCCGTATCCCTACAGAGTGATAAAGGAAAAGAGTTTATCGGTCGTGATATGCAGGATTTATTGAAGTCTGCTAACATAATCTACAGATCTGTTCGTAACCCGGACATTAAAGCCAGTATTGTCGCGCGCTTTATAAGAACTCTTAAGGAGAAACTGTGGCGGTATTTCACACATAAAAATACCCGTCGCTATATTGACGTTTTACAGTCTATCGTCACATCTTATAATAATTCTAAACATTCAGGTACCAATATGGTACCCGCTCTAATTAATTGGTACAATGCTGCAGAAGCGCGCGAAAATCTCATTCGTCGTTATAGCGTTTTCAAACGCCCACCGAAAGTCCCTAAATATAGAGTTGGGGATTTAGTCCGTGTCAGTCGTGCAAAGAATGTCTTTGCAAAAGGTTACGAGGGTGGCTGGACAATAGAACTATTCAAAATTACACGTATATCAAATACACGTCAACCGTTAGTTTATATCATTGAAGATCTGCAAGGAGAAGAAATCGACGGTTTCTTTTACGAAGAAGAATTAAGTCGTGTCCAGAAAAACGTGGATACAGAAGTTTTCGTAGTTGAAAAAATTCTAAAATCTGTCGGTACCGGTAGGAGAAAACGATATTACGTACACTGGTTGGGGTAGCCTGATAAGTTTAATTCTTGGATTCGTGCAGAAAATTTAAAAATTCGTGATGAAGGATGAATTTCACATTATTTTACCAAGTAACAGCAGTATGGAGTTTTACCCTGAAAACAGAACGACCAACTTTATTACACAATTACCGCAGCAACTGCATTTGCAAGGCCAGTGGTGTGTGGCACTTACCGAGATACAGATACCTCTAAAGTTTCAACACATATCTGTCAAAGAAGAAGATAGACGAGTTGTATTTTCAAGATTTAGAACAGTGAAGGCTATTCATACAGAGTTACCAGCTGAACAAAGTAAACGTAAAAATAAAAATACTTTACAGGTATCATTTCTAGCACCCGGAATAGATAAGAATACTCACGATTTAGTTGAAGAGATTAATCTACAATGTATAAAAGACCATCTAATATTTAAAATTGGTCACGGTGGGTATGTGTCAGTTTCACGAATCTGTACGGATGAATGTCTAAACGATGAACATGCTGTATATCTACCGGATAAATTGAGAAATATACTTGGTTATGATTATACATCCGTAAACGAAAAGGGGGCAATAATCGTGAGTTACAATACGATGATTCACGGTATTCGTCCTGTAAACCTTTTCAATGGCTTACCATCTCTACTAATGGTGTATAGTGATATTTGCGAACCTTACGTTACAGGGGACGTTCAGATACGATTATTGCGAGCTGTACCATTAAAACATGATAATTATACTTACGGTGATACAAGAATATGTAGCTTTTCACCTGCTGTATATATACCATTACTGTATAGCTCTTTCCAAACCATTGAAATAGATATAAGGGATGAGATTGGGAAGTTTATACCATTTGATTATGGTACGTTAACGGTGACGTTAAACGTACCGATTGGAATTAGCAAAATGTCGCAATATGTAGTATACTTTAATAATCAGATTGGCGGTAGTGTACATACTGGTAGTGTAGGTCGTGTATACAGAGGGGCATTATATCAGCGAGGACATGGTATTGGTAGTTTTCTTGGTGGTTTATTCAGACGCGTGTTATCTCTTTTCACGAGAGGTGCTACGGCTGTCGGTAAAGAAGCACTACGAGCAGGTCTAAATATTATGACCGATATGGCTACAAATAATACATCTGCAAAAGAGGCGATTCGACGACATGTCAAAGAGTCAGGTGCGAATTTGAAAAGGAAGGCAGAAGAAAAATTTGATGAACGCATGGCGGAGTCGGGGTATAAATACCCGCGTTACACAACAGTTGGTCATTTACCCGGTGACATCGTTACACTCGATAGCAACCATAATTCTCGTCGACGTCAGACCAAGATACAACAGAAGAAGAAGACAAAAAAGGCGAAAACTAAACGAAGTGTGAAAATAAAAAAAAAGAAGCGGTAATCACACCGTAACTAATAAGGTAAGGAAAACGAAGAAGCGTGCAACAAATAGGAAGAACAAGCGCCGTACGGTGGCAGATATATTTAATTGAAAGAAAATGTCTCTTTTGCATACACACTCTTGTGAATGTACGAAATCGGAGCTCGACTTGTTTACACTACCACCTACTCAAACGATTACTGAGAGCTCGCACTAAGTACAGTATAAACCTGTGTCAACACTTTCTCATGATTCACCAATTGAATTTGTTTTACCCGGAAATGGTGAAGAATATATTGATCTTGCACATACGATGTTAAGTTTACGGGTAACTTTAACACCTGATCAAAATATGCCTGCTGATACACCACAGGCGGATCGTGATAGTGTTGGCCCTGTAAATAATTTTATGCACTCACTTTTTAGCCAGATCGATGTATACTTCAATCAAAAGCTAGTTTCCCCACCGGATAATGCATACGCCTACAGATCATATATTGAAACACTACTGAATTACGGGCCTGCTGCCAAAGGTTCCCATTCAACGAGTGTTTTATTGTATGACGATACACCGTGTCATATGGATGCATTTAATACTGATAATAAAGGACTCCTCAGTCGTCGTGCTGCGACGAATCAGAGTAAAACAGTAGATTTACTAGGTCACTTACATTGCGATGTATTTAACCAAGAAAAGTTACTATTGAACGGGGTGGAGGTACGCGTGCGGCTTATAAAATCTTTAGATGCCTTCTGCAAAATGGATCAGTCTGGGTATTATTTTGCACTTATAGAGGAAGCAAGTCTTTTAGCACGACGAGTAAAAGTTAACCCAGGTGTTTTACTTGCGCATGCTAAAGCACTCTCGAAAACTTCAGCAAAATATCCTCTGACAAGAGTTGAAGTTAAGACAATGACGATTTACAAAACTTGGCCAATTGCCTAAAAGAATTGTCGTCGGGTTTGTAGAAAACAATGCTTACAATGGCGATCGCACCTTAAATCCGTTTAACTATAAACATTTCAATATCAATTTTCTATGTCTATATGTTGACGGCACACAAATACCTTCTAGACCATTACAACCAGATTTTCATACGTCAAATCTTTATGTGGACGCTTTTCACACGCTATTCTCAGGTACAGGTATACACTTTCTCAATGAAGGAAACGCTATCACACGTAAAGGCTATGCAGGTGGATATTGCATGTTCGTGTTTGATTTGACACCCGACCTGTCGGCTAGCGATTCTACACACTGGAATTTAGTAAGACACGGTAGTATCAGAGTTGATGTACGATTTGCGAAAGCTCTAACGAGTACCGTCAATTGTATTATTTATGCCGAATATGAAAATGTATTGGAGATTGATGCATCCCGACAAGTAGTTGTTGACTTCGGTGCGTGAATGTATAAAGATTCCTACAGATGCCGTTTTATACGTATGTTCTTAAAAACGATAGCATTAGATCGAGATCGCAGTTATCTTCCAGACACGACACACGGTAGACATTGCAATGGATCTGGTGGTTGACGTACAGTTTTTTAAAGATGTAAATAATAAGATAATACCGAAAGAAGTGGCCGTTTTGTCTATCGATGACGAGATTTCTGGACATTAGGTAATTGCACCGCCATATCCTGTCGACTTGTTGAGTCGAGAATCCCGGAAACAAAATAACTGGTTAACACGAAATCATCATTGTCTTAACTGGTTCGACGGCGATATATCTGAAAATTATTTATACAAAAAGTTACGGGAAGTCACCGTAAACGCCCGAAATATATATGTACGAGGTAAGGAAAAATGGAAACTCCTAAACAAAGTAACCGCCCGTAATGTAATAAATTTGGAGGAGGATACAAGATGTCCGGCATTCAACATTCTTCCTTGGTCGAGTAATTACTGTATACAACACGGTGGTAAATTCAATTTTGGGCGCTTCGTTTGCGCGTTAAATAATGCACATCGGTTACGACTTTGGATACGTTGTTCAGAGAACCAACATTCCAGAGACGTCGTTGACAAGGATACTCAAAATTATACGTTCAGCTCACCTATATCTTTAGAAAATGAATAGTTTAGAAATTTTGAAATGTATATCAGGTATAAAAGATCATACTGCAGGTGTGTTTCCTTCGGATCAAATACCCGTGTTTGGGGTAAACCCACATGTTTTGTACTGAACACAGATAATCACAAAAAACCTGGCACACATTGGGTAGCTGTGTATGCTGATAAGTATGACAATGCATGGTATTTTGACAGTTATGGATTATCACCTTTCATACCTGCTTATATAAAATCTTTGAAAAATAATTGTCGACAATTTCAGTGGAGTACGCAACAACTCCAAAGTAACTCGTCGGATGTCTGTGGACAATTCTGTGTGATGTTTCTGCGTTATATGGGTGCTGGTTTTGGTCTCAAGGCGTTTCTCGATAACTTTTCTACGGACCTGGATAAAAATGATGACATTGTTCGACGTCATATCAATTCTAAGTATAGAGGTGGGCCCTTCATCGGTAAGGGGACAAACAGATTAAGAAGTTTACAAAAGTGTTATTCAAAATTAATTTACAAATAAAACATTTAAAGTATACGCTATAACAGAATAATAGCCGTGGATCGTATAGTGCTAGCATACAGAATATTTTATGACATAGTTGCCATGTGATTGACTTTTAACTACTGTTTTGCTGAATGTGATATGAGTATTATTTTACATAAAAATACTTAAAGTGCACACATCGTAAATATCGTATAAATGTTGTAAAATGCTGACAAGTAATTGCAACGTTTTTGCTTACATGACCGATTGACGCAATTTAAGGCACTACTTATTCTTCAGTTCATCATTCACTCTTACGAGCTATACCGAGTACTGTGCAGTGAATTTAGTCACATATTTTAAACGATATATCGATAATATCGGTTGGAAATGGCAAAAGAAATAACTACTTCAACTTCAGTGTCATCAATGTTTGGCGATAGTGGAAAAGGATCGCCTCAAATCTTTGGCAGCATTTATGGGCTGAATAAATCTTGCACAAAGAAAATCATCGTAGGCCTGGAGTATTCAGATTTGATGGATCCTGATTACATACCGATAGTACGTATAATTGGGAAAAATTTCATCGCTATACCGTTTACTCCGGACACTTGGTATGCATTTGTCCAGAGTTTCAAAGAAATCGAAGATTTCTTTACTGATGACAATCCGATTAAAATTGATCAAAAAATTTATGGAGATAACTGGACAGTGCGATTTACCTACAGCCATGGTGGTAAAGCGATCGAGCTCGAACATGATCAACGGCCTGTTACCGGTGTGTCTGTGAAACGCGTTCGACACTGCTTAATTTTAAAACAGGTTACATTCGAGTGTTTAGTGGACATTTCAAGGTGCATTGACAAAAAAATACGTCATTTGTCAATAATCGGTAGTGATGTGAGCATTATTGCTCAAGATGTACTCAGACTTGTTGAAGACAAAGTGCGGTTTTCTTACGATGCGCAGGTACAAATATTTACGTAACAAAAGAATTTACAGACGATGTTATAGAGCCTTGTATATCAGCAACCAAACAATTATCAAAGCCGTGTTCGCTTTCAGTCTTTTACGAATTTATATCCGTGCATTTACATGTTATAGTTGTTAAGTTAAATGAATTATAAGTCCTGTATTAAACTGTACTCTAAAACAAAAATATTAATAGACAAAATTTTAAAATATATAGTGTTAGTTCATAAGTTAAGTGAATTATATCCTTAGTGTGAATTTATGTAAATCTGTATGTGTAATAATAGAAAATATGAATAGATCAATATTTTAAATATATAAATAGTGTTTATTTATTTCATCACCTCGTAAATTAAATCCTCGAAAGGTATCATTTCAACGATACAACGAAATTCAATATTTTTATTTTTAGACAGATTAAATTAGAATTTGTGTAGTAGTATTTTCTACACTTTAACAATTAAATATTGAAAGAAACGAATCGTCGAGAATTTGTCACAAAAATAGATTTGAATAAATATCGTTTATTTTAATGACAATTATGAAGTATTTCAATTACGAAAACGTAATAGTTTTAATTATTCAAACGTAGATTTCATTAGTTTAGCATATTGTCTATAGCATACTTCTTAACGTATGGTTTTGAAGAATGTGCTGAATTTCATAACAAGTGCACGTGTACACACGACAGAGAGCTGGATCGTAGGAAGATGCAGCCAGAAACCTTTAGTCAATCTTGAATCACGGTGGCGCGTGGTCGCCTTTCGTCACTTAGAATGAGGTGTGTGATGTGATGCGCGCGCGTATATGCATGTGTGTGCGTGCGTGCGTGCATGCGGACGTGAGTGCGTGCAGACGTGAGTGCGTCAATCCGTGCGGGCGTGCGCGCGAGTGTGTGTGAGTGCGAGAGAGAGAGAGAGAGAGAGAGAGAGAGAGAGAGAGAGAGAGAGAGGGAGAAAGAGTTTGTATATCTGTCACCATGGAGGGACGTGAATAAGCGTGACTCATCCCTAATGAGTAAAAATGGAGGATGAGTCACGTTTGTTTACGTCTCTCCATGGTGACAGTATTACTACTATGACATATTGACAGGTTACCTGTAACATAACGTACCTTAAAGTGTGATGTTAATGTAACATTTTGATAGTCTTACCGAAAAAGAATTATCTGGGCCTAGCCTATACCGGCAACTGTCATTTGAAAGGTTACTATAGTTACTGTAGTCAATAATTTGTGAGAATTGGCAGTTTTAAGATCTCAACATGGATTTTCTGGCAACGGGTATGTATTTTAATCTGGCATGATTATTAAAATGATCATTACACGTTGTAGATATAGTAGATTTTGAGAAATATTGAAATATTAAGTTTAGCTAGAATTATAGGAAAGTTCTAAAAGTTTATAAGACATTTCTTTAGAAGTTTGAAAAAACAACAAATAATAACTCTACAAAAGTCAACTACACTGATCCACCTTCCCCCTTTATTAAATAGTACATATTTTTCTTAAGTTTGGTGTTAGTAAGTTTCCTGAAAATTATACAGAACAACTAAAAAAAAAACTTGAAGTGTTTATCTCAAAGGTGTTTATGAAATGGCGAGAGTGTAATTATATGTATGAGCGCTTTAACAAAAAACAATCAAAATGGCTTGATGAAAACCTAAAACTCCAGGTGATACAGCCACCATCAGCATCAGAAAAGCATTCAAAACCAAACGTTCAAGGAAGACCCAAAAAATCGTTCGAAGAAAGTTCTCAACGCACTAAGCTTAGACAGGTAAGTGCAATTGTATCAGAGTCCAGTTTAGGAAAGCTGTGTTTGGCTGCAGAATCAAGCTTGAGAAAATCAGGCAAAAGAAGTGCACAAATGCATTGAACAGAATGAAACTGGCACATGACAGTTCTTCATCTACTTCTGTAAAATCTTAGACTCCTGAAGAAGCTCTAGCTCTTATGGTGGATCTCAGACTGACAAAAGAGGGATATTTGACGATGCGACATGGAGCAAAAAAAAACAGGAGCTGATATTTATCCCTCGTATCATGTGATAGCAGAGGCTAAGATGAACTGTTATACAGCAAATATGAAGGTAACTGAAAACGAGGCTGTGGTATCACTGCAAGATATTCTTACTCATACTACGCAACGTGTGGCACAAGTTCAGGCTGGTATGATACTACAGAATATTTCGAATGACTCTGATACAGTTGAAATTTATTATAAATGGGGCTTAGATGGAAGTGGTGGACATAGTGTGTACAAAACAGAATTTTTCGAATAATTCTGAATATGTGGATTCGAATATAATTTTATGTACGATTGTGCCACTGCTAATGTGTAAATCTAACAGCAATACAGAAAAAATATGTTGGAAGAACATGTCACCATCATCGACCAAATATTGTCGACCAATTTCATTTAAAATAAAAAAAGAAAATATTGAAAATGTGAGAGAAGAGTATAAAAAAATTAATGATCAAATATTGCAACTGCCGCCCACAACAATCTTTCTTGATGGTAGAGAAATAAAATTTAAACATATACTTAATTGTACAATGCTGGATGGAAAGACTGTCAACATTTTGAGTGATACTGCAAGTTCGCAAGCGTGTAATATTTGCAAAGCTACTCCTGCAATCTTAAACTATTTGGAACAACTGAAGAATAGAGACTGTAACGAAGACACGTATAAGTTTGGTATATCGGTAGTACATGCGCATCTTTGATGCTATGAATATTTACTGCACATAGCCTACAAAATGGAATTAAGGAAATGGCAAGACAGAGGCGAGAAAGCACAAAAAGAAGTTAAGGTAAGAAAGAGTGAAATAGCCAGAAAGTTTTATGAGAAAATGGGCCTTGTTGTTGACCAGCCAAAGCAAGGTGGAGGTAATATCAATGACGGTAACACTTCACGAAAATTTTGTAAGAATCCATCTCTTGTTTCAGAAATAACTGGAATTGACAAAGAATTAATAGAGAGATTTGCAAAATTACTTTCGATAATTTCAAGGAAAAAAAATTTAAAGATTATTGTTTTGAAACAGCGGAATTGGCTATCAAACTTTACGATTGGTACAAAATGAGTGCTAGCGTTCATAAACTTTTAATACATGGAGCTGATATCATAAAATCATTACCTTTGCCAATGAGCCTACTGTCAGAAGATGTAATTGAGGCAAATCATAAAGACTATAACAAATTGAGACAATATCACTCTAGAAAAACTTCAAGGCCCAACACCAACATGGATATATTTAACTGGATACTGGTTTGATCAGACCCTATTGTTTCCTACAACCGAAAAAAGGCAAAAAATAATAATGCGCAATTTAATGAGGTGGTACTAAGCATGCTCAGGTTGCCTAATTTTTGTGGTAACGAAGAAGACAATTGTGAGTTCGATGATGTTGAGGACAATGAAGATTGTTAATACAGATTATTTAGATTGTTATAAATTGTTATAGATTGTTAATATAAGTTATTAAATGTATGTTGTGTAGACGATACATAATTTAACTAATTCAAGAATAAATAAATAATTCATTATATAATGTATCAACACTCGCTATTGATTAATTTTAATTAGAAATGTAAGAAAATATTTAACTTTACTTTCCATGAATATTGTAATTATAAGTTCTTAAGAAGTCCCTATTGTTGTCTCAATTAAATCCGCCAGCTGTTTTGAAATTTTAAAATCTAATGTCCGATTCGTAATCAGTGGCCTCAAAAACCCTAACATACCAAATTTCAGTACAAGCCATAATTTTCTTCCCAAATCGCCCGCCATATTGGAGCCACCATTTTGAATGTTAAGAATCTGATATCGAATTTGAAATCAACGACCCCAAAAACTCCTAGATACTAAATTTGAGGGCAATGTATAATTTTCTTCCTAAATCATCTGCCATATTGGATCCACCATTTGGAATTTCGAAAATCTGATATCGGGTTCGTAATGAGCGACCCCGAAAACCCCCGAGTAATGAGTTTTAAGCAAACCCGATGAATTTTTCATAAAAGCGTCCGAATTTTGAAAAACTGACATCGAATTCGAAATCAGCGACCCCGAAAACCCCTAGGTATCAAGTGTGATTAAAATCAGTATGAATTAAATAGTTTTGTCTTGCTAGATTCGCGATTCGTCCCTGTGTGGCGTTGTTGTGCTGAAGTCCAAACGTGATGGTGGTCGCCCACCCGAGATCGCCTTTGTGACAGTTTTCGGAATCTTGGTTGGAACGGGGCCATTTTACAGCGCGAGTGGTTGCCCAGTCTCAAGAAAGCACGTGGAATTGTTACAGTGTGTCGTGTATTCGAGTCTTCGTGTTATTTCGAAAAGTTGCCATTTTTCTGTATTCGCATCGGAATCGAGTCTCTCGGTCAATCGCACGAATTCGCGAATTAGTTGTCGTATTTAATTTGAACTTTGTACGTCCGTTCTTTATTTGTCTGAACTAAATAAATACATATATTAACGTAAAAATTGTGTCTACTTGCTCATTTATCCCACCGGCTCTGAGAAATCCACCGTATTCGATTTTAGTGTGGTGTATATCTGTTGACCTTCGCAATGTCATACACAATTAAAAGCAGAAAGTTGAAAAGATTACGCGCGCGGATATCTTTCCATATTTATACTCGCAAGATGTACTGCCTACTTTTATTCATTAATTTTTACTTAGCTTGCCTTATCAGTTGTTAGGAAAACAAATCGCCAGATCGTTAGTTGGCTTGCGTGCATGTGTGCGTAATGACTGCATATTTTTTAAATCAGGAGGAAACTCCTTCGAACTCCCAAACATTACTGAACAAAATTTGTTACATATAAAGTGACTCCAATTGCATACATCAATCGTTTCAAACTCAATGTTGTCTCACACCC
Organism: Trichopria drosophilae; assembly: GCA_030407085.1. Lineage (NCBI taxonomy): Eukaryota > Metazoa > Arthropoda > Insecta > Hymenoptera > Diapriidae > Trichopria > Trichopria drosophilae. Next base: position 114,965,220 of record CM059583.1, read on the forward strand.
AGTCTATCAATGCTTTAAATATTTTTTACTTACTTTTATTTCGTCAGAAACAATCGCAATCCCTATTAATAGCTTAACTACTTTATAATATACATATTTTATAAATATGTATATACATATTTTTTAAATTATTTATTTTGAAAGTACTTATATGTTAGTATTCTAGTTCATCCACTTTGACTTTGACGCCCAAGTCGATAATAAACGTTTTTATACTCATACTTATATGTAAAATTTGTAAATACTATTTTTCATAGGTACTTTGTAATTTATTATGCGTTAGTAATATAAGAAATAACATATTTCGTCTTGGAAATGATAATGAATATGTAGAAACGACAACTGCATGGGCGGAGTGAAGTCTACTAATCTTTATTAAACCTTGTTTCGGGTAGTTAATTCGGCCTATTTATTCCGAATAATTAAACGGATAAACAATTAATTTGTTTTAGGATATCATAATTATCATATGAATATATGATATTATAATACATGTTCGAGATATATAAAAAATATTTTCTATCAGTATCTCTTTTGAATTTCTATATTGTACTAAATAATATACAGTTTTATTCTTCATTTTCTTGATTTTTAATTGTTTCGTTCATGTACTCTCTTTTTGTAGGCAATTTCAAACACTGACCAGGTTATGAACACAAATCAAATATACTTAAATACTGCTAATATGATACAACATTTGACACCTGGAAAAACACAATTTGCGAAGTTTGCTGGGCAACAATTATTATTGAGAAATCTTCCAACAGGAAATCAGATTATCCAATTTAATTCACCTAATACTGGCATTATTGTAAGAAATCAGCCTCTAATATTAACAAATTCGCAGCAAGGTTCGTTATTTATCATTAATCATTTATTATAAATAAACATAATTATTTATTCAGTTTTAGAACTTAATTATATACAAAAAATTAATAGTATTTGTAACAAAATATTTACATTTTTACAGCCCCTTTAAAATCGTCCTTTCGTCAATTAGAATCTGCTTCAGCTGAAACAGTAACACTTGAAAATAGAGATAGTTCGAAAGTAGCAGCAGAATCAATTGCATTTGAAAAGGCGGAAGAATCGTTATTAGTTGGACAGCCTAAGGGAACATTCATAAAGTGTGTTACTGCTCAAGTAATTCAAACAACGCAAGGCCCTCGTATAGTTCTGCAAGGTCTTCAAGGTGCGGATTTTACACCTCAACAACTTGCTATGGTTCAGCAGCAAGTAAAACAGCAATTGCTAAAAGCACAAGCTACCACTGGAAAGCAGGGTGTATTGGGTCCTACTAAAATTTATTTAGCAGTACATCCTACCCCTGTTTCTCAAAATCAGCATGTTTCTGACCCGGTATCGGTTCCGGCTACCTCGCTATCTACATTAATATCTAAACCATCACAAGAAACGCGTTGCTCTTCGGTACAACAAGAAGTTTGTGAGTTCGTTTACTTCTTTTATTTAAGTTATTAGAATTATAATAACAATATACGATATGAAGTTGTGACTTCTTATTCTTTATTATTAATATCATCATCATCATTATCATCATCATCATCATCATCATCATCATCATCATCATAATTAATATAATTACGAGGTCATACTCCACTATGCGATTTCATTACGCCATTCAAGGGCATGACTTACTTTGCGTGCAGACCATTAGCGATCGTGTCGTGAAATATAACTGTGCAGTATCGTTTTCTGAGCACCTACAGTTGGTTGTAAATAGAGCCTTTAAACAACTTGGCTTTCTTAAGCATTCGACCAAAAACTTTACTGACACCTCAGCGATCATTAATCTGTACAAAACTCTAGTTCTCCCACATCTATTATATGCCTCATCCATCTGGACCCCTTTCACCAACTGTGACGTCAAGATACTGGAATCCATTCAAAGGAAATTTTTGAGATATCTCTCCTTCAAAACAACCACTCCAATGAATAGGTTCTCCTACAGCTACTCAGAAATATCTACCAAATTTCACATTCCTACCGTCCACTTAGTTCATAAATTAAGTGATATCATCCTAGTAAGAAAAATGTTATCCGGAGTAGTCTCATCGCCTGAGGTGTCTAATCTTTTCACATCACCTGCGCCAACACACTCTCTTCGATTCTACCGCACATTAAACGAATCCAACTGTAGGTCCAATATATTGAACTTTTCCACAACTAATCGTCTCAGGAGGACATGGAACGCGCTCCCTCAGCGGTTATCAAATATCGACACTATGTCTTCTTTTATCGACGCTTGCAGAAGTGATTTCCTTTTCGCGTACTCCCCTTAAATTAAATTTGGTTATATAGTGTATAACCCTAAATAGTTTTATTATAGTTTTATTATGTTTTATAATGTACTTTGGCATATTATTTGTATTTGTATTTACATCTAGTGTATACCGCAACCGATCTACCGGTCTATTTTTTATTTTTTATTTTTAATTCTGATTAATTCCGTATACTGAATGCGTGATATAGGTACTGCGTATTTTAACTTCGACATTGCTTTTATTGTTCTTTTATAAGTTATATATGTAATTTGTGTATTTTTTGTGTATTCTGAGGGCGATCTCACCCGTAAATAAATATATATAATAATAATAATAATAATTACGACGAATGTTAGATCGGACCTGTATAGATATTAATTTTTTTCCATCCTTCCTCCGCGATAAAAGTGTTAAAATCTTAGTCTCTTGCCAATGCAATCATTTTTGGTTATCACACGCACGTTGACGCTTTTTATTTTCAGAAAAACGCGTATCTTTACAGGTCCGATCTAATATTGCGTCGTAATTATATTAATTAATTTTTCAATTTCAGTAGGACAACTTTCCTTTCTACTCATCGTGTAGATTTATGTCCACAGCACAGGTACAGCTTTTCTAACGGGAAAGAAAGAAAAGGACTTGAGCACAAAGTACCAATGTTCTGTTAAAAATGAGTAGCTTACACTATATTTTAATAATTTAGTATACTTTTCTGAATAAAAACTTACTTGCAAATTTGGAGCAATAACCTGAAACCATTTCATTTTGAAGGAGCTTTCCAATAACGGTGAAAAAAACGTCTGTATTTTGGTTAACTCAAAAGAAGCAAACTACACTATTTTCAAAATGAATACTTAATAGTATTTAAATTATTGATGAAACGCTTCTGCCCAATTAAATTACATAAATGTAGTAATGTTAAGTGTACAGTGTACACGTTACATTTCCGATCTTTAAAAAGTAGCCGACTTTACCGACTTTATTGACATTGATCACATTGAACTGTAAAAGTAGGTTTATCTCGTTTGATCATGGTTTTATGCATTGGTTTAATTCACTCGCTGATATCCTGGAAATATAATATAATATTCGTATCCATTATTTTAATTAATAATTTATTTAATGGCAGCGAAGTTACTAGATAAATTCCACCAATCAGGGTTGTTCTACCTTGAACACAGCGTTACACATCTAGCGGAGATATTATATATATACCGGCTGCGAGCGGGAGAACTGGACATAGGGAAACCCATGTTAACGTGAGCGCGCTTGCGATGGGTCAATTCCGGGCACCTGGATGCTTACGATTTATCGCCATTAATTGCAACGGATTGCTAATGAATTTCAATGCCGTTGCTCTATGCGTGTTCGCTACATGCAATTGAATAAATTTTATCATGAAAAATGTTAATTCATCTAATTTAAACATAATTGGAAGGCTTTAAACCATTTTCTAGGTAAAAATTAGAAAAAAATTAACAGGTTAGTTTGCTTTTATGTCATGTTTCTCATTGCAACTGCTCAGTCCCATGTCCTTCATTTTGAATTAAAACATCAATTTACTGTAGTAAATAAGAAAATTGAGGATCAAGAAGCAGTTTTGGAACAATATCATTACGAAAATCATCAATGACATCGATCGATAATATCATCTTAGGAAGTGCCCTTTTAATCCATTATTCTTTTTTTTACGTTTCAACCGTTCGTCTGCAATTGTTGCCATTTGTTTAACTTTTCGCTGCATGACGAGACACACAAGTTGTCCTAATTTGCATGTAACTTGTTTCATTTGCCCATTTCTGCGTGAGTTAGTTTATCCAGAATATGCCACTCCAACGCCTCCCGTTTATTTTTCTTACTTTTATTCGGGTCGAGTATGAATTCCACTGACCAGGGCTTCGTTTCTAAAGTCAGCTTCCATGCTTCCATCGTCATGCCGCACTGACGAGTTTCGATGCGGTGGAGGTCGAACGGAACGCCATCCATAATTGTAGGCGCCATTAGTGACTGCTCGACATGAAAGCTAACTTTTATTTTTACTATTTTTTCTAAATATAAATGTCTTTCTTTTTTAAAAATTAAAGGTATATTAGAAACCTCTTTTTTTCAAAATTGCTTTATTAAAATTGCAGACAAAACGCAGAAAGGAGTTACAACAGTTTATTATTATGGTGATTTTTTAATTTTTTTTATAATAATAAAAAAAAAACACAAGTGCTATGCATATTTACATTTTTCTTTTCATGGCTTTTATCGATTATTTTTCTTTGGAATTTTTTCAGAACTAACCTTAAAATGGCTAAACAAATTTCGATCAATGTTTCTAATACATTTTGCTACATTTTTCCAAAATGGGCTGTAGAATAACAAAAAGAAAGATTCACGAGTGAATGAAAATTAGGTTTGCGATAGTTGTGTTTCTATGTTTTCTTCATGTTCTGCACATACAGAAAATATGCCTATCTCTATTCTCATGACTTAGCGAGAACCTTTGTCATGTGATGACTCTTACATTTATTTGTGTAAACATCAAGGTTTTAATGCGAAAAATTGAGATTGCATAAAATATCATGATGTGAAAAACCTTTTGCTGTGTGAAGATACTACTTTCTCTTGGTATCGAAACAGAATGTCTATACCATTTAAAATCTAAGCGTTTCAGTCCCTTCTTATAACAACTCTCTCAGCGTTACGTGAATGACTTGTCTTCATGCATAAAGACCCTCTCATAGAATTCTGCTAGGCAATAGTAGATCTGTCAAATCCTTCATTAGATGCCTATTACCAGAAAATACTGATTCCCAATTACTTAATAAAATACGAAATACGAAAATACGAAATGAACACCTATGTTCCTAATTTTGGATATTCTTTTTTTATTTTTGTACATTATTAGAGAATAGTAAATAAATATTCTTAAAAATACTCTTGTAGGTAACAAGAAAAAATTTACTATCTGTAATATTGTTAATCCACGTTTCAGAATTACCAATGAAACCATCAAGGAAGCCAAAAACAAAAAAAATAACTCGATATGCTTTGAAAAATATAAGGAAATTAATTGAGAACTGGCCGAGAATTTTCGGAAATAACTGGTTTTTATTTATTTCCGAAATGTCTCGGTCAGTTCTCAATTGATGACTTTGGTATTTTCTAGGAAACCGTCTATACTAATTAGAATTGTCCTTACAGGGGTCAAATTGTGCAAAATCGATTCCGTAATTTTTATTTACGGTTTTTAATGAAAATTTCTACCTAACCGGCGGTCCACTTTAGCACGCTCTTGAACCCAGCTCCGAATGTTTCATTACGTAGCCAAGTTTCAGACACAATGATAATTACCGATGATGGTTGAATATTCGCAACATTATTACGAATATTCGACAATCTTGTGCGAACGCCTCTAGAGTTCTGTTAATATATATGAAAGAATCTTCTATTAGAATTATACTCAAAAAAACATTTTCTGGATAACATCAAAATCCTTAGTCGAATGAATTTCATGATTTTTATCGTCAGCATCTCGTAGGTGAATTGTAGATCTACGACGATAAACTCTCATTCCCCTCATTTTACCAAACTCACGGCCATTTGTGTACAGTTTCTAATAATCATGTAAATAACTTTCGTAATCTACTGATCTTTCTGGAAAAAATGCAGTCCAATTAAAGGATTTGAAACGTTGACGTGCCTGTAAATGATTGTCCCTTTTTCAACGTGACTATCGAGTGATTAATATTTGATCGAGGAGCGGCAGGCGATTCGAACATTTCACCTCCGAATGTTGAAAGAGAACACCAAGAGCAACAGCGTTTGCACAAACTGAATCCGTCAGAATCTCGTCATTAACGTCGTCATTAACAGTACACCACCGATCACCCCATCGCATGGATTTTCCAACAGCTCAACAGATAACTGGCGTTTTTATATATCGTGATTTCCTTCCAGTAAACGTTGATTCTCAGCTGATAATGTTCCAAGTTGTAATTTTAATGGATCGAATCCCAGTACTTTCTTCATACCTGCGTGTGCCACATCAATTATTGACATTTTAGTTTCAAACAAATCTTTTCAATATAAGCGCCAAATCAGATATTTCTTTTCGTCATGGGTTTCTTGCAGCAAAAGAACTCCCCAAAGTCAGTGCCCAATTCAACCGTTATTAAGTTCGTTTGATATAAGTTTCTGATAGAAGTTATCAGATCCATAATATAAGCTTGAGTTCGAAGACGTATATTCCTCCTTCAAAGTAAGATATGAAGACATGCTGTTAATAATATTTGTATACTGTAGTAAATTCCTTGATTAAAAACAGGTGGTATACGTCTAATAAATAATAAAGTTAAGTTCAAAAGACTACGTTATACATTAGATGGAAATGAGTTAAATTCATTAAGGGCTTATGCGGGTCAAAAAATGCATATATTTTATATTTTTTTATTCGATAGTACAACGTCTCAGGAATGTTGGGTCAAAATTTCAAGTCATTCTGACATGAATTAACGGAGATACACGAATTTAAAGGCCGACGCTCTGGAGACCGCTGCGTAGCAGGTATAAGCGCGTCCGCCGGGCGTTCATTTTTCGACCCTCCGGCGCGACCTCGGGTTTTCCCAGCCTGTGGAATCTCTTATCTATACCTGCGACGGGTATCTGCGTGTTTGAACGAGTTTCTGGTGAATCGATGAATCTATTATGCGAACGGAAAAAAGCGAGAAAGGCCATTCGAGCGTTGTACACCGAACAGTTCAGACGTGTATACTTATTTAGTGATATCGTGGTTTAATTTAGAAAAATGCCGATGAAAACTTCGAGAATTGATCGAAAAAGTACTAACGCACATGTTTCTAGGCCGAAAAAACGGCCTAATCCACAACAACCGAAAAGTGGCGATATAAAAACGAACAGCGCGTCGGCGAAAAAAGTGAAAATTTCCAATAATTCGAAAGTGCCGGAGGATGTTACGAAACATTACAGAATTATCGATTTCCTATTAGTTTTTACATCAATTTCAAGTCTCGTAATGTGCGCAACATGTGGTGGTAGTGTAAGTTTTACAACTTCCGAAAAAATAGGACTTGGTTTTAAAATTCAGGTGAGATGTTAAAAATGCAAACAGACGAAATATGGCCCGTGAAGTGAAAAAAAGAACAATAAATACGATGTAAACGTGAGATTTGTGTTTGTTATGCGTGTATTAGGCTTGGGACTGGCAGGATGCGATAAATTTTTAGTATCGCAAAATGTTCTTCGATACATTCCTTTGTTACGATTATGTCATCTAAATAACGAAACGTATTTGGTTCTAGTTCCGGCAATGTTGTAAATTTGCTAATCTTCGAGATGTAGCTGTTCCTGTGCTGCAAAAGCTGTTATTCCTTTTCTCATGTTTTCAATCTAATGCAGATATTATTTTTGCTTTTCTTAGCTTATTCACCTTATTATTAATTTGTGGTAAAGGGTATGCATTTTTCTGAAATTCACCCACAATCTGTTTCTTCTACTCTTCTTTTTTATCATAGTTAATATTTTGTGAAACTGTGGAGATTTTTACATTAAGGGCCCTCGAGCGTCCGAGGCGCTCGCCTTCGAAGCGAGAGATAGGCTCAGCCCGTCGCGCTTTTGACTTACCTATCCGCGCATCGATTACCTCTCTCTCTCGCTCCCGAAAAATTCGAGGATCCTGAAACAGCAATATAGACAAATAAATAAAATGAATATTTCTAAAAAATGATTTACTGACAATAATGACATAAACCAAAACTGCTACGCAATCTATATGTGCAATTCAGTAAATGGCACCGATTGATTGTAGACATGTACAATTGTTTTCGTAGTTGAAATCTGAATAGAAGTTTAGAAGCTTCCTTTGCCAGAGTCGATAACAGATTTTGGGAAAACCTTGCGATATTCTCAAATCATTACACACACTCCGTCCTAAGAAACTGTAAAACTTGCCATTTGATTTCAAATTCTGCAAAAAATCCATCGACATAATGTTTTGGATTTTTACACAATTTTTTGAAAGACTGTTATCGACTACGACAAAAGGAAGCATCTAATCTTCTATTCAAGATTTAACTATAAAAACAATTGTACATATCTGCAATCAATTTTTGTCATTTACTGAATTGCACATATGTATAACAACTATTACAGTTATCACAACTATAAATTAAAATACTTCTGTTAATTGGTTGACAGCAACATGTGCGATTCAGTAAATTGCACGAATCTATTGTAAACAGGGATACGTACTTTCATTTCGAATAGAAAGTCAGAAGTATCCCTTTGCCGGACTCGATAATGGACATTGAAAACAACTTTATGACATTCTCAAATGAATACAGACACTCTGTCGTTTGAAACCATAAAACTTGTCATTCGCTTCCAAATTCAATAACAAAATCCATCGACATAATATTTTTAAATTGTATGCAATCTTCTGAAATACTGTTATCGACTACGGCAAACGAAGTATCTAATCTTCTATTAAAAATTCAACTATGAAAACAATTTTACGTGTCTACAATTAATTTCCGTCATTTACTGAATCGTACACGAGTAACAACTAATACAATTATCTCTAATATACATTAAAAAACTTCCGTGAGTGGATTGACAGCTACATGTACTGTTCAATGAATTACACAATTTGATTGTAAACAGGATTACGTGCATTCATTTCGAATAGAAGGTTACAAGCACCCCCTTTGCACGAGTCAATAATAAACTTTAAAAAAACTTTGCGACCTACTCAAATCATTACACACACTCCGTCGTATGAAACTCTACAACTTGTCGTTTGATTCCAAATTCCACTACAAAACCCATCTATGTGTTATTTTGAAATGTTCATGAGATTTTCTAAAGGACTGTTATCAAGTGCAGCAAAGGGAAACATCTAATCCACTATTCAAAATTCGACTATAAAAACAATTGCCCATGTCTACAATCAATTTCTGTAATTTACTGAATCGTACACATGTAACAATACTATTACAATTATCTCGACTATACATTAAAAAACTTCTGTGAATGGATTGACAGCTACATGTATGATTCAGTAAAATTATTTTTATAGCTAATTTTTGGATAGAAGGTCAGATGTTTCCCTTTGCTGCAGTCGATAACAGTCTTTTAAAAAATCTTGTAATAATTTGAAAACAATACGTCGATAGATTTTGTTGATGAAATTGGAATCGAGCGACTAGTCGCAGAGTTTCATACGACGGAGTGTGTGTAATGATTTGAGAATGTCGCGGAGATTTTCAAAGTCTATTATCGACTCCGGCATAGGAACACTTCTAACTTTTCATTCGAAATAACAGTACGTAATAATGTTTAAAATCAATTTGTGCAACTTACTGAATATAGCATGCAGCTGTTAATCCTTTTACAGTAATTTAAAATGTAGCAATTTACCTGCTGTTTTGACTGGGAACTGTCTACTTGCTGCCGGTGGCCTCGTCGCATGATCCTCTCGCGAAGATTTGATCGCTGAAAGTCGTCAATTTTTCGGCTTTCCCGTCTGTTGCGTCAGTCTGCTGGGCGTTTTCATTGTTGCTGTAAAAACGAAAACATATTTTAGTTCTAGTATAGTTACAAAAAGTTATGTCGACGATAATTCGAAAATTTACAAAATTCTTACCGGTTGTCCTTGTTGACGCCTGTTACGGATAACAGATGTGTAAGCGACTTGATGCTCTTCCGTCTTCCGCACATATGCCGCGCCGTCGAATTTACTGCATGAACCGAGTGTTGCCGAACGCTTAGCGTTGTTGCCAAGTCGTTGGTTCTCCGGACTCCGCGTCGCGCAGTAACCAGGAAGAAACTATGTATAAGATGATGATGATACGTATTGTATAGTTTCTTCTTGGTTCCTGCGCGGCGCGGAATCCGGAGAGCCAACGACTTGGCAACACCGCTGGCCGTTCGGCAACACTCGGTTCGTGCGGTAAATTCGGAAAAAGTCAGAAAAAAAATAATTTGGACAAACAAAAATTATTTGTTGACATACGCCATAATATAAAGTGGAAAAAAACAATAACAGCTTGATCCTCAATTTTTTCGAAAAATTTTCTCTTTGCCATCTGTCTTGAAATGTGATATTTTAACAAATTAGTCGAAAATTTTCTGAATTGTGCAGACCGAGTGTCTCGTGTAGCAAACAAAGTAAGGAAAACTGAATAAAAGAAATATTGCGCAAATTACATCTAATTTGTTCGCATAGGCCACAACATCAAGTTTAATTTATTGAAAAAAAAAGAACAGTTTTCGACGCTTGTGCGCTCTACTTTACCAATTATTTTACTTTGCGCACTGAAAAGTCGTGCATAAAAGTTATTCGATCTGCGATGAATTGACTATAAGTTTTCTCGCTTTGTATCCTTCGACAATCAAAAAGTAACCCTTCAAAATTATATTGTATGACTTACCGTATCTCACCATCTGCAGTTCTCGATGTGTTACTTTCTAAAAAGCATCCATATTTTTTAAAGATCGTGCAATTTTCGCGGCCGGGAAACAAAGTTCCGAAAACGAAAACTAAAATTTCGATATTGCGCGAGTCTAACGTTTTTTAATTCGCTTTCTTTTTGCCAAATTTTCAAAGACAAAGGGAAGAAAATCACGCTGGAGCCATGTTATATGCAAATTTTGGCCTGTCGGGGGGTGTGTTGATTTTCGGAACATTGTTCCCCGGCCACATTCGCCAAAATGCATGCATTTTTCGTAACGACAACGCACGGCCAGTCGCCTGCACTTTCTTACGGAAGCAGAGAGAGAGGGAGGGAGCGAGTGTCTTTCTATTCCGAGCAAGTGAGACACTCTCGAAGCGTGAGTGAGCGGAGCAACCTACAAATAGAAGGTCTTATGTCGATCGCCTGAAGTTAGACAAAGAGATGGCCGCTGTGAAACTTTGATGCTTTATTTTTCCTATTAATAAGCTAACAATCTTTTCCATACTACTTTAATCGCTATTCCTCGACACGAGAAACCGATTTATGCAAAAAAAATCCCGAAAATCCCTCGAAAATCGCCAATTTCACGGCGCAAAGTTTTCTCGCCTCTGACGTCACAGGCGGGACCGCCTAGGCACGCTCGAGGGCCCTTAATAATGAAATTTGCCTCCTAGCGCGGGTGCGGGTTCACGACTCAATGAACAAGTGTTCTTAATAAAAATAAGTCCAATGTATAATTTATCACAACGAACTTTATTTAACACGCTAAAATCATCACGTGTGCTGATGTGATCGCAGATTTAAAGTAATTTTCTATTCACTATTAACAAAATATTAACGGAATATCCGAAACGATAATTCGGTCACAATTAGCTGTATGAAAAATGTGTTTTTAGGTAATTGGTGCCTAAACGGAGCAACTTAGTTTAACGCTGAAAATGTACGTCACAAAATAATATCAGTTTCAAACTTGTTAAACTATACACATGCGAATAGCTTATTACAATCAAACTCTGTAATATTTACGCTGCAACAATGTAAAGTGCGCTTTACGCACTTTTAGAATTTAAAATAAAGGTAGCGAAAAACATCCAAAAATGTTGTCCTTCTTAAAGGCGATAAGAATATGAAAGTAATGTCAAGTATCACAGCAATATATAATGCATTAGTACATCATTTCTTGATCATTGATTTCGAAAAATTAACTTGCGGGTTGTATCGTTCCGTATCCTTTGACCGACAGCTTTTTCTGATGCCCTAGTGGCAATAGTGAACATTCGAAGTATCACGTAACAAGAAAAAACTTCCTAAGTATACGTGATTGGACATATCCTCGATGGCATCGTCGAACACGTGTTCGCTCAACGAGGGAAAAATAGTGCAAGGTGGTTGAAGAATGCCTTGCAAGGCTTTCGAACAGAGGAGAGCTTCCATGTTTGGTTCTTGAAATGGAGCACCTTTGTTTCTGTTTAAACAATGCCTTCAGATCCATTCAACACGTTGACAGATTTCGACAACACTTTTATTAGGAAAAATAAGTCCACCTCGCGTCTTTGCCTGAATTAGTGCGTTATCGTCAAATTCGGGTACGGTTTTTTCAATTTGGAATAAAGCACAGCAACATTTCTCGCATTTTATTTTCAGTTGTCTATTATCGACAATTGTCTTCACTACCCAGTCTGCAATGAAGGCTAAGCTTTTTTTTTGAAAATGGTGATAATGCGTTAGGTAATTTCCATTGAAATGTCAGAAATTTGTCCATAAATTACCATTTGTTGCAACTATTTCGTGTCGAACTAGTAAACATTTGTAAGCTGAAACAAAGTGAGATGCAGTCGGGTTAGGACACCAACCACCTCGCGCTCTAATAGCACAAAAGAATAATTCAAGGTGATCTTGGCTACATTTGTATGTGAACAGATATTTTATTTGCGATCCTTCTACTTTCCCATATGCATCATATATATTAATTATAGATGTTACACCAGTAATCATTCCGACAAAAGGAACGTATTTTCCGCTTTGGACCATCAACTTGCCGTTTATGTCCGTTACTCCTTTCAGATAGTCGAGTACGGCAATGATTTGTGGACGCCATTTAGATTCGTTACTGCATTTTAAGGGAGCTTTCGAACCTTTTCCGAATGGATTTCGTGAGTTCATAAAATCGAAGAGCCTTCGATGTATCGAATGAATTGTACCGTCCCCTCGCTGTTCTGAAATTGTGGCATTTGTAAATCGTGCGCACAGAATTCAATCGCATCGGCGACACTACTGCTCAAAGTTTGTGCGGCTAAACTGACTTTCATTTTCATTTTGTGAAACATTATGTGAGCCACTTTCAGTTTATTTCCTGCGCGCAAACCTTCTTTTTCTTGCAATTCAGCAAGCGCAACTATAAATCGCTACTCTATTAGTCGACCTTCACTGTCTTTCAGCACCTTCCACTCGCCTAAACAATTTCGAAACAATTTCAGCATGTGACGAGCATCAAGTAGTACATGAACTTTCTTATGATTAGACGGATGTAGGAAGTAAGTGTTTGGGTCAATGAAATCGAAACTTGCGCCAAGTAAACCTACAGTTGCGAAATGCTTCGACTCCGATTTCATCTAGACGTTACAAACAATTTTTAATGAGATCGGCAAGTGATGCAGACTCTAAGCCGTTGGTGAAAAAAGCGCCGACTGGTATTTTCCAACTTTCGTCTAGAGCTACGGCCATAAAAACAAGAGCATATGTCGCCATTGGAATCTCATCGCAATTGTCTATTTCACATGCCAAATCCACGTAATCCCTGGGTTTACCCTTGACATACTGAATTCCCTTTTTTATGCTCACTTCATCCAGCATTAAGGAAACTATTACTTTTTTGTCATCTTTCTTGCGTTCGGCAACTCTACTGTTCAACGCCTGAAAACTTTCTGACAGAGAGAGAGAGAGAGAGAGAGCGAGAGAGAGAGAGAGAGAGAGAGAGAGAGAGAGAGAGAGACTGACAACAGGTTTATTTACTGTCCTGGCCCTATGGACCGTGGACAAACCAAACGCAAGCACCCTGCCGTTACAAAGTTTCGGTCAGGATGAGTATATACAGTATCTATTTAACATATATATATCTCTCTCACAAAACATACTGGTAAAATACGAATTATGAGTAATCACACGCATTAACTAAAGAAAATTTATAACAAGAAAAAAATTACTATAATTGGTAGCCTAACATATTATACAAAAAAGAGTACGCGATGTCTAGCGTAGGTACTCGATCGCTACTTTTGGTCAGCTGCCGCTAAGAAATTGAAGAGAAGTGCACGAAAAGAAGCTGCACATGAAGTGTTTTGCAGATGATGTTGTAATGAATTCCAAAATTGTATGGCTGTGATCCAAAATGAGCGCGCGAAAATATTTGTACGTGGAGTTGGCAACATAAACTGGGAGGATTGAATGCGAGATGAACGGCGCAGTGAATTGTCTATTGGTATGAATCTGGATGATAAATATGATGGTTGGTTGGTAGTGATAACCTGCTGTGTAAGACTGTCAAGGAAGTACAACCTTCTCGATGATACCGATAACCAGTTTGCCCTTCGTCTAAAGGGCGCAAGCCTATCGCCACGCCGTAAACGATAGATGAACCTAAGAGCGGCATTTTGCAGGCGTTGTAATTTGGTGTTTAAATAACCCGAAAGGTCGGCGGTGACAAGAGTGGCGTAATCGAGATGTGGGATGACCAATGAATTGACGAGTGATAATTTGACAGATGGGGCAAATATGATCCGCGGTATTTAAGTCGATAAAGGACATTGTGAATTTTAGATGAGATGGAGTTCACATGTCTGTTCCATGATAGGTCGGAAGCTATTATGACACTCAGATCTTTTACCTCATTAGAGTATGGAATTACATCGTTACCAATCACAATTGGTGGTACTGGTAGGTTCTTAATGGTAACAAGATTCTGGTTAGAGCCTATGATGATGGCTTGCGTTTTACCGGTGTTTAGTGTAAGTCCAAAGTCTTGCGACCACCTGACCAATTCAGCAATATCGGTGTTAATACGTCTAATCGTTTCTGCAAGTCGACTGATTGGGGTAGATAAATAGAACTGGGTGTCATCGGCGAAAATGATGGTGGTATCACGACAGTAATGAAGTCTTGAGAAAAGGGTGTTTATGACAATGATGAAAATGATCGGTCCAAGACTGGTGCCCTGAGGGACTCCAGATGATGTGCACTCTGGCTGGGATGCTTGTCCATCCAGCCCAATGATCGATTGGGATCGATCGGACAGGAATGAATGCACCCAGTGGAGCGAGGAGTCCTCAAAGCCCAGATCTCGTAGGCAGGCCAAGATGACTGTATGGCTGAGAGAATCAAAGGCTTTCGAGAAATCGAAGAGGACTAAGATGGTGATGTAGCCTCTTTCGATGTCCGATCTGACGTCGTCCAGAAGGTGTAGCAACGCTGTCTGTGTGCTATGAAACCTACGAAATCCGTTTTGTTTAGGATGGAGCAGTTGGTTGTTCTCCAGGTATGTAATGATTTGTCGAGTAGCTAATGAATCTATGATCTTGGATAAATGAGGTGGGTTTGCAATCGGGCGAGTATCTGATAGGTTTTGGGGATTGGCCGTTTTCTTCAATGGTATGATATATGATGTTTTCCAAAATGATGGGAAGATGGCAGTGGAGAATGAAAGGTTAAAGATATGGGTCAGATATGGCGAGATCACAGGGAAAAGCGGTTTCAAGTGCGATAAGCACAGATGGTCAGGGCTTAATCCACGCGATTTATGAGAAATGAGGTTCAGATAGTTGAGAACTTCCTGACAATTAGTGGGGGCAAAGGTAAAAGAAGGGTGAGTGCTTGGTAAAGGCCGCTGTAGGATGACACCGAGAGACACCGGATCACATGGTGGAAGAGCTGACGAGACAATGGCAAAATGATAATTTAGTGCTGATGGAGAGAAGTGATTTAGGGCCGACTATGATGTTGTGTTAGCAAGTCCCAAGTTCCTAAGGCACGACCATAGTTTATTCGGGTTAGTTCGTATTAGTTAGTATTCGGGAGAGAGAGAGAGAGAGAGAGAGAGAGAGAGAGAGAGAGAGAGAGAGAGAGAGAGAGAGAGAGAGAGAGAGAGAGAGAGAGAGAGAGAGAGAGAGAGAGAGAGAGAAAAGTCGAGGATAATGGTATTCAAGAACAAAGGGGGTAGAGAAGAGGAAAGATACTGGTGGTGCGGAGAGGAACGTTTGGAAGAAGTATAAAGTATAAGTATCTGGGGTATGTAATGGAAAGAACTGGGGGAGAAAACGAGCATATTAGAGAGAGGGTCAGGAATGCAAGGGTAGCGATGGGATGGATTTGGAGCTACGGAGAAAGGAAATTTAAGGGAGATGTGAAGTTTTAGTTTTACTTTAAACGAACACACATTTTCACTTGCGCGAATTTCGACTGGGAGTTCATTCCATAACCGGGTAGATGTGACAATAAAAGAGTTGGAATATGATTCTAGCCGATGTGTCGGTACTCGAAGTTCTTGCATAGAGCCTGGTCGAAGAGCCCTGGATGTAGATTCTTCACGCCACTGATAACGTTCATAAAGATAGTGGGGTACGTGGGTCTTAATAATCTTATAGGTGACGATACCAATATAGTATAACCTACGCGATTTGGTGTTGAGCCAGCCAAGCTTATTACGATATGGGGTAATGTGCTCATCGCGCCGTAGATCGAAGATGAAACGAATGCCCGCATTAAACATTCGTTCCACCCTGATTTTTTGAGTTACATTGATGTCGTTGTAAACTGCGCAGCAGTAATCGAAGTAGGGTAAAATCAACGAGGAAACAAGGGTTTGCCTAACATCAGTTGGTAGTTGAGCACGGTTATTACGTAGTTGACGTAGAGTGGAGAAGACTTTATTGGACATTTGTATAAGATGGTATCTCCACGAGAGCGTTCCATCAAACACGAGACCCAAGTTCCTCACTGATTTAACCCACGGTATGACCGAATTATTAATAACAATCGGTGTGATCGAATCAGTATTAAAGGTGTTCAGATAAAAAGCACTGCCGACCAGTAATGCCTTAGTTTTTTCAAAGTTAAGGACGAGGTCATTGCTATTCGCCCATTGACAGAAGCGAGTGATATCGGATGTTACCTTTGCAATGGCGATGTCAAGTTCTGAAACACGACATTTAAGAAAAATTTGAGTGTCGTCAGCGAAAATCATATGATCACTATGATGGAGAACCCCAGGTAGATCGTTAATAAATACTGAAAACAACAAAGGTCCTAACACAGAACCTTGGGGCACTCCAGCACCCACTGGAAGCCACGAAGATCTAGTGCCATCCACCCCTGTGACAGCCTGAGATCGACACGAGAGGTAAGACGCAAACCACCGAATAGCGGTATCCGATAAATTAGCCATTTTTAGTTTCTGCAGCAAAAGCCTATGACTAATAGTATCGAACGCACGGTTAAAGTCAAAGAGGATAACAATAGTTATCATGCGATTGTCTATTGCTTGCCTGCAATATTCAGATACATATAATAGTGCTGTTTGCGTGCTGTAATCTTTACGGAAACCCGATTGGTGAGAATCAAACCAATTACTGTTATTCAGGAACCCAAGTAGCTGACGGAAAACAATACGTTCTAGTATTTTAGAGAGTGCAGGGACAATAGCGATAAGTCGGTAATGAGCAGGAGAAACAGGGTTAGTAATTTTGCTAATGGGTATCATCAATGATTTTTTCCAGTCAGCAGGAAAGATGGATAAATTAAGCGATTCATTGAAGAGATGAACTAAGTGAGGGGCAATGACAGGGAATGATTTGATGTAAAAACTAATAGGTATCGAATCAGAGCCACATGCCTCCGACTTTGCTTCCGACAAACGAGCAGCTACGTCCTCGATGGTGACATTAGCGAAGAAAAATCTACTATCGTTAAAATCTCCGTGATAAAAGTCTTCATCGAAATTTAGGTCGAAAAGATCAGTGTAAGGAGAAACAGAAGCTGTGTGAAAGGAATTGAGTTCATCCAAAGTGCAACACAACGGTTTAACAGCTTTATTGGAAGCCACCAGATCAAGGTTGCGCAACTCCCTCCATACAGTCTTAGCATCCCGAATGTTAGTAAGTTTGTTTCGATAGTAGTTTGCCCTCGCGAATACCCATGCCTGCTTATTAGCCTTATTAGCAGAAATGAGTCTAATTCTTAAGGAGGGGTCCCTGGTCCTGCGATAAGCACATAAAAGGCTATTTCTCTCGTATTTAAGTCTAAGTAGCTGAGGTGAAATCCAAGGGGAAGGCTTGTGAGTCGGTGTAAAGGTGGGCTTAGGGGCGTGCTTATCAAAAGTTTGCAATAGACGATGACTAAGCGTATTGGTGAGTAAGTTCACGTTATTCAGTGGAGAAACAGAGTTAAAAATATTCCAATCATAGCTACTCAGGTCCCTATGGAAACTCGATACATCGAACGAGCGATAGTCTCTACATGTGATTTGTATCGGCTTTGCTTTCGGTGTTCCAATCCTACACTCGATATCTATCAGATCATGGCCACAGATAAAAGGTAGATTGGCTTGGCTATGTCCTAGGACATTTGTAAGGCTATCGACAAGGCAGTGGTCAATCCATGTATCAGTTCGGTTCGTATGATTAGTAGGCTGATACGGCACGATTTGAAGAGCATTGGCTACGGCAAACTGCTGCAAATATGTAGATTCAAAATTAGCCCGATTTAAGTCAACATTGAAATCACCCATAATAATGATTCGATCATAATTACAGCTATGTTTTTGCAGTACAGATTCAAATAGTTCGAGCAGAGCTTTCTTCGGTGGTCGATAAATAACCGCAAGTAGCACTCTGAGGTTCGTAGTAGCGCTGTGACCGACTTCAACAAGCATAAACTCGAGGGGGTTAACGGAAGAGCATTCAGATTTTTCTAAGGTTTTATAATTTAGAGCGGTATGAATATACATAGCGACACCTCCACCGAGCTTATACTTGCGGTCATTGCGAATCAAGTGATAGTTAGGCAAAGAAAAATAGGAGTCAACTGTTTTAGTATTAAACCAGGTTTCAGAAAGAATAACAATATGATAGAAATTTTCGGTGAAATAAGATTTAAAAAAAGAAAATTTATTAGCAGAGCCGAGAGATTGAACATTAATATGACATACTTTTAGATTAATATAGTTAGCGTTTACTGGAATTATTGAATTAATTAAAGCCTGGTTGCTTCCGGAAGTCGATGCAGCCGTTTCACTATTTTCGCGAACACTAAGAGAGCCACATGCCAAACGTCAATCGCTAATTCTTCGAAGATCTTCCTCGCAAGTAATGTCGATCGCGTTAGCGCCGCTAGTTGGTCGAAAGCGTACAATGCCGTGATAGGTGTAAACATACTTATGCGGATGGTCCTTCACTAACGCACGTGCTTTTCTGAGCAAGTTAAGCGTCGCAGATGGTAAGTGCTCATTGATAAAAACGCGGTTTTTCGCATAAGAGTTATCAATGTCGGTGGTAAATAGCATTTTCTTAGCTCTCATGCCTTTGATGAAGGCAAATCGTAGGTCGGGATTAGAGAGTTTTACCAGTATTGCTGGGTGCCTATGGGATGTTGACGAAGATGCAAGCATGGAAGCAGATGAGTCGGTGCCATTTGTGCGTTGTAGCCGATAAGCAGAAAGAATGTCTTCTATGCGAAGCGTCACATTCAATACATCGGCAATTTTGAGTGAAATTTGTCGCAAATCTTCCATGCCTTTCGGAGGAATCCCTGTGATTATTAAATCGCAGTTCCGAATGTCATAGCCCATTGTCGCTCGATCTGCCTTTAAGGACTGTACATCAGTTTGGAGTGATTTTACACTAACTTCTATGTTTTCTACTCGCTCCTCCAGCTTCAATATTCGATCCATCTTTCCATTTATTTCTTCAAAGCGCGCATTCTGTTGCGCGTTAAATTGTTCTTGTCTATCAAGATATAGTTGTAGCGCAGGAGGTATAGCACACGTATCGGACGTATCCGATTCTACAGAAGTAGCGCTATTGGAACGGAGAAGACGAGGCGGAGCGAGCAGAGTTGAATTCAGCTTCCTTTTTTTGCTCTTAGTGGCAGGTATATTAACGCAGCAAACAAATGCACCCGATGCAGTCGTGGCCGCATTGTCAGGTTTGCAATCTTCATGAAATGCAAGTGCGCAAATAACACATTTAATTTTGTCGTCGCCAACGAGTTCGGCATTGCATTTATTGCAATTCTCCATTTGAAAAGCGTGCGCGAGATAATAAGAGCCCGAAATATAGCCGTACGTACGTTAGAGAGAGAAGGCTATACAAGCGTGTGGTAAACCCGCTTGGAAGGGGCGCGTGAACCGTACGCGTCTCGTGCACCGCGCAGCACGTGAAGAGAGGGGCCGCCGATAAGCCGTCAGCTGAATGTATAGTTCAGAAATAAGGCAGATGATCACAATACGAGTGGTTGAACTAATCAATCACGACAATGCATGCGTGATTACAAGGCAAATGTCAGGCAGAAAACCATTTGGCTAGTGAATATTAATTTAACTATTATAGGCATTCACAGGTCTCGCATCTCCACATTTCACCAACCTGCCAGTGGAAAAAAAGCGAAGTCAAAGGTGACAAACACTCGGTGATCGCTGTCATGCGGCAAAGTGTCGAAGTCACTGACAGCTAGTGGGCAGCGCCATTTTGCGTAGTGTGACGTAGGCGATGACGTTTCGGGCGTGCGCAGATGTCTCGGTGGAAAAGCAGCAACGGTTAATTCCGAAATTACTTTTTTAACTTTTCTCGCCTGAAGTAGACTCGGAGATAAATATCCCAATTAGTGATCGTGATCCGAGTCTGCTCAGGAACGTCTGTACAAAATTTTAACTCCCACAAAACGGGGTTTAGAGTGCAATTTAGAGAAATTTAGCGGAGCTCAACAAAACGCGACTGCGTGTACTCACCGCTAGAGAGAGAGAGAGAGAGAGAGAGACATTATACAAGTGTTGTTTCAGACACATTTTTTTCGGAAGTCTTTCATTTTCAAATAACTAACTTCGCAACATCTGGTCATTATTCTGAACGATTCTCTCACCAAAAATGATATTCAATTGCATTAATTGATAACTATGCTTCTGAATACATGTTACTCAAACGAAATTGGCGAAATTTGTTTCAGCTCGATTGGTTGGATTTATCATGTTGAAAAAATTGCTATTATATAATAAGAAATTTATGATCGACTCGATTTTTTGTTCATTTGGGGAAAAGTGTTCATTTCATTGCGTTATGGTATTTTATGAGAAAAATGTGTTTAAATACGTATTTTCAAACTACATTTTCTTTTAACCTTTTTAGTCAATGTATGGAGGATAATCACTCTCACCGATAATAGCCATACTCATGTTAACCAACGCATGTTTTGCAAGATTATTGAAATTTTCGCAAAAATATAGTTTTAAAATATACGTTTAAAGATAAATTGATCGTAAAAAATTCCACTTCAATATGAATGTCACTTTTTTAACATGACAACCTCAATAACTCAATCACTCAAGTTTGTCGGAGCATAACATATCCAGAAACATAATTATACATAAATTTGTGTATTGTACATATATTTTAATATATGTTTGATATGAAAGCGAATAAGTTTAAAACAAATTACAATTTTCATCGACTCGACAAAAGCGTCTTCTTTGCAACGTTCTGTCTGGAATACATTTCTAATATGAACAGATAGTGATTTATTCTTTTACATGTATATATATATATATATACAGCCCGGACCTGGAACCGACCCTTTTACACATTTATATATATATATATATATATACAGCGTGTCCCATTTTACGTGTCCCCCCGAAATATCTTGAAAATAACGCGTTGTACAAAATAATGTTTCAGACAAAATTTTCAAGATTTTTTCTGGACAATTTAACGGCAACCTCTATTCGACCTTGGCCATGATCTTGAAGGTCATATTAAGGTCTAATTCAATTTTTTGAAACGAGAACCCCCATTTTTTATTGCAGATTTGGAAAGAGCAGGAAATTTTACGTTCAAGTACAACCTTGTCCATGTCCGGGACAACGACCTTCAAGATCTTTTCAAGGTTAAAGTTGTTTTCTTAAAGGGAATTCCATTTTTATTGTAGATTTGGAAAGAGTTGATAGTTGACGTTTGAGTATGACAATGACCATTCCTGATCCACGACCTTCGACGTAATTCCAAGGTCAAAGTTGTTTTTTAATTAAATCCCTATTTTTTATTGGGGATTTGGAAAGAACGGGATTTTTTTTCTCCGACGTGATAGTTTATAATATGCTATAGTAATCTTCAGATGATAAAATATTCAAAGTCGCTAAATATTGTTAAATATTGAATCGTACTAAAACTGTTTTCATCATTGCATCTATTTTGTTCGTATTACTAAAGGTAACCCCATAAAAGAGGGATAAATCTAACAATAAACTTCAATTTTGCAAAAACAACGAAAAAGACATGACTTTTATTAGATTCTTGCACTTATTTTAAAAACAGCAAATCTGCGTAATGATGGATAAATAATGTTTCCAAAAAAAGTAGCACTTAAATTTCTTTATAAAAATGTTTTTGTAAACCATCAAGCACGTGTAGCGGCGGTTGTATCCATAGTTATTACCATTTAAATGTTCCTCAAAGAAATATGGTCCCACAGTGTAATTATCCACAATGTCAACCCCGACGTTAAGCGATTATATGGCGCTGAAACTTTTTATGTCTTTTCCAGTGGGGATTAGAATCTGTATAATAATGCATAATATGCCTATTAACATCATCTCTATTGGTGAAGGTGGTTTCATCGCTGAACAGTACTATTTTAACAAATGCTTCCACCAATCCTTGCACTCAATTGCACAAAACTTCTTCACCAGTATCTGATTTTCGTCGCTCTCTTTTTAGACTTCCGCTCTCAGCTCTGGTGCAAAGCCTTTTTATAGTCTTTCTATTAGGATGACGCATGTTCAGACATTTTTCAGCAAAAAAGCGGGCTGCTAGCGAATAATTATCCTTTTTTTACGGGGTTACCGTTAGTAATACGAACAACATACATGCAATGAAAAAAAAGTACTTGCAGTACAATTCAGATTTCAGCTCTTTCCAAAACCACAGTAAAAAATTAGGGGTTCCCGTTAAAAACAAAAAAAAAACTTTGACCTTCGAATGACCTGGAATGTTGTGATCCAGGACACCTTTAAGGTCATACTTGAACGTCAACTATCAACTCTTTCCAAATCTACAATAAAAAATGGGATTCCCGTTAAAAAAACAACTTTAACCTTGAAAAGATCTTGAAGATCGTTGTCCGGGACATGGACAAGGTTGTACCTGAACGTAAAATTTCCTGCTCTTTCCAAATCTGCAATAAAATATGGGGGGTCCCATTTAAAAAAATTGAATTTGACCTTGAAGGTTATGGCCAAGGCCGAATAAAGGCCGCCGTTAAATTGCCCAGAAAAAATATCGAAACTTTTGTCTGAAACATTTTTTTGTACAACGCGTTATTTTCAAGATATTTGGGGTGGACATTTAAAATGGGACCCCCTGTGTATATATACAGGGTGTTTCTTTTAAGTTGAAACTGTCGAATATCTCGAAAAGTAGGCACTCTACGAAAAAATGTTAAGAATAAAAATTTAATGGGTCTAAGGTGTAGGATACAGTGATATTAAAATTGCCCCCCCCCCCCCCACACCGACCCTGGGTAAGTTCGAAATTTTAAATGGGAACCCCTATTTTTTATTGCATATTCAGATTCTTTGAATAAAAATGCGTATGATTTGTCTAAAACATTTTTCTCGTTTCGCGATACAAGGCGCTGTAATCGACGAAATTCAATTTTCCTTCATTTTACTGTTATTGAGAATACACGCTTACGATTCTGCAATACTCAAAATTAGTCATAAAGCAAAATTTTCAGATTTTGAATTACTTACATTTAAAATCTCTCACGATTCGAGGTACTTACGGAATCATCGTTTAATTAAAGTAAGTGTTGAAAATGATGACCTTCGGCTTCAATGCACTTATTAATCCGTAATTCAAATGAATTTATACAACGGAGAAGTGTATCTTCTTGAATTTCAGCACATGCACTTGTAATTCGATCAATCATATTCTCACGTGTTGTTGGTTTTTCTTTGTACACTTTGTCCTTAAGATAGCCCCACAAAAAGAAATCTGGCGAAGTAAGATCGGGCGATCTCGCAGGCCAGTTGATCGGACCGCCTCTACCAATCCAGCGATCATTGAAATCACGATCAAGAACTTCTCATGCTACCGCTGAATAGTGTGCCGGACAACCATCATGTTGAAACCACATGTTCTGCCGTATTTCTAAGATCAAGTCTTCAAGCAATATTGGCAGCTCATTTTCCAAAATGTCTCGATACTTTGGACCATTTAAGCTGCCTTCAATAATGTGGGGACCGATCAGTTTGTTGCCAATTATTCCACACCATACGTTGACAGCCCATGGACGCTGGTGTTCGACTTCACGAAGCCACTGCGGATTTTCAGTACTCCAGTAGTGCATGTTGTATCCATTAACTCTTCCATGGTTTGTAAAAGACGACTCGTCAGAGAATAATACATAACGAAAAAAGTTGGAATTTTGTTGTACTTGTTCACGTGCCCACTGACAAAAAGCTACCCGATTTTGAAAATCAATACCGTGCAGTTCTTGATGTAAAGAGACATGATACGGATGAAATTTATTAGGTTTTAAAATTCTCCAAACACTGCTCTGAGTTATTCCGGAATCACGACTAATATCTCGTATACTAACGTGAGGATTATTAGCCACTGCAGCTAATACAGCAATTTCATTATTTTCTCCAGTGACTGTTCTTGTACGGGTCTTTTTCTTAAGTTGAACACTTCCGTCCGTAGTAAATTTTCTAATAGTACGATAAACTGAAGCACGTGACACAGTTTTATTTGGATAACGCTGAGCGTACAGATTCACAGCATCATCAAGATTTCTTTGAGCTTCCCCCATACACCAAAACGATTTCAATTTTTTCTTGTACAGTTAGATACTCCATAGTAAAGTAGTATTCGGAATAATCTTTGATCTAACTAAATGAGAGATCTAACACAATAATACCAGAGCTCAAATGTAGAAATATTCAGGAAACACTGTTAACGTAAACGTATTACTTAATAATGACGTTGAAACTGACAGAATATTGGCCAGCAGGAGATCCAAACACAAACGTAAATAAACCCGTGTTTGTTTACATTCGCGCTCGAATCTCCTGCAATAACCTGCCAATTTCAGCGTCGTACATAATAATTAATTTTTAAAAACGTACGTGCGATTTGGCATGTTTTTCAAAATAATAATTACCAAAGAGACCCTAAGCTCCATTGCCCTTACTTTTAACCGATTTCAAAAAGAAGAAGGTTCTATGTTCATCGCGATGTATGTTTTTTTTATGTACGAGTTTTTATTGCACTCCTTGAACGCTTCTGAAGCAATTTGAAAAATTCTTTTTTTCTGTGGTCAGTCATGTCATAGTGGAAATGGTGTATTTTTATTGTTAATCTTTTGCAGAATCGTAAGCGTTCATTCTCAGTAACAGTAAGATGAAGAAAAATTGAATTTCGTCGATTACAGCGCCATCTATCGCGAAACGAGAAAAATGTTTTAGACAAATCATACGCACTTTTATTCAAAGAATCTGAATATGCAATAAAAAATAGGGGTTCCCATTTAAGATTTCGAACTTACCCCCACCACCGCCCGCAGGGTCGGTGGGGGGGGGGGGGGGGCTAATTTTAATATCACTGTATGTACACCTTAGACCCATTAAATTTTCATTCTTAACATTTTTTCGTAGAGTGCGTACTTTTCGAGATATTTGACAGTTTCAACTTAAATGAAACACCCTGTATATTGTAAACTTTCATTAACGTTGTCGAAGATCACATGAATTTTTAAGGTGTTAGAAACGTTATCAATAGTGTTTAAAACCACGTGCAATTCCTTCCGGTAATCAATTAAACATGGTTGTTGGAATGACTTATATCGCGACGTGATCATTTGTCATTTAAAAACGAATTTTTCTCCTATTACCCTATATTATCTGCAAAACAAGATGAAATTAAATATAAGTTTATAGAAGTTATATAATTTCTTGCGTTTCTCTTTAGATAGTTATTTGTCGAAGGCGTAAAATCAGAACTATAAGAAAATCATATGTATGTTTGGCGTTACTTAGCAACTTCACTAAAATGAGACATTATATAACCCTGAATTTTATTCTACTTATTGAAATATAATAAAAGTTTAAATGCAGTAAAAAAGATATTAAGGTAATGTTTCTAATTTATAGATTCACAGAAGGAATCGTCACTTCGACACACATCAGCAGAAATTGTGTCACCGAAAAAACCCAAAGTTGTTGTCCAGCAGGTTAATATAGTTGTTGGTGATGAACTGCGAAAATCGAATAACACAAATGGTCAACAAATAACACAGCCTCTTAAAGAAGTTAATCAATCTTCTCCAAATAAATTTGTCCTTACTCCAGATTACATACAACAAAGTTAGTATATGTTTAGCTATTATAGTATGATATTATTTATTATACCCCCTTTACTGGTCCCTTATAATTCGAATAATTTTCTTTATAAAGCAATCAAGAATGCATTAAAACAAGAAAATCTAAATCCAGAAATAGAAGAAAAATTATTGCAACTTCAGAGGTATCAAGAAAAACAAATGAAGAGTTCCGAAATTTCATCTGTTACGAATCAAGCTACCAATGAATCATCATTAGCGCCACGTATACCATCTCGTAAACGACCTTTAACTCAGTCGATATCTGCGGAAGCAACAAATACCATTTCATATGGTAATGAAAAAGACAGTTATGTTGCTGAAATATCAAAAAAAAAGGCCACTTCCAGACAAGAATACCGCGAAATTTCTAAGTAAGTGTTAGCGTATTTTAGATGTACATAAAGCAAAAACAAACATTCAGATCATAGATGATTGGCGAAAAAGTAACGTAGCTTAGTAAGAATTTCTGAAACGAGCCACCAAAAAACATGAGTTTTTTTGTTCAAAATCATTTTCCTTATAGTCTTTAACCTAAAACAATTTTGTGCCAAAGGATTTTGCAAAAAAGAAGTTGTATTATTTATATTAACAATTGTATTAACGGTTAGAAACAAATTATACGTATCTGGTAATGGATTTATTTGAACAAATGTGTCGCTACGCAAGGCGTGGATTAAGGGACTCTGTAGCTCGCATGAATAATGTTTTCACAGTACAAATTGAAAGTCATATTATACATTTTAATTTATATATAAACACAAATAAAACTTTATTAAGGAGGTTGGTATGGTGAGTCAAGTGTTTTACTCGTTCAATTTTGATTAGTTCAATACCATACAATTCACAAATGCGTATCCAATCTAATTCCTTCTCTCAAGCATTCACTATGTATTTTTCTTTTGTAGACATTAATTTTTAGTAAATCTGTTTGTTAAGTCTGTGCAAATCTCCCGCAGAAAGATTTCTACACAAGACACCATATTTATAGGTACAAAATAAGTTTTTCATAATTTCTCAATACTTAGGTATCCAAATGACTCGCAATTTTCAGGAAAAATCAGTTTATATTAACGTACAGTAATTTTTTTGTCGAAATTTGTTTGTTAATTCTTAACCATACCAGCCTCCATTGGAAGATATATTTATAAAATTATTTCGTAATAGCACATTTTGCCAATGGTAAAATCGGAAAATGTTTTCCATTCATTCCAGACGTTTTCATCATCAGGGGGTTTAAGTGAGTGATTGTAAGGAGAATTTTTTATTTCAACTGCTTTATTATAAACAACTTTTAAAACTTTATATTCTTTATCATAATCCGCTGTAGTAAACAAAGGAAAAGAAATATGTTAAAAAAGGCCTTCTGTCCAATTACCTATTGGCGTATTCTGGTTGTTTCCAGGTCGCTGTAAACTTGCTTTTTACGCGTTTCCCTTCATGGTTTTCCCGATTCCATCATATGCACCTTTGCCATGAGACGTAGCAAACAATTCCATTGCATTGTAATGTTTGTCGATTTCTCCAAATTTACAATATTTAGGTATAATAATTAAATTTAAAATAATTTATTTTTCTTGTTCTTGTAATGCGAAGATGCACCATCAACCAAAAATATCACAATTTTTACGTTTTCCTTTCCATGATTTTTTCAAATATTGTATAATGCCTCAGTTTATGTTTTCTGCAATAAATTACATAAGGATGTATTTTAACTTGATTGTTGGACCAATGGTTGACGTGAACTGCATCATGGATAACGAAACTAAAATTTTCCAAAAAAAATCCAGTGTTATAACAAATTCAAAGTATGTTTAGCGTCGACAAACAGATCGCTCAATAATAATCGTCCCACTACACGGCGAAGATCGTGTTGGCCTAGTATAGGATTGAAGCGAAGTAATGGACTTCTTCTCGTCAGTGTATGGGCAGTAGAGAAATGTTGCACCCCGTCTGAGGCGGGCGGACTCTCTTTGACGAAACTGAAATGCGAGGTGTTTGGAGTTGATGTTCGCTCGAACTGTCATCGTTTAGCCGGAAGCGACATGAACGTGTACGCACGACGCGTAAAGGGTTCTGCCAAGAGACTATGCTAATGAAGCCGAGGCAATGCCGGATCTGGAGACCGTGAGGCCCTTGGACTATATGTGCAATTGTGCCCCCAGTTTAAATTGAATCGAAATCGCACATGTGTTGCTGTGCGTGTGTATGCGCGTGTGTGCGTGTGTATACGGGAGTATTGTGTGTGCCCAGTTTGTGCCAAGTTATTCGTACATAAATTATGTCTTCAGAAATATTGATTTTCAAACGTCAAACCCGGTCAGTCCATAAGTTAACCCCTATCTCTAGCCGCACGACTTGCAC
Source organism: Trichopria drosophilae (assembly GCA_030407085.1). Taxonomy (NCBI): domain Eukaryota; kingdom Metazoa; phylum Arthropoda; class Insecta; order Hymenoptera; family Diapriidae; genus Trichopria; species Trichopria drosophilae. The sequence continues at coordinate 114,993,967 of CM059583.1, forward strand.
GTAGACGGTGTTTGTTTACACTTTTCGGTGCAAGAGTGCAGAAACGGTGCAAGGCTTGACATTCACTAATAGTATTAGGAAGTTTTACGCGAAGCTGTATCGCCAGGCGGCAGCACGTTAAGCTAGCACTCTCGTACGTCTGTGTGACGTACACACTGAGGCTGGAATTTATAGTCGCGGTAAACTGAGATCGTGATCTCGAACAGTGAACTGAACTTATGAAAACGTACTATCTTACGGAATTCAGCAATCACAAGATTATTTCCCTCGGTTAGAGATCACGATCTCAGTTTACCGCGACTATAAATTCCAGCCTGAATGGTGGAACAGCTTCGCGTAAAACTTCCTAATATTTCCATACAATAGGACAAACGGGCGTCGGACGGTTTGCTGACTGCCAGTATCATGGCGCCGCGAGAGCCCGAGACGAGGCGGCGATGAACAAAACCGAGACAAAGGCGAAGGATTGCATTTTTTTTTTCTTTTTTTTTTTTTTGACGGAGGGGGAAATGCATTAGGCACCATGGGGGTTGAAGATGTGTAACCCCCCGTGTGTCGGACTCCCTCACCTTTGATGTTAACGGCAAGGTTTACTGACTAAAACCCTAACCTCCCTTGGCCCTCCAGAATCCACATGTGCAGTCTGCAGCAGAAAAGTAGCTCCGATATCCATCTCCTCCGCTGCAGACTGCACCGCGCCATTTCATTTCATTTACAACTATAACCACTCCCTCTACCATTGGGTTAGTGGTTACAGGATATCATGTGACCTCAGTAGACGCAGAGATCCCAGCAGCACTACTTTCTGCATTCGGCCTGCGATGGAATTTGCATGCTCTTGGCAGGCCGGAATGAGTTTGATGTTTTCGAGGAGAGTTGGTCTCATTCCTCCCAGCACTCAAATTATCAACACGACGAGCTTGATTTTGAATCCTCAATACAGCTTGCGAATCTAGAATTGGAGTTCCTGATATTTTATCCGTTTTTCGATCTCTTTGCTGACTATATTTGTCTCTGCTGGTGTAGAGAACTCGATCACGAAGATGGATTTGTGATCGAAGTCAACAAGAACGATGTCAGGCTTATTGGATGATACTTGTCTGCTCGTCGGAAATGACTAATTCCAGTATATTCGGCAAGACTCATTCCCGACTACAGATTCAATATCAGTGGGGACGTACGGCAAAACTGGGGTTGCATCAATACCATAAGTGCTGCGAAGATGGTAATACAGCACTCGAAGAGCCGCATTGTGACGTTCGATGTATGCTGAAACTGCATATATTGGGCATGCTGCCAAAAGATGCATTAGTGTCTCAGCATGAAATCTACACAATCTACAAAGCGTACTCTCTACCGCCTGGTGTAAGACGTTCTGTCGATACGCTAAGGTATTGATGACCCCATCCTGGCATGCGAAGATAAAACCCTCGGTCTCGGATTTCAAGCCGGCTGATCTTAAGAACGAGAAGGTCATCTCTGTCAACAAGCCAAGTTGTTGGACATTTCGAAAGAATTGTCCATGCAATGGCTTGTCGATATGCCTTCCCTCCAACATACGGAGTTGTTCCTTCCGTATGTTAGCCCTGAGACGCACTGGGCACAGGTTGATGACTGATTCCGCTTCCTGTGCACCACTACGTCCCACGTTGAAAACCAGACCGAGGCTTCGCGCCGCTCGTTCCGCCGCGTTGTACAGAAACGCCCCCTTCCCCTGAATTTCATGCTGATGAACTAGCATCATCAGGGGACCCTCCGTTCGATTAATCACGTCGCAAGCCGTTTCGAGGACCAATCGGTCATGCATACACCCCAGGCTTAAAAGGCCACGACCTCCCATATTTCGGGGCAAATACAGTCGTTCCACGGAAGATCTTGGATGCAAACTGCGTTGCATACAAATCATCTTCTGTGTGTTTCGGTTAAGACCCCTTAGCTCGTCAACGTTCCACTTCAGTGCTCCAAATGAATAGAGCACTGGTGATACGGCCAACATATTCGTGGCTGCCACCTTATTTCTCCCGGTCAATTCTGATGACCAGATCTGACGGAGAATGCGCCGGTATTTCTTAATGATGGTGGTTTTAGCAGCCTGCACATCCTGGACATGCCTTTGAGGTACGCCCAGGTATGTGTAGGCTTCTTCGGCGCTAAGGTGGCGGATGACATTTCCGTTGACGAGCTCCATATCGTTGTTATGGGAGCCTGACCTTCCTCTGTGCAAATCGCGGAATTGATATGTCAAAAGTAACGAATACCGATTTATGTATATATAAAGTGTGTGTATCTCCCTCTCTTAACAACACTCGAAACCACTGTACAGTGAAACAATTAACCGGCGATTTAACTATGTTGATAATATAATAATACTTCCTATTGCTTTATGTCATTCTAATACTTAACAAAATAGAACATTATATATTTCTGGTAAAAAAGACTCTTCAAAGCGTTCATTTACTGTGTTCTTTTCTTTTTTAATATAATAATTTTCAATCTCTTTACGTTTGCGGTTATTCGTTACAGATGCTAAGATTTTTACTTTAGGATAATCGAAATCATGTCCAGTTTCTTGTCTATGTTTCGTTAGTGCTGTATAGTTGGAATCTTTTCCAAAAATATTGCGTCTATGTTCTTTAAGTCGTGTACCAAGGAGTCTGCCAGTTTCTCCAATATACATACAGTCACAATGATGGCAAGGTATTGAATAAACACTTTTTTTAAGTTTTTGTAGTCGATCTTTAAAAGGCTTATTTCCTCCGATGTTAGTATTGATCGGTCTGTTAACAACGGGAACATGTTGTTTTTTTAAAGTTTTCGCGACTCTCTCAGTTAACCCTTTGACATATGGAAGTGATGTGGTGGTTTCCGGTTAAATCGCCGCTTAATTGTTTTCTTTGTGTTTCACTGTACAGTGGTTTCGAGTGTTGTTAAGAGAGGGGGATACACTGATCAAATTCTTGACTTTAGCCGTACATGAACGGCCAGAAGTTAAATAGTCGATCACACACTGAATTCGGGAAGCGAGTTTCCGTGTCAGTCGAATCTTGCCGTTCAATTGAGACATGTGTTTTGTAATCTACCGACTCCCCGATATCTGTGTCAGATTTCGCGGAGTCACCAAATCACTTGCAGCTTCGTAAACGGCACAATTGACTTGCCACAGGTCGTAGTCATCAGGAAGAGCATCCAGAAGTAGGCTATGTGCTCTGTCTAATTCTCGTTGTTTAGGCAAAATTTTCGTTGTCACCGTCACTTGAACTATTATTAACCCTTTGAAGCATACATTTTTCTCTTCGCGGAAAATAGCTGAAACTGGTTACTCAGGGGTTTTCGGGGCCGTTGATCACGAATCCGGACTCAGATTTTCAAAATTCAAGATGGCGGATCCAATATGTCGGACGAAATTTAGAAAAAGTTACTTGATCAAGCTGAAGCTGAGTACTCGAGGGTTTTCAGGGGTCGGTGATCACAAATCCAGCCTCAGATATCGAAAATTCAAAATGGCGATTCTAACTTGGCTAATCAAATTCATGAAATCAAAGGTGATTAGGGTTAAAAGATTAAAAGATCCGGTGTATAACTACCGCATTCAGCCGAAACCAGAGACACGAACGAAGAGGACGTGGTGACTATTATTCTGAATTTGGTCCGCCATATTGGATCCATCATCTTGATATACTGTAATAAAATACTTTTTCTAGTAATGCTTTTTTCTTGAAAAACGTGTTATTTTTCAGTTTTTATATATTTCTATCAAAAAATTTGCAGCAAATGTTGACTATTTGCACATAATTTCAAGTTCTTAGACATGTTACGATATTAAAATAACAAAAAAAAACACGAAAGAATCTATCAAATTTTGACTTAAAAACGGAAAAACGGCGAGGAAATAGGTGGTATTGATTCTATACCACCATGCCGCAATGGGTTAAAAGGTTCATCAGAATTACATATATCAGACATATCTTTTGCTTTGCCTGCATCGAGTGCAAAAACTGCCCGCTATTTCGCATATTTCCTATTGCGCTCTCGATTGATGAAAACCAAAAAAAAAAGAGGTTGCCAATAGATATTAGATACCTACCTACCCCCTCACTGTGAAATAGGATGACATTTACTAACGTAGAATAAATGGCTAAAGGTATTTTCATTAATTTTTTTGACTGCAAAAAATAAATGGATATATGTGAAACGTAATTTCGAATGAGAACAATCTCAAAATATTATTGAAGTACGGTTATTTTCTAGTTTCATTAAAGTTTTTTTACCATTTTTAGCCCTGCATATTGGAACCGCCATTTGAATGTCAATATTTTCTGATCTATTTTACAACCAGCGACCACAGAAACACCCAAACACCAAGATCCATCTTGAATCAGGCTATTTTGCATTTTTGTCCGCCATATTGGATTCGCAATTTTGAATTTCATAATTTTGAGCTCGGATTCGTAATCAGCGACCCCAAAAACTTATAAAAAAAATTTTACTTGTTTGAAAACGTGACAGAATTTCTTTAAAACCGAACTCCGAAATCTAACTTCAAAAAACCCGCCATTTTGGATTTTCTATGATGAAATAAACCAATTCTATTGTCATATCTTTTCAGTACAGACATTTTATGCACTTTTTATGTACTTTTCCACTCGCCTATCGTCCGTTTTCCCATATAAATTTCAAATTAAAAAAAAATACTTCAAAAAATTGATGTTTTTGGAATTATTTAGTGTAAACATTAACTTTTTGCAAATTTTGACCACGCCATTCGAAAGAGCACCCTTGAAAATAGTCGGGAAGATACTTTACAAATGAATACTTCAATTATTTTGCAATGATACAAGAGACGAAAGGCGTACCAGGCGGAATGTGCAATTTTGACGTTAACGGGTTAACTTATTTTTCAGCATTTTTTGCAAAAATTATCGTGATAGCAAGACACCTGAAAATCCAGAAAACGTGAATTTTTTATTTTAAGGGCGGTACAGGTGGGTTTGGAATTTCGTCCGAGGTTTCTAATTGGTATTATATTCTTTAGAAATGTATTAACTTATTTTTCAGCATTTTTTGCACAAATTATCGCGAGAGCAAGACACCTGAAAATCGAGAAAACGTGAATTTCTGACTTTAAGGGCGGTAAGGGTGGGTTTGGAATTTCGTCCGAGGTTTCTAATTGGTCTTATGTTCTTTAGAAATGCATTAACTTATTTTTCAGCGTTTTTTGTACAAATTATCGCGGGAGCAAGACACATGAAAATCGAGAAAACGTGAATTTCTGACTTTAAGTGCGGTAGAGGTGGGGTTGGAATTTCGTCCGAGGTTTCTAATTAGTCTTATATTCTTTAGAAATGTATTAACTAATTTTTCAGCATTTTTTGCATAAATTGTCTCGAAAGCAAGACAACTGAAAATTGTGAAATCGTGAATTTCTGACTTGAAGGTCGGAAGAGGTTGGGTTAGAATTTCGTCCGAAGTTTCTAATTAGTTCTATTCTGTTTATATAGAAATGAATTTATTTTTACATATCTCTTGAAAAATTTATCTTCATTATCGCCAGAGTACGGAAGTTCAAACGCTGGAAATCGTGAAAGTAGCGAGTGAATTTGAATTTTGGGTTGCTGGGGATAAAAAGGGGGTTGATCCGTTTGTTACGCATCACATTTTTGTAAAAACTTTGTAGAATACTGAAATAGATGGTTAGTATACAGAGAAATTATAATTTTGTTGAGTTTATGTGGTAAAAATTCAGAGGGGCGCCATTCGAATATTTTGTGGCGCGGCGCCTATGGGCTTCGCTGAGAGACCGTTCATTGAACGTTCGGAACTTCACGCGCATAGGGTATTCCCCATTAAGACAGTCAAAATGCCAGTTTTTCGGTATAGTAAAAAATACTATGTATCCACTTTTTTACATAAAAAAAGGAATTTTTTGCAACATACCCCTATCCCCACTTCGAATTGCCAAAATGTATAATTTATGGATTTTAGAATAAAATATAAAATCTAGATGTCCTTCAAAGTCCGAAAAATACCAAAAAATCACAAAAATAGAGTTTTTCGCTTACTGTGAAGTTGCCACTAAATCAAAAAATCTGAAAAACTTTGAGAACATAAAGTTTGTAAGATGTTATTTTATTCAAGATTTAGCCCTGTAGCCCTCTTGGCATTAAGATGAAAATTGAAATAAATTAAAAAAAAAATTTGTTAGGTTAGAATCAGAAGTTGAGTGACCTTGACAAATTTGTGTAAATTATTTGTTCGATGAACTGCATGTTCAAATTTTTTCAGAATTTTTCCTTGTAAGGATATCGAGATAAAAATAAAAATGTAAAAATACTGGGGTTTCGCGCTGTGTGGCATCCGAAGGGGGGATAGGGGTATGCGCAGGTTGCCAAAAATTCTTTTTTTTATATAAAAAAGTGCCTACATAGTAGTTTTTACGATCCCGAAAAAGTGGCATTTTGATTATCTTAATATACCCCTTTACGCTCTGCAAAACAGCTTTAGTGCAATTTGACTCTATTTTGCTCTGTTTTTGATACGGAAGCGTTAAAATGAAAAAAGTGCCGGTTTTTTACCCTTTTAACTATCTTTATAAAGCATATAAGTAATTTGATGGTCTAAAAATAGTACATAATCTTTCTTAATGATACTATGAATCGATATCTATTCAGAACAAAATTTATTTTTATGCTCTTATATTTTTAATCATCATTTGAAAAGTTAAAAGTTTTGCGGCACACGAGATAATAGGCCCGAGCTAGAGAAAAAAAGCAGACACCCGTTCAGGTCAAGGAAAATCGTCTTGCGCTTACGAGGGCGAAACCCGAGGAGACAACAAAATGGAACGAACCGCAATGTGTAAATTTCCCGACCACACAGACATTATGTGATCTGCTTTGGCCAATGGGGATGCAGTGATGAGGTCAAAGTTTCGTAAACGTCCATAAATTAATTTTTAAATCAAGAAATTCCTCACAATATTTCTGAGGCAGATCTTTAATATTAACCCTCCTGAGCACGAGTTTTTCTATTGCCATATGGAAACGTAGTTGGGACGAGTATACTCGCCACGTGCACAGGAGGTTTAAACCATCACGCTTGGCCTTTTTCTGAGGTAGATCTGTATCCTCATTATACTCGATTTTTTTGCGTTCGAAATTATTTTTTGAGAAACACTACCTTCTCGGATCCTTATGTTTTGTTGTACAATAGTTAAGAGCTTCATTTTATCAATTTTGGATAAAGTTTTCGATCAGGCCAGATTCAATTCATTGAGTAAATTAGTCCAATCTTGATGTAAATTCCAACTTTGTCTTTGAGAAAACTCGGGTTTGTCCTGGAAACTAGTTTCGGCAAATTGTTTTTGAGTGACTCTTGCCGATTTATTTTGTTTACCCAACGTTTCATTTTCCATATTATCCCGCGTCCCCTTTGACCCTTCATTATTTTTCAAATTGGAAGGAGTGTCCCATTCATCGTCGGAGCTTAGATCGCAATTTCAAGTCGATTCTCCATCAGCAAACGACTTTTGATAAATTATTAATGGAATCAGATACAGGTAAAGAAAGTAGACGTAATCTGCATAAAACGCAAATGTGTTTTTCAATGAACGGTACACACGACTTTAATTCTTGTTCACTAAGTTAAGTTTTTTATACACGAAATTTATTTGTTGCACGGATAGCAACATGTATTTATACTCAGCATTTCGCAATAGAAAATATTAAATTAATATAATTACATTCGTGTATATAACGATAACTACACCAATGCTACAGATCGGATAGTGAAAAGCTATTGCATTTTTAACAAGATCAAACGTGAAAATTTAAATGCCGGAGCGCGTCACGTGTCGCGGTCGTGGAAATTGGCAGATTCCGTGACATATGCATCGATGCTACTATTTAAATCACCCCCATAAGGTGAAAATTGACGTAAATCAGCGCTTAAGAACAGTAACTTATGTTAGGCTCTTTTTTTTTATTGATGACATGTATAGATAGATGTAAAAGACAAATTATTATCATATTTAAAAAAATTTAAAAGCCATGGAATGTTCCCATATGACCCCCATAACGACAAAACTTAAGTACAGTAACTTTTGTTAGGCTTTTTTTTTGCATTGAGCATATTGTTAGATAGATGTAAAAGACAAATTATAATCATATTTTAACAAATTAAAAACCTCTCGAACGTTTCCATATGACCATATGAAAATTATTTTTTACCGAATTTTGTTAGTTTTAGATCAATGTTGGCTGCTGGGGGAGGGGGTGGACACTTTGAAATGCTGTTTTCGGCATTTTGGTACTCCTTGATACATACCTGACAAAAAAAATAATTGTCGTTATTTTGTATTGTGTATAGCAAAACTTCGTTCTGAGCGCAAACTCGTTTGGGAACACACCAACGGTTTTCGCCTTATCCGTAAATCATTATGTTTGTGTATTCTTTACAAAAGATATTCATGTCGAACATACATTCAAAGAAAACACAAACGCTGGCATCATTAAAAATAACAGTATTAACAACAATGAGAAAGCATTTGGCAAGTTTAAATTCTTTTAGTGTAGCAGATGCATACGTATAACAATTATGTGTAATATTGTCATATGTTTACATGATCTGAAAGCAGAATGAACACATATTCGAAGAAGAGAAACGCGGTCATTATTAGATACAACTAAGTCTATAACATTTATTTTATTTACATATTATATGATTAATTACTAAAAGGCTGAACAAAAAATAAAATATCCAAATAAAAGGGTCCAACTCTAACAACAAAAAGTGTCCAACTCTGATGGTAAGTGCTGTTTTTTCAATTTTAACTTCTATCAAGAATGCTAATAATTGTTGTTTTTTTTTACAAACAAATACATGTTAAACAATGCAAAAATCAATGTTTTTTCACGTAAAAAATTACAGCTAATAGTGAATGCCATAACAATGAAAACTTATTTCGATTTTTTAATATTGATCCAGCAGTTTTCGAGATATTCATTTTTTAAATAAATCCATTAAAGGAATTCAATTATTTTAATATGAACAATACATATTTTTGGCAAAATCCTGTGGCACAGTGCTGATTTAGGTCAAATACTATAAGCAAAAATTATTTTAAAAATGTTAAAAGTTTTTTTTTCGTGGCTCGTTTCAAAACTTCTTCCTCAGTATATACTATATACATATGCGCTTTTTATTTAGGGTACAAAAAGTAGAATGTTTCGATACTGAGCTTTTACAACAAAGCCGTACTATCAAAATAAAGGAAAATCAAGAGCAAAGAAGAAAGCAACAAATGCACTCTCGGATGCAAGTTTTATTATTCCGTCACAAAGAGCTACTTAAAAAAGATATTCTAAAAAGGAGAGCACTGCTGGAGAAAGAACTCTCCTTAGATGTTCAAGTAAGAATTACAAATCTTTTATTTATTTTCTTATATTTTTGCAAAATATGTCTTAATTAATATTCTTATTTTATCCATAGAAAGATTTATCCTTAGAATTGACTACCAGAACAAAAGCGGAGAGACACAAACAGGACGAAGTGAAAATAGGAAATATTAAGCGGAAAATGGATGTACAAAGTGCAGATTCGTATTCCTTAAATCGTGGAAGTAAAGCCAAAAAACGGCCCCATGGAAATGCATGGGCTGACAATACCGGTAGTCCTACAATAAATCCTATTCGCATTAGGAAAGAGAAACTTTACTGTCTGTGTAGAACACCGTATGATGAAACAAAGTAAGTCATTAGAAAAAAAATAAATGTCTAAAGTAATTGCCATAAATGCACAATTAATTTTTGAGCCATTCGTATTTGCACTAACAACATTTCTAAAAAGGAATGATTAGTTTTCTAATTCTTTTCCTCTACTTTAATAATTCACTTATGATAATTAAGGAAACGTCTACATACTTCTGAAATTTTTAATTTTAATATTGGAACTTGTATATAAATATTTTAATTTTTTATCTACTTTTTAAGTAGTTGCTTTCGGTCAATGCATAATAGTGAACGAAAGACGGTCTAAAAAAATGGTTTTTGAAATGACGATGTATATTTTTACAAGTAATCAGTTCATAAAATGGGGGTGGCCATAACGTACAAAATCGAAATAATCGATGGCATTGTTATTGTTATAACTTGGGCTGCGATTGGTCAGTCTTGGTATCGCCATCCTTAAAGTGATGTGAAATTTTGTCAGATCGGGCGACAGCATCCAAGGGTATTGTGAATAACCTAATCGCCAATTGCTGATTACTTTTTAGATTTCGCCTATCAGGGTTTTGGTCATAGTTTTGTTTAATAAGACAGTCCATAGTGATCTCAACGGTCAAAACAAGCAAACGATGAGCCATGTATTCTGCGAATGTCAATTAAGTACACATTAGTTTCAAATTAGCTAGAGAGATACTTGTCGACCCCTGACTGAAATCGTATCTCGTTTGCATTTGCACGTAACAAATATGTCGTACCAATCGTGTGCAAAACGTGTAGGACATTAAAAAAATGTTAATATGCTTTTTTCAAAAAAGGAACAAACTTGGACCAAAAGATGGTCTGGTAAGTATTTGTATTTTCAGGGATATGACATTGGCAGGAAAAGACCGTATGCTACACGGGAAAAGTGAGCGCTCATCGTCACATCGAGCGGAGACTGTACTGCATTTAGAGAAATTTTCTATCTCCGCGAGAAAAGACCGCATCACGACCCAGTGTTGTGGTCGGTTGAGAGACGTTGTGCCGCGTATGTTCAGATGCAGGGACGGGATCCAGTCTTATACTTTGGCTCTCAATGCTCTCACAGACAGAGTTTTCTACTCTTGAAATAACTTGAAAAGATGTATACCAATTATTGATAGGGGTTTCTTGGATTACTGAGAAAATTAAACGTAACTGTAGTCCTCATTTTATTGCAGGTTTTTTTAAAATGAGTTTACGATTATTAGAAAATTTGTAACATTTTTTTTTCAATTTTGTAAAACAAAAGAACAAAAATGCAAGTCAATATTATACAAATAATAATAATTCAAATTTTCAGGTAAGCCCGTCAAATTTGAAAAGAACAAATTTTTCAAATTTATCAATTTGTAAATTTGTTCATTAAGAAACAATATTTCTTTCAGAAAATATATTAATAGCAGTCCAAAACACCATTCTGTACTGAATAATAAAAGTAATTTACTTCAGTCAAATTATTTTACGCCGTGGGTGTCTTGGAAGAATATGCTGAATTTCAAAACAAATGCACGAGTACTCTTGACACTCATCATATCGCAATAAGATGCATCGATGATCCCTCAGTCAATTTCGAGTCGTGGTAACGAGGGGTCATCCGGGAGCGGTGTGATGTCTTCGTGTACGTGTTTGTTTTTGTAATTATTTGTACCCCAGGTCCATAGAGTACGAGAAATGTAGCCGAATACATAGGTAGATAGGTAGATAAATATACAGGGTGTCCAAGAATTGGGTTATGATATTTCAGGAGGTGATTCTCTATGATATTTCAAACAAAAAAGGATTAAAATAGGAAAGGGCGCATTTTTGCATGATCGGTGCGAGGCGTTTTGACACTGTGCCTGTGGAAGTTTAGTGCTGCAGATCCAAATTTGCCCTGTTTCTGTTTTTTCGAAAAAAATTTAATTGTAATGTTCTTCTTTCTCCGTCTATATTTGAAATAGGCGTGTTAAAAAGACTTCTTGGTGTAGCGGACAAGTGGATAATAATACTAATTTGAATTTACGTTTCGGTCAAGAGTTTATGACCCTCTTCAGAAAAATTTAATTCTGTAATTTAATATACAATTTTGAGTAAGTAGTAAAAGGTTTACATTTTCATTTTATCGATTATATGGATGAATTACATCGAGATTTTTGTTTGATGTGTGTGGATTGTGTTAGTTGAGCACTGGTACGTTTTTTGACAAAATTATTGATTGAGCACTGGTAATTATTGGAAAGTTTAGGATAATATAAATTTGTGTTCTTACCTTTAAGTCCTTGATCTGAGTATAAAATAAAACACTCCCGAATGGGATGACCGGTTTTTTGTGTTTAAAATTTTGTTATTTGAAAATATGAATGTGGACCAATAAACGTTGTAAAATACCTAAAAATAAAATAAAAAAATAAGTTTCGAAAAGAAACTTAGTAAGAATACCAAGACAATTTGAAAATACGTGCGAGTCGCGTGATGGTAACGAACTGACTGACAAAAATGTAAACATTGCCAGTGCTCAACCCCGGACAATAATAATGCGAAGATGTGTGGAATGCTTGAATTCAAAGTTAACGAAATTTTAACGAGATGTTTTTGAAAAAAATATATCTAATATTGTGAAGTGTAAATGACGTAAATATTAATTAAGTAGCGGAAAATATGTTTCTGGAAGGTTCGAAAGTTCGAATCTTATATTTACTGCGTTATCATTATGTTTTTTGATAAAAAAGTTTTCTAAATGTTTTCGTTTCCAATAATTTCTTTCTGTAGTTATGATTTGAACGTTTTTATAATCAAAATCATGTCCTGTGTCTAATTTATGTCTAGTTAATCCCGTATGTTTATCTTCACTTGAGTAAATATTTCGTTTATGTTCGTTAATTCGATCTCTTAGCAATCTTCCTGTTTCACCTATATAACATTTATTGCATTGGTTACATTTAATTTTGTAAACGACGCAACTTTGATGTAAATGATCTAATTTATCTTTTCCAGGTTTAATACCTCCTAGATTTGTATGAAATGGTTTAAAAACTACTCTAATATTTTGATCTTTCATTGATTTTTTAATTTGTTCAGATAATCCTTTAGCGTATGGAATGCTTATAGTTTTCACATAGTCATAATCTTCTTTCATATTATCCAGAGAATTATAAATTTTGTGTACCCTTTTCTAAGAAAGTCAATAATTATATCTTCCGGATAATTATTATTTCGTAATAAATTTTTTACTATTTCAATATTTTTTGTCTGTATTTAATATGAGATAATTTTATTGCTCTATCTATTAAACCATAAACAACTCCAATTTTGTAAGATAAAGGATGATGCGATAAAAAGTTTAAATATCTACCTGAAAAAGTCTCTTTATGAAACCAATCTGTTATGATATAATTATCTTTTGCTCTAATTATTGTCATGTCTAAGAAGTTAATAGATCTCTGTTTTTCAATTTCAAGGGTAAATTTAATTCTATTCAATTTTCCTCCTATTTTGTTCATGCTGTTAAAAATGTCTAGGACTTTGTTCTCAGAATTTTTTGGGATGGCTGTCAAAATATCATCTACGTATCTGTAATAGAATGGTAAGGTAAAAGGTAATTTGTTTATAAGTATATTTTCAATAAAATCTAAGACTAAGTCAGATATGATCGGAGAAAGTGGAGACCCCATAGGGAACCAAAAACTTGTTCATAGGTTATATTTTCGAAATTAAAATATGTGGAGTCTAAAATAAGTTTAAGTGTGCTATAAAAATCATTTTTAGGGATATTAGTAAAATTTTTTTTTTTTTTTTTCTGTTTATTCGGAATTGCCGCGTGAGGCGAAAACACGTGCTGCTCCGACGGTTGTGCACATGCTCGACCTGCTGGTCCGCCATATTTCTATACTTCCGCCTTCTTATAAACGAAAGTACCCGGCGGCAGCACCTCCCGGGCCTGTGACGTGGAGCCCATGACGGATAAAAGTCCGTCTATCAGCCTCTCGCAATTATCTGGGACGCATAAGAATATTTCTACTGGCGATAGGGAGGAACACACATTGTCGATCTTGAGACCATCGATTCTCCCTGGCCGTCCCCCCACCGCAGCCAGGTGGGATTCTATGCCTACAAGCAGCTGTAACTCGCTGTAGAAGTTTGGCTTCATTAAACGCAAGCGCACCGGCCAAATTACCGCGGACGATTCGACTCTGCTCCCAGCACTTTGGCGACGTAAGTTTTCACTGCCGTCTGAAAACTCCTCTGAACTGAGCTCTGGAAATTCTCAGATATAGTCGCCTCCAATCATGGCTAATATTACTCAAGCCAGTTTGGATTTAATGCAGCAATCTCTTCTTGCAGCAATTAAATTGCAGGCAAAAACTGTCACTGCCTCACTAAAACCGGGGATCGACGAATGCAATAAATAAATTGCACGCCTTAAGAAGCAGGTTGCTTCAATGCAGGAAAACTTCTCCACTCATCTTGCTGCGCTCGAGCAGAAAAATGCTGCGCATGACGAAACTGTTAAAAAGTTAGCAGCGAAACTTGAAACGCAGGAAAGATTTTTAAAAAGAAGGATTCTAATCATAATGGGCTTCACTCCTGCAGACGGCTCCTTAAAAGGCGAGCTGCAAAAATTCCTCAAAAACAAATTTATATTGCAAGAAGGTGTTTTCTCCGCCAGGATAATTCGCTCAAACCCATTGGCGATTTTGGTTGAAATGTTCTCGGAGGAAGATAAATAGAAGAAAGATAAATAGAATTCATTCCACGAAGAAAGCGGCTCTAAAGGATACGAACATCTTCATAAACTCCGACTACACCGACATGGAGCGGTTCATGGCTTGTAAAGCCCGTGAAGCCCGTCGTGCCGCAGTCTCCAAAGGCGATAACTTCAAAATAAAAAACAATATGATCGCAATAAATAACGTGTGGTTCAGCTGGTCCGCCACCGATCAGGATTATACGCTGCGCTGTAACGGGCCAATACAACGGAGAAAGACCCCTACATTGAATCAAGCCATGTCGTCCGGCTTCTCCAATACTCAACATCAGCACGTCGAAATGGAAATAAATACGCAAGAAAATTTTTGAGCAGTTCCCGCCATCAACCTCGAAGATCCATTTCACCTTCTCGCAACATTAATGATATATCTTTGCCACGCGACGTCATTAAATGCAAGAATTCTGTATCGTCCGTGTTGTCTGTCCCCGTTTTGAAATTAATTTTTTGGAATGCCCGCGGAATATTAAATGTCAAAAACAATGCGTTTTACTCGCCCTATAAAATTATAAATTTTTCCGAAACTTTTTCCAACCGCGAAATAACTTCAGAGGCAATATGTACTGGACATTCAGGAATCTACTCTCCTGCCGTCCGCTCCAGCAATTTCGGTCGCTGTAGCGGGGGCCTTTTATCTTTGATTGGCCCCGAGTTAAATCACACGCAACTAGCTGTCTCTCCTAACTGGCTCCTTTTTCGGGTAAATACTCTTCCGTTAAACTTAATAATTGGCTCTTTTTACTTTTCACCTAACTCCGATGTTTCTTCTCAACTTTTTTATTTACAAACGGTACTAGACTCATTGAATGCCCAGTATCCTGACCCCGTTTTCGTTCTAGGTGGCGATTTCAATTCCCGAGTCGGCCTGCTAGATCCGTACAAAGATTTCGAGCAAATTTTTTAAAGCTCCTCAGTTAAGATCTCTGCGAGTCAACATACAGACCTTAACGAAGACGGCCGAAGTCTATTCAGTTCTAGAAAATATGAAAGCATGTATATATAAACATTTGTTTATTTATTGAAAAGAAACATAATAATTGATGCACGTTTTACATTTTAACCCATTAACGCCTGAAAGTGCTCTTTTTTCTTCGATTTTAATCAAGTATTTCGTGTCAAAATCGGAGTTGAAAAAATCTAAAGGTACGTCAAAGGTACGTCTTACTATTTTCGAGGTCGCTCTCCAAGATTCCGAGGTCAACATTGAGTTCAGCCACCAGGAATTCCAATATGGCGCCAAATTCGTAAAAAGTTGCCAATCAATGTAGACGTTTTTATTCTTATCAATTTTGTTTAACCATTAGAATATTGGATTTCTGTTGTAACCGTGCATAATGATGCATAAAATGGTTGAATTTTAAGAAAAAATTTTACTTTTATACCCCACATATTTGTAACGGCCTCAAAATGAAGTTCACAGTGAAAATTTCTATGAAGAATTTCTAGTCGCTCTAACTCAAAAACTACGAAATTTTTTGAAGAAAATGCTAAGAATAAAAAGTTCTTAAAATTTACCGAGAACTATAGTGGATATTTTAAGAAATTTGTTATCTAATTTTTTTTTCAAAATTTAAAATTATTTATGAAAAATTCTGAAAAACTTTTCAGTATACTCTTTACAGATATCTAAGCATTTTTTGTTCTTGACATTTTTTCCCAAAAGTTGATAGTTTTCGAGGAAAGGAATTTCAAATGTTATAGTTCACGTTTTTTTTTTTGAAAACTATCAACTTTTAGAAAAAACTGTCAATAAACTGTTCTCATTCAGCTGTTCATGAATGTTTCATTGCTTTCGTATTGCACAAAAAAATCTTATTTTAAAGTTTCATAGTTCCTGCATTTTTATGTGTTAAACATATTTAGTTTTTCCAACACATAATTAAATTTTTCGGTAATATTATTATCTTATAGTAGCAATGAATCATTAATCGTATAGAAAAAAAAGTAACCTTTACTAACGAAAAATTAATTTTACTGTTCTATACTTAGCTTCAGATATTAAAAGTATGTTGATAGTTGTACTGTCGATGCCGGATTTGCAATTTGAATACGTGCCATTTGCTTAAAATGCAAATCTTGTATCGTTGGTGCATTTTTCAACGAATAAACAAATTTTTAAATAGATCAAATGTCGATTAGTAAAGTATCATTATTCTAAACAGAATAAATATTTCACTAAACTTTCAATTTCACTCTAAAGGATACCCATAAGGAATACATAATTAAACTTTCTTTGTAGAAAATTAAAACTTAAATTTTCTCCAAAAAAATTCTAAAGCTGATATTTTGTATCGATCAGTCAGTACCATAAAACCTTGCTGATGATTTGAGTGGGTACAGACCGGGATGACATGCCAGAAGGACATTCTGTTTAATTTTTTCAATTACGCAGAATCTCTTTCAGCCATTATACGGTTCTCAAACGGTCATCAATATGGTGTAAAAAGTAGGCCAAATTTATATTTATAGTAAAAAAAGATCTGGGTAATTTAATAAAAAATGAATCAGAAAATTAGATTCAAGAAATATATATATAATTTATGATTTAATTTCAAAAAGCCCGATTCACATTAAAAAAGCATTCAACATCTGCTTCTTAATGTCAAATTAATTTAGTATTGATGTTTGAAATATAATAAAACTTCCTTTGCAAAAATCATTAAAAACTAAAAAAATCGTAAAACTATTAATTATATTCCATTTTGTCGTCATAATTTACGCACTTCCGGTTTGGACTGGGTGAGTTGCAGAAGCATTTTGAAAGCGTTCTTAATTTAAGTATTCAACACAAAGTACTCATTATCAATCGTCCTTGCATTGAGCGAAAGTACTCTCAGGAGGCGGAGACCCGGTCCGACTGATTAAATTGTAAAATCCTTTACATATTTAGAGATTTTGGTCGAAAGGGTATTACCTGGGATACATAACCTCAATTAGGAAATCGGCGAGAAGACCCATTTTCAACGGGCGGAATCCGTGACAGGCGAAACGAGGGACGTCGCGACGTCCGGGGTCGATTTCCATCGATCACGATAAAGATTTGCTGCCGCGAAATCTATCATCGCCGGGGCGCGACTTTAGCTGAATAGGAATATCTCAGGTAAGCATGGTGATACGAGTGTGAGCGACGGATAGATAAGTGTGGTGGGGAGGAACTCACGAAACAGTGCCTGGAGAACTTGCCGATAGAAGTGACGGAGCAGAGAGTGAAGAAGTGGGTGAGGCAAGGTAGGGCGCCGGGAGTGCAGAGAGCGAAAAGAAGGTAGAGAAGAAAAGGAGAGGAAGACCCAAGAACGCGGAACGACTGGGGAAGGATATTGAAGACAGCGCGAGTGTGTCGTCCCGCGCGTCGCGTGTGAGGCCGTGGTTCAAAAGGGAAAGAGAGAGTGAAACAAAAGAGGAGGTCGAGGAAAATACAGAAACGCAAGCGATTAAGAAGGCGAAAGGAAAAGACGAGGGCAAAATGGAGGAGAGAATTATGAAAAAGTTTGAAGAGCAAGCGAAACGAATGAACGAGTTTAAAAAAGAAATGCAAGACATGAATAACGAACTTAGAAACGATATAGAAAAATGGAAAGAAGAGCAAAAACGAGAAATGGAACAATGGAGAAAAGAGCAAAAAGCTGAAATGGAAAACTGGAAGAAGGAACAACATCGCACATTAGTAAAATTAGTAAGGCGTCAGTCTTAGTCCGCCCGAACTGAACGTCGCGAAGGTCCCGAGTTCGAATCCCCGTCCGTGCAATTTTCTATGCTTATGTCCAGTGTGGAATAACCGGGGAACTTTGCTGGGCGAAGGTACGAATTTGGGACCGCTGCCGACCCCCGTCGGCAGTTATCGGTACCGTCAGCGTCTTATCCGCGGTCGGTACGTCGTGGGTCTTATCTCGGATAAAGCTAGGGGGGACTGGCTCTGGGTGTGTGTTATGTTGTATCTGCCTATAGTTCTGTCATGTACCGTCTTTGTCCCGTACCTCTCCACCCGAGAGCCGACCCGCAAACAGACGATTAAATGTCATTAACGCGGGGGAAAATAACCTGTCCTTTGTCCTTTTTTGTCCTAGTAAAATGCGAAGAGAGTAATGAAGAGCTTAGACAGAAAATGAAGATGATGGAG
The DNA here is from genome assembly GCA_030407085.1 of Trichopria drosophilae. Taxonomy (NCBI): domain Eukaryota; kingdom Metazoa; phylum Arthropoda; class Insecta; order Hymenoptera; family Diapriidae; genus Trichopria; species Trichopria drosophilae. Next base: position 115,012,571 of record CM059583.1, read on the forward strand.
AACAAATTTGAAGAACAAGAGAGGAAACAAAGAAGAATCAATTTCGTTATAAAAGGCGAGAAAACAGCGGGAAGACCAGCAAAAGAAGTAGCGATGGCGGTGCTTAAGAAGTCGGAGGTGGAAAGAATAGTGACAGTAGAAGATGCGTTCAAGATAGGGAATGAAATGTGTGTTGTGAAATGACGAAATTTAGAAGACAAGAGTACGGTGATGAGAAATAGAAGCAAGTTGAAAGGAACGAATGTATACGTGGATGATGATTTGACAACAAGTGAGCGTAGGAGACAAACGAAATTGCGAATGTGGGCGAGTGAATGGAGAGTGAAAGGTAAAAATCCTATTGTGAAGTATGGAAGGGTGCTTATGGACGGAAGAGAGTATGTAGTGAATGCAAGTGGGGATAAGGTAAAGGAGAGGGGGGAAAGAAGAGGTATGTATGGGAAACATTTTTAGAGAAGGCTTCACAAACGGGCGAATGTTTAGAGCGAAGCATAAAGGATGCTGATATTTCAGACGTTAACAATCTGTCAATAAATATAAATAGGGTGAGGGGGGTGAGAGCAGTAAAATGGTAAGAGGGTTGGTCTGGAATGTAGCAGGTGGTAAGAGAAAGGATGAAATGATGGGATGGAAATGAAGAGGGAGGTAGTAGGGAAAGGGCAGAGAGGAGGTCAAAAGATAGAGTGATAAATAGACAAAGCAGGGACCTGAGAGGTAATTGAGGAAAGAGGGTGGTTTGTGTTAAATGGGGAGAAAGAAGGTGATGAAGAGGGAGAATGGACCTACGAAAAGGCAGGGGGGAGGTCAGTAATAGACTATGGGTTGGTGAATTGGAAGGCATGGGAAAGGGTAGAGAAAATGGGGGTGGGATGTAGGGTGGAGTCTGACCATCAGCCTATAATGTTTGACCTCAGTAAGAGGTATGTAAAAGATAAACAGAGCACAGAGGAGGATCGGAGGATACAGGAGAGAGAGAGAGAGAGAGAGAGAGAGAGAGAGAGAGAGAGAGAGAGAGAGAGAGAGAGAGTTTCATGCTGTGTTTTTAATTTTTATTTAAATGTCGATAAATGGCAGTCAAATGTCGATTTTAATTTTCTCATTTTTTGTAAACAAATTATTTAAAAATTAGTATGAAAATTGGATAATGTAATAGTAATAACAAATTGAAGATAATCCAAAAATAATCAGTCATTAAGGGTGTAACGATATCTTGTAACAATTTATGCAAAGTTGAACTGTGCGCGGAAAGTTTGTGAAGAGAGGGGGAGACACTAGCGACTTGTGATTGCCAAAAAGGGAAACTGAGATAGTGGGGAGTGATGAGTGCGGTTACCGAAACGAGGCAAGAGGAATTAGAAGGACAGAGGAGGAGAAAGAAAGTGGTGGTCGAGAAACCGTTAAATCTTTTCAAAGTGACGAGGAATACGTTAATTGATAACTCAGGATTGACTCGAATATTGGGAGAAGAAGGAAGAGCTAGGTTCACAGGCAAAAAGGTGGACATCCCTTGTTCAATCTATTGGCTCCAACCGGTCGGTTGAAGCCCCAGGTAAGCGACTTGGTCGTTTCATTTTCTTCCCCTCTGTCTAATACAACATAAAAATCATGCCATCTTTAATTTTCTGAGGGCAATGCAATACCCAGGATAAGACGGTTGAAATCTTATTTGGTGATGTCGACACATGGGATTCAACCGACAACTATTCAAATGAGCTTTTATTTATCCCAATATTGCTGAGGTCTCAAGTGTAATCGAGGTGAAATGATAAGTATGGTACCCGTCTCCGCCCCCGTTTAGCAGAAGAAATTGCGTGAAAAGAAAAAATAAGGACTTATAAAGTATGAAGTTAAATGATAAATTAAAGTGCTACGTAAATCAATTAAGAAGTGTGCGAACTTTAGTGTTTGTGTGAATTGCGTGTGGAAATTATATGTTTAAAGTAGAGAGTTAAGAGATCAATTGTAATAAACAAGCTGTTTGTTCTAAGAAATCGTCCTTGATTATTTAGATGAAATAATTTGACACTTGACGATATTAACCCTGTAGGTTAAAATAGAAATAAAGTTGAAATCAATTTAAAAAAGATATAGAATAAGTTTCAAGGTTAACTACTTTAAAAACTTTTAATTGGCTGCGGGAAGGTAATCATACAATATCTCCTAAAAAATATGGAAAAATTGATTCAGAATTGGCCTTGAATATATGGAATCGTAAAACATTTTCTCCGGGCCATAAAATCCGAACCTTTATAGAATTCCGGATTGCGTAGCCGAACATTAAAAAGTTAAAAGTCACAAAGTTAATCAATATGAACTTAACTTCATTCCTTTTTAGATCGTTAACTTGAAATTTAACTTGATTTTTAAATTGACTTTTAACTTTTTAACTTTCAACTCCCAACATTCAATAGTTAAATTTAACTCTTTAGCATTTTTACATTAAAAATTGTGTTTTTAATTTGAATTGGTCCTATAAATGTCTATTCACCCTGGTCGTCAACCCAATAAACGAAAACATTGAATAATAATTAGTAGAGACAAAATACGCATTTATTTATATAATAAAGCAAATTATTTTTATTTTTTATACATCCACACTTTTTAACATAATTAAATCGACAAATTCAATTTCATATAATTCACATAATATAAATCTAGAAATATAATTTTCTAAAATAAATTTTCGGCTTCGTAGCTCAGGCGGTAGCGTGCTGGACTACGAAGTCGTAGGTCGTGAGTTCGATCCCCGGCTGGGCAATTTTTCGAAATTGTTTTCAGGCAGCAGTTCGCTATGTGTAAGACGAACCACGCTGTCTGTTTGGCATTTTCGAGGTGTTGTCTTCAGGCGGAAATCGAGCCATGGCCGATGCTGTACTTAATGTGGGTTTCTACAGTTTCCTACATTCTCGACAAATGTGAGTATGGCGCCATCTAAGACGACCTGCAGCTCTCGCAACTCATTACCTGTGTAATTTAATTTTAATTTTAAATGATGATTATTTCTACGTTAACATAAATTGAAAAATCAAAAGCACTGAATTTCATTTGTAAACACAATTCATTGATTCCATCGTATTAAATAGTAAATAGAGTAGAGTTAAATAGTATATAAAAACGGAATCGAACTGGCTTTGTTATAAGTAAATCTGGATTTTGACCCTGCTTAACCGCATGCAATACCTTTTCGATTGTTGGGTTGACGGAGAAAATTGCAAACATGCGATTAATGTGAATGTGCACGGTGGACTTGTTTTCGACGAATTACATTAACCCATTAACGTCCAAAGCACAACTTTTTTTGCTTCAATTTCAATCGATTATTTTGTATCAAACACAAAATTCAAAAAAATTGAAGGATACATATCCTACTATTTTCGAGGTCGCTCTTTAAGATTCCGAGGTCAAAATTGAGTTTCAGTCTTCAGGAACTCACATATGGCACCGAATTTCCAAATTCGACGCACTTTTCAAAGAAATTTTTCAAAGATATTTTCATCGCTGACGCCAGTTTGAGGTCTTAGAATAATGTGGGGTAAAAGCACATTTTTTTCTTTAACATTCAAGTATTTTATGCACCTTTCTAGATAGTTTCAATAGAATCGTATTATTCTAATGGCTCGTAAAAAATTGATAAGTATAAATATTTACCAATTTTTTGGAGATTGTTTGGAAATGTACAAAAATCTGTACAAATAAAAGGCAAATTAAACTCCAACATAATTGTCCTAATATCTTCGTATAGTCGTCTTCTACAAAAATGGGCAGAATTGACAATTTAATTAAGATTGCATTACGTAGACCAAGTTATTTTATTATTATGTCGGTAGGTTTAACATTTATCTTTATTCATGTTACTTGTAACTGTCAAGTTTAAATCTTATTGGCCTGTTTATTTTCAACCATTCTATATTTACTCTTTTAACTTTCACTTTTAACTGCTGAACTTTATAACTTTTTACTTGAATTTTTTCTTTTAACTAACTTTTATTTCTATTAATTAAATACGTGTCAACTTAATTTAGTTACTATTTTCTACAGTTAACTGTAACTTGACTAATTAAAAAAAAGTTAACCTACCCAACCCTTTTAAAAATATAAACATCTGAAATTGACTGGTTGATGAAGAGTCTGAAGTTGATGGTTTATTTCTTTTTATTTTTGCTTACTTTGAAATAGTTAGACATAATTCTCTGTATGAACATAGTGTAAAATATTATTCAAATTATAATATCGAGTAAAGAAATTGTAGGTGTCAATAAATTAAATTATTATTAATTTTCGTTCAATATATGACACGCGGATTTCAACTCACTGTTATTAATTATTCATTACCCATTTCAACCGAAATCTGATTTATTTATACACAAAATTACAAGCAATATAGATACAATACAAAATACAAACTAGTAGAACAAAAAATACACTGTTTTTTTCATGCAAGATTACAAACTATATCGTGTTGCGATCAATTCTTCAGTTCGTTTCACAATTTTTGTACATGGTGGTAATTTTGGTACTAAATAAATATTTAGCAGTATAGATAATTTGTTAGTATTTGAGTTAACGCTATATGCATTATAGTAACCATTAAAATACAACGAATCAAGTTCTTGAAGTAAAAAATATGTATTACTTTTACATTGAATTATTTGTTTTAGAATACCGAATTGGGGATTTTCTTCTGTAATCCTAGTAACAAAAATCGTTCTTGAAGAAAATGAATGACCCAACATTTTTACCCAATTTAAAATATGAAGAGGAAGTTGGTACTTGAAAATAATTTTTCATATTCAGCTGCATGTACATTTGTCCTTGATCCAAGCAAAACATTTTTGGTTTTAACGTACCAAACAGTGTAATGTATAGAGTCTTGTGTTTTTTAATTAAATCATAAAGGTTTATTATATCTCCTCTGTTCAATCGTGGTGATGTTACATTCCTATTATTTTACGTATATAACGATATAATTTCCAATGCTGGTTACTTTCGGGAATAAGATCGCCTATCATGAGCCCAAGATACCTCGCCAAACACAGCATTTTCGATGCCGACTGCTTCATTTTTAATTCTTGGCCCCCTTTACTTTGTACCAAAAATAATGGCATTGGTTTATTTAATTTTTCTACCTCGTTGTATGGGAAAGATTCAATTTTGCTGTTTACGGCTTTCAGAGTTGAAATATTATTTTTTATTAATGCATGAAGTACTTGACTAATGGAATATACTGCAATGCCGTCAAAGAAATCGTGCATTAATCTACTGAGAGGTTTTCAGTAATCTGAAAATTGTTAATTTTATTAAAAATGCAATATTCTTTGAGGCCTGTGTTTGTGAAATCTTTCTGTTACGGACGATAGTTCGTACCTCGCCTTATCAAATAGTATATTATAATTTTCTATGATATTTAAGCCATTATAATAAATGTCAGGTTGCGAGTGGGATGAGCGAATATCGTATATACAATATACGTACATCCGGTGCACGGTTACAACGTGGTCCGAGCAACCACAGCAGTTTAATTCTTTATAAATTGCTTAAAAGAATGTTCGAGGAACCTGTAAGCAGTTTTCGATGGCAACCTGCTAGCGTTTGCAGATAGCATGGCCACACTCGGTGTCGACTAACACCCTAAAGGAGCTGACGTCAGCGGGTTCCCACACGAAAACTGCATATCGCGCGTGTGACCGGATGGACAATCCGTCTTCATCGTCGACAGATCCCAAAAAGCGCGATAGTCTTTAGTCAGTCAGATCGCCGAAAGCACAGAGGCAACTTCGGGTCGTTCGCAACTTTTCACGCAAGAGACCTAGATCGCGAGGTACTAATTCCAGTCGGGACTTAGTTGATTTCATACATCTAACCTCAGCGATCTGCCTCTGGAAGTCATCCGACTCGTGGCTTCCGATCGACGGGAAAATCGAGTGCGCGCCCCGGTCGTTTACTATAGCGCGCCGATAATAATCATTTCTGTACGGGTGCTGGTCGGGATAATAACAATAAATAATAACTGTGCGAAGAGCATAAAGAGAGTATTCCTTAAATCCTGACCCAAAGAGATCTGCATCCGTAACAGGATACTTTTTGGTGTCAGAAGTGGGATCCGGGAGTGATTTCACCAAATCATTTCGGTTATCCCGTTTACGCGGATCCGAACATTGACTGTGTATTCCAGTTGGGATATAACTAAAGTGCACCCGTGCTTGTAAGTGCTGCCCAATTGTGCCAGTGCTCATTACGAGGAAGATGATCCAAGCAGCCCTCTTCTTCGGGATCGCCGTTACAGCCTCCATCCAGATCATCGACGGGTAAGTCGCGACCATTTTCTTCCTACATTGCCAAACGTATTAATTTCCACCCATTTCTCTGTACATTTTTATAATTATAATTTAAAAATCATCGACTAATATTCCATCACGGGTCATTCGCGTACGTTAATGCATGAAGGGATTCCGCGACGTCCTCAGTTCGCCTGCGAATGAGCGAATAAAAAAGCGTAATCAATTATTACGTAAACACAGAACGGCGGGCGATAATTCCTCAGATTCCGAGGATCCCGCGGACGCGACGCAAGGTTCTTCGGTTGACCAGAAACCTCCGAAAATGAGTGACGGTACTCAGACCAACTTCCGTATGATGAAAGGGATCGAATCCCGAGACGTCATAGTCCAAATTCCCGATTTTCATGGCATTCGCGAAGAGTACCCGGAATCCAAGGACGCGTGTAAGGACGCGTTGGCGCTACTTTCCGAGGAGGGTTTGCCACTTTTCAAATATCAATTAAGAGGGAAACTGAAGGAAAAGGCGGAACGTTTCAGAGGTATAATGAGGGCCAGCGCCACCGTCGAGGCGTGTTTAGAGGAAATGCGAAACGTTTACGGTGGGCGCGATGAACCGGAGGCGTATCTTATAAAAATCTCGCCTCTAATCCAAGGGGAAAACGAGTCAGCCGACGATTTCGGTACGCGTATGACAAAGCTAATGAACGATGGGATCGCCGCCACGAGGGCATCTCCATCTTATGATGCAGACCTTCGCCCTACTTTCGTAAGGGTTATCGAACAACGGGCATTAGACCATTTTATTGCGTGTCTTAAGGGCATGTCAGAGTTACGAGTGCAGCAGGCGAATCCGACGACGCTCGAAAAAGCGATCCAATTATCGAACGTCGCGGAGCGCAGGTATTTTTCAAAGGGTTTCGTGGAAGAATTCCGTCGGATACGTCGCGAGGGAATAGACCGATCCGCCGCCGCGTTACTCGTTAACGCGGACGAACAACATCATCGTACAGATAAGCAACGACGCCGCGGGGACGAAGGAGTTTGTCGCGCGGACACGTGCAGAGGCTATGAGTGCACCTATTGTGGAAAATTTGGGCACCTCGAACGACAATGCGCGTTACGTAATTGTGAAGCTCTCGAAATTACGCCGCGACATGTATCCCGATACCACCTTTAAATACTAGCTTACTGGTATCGGTAAAGGGGTAATACATACCTACGGTTCCGCGAAAATTAATTTTAAAGGGCTAAATATTGAGGCTCAAATAGTGTTGGATGATTTTCTGATCTCTGAAGATGGCATATTAGGAGATCCTTTCTAACGTGCAAATCGCGTTAAAATAGATTACGAAAATGAAACATTCTCAGCGGGAGACAATGAACTGCCGTTTTTCGTTTTGCGGCGGGTTGAAATTCCCTCGCGAAAAAGACAGGTAGTCCGTATTCAACTTAACAGCGACCTGAAATACGGTATTTTACCGAATGTCGATACGGTTGACGGAGTAAGTTTAGGAAATGCTCTCGTCCAAAATCGAAACGGATTCGCTTACGCGGTAAAGGTGGAAATCCCTATCATGACGCTGGAACCATGTAACGCCATGGGAAGGAACGAGTTTAACTCCGACTATGCAGTATGCAAAACTGATGACATCGTCGAGTCGCTCGAGAGCGCAAAAATTTATACGGCAAAGACAAGCGAAAGCCGCGCAGAGCAAGTGTTGGCGCTCATGGACTTGAGCACCTTATCTCCCGAAGAGAGAGAGCACGTGCGCTCGCTTGTCACTGACCACGCGGAGAGATTTCATCTACCCGGGGAGCCGTTGGGCACAACTTCCCATTTCTCGCACCGTATACACACGGTGGATGACGTACCGGTCAAGGCGAAGCGATATCGGCACCCACCCGCTATTAAGGAAGAGATGCAGCGACTCGTTGCCGAACAGCTGGCCGCGGGAATAGTGGAGCCATCCATGTCTTCTTATGACTCGTCCGCTTGGGTAGTACCGAAAAAATCGGGGCCTAAGGGCGAAAAAAATGGAGACTCGTAATCGATTTTCGCAGTTTAAACGAGAAGACGATCGGCGACGCTTACCCTATACCGAATATCACGGATATTTTAGATCAGTTGGGTCAAGCCAGGCAAGCAAACTGAGGCATTCGAAACCCTAAAGGAAAAATTGTGCAGTGACCTAGTTTTACGGTTACCCGATTTCTCCCGATCTTTCATTGTGACCACCGACGCGTCAGAATACGCGTTAGGGGCGGTCCTATGACAAGGAGAAGTTGGAAAGGATTTGCCCGTGGCTTTTGCATCCAAAAGTTTGAAGGGTGCTGAACTTCGTTACCCGCCGATTGACAAAGAAATGCTTGGAGTGGTATTCGGGGTAGAACAATTTCGGCCCTACGTATACGGTCGGAAATTCTTGATTATTACCGACCATAAGCCACTGGAAGCTCTGAAACATTTAAAAAATTGTACCACTCGCCTCCATCGCCTCGGGACAAAGCTTGAGGATTATGACTATGGCGTCAAATACAAACCTGGAAGGTGCAACGTTAACGCCGACGCACTGTCCCGAAACCCTACCGGTGGAGTGTACTAAGATTTCGACAATATAAGCGACCATGAGGAAATCGAAACCCTCGAAAATCGTCAAGTGCTTCCCCTTCGAAAGAGAAAACTGAATCTACGTGGAAGCAAACGTCGAAAGGAATTTCACCAATACCTTACACGACCACGATCTAGTTCATGTTCGGATAATCCAAGGGATCTCAAAAAACGACGCGAAGATAAAAACGTTACCGCCACCCCCGAGGTAAGAGGCGTGACTACGGAAATGCCGCCAAAATCGAAGCGACAGCCGAAAGGTCATCGCAGAGTAAACACTGGGCGTGGGTACCTGTCGAGGACGATATACAAAAATCTCGCGAGCGGTCAAAAGATCCCAGAAAAACGCGGTCAGGGTTGAAATACCGGAGAGTTGACCCTTGGAACTCGCCTATAACGCGTGGATATCGGCCTAACGAGCAAAAACTCGCGAGCGGAGACCCAACAGCGGCGCTGTCGATGAACGAATATCGTTTGGGCGACACCGTAATCAAGGACACTGATTCCATAGACGGGCATTCCGGAGCATCCCAGGATACCATATCAGACATCGGGAGATCCATTAATACCCGAAATGCCGATTGCCGAATTCGGTGGGAGGGTCGTATGGGGTTCTGGCCTGTCGAAAATGTCATACCAGAAACGGACGAAACAGCGTATAATGTCGATTATTTTCGCAAAAAAGAGGGAAATAGAATATCCTCCCCCGAAAAAGTAGATGGTCGAAAAAATTCCTCATCGAATAAATTGAATTTTCCGTCTATTAAACCCGGCTCCAAACAGCGCATCCGGGTAGAATTTAACATCGAGCGGCTGGAGAGCGATCTCGGAAAAAGCGAGAGCTCGGAAACAGCAGAGCATTGGAAAAATCGTCGAAAGAAAAAGTTGCGAACGGCGGAGGAGGAACCCGGAGAACGTTGCGAACGACACATCGCACAGCGCAGCGAGCTCCGTAAAAGAAAAGGGTTCGCAACGCGTAGTGCGGACGAGAAGGAGAATAGGGAGAGGAACGGTATAGGCAGCGAAGTTGCAGGGTACACACCGTCTCGCCACCCGTGCCATACTGGCAACGGAGCGACCCCCTCTCCACGCCGCGCAGAGAGAGAGAGAAAGGACGAGTAGATAAGAAGACAGATATTGCAGCCGGTACGTATAACGCAAATAGCGAAATGCATTTACCATCCAGTACTGTAAGTACACGCCATGACGGGCAGGGAGGCATTGAGGTCCGAGCGGCCTCCTCCCCAGTCCCCGAGGAGCAATATAACTTTAGGGGAACACGTAGTGACGGTTCCTCGCGTAACGGTGGGTCTGGTGGTCTAAAACGGACCGAGCCCCGAATTTCCCCCTCCGCGTCGCGCGTAAGCGTTGACGCGTGCCACGAGGAGAGTATGTCACTTCATACGGAAAGATTATCCGAGGTCGAAGTGGCACGTTCGACCGAAAGTAAGGACCGAACATCCCTTGTATAATTATCAGCTGGATAAATATTGTTCCGAACCTTTCGCGTTACTAGTCCGCGATGAGGAGACTGTCCAGGACGGAAATTGCCTGTTTGACTCCCTCGTAAAGGTGCACCAACTGCAGATGACTCCGGGAGAACTCAGACTCATGTTGCTCGAACTCGCACGCTTCAACGAATGCGCCGAACCCAAGTTTACACGTGAAATTCTTGCCTCTCCGTATGCCTATGCAAACGACAACCACATACGTCTCTTTGCATTGCACTATGAGGTGAACGTTTGTGTTCACCATAACGAGAACCCGATAAGGACGCGATATTATCATATCAAAATTTCCAATACGGCCCGGTGGTATCATTTACACCTGGAGAGGGAGCATTACACCCCGTATTGGAAAATCGCGTGCCCGGGAACGCCTGTTCCTGGTGGTGGTTCGTCAGACGATGGCGACGGCCCATCCGACGATGAGGGCAACGACTCGTCCTCGAATAATGACGAAAACAGCTGGTCCAGCATCGAGGGTCCCGCCGGCAGACCCTTACCTGATTCGTCCTCCGACACTCAGGAGGAATCAGAGTCGAAAGTTTCCGATGATAATGAGAATGACTCGCCGGAAGCTGGTGACCCCATTATAAAATTTTCCAAGTACCATCTAAGCTGTGAAAAAGGGCATATCGCTTTTTTCACTACTGCAGACTGTCTCCTCGACAGCGAAGTGGGTCAATTGCTTGTAGAGAAATCCTTAATAACTAAGGATAATTTAGTGCAAGGCAGTCCCAAAATTGGCGAAGTCGTAGTAGCCAAGTCGGGAAAGTATTTGATATTCGCGTTAATAGTAAAGAAATCTATTGGAGAACGAGCATCAAAGGCTGCCATAACATCTAGCATAAAGCAATTAAATCGGAAAATTACGGAATCCGGGGTTACTACGGTACACATGGGGTACGATTATGACATGCTTACGAAACAGACACGGTGGACGATCCCAGAGATTCTTCGTCAAGGGATAAAACGGAAAATTATGATAGTGATTTTTAAGGATTCGTTGGCAGTGCCCTCATCGGACAAACGTAACACCATTATTAAAGAACATCATTGTTCGGCGTCCGGGGATCACAAAGGGATTAATAAGACCTATCGACGCTTACTTCGGACCCATTATTGGAAAAATATGCAAACCGATATGGGCGAAGTGATAAAACGTTGTTATGAGTGCCAACATAAGAAAATGAATAGGAATAAAACAAGACTCCCCATGATAATTAGCGATACGCCCGCTGAGCGTTTTGACAAGATATCAATGGATATCTGGGGTCCAACGACAACATCCGAGGATTGGAATAGATTCGTCCTTACAATTCAGGACCTATTAACAAAATACTCCATAGGAATACCATTAGCAGACGCAACTGCTGAATCTATTGCCAAAGCACTCGCCACTAACTTTATTTGCACGTTTGGTACGCCAAGAGCCATACTGACAGACCAGGGTAAATCCTTTGTCAGAGACCTTCGAGGAAATGACTCGCTTATTTAAAATAAAAACGTTAGTTACATCGGCATATCACCCGCAATCGAACGGGAGTATCGAACGAAGCCATCACGACCTGGCAGATTATTTGAGATGCTTCGTGAAACGTCGAGAAACTTGGGACACTTGGTTACCATACGCGATGTTTGCGTATAATACGAGCGTTCATGAGGGTACAAACTATACACCGCATGAATTGGTGTTTGGAAAACCCGCGCGCTTACCGTCCAGTGTCCCACCCCGAGATAGTGTTCGGAACATGTGGAAGAGCATTCCAGGATCTTGAGAGAAATCTAGATACTTGCCGGATTGAATTTAAACCAGGCAAAGCACCGCTCCAAGGCCTATTACGACCAGAAGCAAAACATTAAGAACTTCCGTGTAGGTGAAATGGTAATGCTTGTCAAGGAGCCGAGATGCGGTAAGCTAGACGATTTGTTCGTTGGTCCGTATGAAATTGTCGAGATCATCGGATCTAGAAATGTTGGATTAAACCTCGATGATCTGCAGACGAAGATCGTCCACATCGACAAGATAAAGAAGGGTTACGACCCGCTTATTTTCGATGAAAACGAACAATCCGCCTCCGAATCGGATATGTCCGTGGACGAATTTTAAGTCGGTCCTAGGCGAGGTGAGGAAGCTCGGGGGAATGAGCGTAATTGCTCTCCTCTTTGTGCGGATCTTCGTCCCAGAAACATCGAGACCGCTCGATCTTAGATCCATAGAGAGGAACCCGGGGAAGGGAGAGGTTATCGGTCTCCTCTTTGTACGGTGATTCGTGCTAGGCCGCGCGAAATTCTTATTCATGAAAAGCGTTACTTTTTATACAATAAAATAAAACAAAATAAAATAAATTCATTATTTTTCTATACATTTTTCTTCTCTAATACACCTTTGGAGTAGAAATATTATTAGAAACGATGTTTTATTTCTTCATCCTTATAGGAATTATACGGCAGTGTAGGAATGCAGATGGTAAAATTATGATAAAGCATTATATAGTCTGCATAGTGGGAAGAGGCGCGACGAACCGGTCGTGACCCGATGTAGGCGGAACATTTTCCAATGTAATAATTGTCTATTACAGGGCACTATCTTATGGAAAATTTACGCATACCCGAATCCAAGAAAACCCCGGGGTTTACTCCGAGAAGGTCGGGCCCATGCGGATATCCCACACGGAGTGGCACCTAATATCAAGAGTGCCATTATCGGGATATTTCGAGAAAGGAGATAAGATCATTAACTCACTCAATATTCTGGACTCACAATGCCGAGAAACATCGGTGCAACCGATGGAAAGGATTCGTCAAGCCCGTCTACAAGTGAAAGAGATTGCGCGAAGAAACTACGACGCCCTGGAAATACTGACGGGCACCGGAACTCGCAGTAAAAGAGCCGTGTTTGGTGTCGTAGGAAAAATTTCAAAAATTCTCTTTGGTACGGCGGATGAGGAAGAAATAATCCACCTACAAGATCAGATGGATTCAGCAAATGCCAGGATATCTGAGACTGCCACCCTCATTGGTGAACAGACCAAATTCATAGCCATTGAATTTTCAGGCATCCAACAAGGCTTGAAAACTATATACTCATCACTAGAAGCGCTTCGGGCGGGTCGAGAACAATTTGAGTCAATAACTGAGTGGGAATGGCGTAATAATAAACTAACGCACATTATGGCCGTGGTAGAAACGGAAATATATCACTACGCATTAGAGGCCGACCAATTGACGAATGCGATACTGTTCGCGAAATCGGGTCAAACACACTCCGAATTCGTCTCAATGAACAATCTAACGCCGCATATTAAAGAAATCGTCAACCTTACGCCCGACTATGATTTTCCTATACAGTTCACGAGGCTGACGCTCGATTCTCTTCTGGAAACTTCTACGTTAAAAATAACTTATGTAGAGTCATCCTTAATCTATATGCTGTATATACCATTGGTCTCCCATACCCAATTCACGATCTACGAGCATCGACCAGTTCCGGTGCCGCAAAACATAGCAAATGTTTCCAGATCAGCCTTTATTCAGCCATCAGCCCGATATTCTGGAATATCAAACGACCGGAACCAATACGTCAGGCTGACAACGGAACTCTACCGGGGCTGTAAACATGGCGACGGGACATACGTATGCAGGAGTGAACTACCCTTACACGTTACAGTTTAATTCTTTATAAATTGCTTAAATGAATGTTCGTGGAACCTGTAAGCAGTTTTCGATGGCAACCTGCTAGCGTTTGCAGATAGCATGGCGACACTCGGTGTCGACTAACACCCTAAAGGAGCTGTTGTCAGCGGGTTCCCACACGAAAACTGCATATCGCGCGTGTGACCGGATGGACAATCCGTCTTCATCGTCGACGGATCCCAAAAAGCGCGATAGTCTTTAGTCAGTCAGATCGCCGAAAGCAAAGAGGCAACTTCGGGTCGTTCGCAACTTTTCACGCAAGAGACCTAGATCGCGAGGTACTAATTCCAGTCGGGACGTAGTTGATTTCATACATCTAACCTCAGCGATCTGCCTCTGGAAGTCATCCGACTCGTGGCTTCCGATCGACGGGAAAATCGAGTGCGCGCCCCGGTCGTTTACTATAGCGCGCCGATAATAATCATTTCTGTACGGGTGTTGGTCGGGATAATAACAATAAATAATAACTGTGCGAAGAGCATATACAGAGTATTCCTTAAATCCCGACCCAAAGAGATCTGCATCCGTAACACTTTCCTTTGTGCATCGATTTCGTATCACTGAACTGTCCTGAAAAACCTCTTGTCTTCTACGACCATCTTTTGGCACTTAACATGCCCAGCCGAGCAAATTCTGCAATAGTAATTCGCAGAGAAACTTTCAGAGAACCCACAGATACAATTCAGCCCCAAATTATCTCCTAAGACTAAAACGCATTCAAAGTGCATGGTTTCAACTTGGTTATCATTAACAATTTGTAAACCATTTTCAGCAAGATCATTCGAATCTTGAATGACTTTGCTGAAAATTTGTTTATTTCCGAATTTCATCAAACCTTTTGCGTAGCAGATTGTTGCAAGGAAAACCTTTTGCATTTAAGCTATCAAATGGGGCGGTAAGCGAGTCAGAGATACATAGATACCAGCTAAGTTTTGTTCGCCTGCGTGACTTCCTTACGGATCGCCAACTTCAAACTCATCAAAATATAAAAAATGGTGCTACACTTTTTTATTATTGTGTTTTGGCTTGTATTTTTTCTGCCATAAAATACCCCGTATGAAATTCGATAAAGTTGATTTAACTCTTTCCAACTCGTTCAAATATTGAACCATTTGCTATATTCCGGACATTTCCGAAACTGATTTTAATATCTCTGCTAAAGGAGCGTGGACAGCATTAATGGATTTCATGGTGCCTAAAGTATTATTTTCTTCTGTGCTAACATACGTTGTTTCTTTCCCTACTTCAAAACTCTCTGGTTCCACAAACACACGTTTGCTCCGATATACATGAAATCTTTTTTTTTTCAGTTAAAAAATATCGAATGTATTTTTATTGTTTTCCAGAATAAAGTGAACTTTACAGTAACTTTTCTCGTCACTTATGGGCTTTAATTCCTGTTCCATGCAATTTTGTAGAAAAGGAATAAAAACATCCGATATAAAGCTGTTTAATGTGTCGATGACTTTACTCACAGCCTGACGAGACAGAAGGGGGTTATTGTACAACGAAAAAGTAAATTGTAACATTTTTTCATCCAGCACTTCTTCAGTTACATAATCCATTATGTCTGACAGTTGGAAGACAGAGAGAGAGAGAGAGAGAGAGAGAGAGAGAGAGAGAGAGAGAGAGAGAGAGAGAGAGAGAGAGAGAGAGAGAGAGAGAGAGAGAGAGAGAGAGAGAGAGAGAGAGAGAGAGAGAGAGAGAGAGAGAGAGAGAGAGAGAGAGAGAGAGAGAGAGAGAGAGAAATAAGTGGTGACAAACGTTTCACGAGTAATTTCAATTACTAAATTTAATTTTAATATATTTGCACAGAGTATGCGTGTATCGCGAATGCAGCAAAACGGGAGGGAAGCGGAAAAAAGGGGTTTTATGTAAAATTCGTGCGATAGCGTCCGTACGCTAGCGGGACCTCGTGTCAGCTTGTCTCCCCGGAAGTCTTGTTCCGAAATTTCCGCAAAGACGGAAGTCAGCCCTCTTACCGTTTTCCTCCGAAATACAATTCATAATTAAGACCGCAAGCGTCAAATTCGAAGCACTTGACGTCTGTGTATGAAGACATACCCAACCAACGGGGTATAGTAATTTGTGATAACGCTGGCAAGTTTTCATAAAATTTGAGCCATACGTGCGTCAGCTCAGGCGAAAGTGGCGAATCCCAATTCGGACCATGCAGCCATAGATTCTGCATGCAGATCTTGGCTACAATCACCACTGACGCGATCCACCCTAACGGGTCGTAAATACGCGCAATATGCGAAAAGACCACGCGTTTGGTCCGTACGGAATGTGGAGACAAGTTCAAGTAAAACGAGTATGCATCCGATGCAGAATGCCATGCAACGCCTAAAATCTTTACACTATCGTCAGCGTGGAATGTCTTGTCGCAAGACAACCCGTGATCATTTTCATCAATGTCGACGAGTAACTTGGAAGAATTACTGACCCATTTCTGTAGTCGGAAGTTTGCGGTGGCCAGTATGGCGATAATTCCGTCTGGCCTTTTCTTCAGTGTCGGCGCCGAACAGAACATCGTCGACGAAGAAATTGTTGAGGAGAATTTCTTTGGCAGCTTGTCTCCCCTTACCGTTTTGCTCCGAAATAAATTCATAATTAAGACCGCGAGCGTCAAATTCGAAGCACATGACGTCGCCATTGCTGTCGCACATATCACAACAACAACCTTAATATATTTGAAAAGGAAACTAATTGCATGTGGTGGAGAACTTATCTCGTATCTGCAAGTTTCATTAACAATAATGAACATCGGATGTCGCTCAATGTTGACTCACATGTAAGCACGTATGGCTGAACTAAAACTTTATTTTCTATGCATATTAGTTCAATGTATTCTTTGGCTTCGTTGAGACAGTCATCAAAGTTTTAGTATCCAGTACATTGACGAAAACAATCATTATGAGTTCATTAATTTTTGCATATCTACAAATTTGAACACTTATTGCAAGTTTTATGTGTGGTGGTTAACCCTTTCATTCCTAGACACCAATATATTGGTGACCCTTACAGTTTTCTTTCCTTTATCATATATTTTAATTCTATTGCAAACTTTAATTGTTTTCTAGGACTGTAAAGATATAAACTAAACATTTTAAATATAATGTATGTATAACTTCATGTTTTTTTTATGTGAACAAATCTATATATAAAAAACATGACTATTTGGGTTACTTGCATGACGAAAGGGTTAATAGAAAATCTAGGAAGAAAGTACGTCACTATACTTTGAAGATTCCAATATCAATTATGAAATATTTTATTTATCATTGATCTTTTCTTATGAAGATAATATTTAAAATTTTGTGAATTCAAAATAAGATACAGTTTTATCTGAAATAATATTTTATGCGCGATTTATTGTATAATATTTTTTGAGAAGGCATCGGTCGATTTTTAGCTATATTAAATTGTTATTGAAGAAATTAGAACAAATTATTTTAGTAATTTTTGAGGTGGAATTCATTAGCGCTTGAATAAAAAGTGTACAACATTTTTTTGCCCTAAAAAAAACTTTTTTTTTTAATGAAATTTTTAAAAATCCATACGTAATTATTTAGAAAATGTGTTTTTATGTTCACCCTAATATTTTTAAATTTTACGTTAATTTAAGAAAATGTAGAAGCATTTTTTGAAACAAATATTTTCTCGCGCTGAAATCTAGGAGTTGGAACAATTATTTCTACATTAATTTTTAACGTGCAATTCAGTGGTACTAGAATAAAAATTGTGAAAATATTTTTTGACCTATACAAAAAAATTGATTGGTTCCATAAAAACTTTTTGTTGGAAAAAATGGCATTTTTTCAAATTCATAAGTAATTATTTAGTAAATATGTTGTTATGTTCATCCTAATTTTTTTCAATCTTTAAATGAATTTAAAAACACCTTTTTTAGTAGCACCACTGAATTCTTTGTTAAAAATTATTACAGAAATACTTATTTCGAATTTTTTTAATAGCAATTTAATATAGCTAAAATCTCACCGGTGCCTTCCCTCAATAGGTAATAAATGTAACAGACTGAACAAATTCCGGACCTTAACGTGATATAGAAACGATTTTAAGGATTCCGATTTTTCGATCGGGAAGTCCATCTGCAATTTACTTTTCCAGTCGATTTTCTCGTTCTTTTGAACAAAAAAGGTAAGACGACGAGTGGTTCTGTCTGCTCATGTTCTAAAAAAATGTTTTCTTGCTTGATACAAAAGAAATTTAATGAAAGACTATTGGGTATATTTAAAGATCTTAAAATGTAAAAAAAAACCTTCTCCTTGAAGCTGTTGATTACGCAAGCCTGCAAAAAAAATTATTACTAGTAGTTTGAGATTGACAAGTCATTTCCTGTAGTTTTTGGTGCGCTGAATCCGAATCTGGCAATGAAAACTTCCATCACGTCAGGATTTTGAGAAAAATGGGGGTAAATCTCCCAAAAATCACGTTTTTAGCAATTTTTGAAATTGTTTGCCGGGTAAACTCGACATGCTAGAGACTTGTTATAGGCGTTAAATTGAAGCTTCAACCCTGTACTTTTCGAAGATATAGCGATATCGGCAACAACAAACTAAATGAACTGTCAAACATGATTTTTTTGACAATCGTCAAGTATAAAAGTTGTCTTACAATGCCCGTAAACAAAACTATTATAAAAAATTATCGGATTTGCTTGATACTTGTTACTCGGGGGTTTTTAGAGTCACTGATTACAAATATGAAATTAGATTTTAAAAATAAAAATGGAAGATCCAATATGGCGCACGATTTTTTTCAAAATTGATTGAATTCATTTGAAAATTGTTACTCGGGGGTTTTCGAGATCGCTAAAGACGAAAACGAAATCAGATGTCAGAAATCAAAATGGCGGATGGAATATGGTGGCCGACTTGTTTTAAAATTTAATTTTTAACAATAAGTCGTAAATTAGTTTATTTAAATATTGCTCTCATATTTCTGTTGTTTTTAATATAAAATTTGTTATTTGGAAAATATCAGCTATAATAAATCGTTTTTCCTTATATTTTATGTTATTTCTAAGTTTCCCAAAGGAATTTTTGTTTTTCTTGACAAAAAGTGTCAAGAACGAACAAGTTTCAAGAAGAAACAAACAATGACTTTAAACGAGAAATTATATACTGTCATAACGAATCTTCTTTGATCGTCTTTTGTGAATTTGACCAAGATCGTCTCATTTAATGGACCAGCAGCGGCTAACATTGCAGCATCCCAACTTCCCTGCTACCTCCTCTCCATCTCTTTGATGTCTTGGTGAAATCTTTAACCTTGCTCTTCGCTCACATTTCCTAGAAAACGTTCAGGGAAAAAGTGTAAATGGTCATGTAAACATTTTTAGGCGGATGTTGCATCCTAATTTCTGAAACTTAGTGAGCATTGTATGTACAATTCTTTTGTACTTTCAAGACTTGTTATTTCCTAAAAAGTTTTTAATGTATATTCAATTTTAAGCGAAAACTATCAATATAGAAAAATTCGACAATTATATCAGATGGACCATTTTGAATTTTTGAAATTTGAATATCATGCATATTGCTATTCAGCGACCATGAAAATCTCCGAGTAACAAATGTCAAGCGAATCCGATAAATTCCGATTTAGAAAGTAATAATATCAAAACTACCATGATTTATTTTCATTTATAACATCCAACATATCTAACCAATTTCGCAGTTTTTAATCAGAATACTTACTAACATCATTAATTATTTTAGATTATTCGAAATAAAACTTTCGGAAATAGACACACAGGAAAATAAGCATCTTTAAAAAGCGCAGCAAACGGGACTGGCGACTCGTACCCTTGACCAACTCCCCCTATTTTTAAAGAGTAATAAATATTCCTAAGTACATCCGCTTTCTCCCTCACACGCTTATACGCACCCAAACAAACTTTTCTTTTCCAAGAAAATTCTTGTCTATAGACAGTTTTGAAATAGAACAAAAATTATTAACCAAAACTAAAAAAAACAGTAGAATAATAACGTTGGATGATGTTGAAGTTTGACACGCTGGAGTCCAAAAAAAATTTATTTTTTTTGGACGAATCAAATTTGTTTTCAATCCTTTTCATTTATAAATCCAATTAATGCTAAAAAAAGTTCTCCAACCCTCAGGGGACGGTTGGGGGGAGGGGTAAAATACGTAAAACACACATAACGTCCATAAAAGTTCCAATTTTAGTTAGCCCACTCGATTTATTTTTCGAATAGTTAATAATGATGGCAATGAGTAATATTGTAGATTTAAAAAAACCGCTGGAGGGGGAAAAATGTCGAAAATCGCTGAAAATGACAAACAACGGTTAATAAAAGTCGCACTTTTAGTTAGCGCACTCGTTTTATTTTTTGAATAGTTAATAATGATGGCAATGAGTAATTTTGTCGATTTTTAAAAGAATAAATAAACAATAGCATATAAAACATTGTAAACGACATCTCATGAATAAACAATGAACTTTTTATTACTTCGACCCAGACTAAGTCTGGACGAAGTATTGAATTTGGTCACTTCGGGCAACAAAATTACCATATAGTTTTTCATCAAATGTCGACGTTTCAGACTCTAAGGAACCCAAATCAACAATAAACAAATTTTTGTCCGTGATCTTGTACGTACGTACGTCCGTGCGTCCGTACGTTCCGTTTTTTTGTCTCGCGATAACTCGCGAACGGATAAGCGTATCGACATAAATTTTTTTTTTAAATTCGCGTCTTGGCATAACTTAGATCGGATTAGATTTTGGGGCAGATCCACTCGTCCATTACTAAAAAAAATTAGCCCCAATTAAGTTTCTTTGTAGTTTTTTGCATTTATTTTGAGAAATACAAATTTTATTAAAAAATGTTTCAAACAAAAAAGATAGAGCATGAAATTCTCTACAAAAAAGGTTGTATGCATTTTCCTCCTAAAGTCAACGATAATGCCATAAAAACTGGTTTAAAATGTTTATGAATATTGTCTGAAAAAGTATTGAATTTGGTCATCGTGGCAAAAAAATTACCCTATTGTTTTTCATCAAATTTCGACGTTTCGACCCCCTACCCCACAGGGGTAGTCTTTGCCAGCTCCTCGGGTGCGGTGACCCCCTACGGACGCAAAGTTCATTTACGCCCTTGATACGAAAATAACTATTTCGATATATCTAAAAGATGTCTTATATATATCTATACGATATCCGTCATTGATCTTTTCGACACTTTCTAGATATCTTGGACGAATTATATGTATATATATATTGTATACATAATATCATAATAATACAGACAGTAATTAGTAAAACACAGTAAACATGTAATATGCATCGAATAGTCTATTAGAATACAAGTGCATCAAGTAAGTGTTTTGCAACTTTTATTTATTAATACTTCGGCTGGCCTGTTGTCGGGGTCGAAGTTTTGAAAATGCTCATTTTCAATTTTCATACATATAAGAATCACTATATTGTTGTAACACATCTATCGAAGCCACTTGGGCCTAAATATGATTGGACCCCCAAATATCAATATAATTTTATAATATAATTGAAAGCTGTTAGTAAACAAACGAGTCTTAAGGAATAGCTGACTCTCCACTGGGTCGAAGTTTCTGAGCGAGCGAAGCGAGCGAGGCACCACGCCAACACTAGTTTATATTGTAATACTTTTTGATCTTTATTATGCATTATATTAACAAAACCTCAAGTTACATATAAGAATTTGTTGATTCGAAAAGAAATCCCTACAAAATAGTTAATTTTATTCGCGAGAGAGAAAGGTAAATGCTTGTTAACTGTCTATTCAAACAAAAATATGAAACCGCGCACTAAACTTTTATGGAGAAAACCTGATATTGAATGCGTGTTTCGCACAACCAGTACTAGGGACTTCTAGTTCGTATTCCCGCCAATCACATATGCGCTCGCGAATATTACGGTGTCGCGATCGGTACCGGCGATCCGTACCTATACCCTTCTCTCATACCTTTCTCTCTTTTTCATTACATTATAACATTATCGTTACATTGAAATCGCATGTTATAATATATATCTCTATTACAAGATTGAACCTCCTTTAAAATTTACCATCTCGATAATCAGGTTCCAAATATAATAATAATACAAACTTTATAAAAGAAATCAATTGTTTTATGAATATCTTATTGTTTATTTATGTTCTGTACGAAATTCACGCTACGTACCACTATGTACAAATTACTCTCACGATCTTTCAATAAAAATACTGTTAAACTGTACAAAAATCAACAACAGTTTGCATTCAAACAATTAAAGTAAGATATTTTACTAAAAATACAAATTACTATTATTTTAAATAAAACAACAACGAGATATAAAATTTACATAGATCTATTAGATTGTACACATATTAATTTATTAAATATTAACAATTAAATATCTCCAGTTCTATACAACATACAACTGTCGTTCATTTTTGTACAATCTCCAAATTAACGTAATTGTCCAAGCGCGCAAAAAGATTCCGATTAATCCGGACGGAAGTTGCAAATATCACAGTCCCATGAAATTTAGATAAAAAATCGTAGACTCTTTTTGAAACTACGCAACGCTTCAAACCCGAACGTGGCACCACGGGTGGTATTCAATATAAATACAGCATCTCTTGGACCAAAGAGTCAGTAAAAAAAAGTCGCAGTCACAGTCGTAGTCAAAAAAGATCGCAGTCGCAGTCTTCGTAAAAAAAAAGGGTCGCAGTCGCAGTCGGAGTGAGTCGAAGTGCAACTCCAGCAGCCGAGGTGGAACACCCGAAGTCAAGGTGGAAGCCGACGAAGCCACAGCCCAGCCAGTAGCTCAACAAAAAGAGTAAGTATCACCCTTGACCTAAACTCCAGGCGGTTGTCCTGCACCCGGACAGAGCACGGGACCAGGGCCAAATCTTTTGGCCCGGCGTTTGCATCTCTCCCTCAAGCAACTTGTGGATCCCTTCCTCGGTTTATTCCGGGATTGGCCTGTGCCAAAAGTGGAATCGACCCATAGGCTTATTAGGTCGCAGTCCTCCCCCCCCCCCTTCATTTTTTTGTCTTATTTCTCGGGAAATTTTAATAACCTTCCCTTTTTTCCAACCGCAATACTTATTTTGTTTGTGCTTGTGTTACAGTGCCGCGTAACAACAAGGGAGTCCGCCGTCGCAAGCGGAAGCGAGCGCGGAAATTATATAAGTTCCTGTTGGAACAACGTGTCCAGCGAGAAGGGCAGCCGGTCAAGCTACCACAGTCCGACCAGCCTCCTCCGCCGAAGAAGAATAAGATTTCTTTAGAAGAGTATCGGCGCCGGAACGCGGTACAAATAAAGAAATAAAATGAACCCTTTTTTTAAACAAATTTCGATCTATTTATTTCAACCCTTCCCTTTTCCTTTTTTTAGTTGCACACATTCGGCAGCTCCGTCCACCCTAAAAGAGTCCTCAAATCGACCCTTATGGTCGATTTGGCCCTTTCCAGGCCGAAAGTTGGTGCTGACAACAACTACATTGTATTCCAAAGCTTTAATTCCCATACTGAAAGAAGTTAGTACACTTTGCTCGGAAATAAAGTTTATAAAAGTAAAACAAAAACTTAATTTAATACTTTGTCACACTTTCGGTCATGGTTGTAGTAAATCTTAATACACGCCAGAACATTCTTTTCGCGACACAATCATCCGATCAGTATAGGTATGCCAAAATATAATCAATATTGTGTTATGCTAAGTAACTGAAGCAATTTAAATTGTTGCAAAAGTGCACGAAAATTAGAAGCAATTGTCCCATGTTAATGCAATTTACAAGTGCGAGACAACTTGCACCCAGGCGATGGGCCACGCTAAAGAAGAAAAATTAAAAATAAGAATTTGATGTGTAGAATCACGTATATTCTATTAAAAAAACTCTATTTCTTCGCATTATTCCGAATACTTAACTATTAAAACTGATAGTAAGGGATCTAATTTATTGATTCTCCTCTGACCGTATGTCGTAATTCTATATATTACTACAAGAATTTAATACAATTACTTTTGGTTTAAATAGAAAAACGTCAATAAAAAGTTCATTTCAAAACCAATCATTATTATTAATTAAATATTAATCTGTTACGAATTGAAAACGATTTATACTTGGAGAATTTACCTGCTAAATGTGTGAATAATGTACGGAATACAGACCTTGCGATTCGACTCTTTTGCGTTTTCGATTACCGGAACTGACGACTATACGCCCAATGGCAATTACTTTTACGCGCTGACTGACATAATACGTTTGAAAAGCTCCACTAGCATTTTTATCGTTTCCAGCTTAAGCGTAGTAACTAATCTTTTCGTGTTTTGTGAAAAGCTCGACTGTTAATTCGGCCAAGTGTTGCAGGCGATCACATGATATGCTACACACGAGAAAATTCAAATAATTATATATTTTATTATATTCAAACAGGATATAAAAACTTTACGTGAAGCACGTAGTCTGATGAAATCCGTTGTTAATAACAATCTTGGCAACTTTATGTTTTGAAAAATACGAACATTTTTTGTGTCAAGTAACATTTTGTAATTGCCAGGTATATTTTCGAAGTCGGAAAAAGCATTTAGAGAGGCTCCTTCGTACGTCTGCATTAATAATTGGTAAATAAAATTTGATGTTCTGGAGGTGCAATTGTCTACGTGAAAGAAAAATAGGAATTTACATTATTTCATATAATTATATAATCGTTTGCTTTAGAAGTATTGTTTGTATATATCTACTTTCTTTGCTTTATATATGAAATATTAAATATTGTATCTTATAGAAATTGATAAAAACACGTAGAATGTGTCCTTAAAAAGATAATCGGCCTAAGAAACAAAAGGAGTTAATACAATATAACTTTGTTTATATTATCAAAATATTAGCTTAGAACAATTTCAGTGTCTTTCAAAATTTGAGATTGATCCTTAGTTTCACTTAACTATAAGATTATATTTCACATAAGTAATTAATAATAATATGTAACATATCCCTGGTAGAAATTGTGACCATGTGATATATTAGTTGGCCAAGAAATGACCATAATTGATGCCCACAATCTGTCACAAAAAACGAGCTTGAAGTGTGACAGAAAATGGAAAATTTTTGTCCCTAATTGATAGTTTAAACGTTTCACATGTAAAACATGTAAAATACTCAACATCTTTACATGAATTGTTTATTTAATACAAAAGTGTTAATTTGTTTATTTTACATAAAATGTTCATACACGGAGAGAAATTTCTAACGATTATAGTACGGAACTCTTATCGACGCATCCCATGCCGCTACCCACCATAAAATCCGGTGGGTCTTGAGGAAATAAAGTATGCGTCCACGGTAGAATACGTTGTCAATCTCTACGGCCGCGGCAAAAGAGTATGAAAACAAACGAATCTCGTAAGTGAGAGCCTGAGTCTTTTCGGGCGAAGGTGACCCACGGTATAAACATTAGAAATTTCTCTCCGTGTTGACGCTCTTGCGTCCGAATATGCTTACACATCCATTCGGACGGCACTGAATTTTCACTGCCACACAAATTTGGATGTCTTTTGGAATTTTACACATTTTTAGGAGTAGAGTTTCAAAATCCTTTGCGTTGTTCTCTAATTTCGTCGTTATGTATGGATGAACGTTGATAAAAGACTAATTAATAATGGCAAAAATTGTTTTTAAAAAGCTTCTAAATTTAAGAAATCAGTTCCCAATATCGACACCAACTGGAATATCTGAAGAGAAAATAAAATATGTAACATGTTTCTTTCGACACGTTATAACCATGGGCAAAGAATTTTATCAAAATTCATTTAAAAGTTCAAATGTAAAAATAAAAAAAGAGTACAAACTGTTAATACCATGGAATTCATATAAACGAATTCACAGGCTGGATCGATCTCAAATTTTACAAAAAACTTCCTCTCTACTTGCCAGAAACAAATCACTCGCTTGAAGTTTTTTGAAATCGAAAGTTCCCCCACCTACTGTTCAAAGGCGAAGCTGACCGCACGCGGATTCCGACAGTCGCCATTTAAATATTAATTGGTTATCAACAAAATTGACTTTTACAATGTTTTATAATTTCATAGGCATCGCTAGGATATATCCCATATACAGCGCAAATAGAGATATCTGTACACGTGGGGTTATCGAGTTGTCACAGCCTCGTCAGAGGTATTGTAAATATGTGATTTATAGGTGCCTCAGCTTAAACTTGTTGTTAGTAAGTTCGCATAGTAACAGTGTATATATTCTCGTATTTTGTTTTTGGTTAGTTTAGTTTCGCCTAAGGCGATAGAGAAATCGGCCGCATTTATGAACGCGAACACTATTATCATAATTGAAGTACATTTATTTCATTTTGTAAGTTTCGTGTTTCGGTGTGAAATACAAATTGTATGCAATCGGAAAAAACGGAATTTTATTGCACCAACATCCGAGTACCGTTCTCCTCATATTTTTTTGGGACTGGTACGACCCTAAACAATATCCCAAATGGGGATATGGCGATTTATATTTTAAAATGTAATCGATTTCATGGTTCTAAATTTTGTTGTTTTTATTTTTGAAAAAGGAAATTATTCATTAATTTAAAAAATTCGTAGAGAATGTTGCTCGGTTTGTCATTCTCTACATGCATGTATTTTTTCAAATCAAAATATCGACATTCAGTATGTACGTTCTTTTTTCGTTGGACAAAACTTTTCCGGCCGTTCGAAGGTCAAGCGAGTTATAGAATTGGGCCGCTCAATTCCAAATAGTAATTTATCATTTTAGCCTCCAAGGAGACTTTTCCTTATGGGTTAATTTTAATCGAGTGTATAATCGTAACAAAATCGAAGCTGAATCTACTATTTTCAAGGTCGCTCTTCAAAATTTCAAGGTCAAAATTGAGTTACAGTCATAAGGAGGTAATATGCCAACAAATTGGGCATCTCACTTATGTTCGGGCTATTAGGATATTCGGATTCTCTTGGAATTATGTACAAAGGTTGTCAAAATATTTGAATTTTAAGAGAAATCTTTGAGTTTTATCCTACATATCATTGCAACGACCTCAAAATGACATCCTCAATGAACATTTGCATTACAAAAATGTAAATTATTTACGAAAAATTTGGAATGTTATATTTTATGGTGATTTTTAGACGTTTGTTGTGTTCGCAATTATTTCCAAAAGTTGATAGATTTTGTAATATTTGAATGTCAAATACTATGCTTAGGAGTTTTTTTTCTCGAAACTATCAATTTTCGAAAATATTGTAAACAACAAAAAAGCTTAGAATTCATCAGAAGATGCAATACAATTTTTTAAGAATTTTTCGTGAATAATTTACAATTTTGTAAAAAATGTAGATAACAAATTTCTTAAAGTCTCATCAAAAACATCTTAAAAAATTCCACTATATTTCTCAATGAATTCTAAGAACTTTTCATTCTTTGCATTTCTTTAAAAGCAGATAGATTTTGAACTATTTGAGCGTTCAGAAATTTTCAATGAAATTCTCATGGAGGGCGCCATTTTGAGGTCGATACAATGATGTGGGGGGGGGGGGGAACAACTAAAATTTTTTTCTTTAGTTTGAGATATTTTTAACACCTTTGATCAAAGTTTCAATAAATTGCCAATATTCTAATTTCTCAAAAACATTGAGAAGCATAAACATTTCACATTTTGTTGGCAATTTTTGTGAAGTTCGGCTTCATATTGGAATTCCGGATGACTGAAACTCAATTTTGTCCTCCGAATCTTGAAGAGCGACATTGAATTTAGTAGGATATATATTCTGCAATATTTTGAACTTGAAGCAAAAAAGTGTCCTGCGGGAGTGTTAATGGGTTAATCCATAAAAATTCATTAAATGAAAATAATTTTTACACATAATTTTGAATTTTGATAAAATGATATATAAATAATATAATTATTTTATTGTTAAAAGAATAGTATTGTAAGATTTAACTAGTTAAAATGAAAAAAAATACAAAAATTTGTGTTCAATACGATTATCGTATATGCAAACAAAATGTGTTTACATAGTGAGACGGTCCATTTATTCATTTTAAGAATTTTAAGAAATCCATTCAGATTTTCAGCGAACATTCCCTACTTTATCACCGGATCAAATTATAGCACTTTCTTAATATAATTGTAGGAATGTTAAAAATATTAAAAAGAATAACATAATTTCTACAGGTAAGCAGAAACAAAATCAAATTCATAATTATTACAAATAAAATCCGAATAAAAGGTTATGAAAAGTTATTCAGAAATATTAATTTTTTACATTGTAATTTCTATTATTTTGTATTTTTTATAGAACTTTATACTATTCTGAAGAGGGTCAAAATAAATGACCGAAACGTTAACTGTCTAATTTATTGACACCATGTGAATCTGACATAAAATAAAAGAAAATCATCAAGAAAATTTCACTTGCGAAAAGGTCAGAGAAGGAAAACAGATTTATTTATATAATTGTAGGAATATAACAAATTAATATTTTTATTGAATTAAAATTTCCATTAAAAAAATATTTAAGTTTCAGTCTACACATATACTGCGCTGTTTTCCATGCATTAAAAATGACAACGAACCTAGTCCCGTAGATTTTACCTTTGGAATTTGAATACATATTACCAAGTCTACATTGGGGTCTCCCATGCATTACGATGCATTAAAAATTCCAATGCATTTCCATCTATTTCAATCAATTTAAACTTCAAATAGAAAATTGAAATGTACTGAAACGTATTGCAATTTTCAATGCATTTTAATGTATTTCCGATTGCTGGGATGACAATTAATACTAATAATAATAATAATAATACAAATTGTAATATCAAAAATTATTATATATTGAAATACCTTCTTGTGACAGTCAGTTTATAAGAATAGAATATTTTCGCGCCCCGCCGGTTCTGTGAGTTGTGACTCTTTTGGCAGCTGAGAGTGTGTGGACGCGCATGCCTGTCGAACATTTTTATCTTCTGAGCCAAAAGTGTGAAGTGCGTGTTAACCTACAACTTTTAACGTGCCACGTGCCTGTGACATAAACCAGGGTCTGTTGCGCACTTTTCAGCGCGCATCCAGCGTGCTGGTTTCCGCCGCCACGTCCGCTGATACTCCGCTGGCTGCTAGTCCGCCCGGTCTCCACCAGAGGCAGCACGTTCCGGGAGCCTCTCATGTCCGAAGAAGGGACTCCCTCACCATCCAGCCTAGAGCCGACGCCTACTGCCGCAGCGATTTGCACTAGGGACGAGCTTTCCGCCCCACTTCAACCCACTACTCCTGTGTCATCGACTGCTCTGCGATGGCGGCAGCTTAGTAGCCCTGTCTAAACTCCCATCACGCACTACTACGAGCTGTCAAATTCCAAGCGTCTACGGTCGCCCGAACTTTCTACGGAGCAAACTAAGTGCACAATACAACCTGCCAAAATAAGGTCGCGCTCTTCTGTACTGCAATTTCCTTCCCAATCAAGTACCAGCTGTCAAATGGATCCTGATATTATACAGAAGTTGCAGGATAGCATTATTGGTGCGCTGTCAACCAGAATAGATGCTGTTAACAACAAAATCGAAGATGCAAATATAGAGCGTAAAACCGAATCTAACCATCTTCTTAATTCTTTTACCACATTCAAATCCGAGGTCATGTGTGAACTAAGTGGCCTTAAGAAAACGATCGAGGAAAAGGACGAGGAAATCAAGAGATTAACGGCTAGGATCGAATCTCAGGACAAAGCTGCACGCAAAAAAAAAACATTTTAATAACAGGCTTGAAACCAACCGAAAATGTTACCGCTGCAGTAAGAAGGAGCCTCTTACCATCTTGACGGAACTAACATCTGCTCGAGCCAAGACGCACATCCTGTCTAATAAAAGACGTGTACTAGCTAGCCAAAACATTTTAATTTCGGGTGACCTTACAAAACTGGATTCGAAAATTGAATTCCACGCTCGCGAATTGACCAGGAAAGCCCTACAGGAGGGGAAAAAGTGCTGAAAAAGCACCGCCGTGTACAAATTGACAGTGTCTGGCACAGATGGTCCGATAACCTGGACAAATTTACCAGCGACGAAAAGTTGGCAGTCGTCAAGCCTCCCAAAACATTTGCACAGGCACTTCACCCCCGGGGCTTCGACATCAAAAAACGGCTATCAACCACCCACATAAGCAAGACCGTGGGTGGTCGTCGGTATACTCCAGCACTTGCACACCGCTTACTGCCTCAGCCTTCATCGACAGCCTCCTTGTCTCCTCAGCGGTATGAAGAGGATTATCTTTCTGCACCAGCTCCTACCATCGAGCTTTCCATCCTCTTCTGGAATATCCACGGCCCGCTAAGTCTATCTACAGCAAATGTCACGGCCGCGTCTATTCTGAATTTTTCGGAAACCTGGAGACCTGATGACATCGCTCTTCCGTTTCTTCAAGACCATCTCATCGTCAACTCTCCCGCCGTCCGGGATGGCGCAAAGGGTAGGTTTAATGGAGGTCTACTTACGACAATTCCGAGGCGGGGTTCCCCCGAGGTTCTTGTGGTCACCGCCAATTGGATCTTTACAGTTATCAAAACATTTCCGTCCCACTTAATTTTAGGTTCTTTTTACTTTTCTCCAGATACCATACTTATCCCGTTATTAGACACCTTACAAGCCAGCATTGACAAGTTCCTCTCACTTTATCCACAAGCTATTTTTGTACTTGGCGGTGACTTTAACTCTTGGGTGGGCACCCTGGACCTCGACTGCGATTTTTCCGAATTGTTTGCCAGTACGTTTCTCCATTGTGAACGGCGTTCGTCCGACCCAAGAACAAACCAGAGAGGTACAATACTTTACAACTTTATGCGGGATAATAATCTGGTTCTGCTGAATGGTCGCACGAGCGCTGATTTTCCGGCCGGTTTTACCTTTTTGAGTGAGCGTGGCCATAGTATAGTCGATCTTATCTGGATCTCTGGCAATTCCCTACAATATGTCCAAGACCTCGAAATCGGTACCGAACCAGACGTCTCTGACCATCTTTCTGTTTTACTAAAATTACGTTTGTCGCTCACGGAACAGGAAGCGCCGCCAACTGAGTCTCGTTATGGTGGAGGAAGAAAGATTCTTAATACGCCTGCAACTAGTAGCAAATTCCAAGAGCTTCTAAATAGGTCTTCTCCTCGCTTCGAAATTAAAGATAATATTTCAGTCGATACGATTCTTCCTTCCTTCACTACTAGCCTGATTAACTCAGCCCTGAGCGCAGCTCTTTTACGCGACCTACATAAAAGTTCCCAGGTGTCCTGTCCGAAAATGCCATGGTTTGATGTGAACTACAGACAAGCGCGGAAAGCCTTGAATCGGGCCTTAACTGTCTTACGGCGTAATGTTTCCCCACAGCCAGGGTCAATATATCTAGCGGCGAAACAAAGCTATTGCAAAACTATACGGTTGTCTAAAAAGCAATATGCCGACAAAGTTGCGGACAGCTTTGCCGGGGTTAAGGATGCCAGTGCATTCTGGGCTACGATCCGCAGGCTTAGGAGGGGTCCCTCCTCTCGTTCTCACACGGTTTCTACCGCATCCTGGAACGCTCATCTGACACTCCTTTTCCCGTCTAAGTTGCCGTTAATGACTACCTATTTTGGCACTTATGACCAATTTTTAGACATTCCAATTGCGGAACGTGAACTTTTGCACAGCATGAGGAGACTGAAATCCGGTAAGGCAATTGGTCCTGACGGTCTTCCAGCGGAGCTTCTTAAGCTCTTGGAGGGGGAATGGCGTCGGATCACCCTTGATATTTTAAACCATATCTTTATGTACGAACAAATACCTGAAGGCTGGATGAGCGCCAGTCTCTTCATGCTCTTCAAAAAAAGTGATCCAGCGAATCCAGAGAATTTTAGAGCGATAGCTATAAGTAATGCGCTAGCGAAACTTCTGTCTCAGATTATCTTGGCAAGGATGGAATCATGGGCAAATCGCATTAATATTCTGCGAAACGAGCAATCGGGTTTTAGGAGGGGCCGTTCGACGGTTGATAACATTTTCACCATAATAGCAGCCGTGCAGATACTCCTCAGACACCGAGCTGGGAAATGTTACGCTCTGTTCGTTGATTTTAGGCGCGCATTTGATTCCGTCCCCCACGATCTCCTGTGGCAGAAATTGTACGCATACGGCTTAAGCGCCAAACTTATCCGTTTACTGAATGCAATGTATGGCAAAGCCACAGTCATGACTAACAGCGGTGAATCACCTTCAGACTCGTTTAGGGTGACGGCGGGTGTTCTCCAGGGCGAAATTTTAAGTCCGCTTCTTTTTATTTTATTTCTAGCCGATATTCTCTCATTCTTTCGGGACCGTGGTGTGCGAGGCATTGACTATACGCGTCTCTTTGATCTTCTGCTGTTGCTCTTTGCTGACGATATGACGATTTTTGCCTATTCACCAGCCGACCTTAGACTTAAGCTCCGAATTCTTGACGACTACTGTAATTTAAATGGCCTAACGGTGAATACCAAAAAAACTCAGATAGTTATCTTCAGGAAAGGTGGTCCTCTTGAAGCAAACTCGAGGCAATTCTATTTTGCAGAAAGGACGGTGGAAATTGTTCCAACCTACCGCTATCTGGACATTTTAGTCTCATCGTCAGCAAAGGGTCTCAAAGCGGCCGACGACGCAATAGTGAGAACGCGGCAAGCGACTGCCTCTGCCCTTGCCATAACAGCCTCGGCAAGGGCAGACGCATGGTCCGGTGCTCTTAAGCTTTACCAAGCTACGATCGTGTCCGTGTTGCTCTACGCTGCACCCTGCTGGGCCTTACAATATTTCGACCGATTGGAAGCAAGTCGAGTTTTTTAAGCGCCTTTACTGCTTGCCTAGGAAAACACCTGCCTACCTTATACGCCTAGAACTCGGGCTCTATCCAGTTTCGGTGGAGATCACTAAACGTGCGATGTCATTAGTTGTACGTTTCCTGAAGCAACCCCCTTGCAGTTTACCACGAATGGGTTTCTTACGCCTTGTCGAATTAAGCCAAGGGCCAAACAACCCGGTTGTTTACAACTGCGTTTCGCAACTAAGGAGCGTTTTGTGCTCTCCACTGCATGCCGATCTGTGGACCAACTTGACAGCGGACTTTTGGGAAGCAAACCTAGAGCAAATCTGCCACCATTTTGCGCACCAACAGCGTACGAACGATGATCAGCGATATTACAATTCTGCGTCCATCCAATTCCCGATATTCAGAGTGTTCGCTGACTGCTTTGTCAATGATTATCCAAAACGATGTCCAATATCTTACGTGCGAGTTAAAATGCAATTGCGAACGGCTACTCGCTATTCGTATACTTTTACCCTCGACCGCGTCCATTACAGCTTTGACCCGGCAGCCAGCTGTCCTCTTTGTAATTTCGATGCCTCTGACTCTCTCTACCACTTTTTAAGTGACTGTCCTCAGACTAAGGCGTGTCGCGATTCTATATTTGACAACCAAAAACAGCTGAAATGTTCGACCTCCAACTTGCTACCTTTCTTAGTCGCTACGCAGGATTTAGAGGCATCGAAAATGCTGTATTTTTATGTCAAAAACTGCTTTAAACGGAGAGCGTTCTTACTGAACCCCTAGTCTGTATGTTTCGTGTTTGTAGTGTATGGTCCTTTCTACTTTGTACGTTAGCTTATAAACCTGCTCACCTCACGCTTATATTATTTTTTTTTGTATTTTTACAGATATGCCGCTTTTCTGCCCTGCCACAATGTAACTCCTTCCCAACAATTAAAATTTTTTTCTCTAAATTTAATGTGTGCTAATCTTAGTGCTCTATCGATTAATCCAAAAGCTACTCCTATTTTGTAGTGTAATGGATGGTTGGAATGGAAATTTAAATATCTGCCTGAAAATGTGTTTTTATGGTACCAATCTGTAATTAAAGTGTTTCTATCGTTTATAATGAGTAAAACTAAAAAACTAATTCTTTTGTTATTTTCTTTTTCCATGGTAAAAGTGATTTTATTTTAAAAGCCTTTAATTTTATGTAAGCTGTTGAAAATATCATCTAAAAATTCATTTGGAACAACTGTTAAAATATCATCAACGTATCTGTGCTAGAAAGGAAGTTAACATGGTAATTTTTGCAAAAGAATGTTTTCCATGAAATCCATTAATAAATCACCAGCTACTGGTGATAATGGTGATCCCATTGGTAAGCTGTATTTTTGTTCGTAATTTTTCCCTTGGAATTGAAAATATAGAGATTTAAAAATGATATCTAATCCTTCAAAAAATTCTGTTTGTGGTATATTGGTATGTTCTTTAATTTCGTACCATTTGTTTTTTAGAATTAATTTTACTATGTCTGTTGAAAGATTGGTAAATAATGATACTACATCTAATGAAATTAATGTATGATTTTCCGGAATTTTGAAGTTATTTATTTTATCATGTAAATCCCAACTATCTTTAACTCTTTTTGATATTGTTTTTATAAGTGTAGAAATAATTGCAGTATAAAAAGCAGATAATCTATAAGTAGGTGAATTTATTGTTGAGATAATGATACGTAACGAATTGTTTTGTTTATGTATTTTAGGTAATCCGTAAGCTTTAAATATGGTTGAACTATATGTTTTAAGTTTTCAGTTATATATTCTTTAGTTTGGAGTTTTTTGACGAAGTCATTAACTTTCTTTTTTGTTGTTGCCGTATATTCATAATTAATTATATTTTCTATAATTCATAATTATAATTCAACATTATAATTTTTTTTTAATTTGAATATTCCCCATTATTTATGTAACGTATCAATTTTTCGTTATTATTATACATTATTATATAATTTAAGTTACATTTTGAATTTTCGAAGGAACGCGATGGTTAAGTGGTTAGCATGCTCGCCTCGTTAACTGAACGTTTCTTAGGTCGTAAGTTCGAATCCCCAGTCCGGCAACCTTTTCTGATTATTTCCATTGCGGATAATTCAGGAAACCTTGCTGGGCGAAGGTACGAATTTGGGACTGCTACCGACAGCAGTCGGTAATTATCGACACCGTGGATGGTTTTTCCGTGGTCGACGCTTCGTCAATATTGTCTTGAATGAAAATAAGACAATGTTTGCGATGCGCCTGCTACGGCACAGGTCGCCGACTAACTGTTGACGGTGTCGATTATGTGTATAGTATTTGTGATTGTTTACTTGTTTGTATCGTCCTGTGTGGGATGATGACTAAGCCTTGCCCGATTAGCCATAGATGGCGTAAAGTTGGAAAGTAAATCTGACCTATGTATGTATGTATGTAAGTTACATTTTGAAAAATTAATTTTTATTAATTTACATAATTCCAATTTTTCGGTTTTCGTTCATTAAATTTAAATTCTTAATTCTTCTCATTCAACATTTTTATTAAAAAAAATATCAGAATGTTTTTTTTTGTGACTTTGTCACGTCTTTCATATTCCGCTAAACCTAAAGTTTATTGATTGGGCTTGTTCGTACGAACTTCGACAGATCATTAAATCAGTGAAAAGAGTCACTCTAACGTCGGCGTTCTTACTGGACATATTTCTGATATCCCCTTCGGTAAATATACTCAATGTCTTTGTATCAAGTGAGCATGAGATTTCAGACCACTTTTTGATTGGATGTGAAATCTCTTGTCCCAGAGTTGCACATAATATCAAATTATTGCGGTTCGTGACTACAAGAATTTTGATACACGTAAATTTGAGACGGATGCACTTTCCGTTCATACGTCATCACGTAGCTGATAACCGAGCCTCACCCGCCAGAAAGCTTTAAGGCTTGGGCCCCATGGCGCGGAGTCGAGATACGCTAGAACCAACACGAGACACCTTCTTACAATTGTCTGTACCATTCCGTCTCAAAACGGCAAGACTTCTCGAGCTCCTCGACCTTTTTCATCTCTACCACACTCTGATCGCACCCGAGTTGCATTGCAACTCACACATGCGAGACCTTCTAGACCCCGGTCCTTCCAACCCGACAGAATGCTCCTAACCCAGCATGCAGGCTATTGAAACGACTACCCGCGCGAGTCCAACACCAATGGCTGAGAGGGTCCTCCGAAGTGTTACCCGCTTTGAGCAGCCCCCGTGAGTACACCTTAATATGACCAGGTGAGACATTTCGAGGGTGACCATGATTCAAATTCCAGCCCTTTACCAGTTGCGCCCTTGCTTAAACGAGATTGGTCGCCCAGCTCAGTGGGATGCGAGGTCACCAGCTCCCGGAGGGCCGAAGCCTTCCCTTGCATGATATAGCTCACTGTGCGCCCGCTAGGCGGGACGTCATGATATATGGCCCCGATGGGGCGCCCATAGCTTAAGCACAACACTGCCCAAACGGGCTCCCTGAGGACTCGAGCTGTCCCGGGAACGACCACCTTCCCGCAGGAGAGGCGAGCCTCCGCAATCCGTCTACCGCCAGAAAGGGGCCCATATGAGGAGAGGAGAGGCACTTTCCGTTCAGTGGGATTATATTCAAAACCTCCATCTTATCGACTGCATTATGCAATTATTTAATAACCACGCCCCAATTATAACAGTATGAGTTACTAAGTCTTATTCACCCTGGGTAAATGAGACAATCAAAATCTTTCTCACGAAAAGGAATAAATCGCTTTCTGTTGCCTCTGAGGCGCTCTCAGGTATGTGTAGGCTTCCTTGACGCTAAGGCGCCTGATAACATTTCCGTTGACGAGCTCCATATCATTCTTAATGGAGTCTGATCTTTGTCTGTGCAAATGAAAGACTACACAATTGTCGAATCCCAATTCCATACCTTTATCTCTCGACTATATGAGTTCGATGTTTAGAGATCAATGTAACCAATAATTGATCCTCGTCTGATGCATATAATTTAAAATCATCCATATAGAAAAGATGGGTGATCTTATGTACACGTTCACCAGGCGGTCCACACATGTACCCTTGAGATTTCCGGAGAGCAACGGATAGAGGCAATAGTGAGATGCACAAGTGCAGAGGACCTAGAGAATCTCCCTGATAGACAGCTCTTTGAAATTGAACCAGTCTAGACATGGTTCGACGCTTGCCTGATATCATGACAAAGCGTGATTTCCAAAGTTTTCCAAAAGATTGGATGGACATGGAAGCGTTTGAGCAAGAAGCTTAAAAGCTCGTGCGATGTTGAGTCATACGCCTTCATGTAATCCAGCCAGGCTATCGACAAGTTACGCTTGTACTGGACAGAGCACTGACAAACATACCTGTCGATAAGCAAGTTGTCCTTGCAGCCAGACACACCTATTTTGCAGCCTCGTTGTTCTATTATCCGTTGCCACATCGGTTTCACGGCTTTCTCAAAACGTTCGTTCAAGATGTTAATGAACCATTTGTATAACGTTTTGAGGCGCATGATTGGTCTATGGTTTCTCGGATCAAACAAGTGTCACGACTTTGGGATTAGTTTCGTACGGCCCTCCACCAGCCAGTGCGGAATGCGTTGGTCTCCATTTATGTAAGAGGTGAATGTTCGGGCTGGGTGTTGATGGACAGAAGTGAACTTCTTCCACCAATAGTTGTTAATTCCAGCCCGGCGAGGAGAAATTCCACCGGGATGAAATTTCATTCATTATCCACCAATAATGTACTGATGGGTGGGCAATCTTCACTTTGTTGTGTGAGTTCGTCACACAACTCGGTAAAGATTTCGATACCCGGAGTGTCTGCATTAAGCCTGACTTTTCTCTACGAGAAAGCATCCACAAGATTGTTATTGTTGTTGTTATTGTTATTATTATTATTTTAATATTAACTTAAACAACAACATTGGTTTCTTATGTCGCTCAATCAAGATAAATTTGTTTTTGCTCAAATTTCTACAAGATTAGCGTAAAATGTCACTGCAACCACGCCCCAAACCATGAGGTAGGTGATTGCAGTGTTGGTACTGAGTTCAATTCAACGCGCAGAAAATTGTCTACACGGTGACTCGAACCCAGAATCTTCGGAGACGTTCAAGTTACGAAACAAGGCGGACGCCTAAGCCATCCTAAAAATAGGGGGTTGAAGATGTTGGTTAACCCCCCGTGTGTCGGACTCCCTTGCCCATGGTTTTCAGGACAAGGTTTACCGACTAAAACCCTAACCTCCCTTCGCCCTCCATAATCCACTTGTGCAGTCTGCGGCAGAAAAGTGGCTCCGATATCCATCCCTTCTGCTGCAGACTGCACCGGGCCATGTCGATGGTAACTGCAACCACTTCCTCTACTATCGGGTTAGAGGTTGAAGGTTCTCATTTGATCTCAGCACACGGAGAGATCCCACTAGCAATGCTTTCTGCATTCGGCCTGCGATGGAATTTTCATGTTGTTGGCAGGCCGGAATACTTTTGATGTTTTCGAGGAAAGTTGGTCTTATTCCTCCCAGCCCTCCAATTATTAGCACGACGAGCTTGATTTTGAATCCTCGATTCAGCTTGCCCATCTCGAACAGGAGTTCTTGATTAAAGTCCGTTTTTCGTCCTCTTTGCTGACTATGTTTGTCTCTACTGGTGTAGAGAGCAACATCAGTTTGTTTAGTGTGTGATAGTACGTCCGCAGTTGTTGCGCGAACTTCTTGACTTTAGCCGTAAATGAACGGCCAGATGTTGAATAGTTGATCACACATTGAATTTGGGAAGCGAGCTGTCAGTCGAATTTTGCTGTTCAACTGAGACATGCGTTTTCTTCGCGTAGAGGCTGCGATCGCTAACACGCAGATTAAAGGCGATCAAGCGAAAATAAACGCGTTCGTGGAAGCCCTGGACAATGACGTTGTTAAAAGTAAAGAAAATTAACACACAAAATATCGTCGAATAATATTTATATGTTGTATACTTGTCTAATACAGATAAATAAAATAATATGAAACAATATAATCAATGAAAACCATCAAGAGCGGCGTATTTAGTATTGTTGTCGGAATTTCCGTTGCTACCTCGGCGTTTTCCGAAAACGCAACCCCGTAGAGGAGGATCCCTCCCAGTTCCATGATGCGCGTCGGTCGTGCTAGCGCGCCGCAGTGTCCAGTAGGAGCTCGGACGCCACGGGGTTCACATCGCAGCTTAGTGAGTTACGGAGATACACATAATTAAACCATTGTTCCCTTACACGGGAGGTGTCTCGACCAGAGCACTCACGCTTTTGCACAGCGCCCGGCCGGACAGATATATACGATAATAAGTAATAAATTACTCCCCCTTACGGTAGTTTAATGTTCCCTTGCATGGGAGGTGTCTCAACCGGAGGACCCACGCCTTGTCACGTTCCCCAGTCAAGCAGATTATAATAATATATCAACTGTGGTTAATTAACTCATGTTGACGTTCCCTAAAATGAGAAGTGACTAGACAAGCGCACCCACGCCAGTGTATGTTGTACCTAAATCTTTAGTCCCGTAAGTCAATGGTTCCTTAAATAAGAGATGCCTCTCCGAGAGCATCCACGCGCCTGTTCCGGGCTGGTATACATGTAGTGACTATACACGAAAGGAACCTCTTGATCCCTGTAATGGGAGGCGTCTGCTACTGCAGCGCTACCGCCTTAATAGAGAAATATCTTGATCCCTGCAATGGGAAGCGTCTGCTACTGCAGCGCTACCGCTTTAATCAATAAGTATCTTGATCCCTGCAATGGGAGGCGTCTGCTACTGCAGCGCTACCGCCTTAATCAATAACTATCTTGATCCCTGCAACGGGAGGCGTCTGCTACTGCTGCGTTACCGCCTTAATAGAGAACTAGCTTGATCCCTGCAATGGGAGACGTCTGCTACTGCAGTGCTACCGCCTTAATCAATAAATATGTTGATCCCTGTAATGGGAGGCGTCTGCTACTACAACGCTACCGCTTTACTCAAAGAACAATCTTGGCCCCTGCAATGGAAGGCGTCCGCTATTGCGGCGCTACCGCTTTAATCGAAGAGACCCAGTCCACGGAAGATGTCGACCTCTATTGACCTCCACGCGTCTAGTCCCGACCGGGTAAGTCGGTTGTACCATCAGAACAGTACTTGAGAGAACCACCCGCTGCTGGAAGAGGCATCTTGCTGCGACCCACTACCAGACGATACCTCAATCTCCTATGTTATATTTCTTGATGTGCATTTCTTGTCTTGTTCTAACAGACGTCGTCCTGTGCCTCGGCGATTTGATACCCGGCGCGAACGTCGTCGGCCAGTATGAACGTGTAAAAGAACATATAATGACCACATGCTCTATATCGACTGAAGAGCGAATATGTTCATTATTAAAAGGCAAAGTCGTGACAGATGGAAAACCATCTCAGGTTTGGTATCGTTTGCAAAATATAAATAACAGTTCATGCGATGACTGATCTCTCTCGAACACTTGCCGGCTGTATGCAATGGAATGCTCGCCGCGTCGCGAGTATCCGAATGGCAGGAAGTCACGGAACTTGCGGATACCATCGTGGAATCGATGGGCTTAAATGCGAATATATGAGCCGTGGACTCTCAGAGTATTCGAAGCGTCGAATCCGTTTCATCAGCGGCGCCCGAGCTTAATCGAATAGAAAAGCAACTTAAAGATCTTGAAAAACTTACGAGCCACCTGCTTATCTTATCGCGGTAATCGGTTTTCGAAAAATCGCAGTCGTTCTAATTCCAAGAAGCTTACGGCAGCGCCACTGCAGGAATCACCGTTAGGGCCAATTTACGATTCCTAGTAATCTACGGAGATCCTGAATCGTACTCGGTTTCGGATAACTTAAATTGCCTCGACCTTTTCTGGGAGAGGGTTAATACCGGTAGGAGATACGAGGGGACCATAAAACCGTATCTCTGATAACCCGAATTCACACTTGAAGGAGTTAACACGTAGGTGGTATTTATTTAGTTGTTCGCACACCATTCGGAGATGAGTCTCTTGATCCTCCGGGAATGACGATGCAACTAAAATGACATAAAAATACGGGAAAACGAAATCCAAACCGTTTAAGGCGTGATTACTGTGACGTTGAAACCTGTGGTCCATATTCCGTAAGCCAGGCGT
Source organism: Trichopria drosophilae (assembly GCA_030407085.1). Lineage (NCBI taxonomy): Eukaryota > Metazoa > Arthropoda > Insecta > Hymenoptera > Diapriidae > Trichopria > Trichopria drosophilae. The sequence continues at coordinate 115,053,695 of CM059583.1, forward strand.
CATTACGAGGAACTCAACGAGTCCGAATGTTGTAATTGCGGTTTTGTGTACGTCTTCCGGGGCAACAGGTATTTGGTAGGTAGAAGTAGGGATTATCCAGGTCAAGAACCGAAAAAATCGATTGCCGTGTAAATTCTCGTTGAAGTCAGGCGAATCAAAATGTAATGTAGGGCATTCGCGGTTTTAGTATCAGGCATCCGAGAAATTCCGGTAAGTACTGGGAAATCCGATAATACACGAGAAACGTACATATACTCTTGACGTAAAATACCTCTCATTTTATAGGTATTTTCGAAAGCTAAAATTCGTAGATGACCCTAACCTCCAATCAATACTTATCGAGTTATAATCCAAAAACTCGAAAAAGCCTACCGCGCAACACCGAATCTCATCTGCGCCGAACACTGTAAGCGAGCTTTTCTGCAACTGCATGCTCGTGTACATTTTATTTGCATTTGCAGGTTATTATTTGCAAAAGCTCGGCAGGCACGGTTTGTGCATTGTTTTTAATAGGTTCCCGGCCTTGCTGTTCTTTTCCAACCATAATCCTCGGGGTCCTTTAAATTGACCATCCACATTTGAACCTGATCATTTTTCACTGTAAATAGTTCAGTGGCTGTAGTCAACTCTGGGTTATTTTTGAGTAGTAATGTAAATTTTTTTTCGCCAATATTGAAGAAAGCTAAAGTTATAATAAAATGTTACATGCAACCTCTGGATTTTTTAACGATGCAGGCAAATAGAGCGAAACTATTACAGTTTATAATAACCGCTTATTAATCATAAACAGCTAATAGTTTCTGAAAAAATGTTATGCTTGTCATGTGCGAATGCTATTAGAAGGACAAGTAAATCAACATCTCCGACTATTTCTTCGTGATCGTAAACGGATGATTTTTCCGCCGCAGTTTGTACAATCACAGTATCGGCGTCCTCGAAGGATGTACAGAAGGAGATACCAGCAATCGCACAATACGAACAAACCATAGTTGTGAGGCGTTGTTTGTTTTTGGAGTTCGCCAATAATTTTTCTTGGCCGGTCTGCATCACAGTGTCTTCTTGAAACATCACTTCAATCGTTTGATACATTGTCTCCGGTCTCATCCTTTCGTATGTTTTTGTTCCCCCTATGCTTATATCATCTGGGTAACAACAGTTACGTCACTGTCAAAGTGTTGTTGCACATAAGCTACGTACTTCTTGTTAATTTCGCCGAAAGTTGATACACGACTCCAAACAACTTTGTACAACAGGAAACCACCGCCGATGACGAACACTTTTGTGTGACCAGTTTGCACACAAGTTGACATTGCATCAAATTCACTGTACGAAGTGGACTTCAAATCCACTGGAAACAACGAAAGCGGAAAAGGTGAAAGCGCAAATGCCATGTACTTTTCCTAATCTCTCAGCATATATAAATCTTTTTACCAAAGATGCCATTCGATGATGCTGAACCCACAGCTTTGCAGTAGGCCCCCTGTTTTCAATTGCTGTTAACGCTTGTTGAAATTTCTATACTGCATTCTTCACGTCGGTATTTTCTTGGATGTAGCTCGTTAATGTCGGCCACGATTATGGTCTGCAATCCTGCCAAAGCATGAGCTGAGTTCGGAAGTATTGTAATTGACCCCAGCAATGCAACTTCCACAGCACTTTTTCTTTCCACTATACGATTTATTACCGTGTCAGGAGAAAAACCACTTCTCGGCGTTACGCAATAAATGCCATCCATTGCTTGAAAAGAGTCCGACAATGATCTTCACGTTGAAGTCGGCATTGACGAACATAAATTGCGAAAACCCACCTTCCTGAATTTCGCCACTGCCTTTATGAATGCAGGAATTTTCATAAGCCATGACCTCGGAATATAACGCAGAAAACTGTTTTGACAATATGTCGATCAAAGTCATAAAACTGAATTTTTTGTTCAAAAAAGCAGCAACACCAAGTTTAATCGACGAATTACATGAACGAGGGCGTACAGCTGATATGCATGAATGTGCTATTGATATACATTTGGTCATCATAGATTGTACGGAACGAACCGTCTTGACATGTTTCCCTTTTTGTTATCAATTCTGACTGAAAGACATTCAACGATTCGGGTACTTCACTTTGGTCAGATTGGAAAAAATTATCGGAGGGCGGGTAGTTTTTTAAATCGTAAACAGTAGCTCGAATATCTTCACGATTATTGCTGCTACTTTGCCAACTACCCGCAATCTTTCATCCTTGCTGTTTGATTCCCGCTGTGCATAGCATGTAACAGAAAGTAGCGTATAGCCAGTATTTTTGAAGCACACCGTAGTACTGTGTTTCGTATTCAGAATGATGATATTTTCACCGTATTTCAGTAGTATGTGCGATTTTAATGTCTTCTTATTGGGGAACGTGTCTCCTTGCACCTGGGAAATCAACTCGTCGAAAGTAAATTGACATCATTCTGAATTATTTTCCAGGAATGCATAAATGTCGTTCATCGACTGATCGATAACGCCTCCGCCAGGTCGGCCCTTCCGATTTTCAGTTAGTGTTTTGTAGTGCATAAAGTGATTAAGGCAATGTCTATGATAACGCACACCTTCCACGCTGAGGTCGGGTATATTTTTATTCGGGTTCGGGTTAGCGGTGCAGTTCTTCGTTGCCTTCCGTACACATTTCAGCGTCCTCTACAACAATGTTCCGATGCCTTATATCGGTGTAACTGATGTGTAACTGTCACATCGGTACTTGTAGCACTTAAAATGTACAGTAATGTTTGTCGCGTTCTCTAATATATATATATATATATATATGTATATAACTCGGACGTATGTGTGTTGAAAAAAGTTTAATGAAAATTGCATCATGAGTCAGTGTTTTATATGCAACGGGCCGTTAGGCGAGCATGAACGTATGAGCAATTCCACGTGAGGCGGATCAGTCACCTCTCAGAAATGTTTGTCATTTTGTTTATAGTTAGTTTTTGGTGAAATATAATGTTCTGCCAAGTGATTTTTTTTTATTTAAAAAATCCACCGAGTTATAAACAAGCCAAGATTTTGGGAACTTTTTATTAAAAAAATCATAGTTTTTTTCCTGTAAGTTCTATCGAAAAATGTTTCATACAAAATTTGTGGGTAATAAGTTGTAGTTTTCAATAAAATTATAAAAAATTATAAAAAGACTCACAATGACGTATTTTGTTAATTACTATAAATAGTAATTAACAAAAGTAATTAACACGAGTTATACAGGTTGTAGGAAATTAACAGTAACAGTAGTCGCCGAAAACGGCTGATTCTCTCCATGGCGACGCTTGGCATGGAATACGCCATATGCAGATGTACTGCTGTCCCAAAAATATGTGTTATTTAATTGTGTTCGCATAGAAAACGACGCTACATATAGCAAAAATATACAAACCATTTTGTAAATAATGATACTAAAAATAGATAGAGTTAAAAATTATTTTCTCAAAAACAGGATAAAACACATTGTTGCTGATGTTTTGTATAATACACAAAGACTAGTTCTACATAAATAGCAGTAAAAATTTAAAAAATACGACATTGTGCGCTCACAGCTGGGATTAACAATTTCGCCGTAAAAGACATTTAAAAATGGATGAATAAACAACATGATAGTTTGCGACAGATTACGAGTCTTATTGTAATGTTATTTTTACCTCGACGACCTTCGCATTGCCGATATTAATTTTCGTACAAAAACTGTTTACAACATTTTTCTGAGTGTATGCATTAGACTCTGATGATTAGAGCAATGCGAAGACAGCGGCGGAGCAATAGTACATGCTCTGAACGTAGGCAGGGCGCGCGCGCGCACAGTGCGGGCAAGTGTTTCAAAATTATTTTCTCGAAAACGAGACAAAACACATCGTTGCTGATTTTTGGTATAATACCTCAAGACTGGTACTATATAAATAAATATTTTCCATAACTTTTTATACCCATATTAATTGTTTAAAAAAATCATAAAAAATATATTGTCAAAAACATAAGGGATAAACCATCTTTTTATAATTTTATATAATTTTATTGAAAACTACAACTTATTACCCACAAATATTGTATGAAACATTTTTCGATAGAACTTACAGGAAAAAAACTATGATTTTTTTTAATAAAAAGTTCCCAAAATCTTGGCTTGTTTATAACTCGGTGGATTTTCTAAATAAAAAAAAATCACTTGGCAGAACATTATATTCCACCAAAAACTATCTATAAACAAAATTACAAACATTTCTGAGAGGTGACTGATCCGCCTCTCGTGGAATTGCTCGTATATAATGTGAAAATGAAAGGTGTGCAAACATTACATATATATACAGGGTGGCCGATTTATCTGAAGACATCGAAATATCTCGAGAACTATGCACAGAATCAAAAAAGTTGTCGGATGAAAGTTGTTCGACACGGCGGGGGGCATCCAGTGATAATTAAATTTACCCCCTCCCCCATCCCCTGGGGGTGGAGTGCGGGCAAAAACAATAAAACTTAAATAGGAACCCCCAGTTTTTATTGCAGGTTTGGATTCTCCAATATTGACAATTTTCGCCCGCGTAGCGGATATGGAATACGGTCATTCTAACAAAGCCGGGAAAAAATACATTTAGCGTTACCCAGGAACAACGACGTGGACGTAGTATTTTTCTGTTCCCTTTGGGGTGCTTGTTTTACGCGAGTCCCCTTGCCTCTCAGTCTCACTGTTCACTTACTTGAGTAAGTGTTCGAAATGTTGACCTTCCACTTCAATGCATTTATTTATTCTTTCTTCAAATGACTTTATACATGATAGAATCATATCTGCAGAAATTTCTGCGCAAGCAGTTCTTATGCGTTCCACCATGTTTTCACGAGTCGTTGGTACTTGTTCATAAACCTTACCTTTTAGGTAACCCCATAGGAAGAAATCCAGAGATGTTAGATCAGGTGACCTCGCAGGCCAATTAATGGGGCCACCTCTACCAATCCACCTACCATTGTAATCACGGTCTAGTATTTCCCTTGCTACTCTTGAAAAATGTGCTGGGCAACCATCATGCTGAAACCACATTGTCCGTCGGACGTCCATAGCAACATCCTCAAGTAGTAATGGTACTTCTTGTTCTAGGAAATCTCGATATTTTGTTCCATTCAAATTACCTTCAATGAAATAAGGACCAATGAGTTTATTTCCTATGATTCCACACCAAACGTTCACCGACCAAGGACGTTGATGATTAACTTGTCGTAACCAATGGGGATTTTCTACGCTCCAATAATGCACATTATGCCTATTGACGCCACCATGGTTCGTGAATGTAGATTCATCTGAAAATAATACATTAGCAAAGAAATTGTGGTTCGTTTGCATTTTTTGAAATGCCCATTCACAAAACACCACGCGGTTATGAAAATCATCGTCATCTAGTTCCTGGTGCAGTGAAATGTGATATGGGTGAAACTTATGACGATGCAATATTCTTTGAATACTGTCTCTGGAAATGCCGGAATCGCGATGTAATTGTCGTGTGCTTACATGTGGATTTTGGTGAATAGCTGCTAGTACAGCTACTTCGTTAGCTTCTCCTGTAACTGTTAATCTTCGCTTCCTTTTTTTCATTTGTACGCTGCCATCAGAGTGAAAGGCATTCACAACTTTGTAAAAAAAAGAACGCGAGCGAGCATTATCTGGAAAACGCTCAGCATACAACGCAACAGCATCGTCAATATTCCTCTTACATTCGCCATAAATAAGAATCATTTCGATTTTTTCGGGAACTGTAGCAGGATTCATTTTTAACTTGCAATTCGATTTAAGCAATGAAGGGTAGACAAAAAATAGTCACGTAAACGGAAAGTTGTTATTCTAAAAGCAAAGTGACCTCCGACCGAATTACTACCAATACAATGGACTTCAAATACAGTCTTACACTGAGAGACCGTGAATACTAAATTTTAATATGGGGATTAGAAAGTCGCGATATCCATTTACTTCCCTTCAGGAAAGTAGAGAAAAATGTAGGTGAACTGGTTACGTGTGACTCAACTTATGTATAAAATGATATGCTACTTTATTTTCGAGTTATGTCGCCCTCTAGAGTTATGTAACAGAACCGGCGCCGGTGATGGCCGAAATGCAAGCGATGTACATGTATGAAACCACGTGAGTTCTCTCGGGGTCCGGTAGATGGCGACGAAATCCCCAAATGAAGTAAGAGTTTCGTTTTGTTTAATAGAAGCTGGTTTGACCGTCAATGCTCAGCTTATTTATTCTCATTTCGGAAAAAACATACAGAGAGAGAATGAATGAGCTGAGTGAAGGGACATAACGCGTTTTTTAATGGATTGCGTGATGTCCTCTTTTTGTTTATTAAATAATAAATTTAAAACCTAAAATGTAATTTTATTGAAGGTAGAAAACTTATTTATAAAATTGCTTCCATATTGTATGCACAATTTTTATGTAATCAGTTTTGATTTTTAATATGAAGAATATCAATTATTCATAATCTTAATTTTTTGAATGGACATTATTAAAATTTCATATTCAAAATAACAATTTTCGCAATTGATATTACTAAATTCTAATATTAAAAATTCTAATATTAGAATTTTTAATATTAAATTTTCATAAAGGGATCAAATTGTCCCTATTTGCCCCCCGAACAATTTTCATCCGACAACTTTTTTGATTCTGATCATAGTTCTCGAGGTATTTCAATGTCTTCAGATAAATTTGGATTTTTATCGATTATAGCGCCACCTGTGAACCAAAATGCAATAGCTCCTAGGTTAAATTGGTGTACTTTTTTCCGGAGAATCCAAATCTGCAATAAAAACTGGGGGTTCCTATTTAAGTTTTATTGTTTTTGCCCCCACTCCACTCCAAGGGGATGGGGGAGGGGGTAAATTTCATTATCACTGGATGCCCCCCTTCGTGTCGAACAACTTTCATCCGGCAACTTTTTTGATTCTGTGCATAGTTCTCGAGGTATTTCAATGTCTTCAGATAAATTTGGATTTTTATCGATTACAGCGCCACCTGTGAACCAAAATGCAATAGCTCCTAGGTCAAATTGGTGTACTTTTTTCCGGAGAATCCAAATCTGCAATAAAAACTGGGGGTTCCTATTTAAGTTTTATGGTTTTTGCCCCCACTCCACCCCCAGGGGATGGGGGAGGGGGTAAATTTTATTATCACTGGATGCCCCCTTCGTGTCGAACAACTTTCATCCGACAACTTTTTTGATTCTGTGCATAGTTCTCGAGATATTTCGATGTCTTCAGATAAATCGGCCACCCTGTATATAAAGACCGTCATAACGCAACTGACTAAAACAGCTGGCTGCACGTGTTCCCCGGCGTCCTTTGGAATGCAGGCTTCGACAAGTCGACCTACGATACAAAATATTTCAGATATACGACCCTCGCATTATGCAGCGTGAGAGCCTTTCCATCTCGACAAAAAAATCTAATACGTTTAACGTTTCCAATTATTTTCTTGAAAATTATATTGCTACACTTTACAAACAATGTATTACATAGTCGTTTGGGTACATTACATTTCAATTTCAACTTTAAAATTATTATATGTGCAATCAAGATATGCAGCGACTACATTTTTATACAAAATATTAAATTACATTTAATTAATTTTTAAAGGTAATATTAACGTTAAACGATAAATTTACATTTGCACGTCTAATGTAACAATACAATATTGCGTATATTGCGATTTAATACTAATTTAATACAGAATTTAACCTTTAATAACATTGTAATTACTGCTACTGGTAGGTGTTTTCATCCTCAGTAAGTAAAACATTCATCATATTCTAAACGTAATTTTAAGATATGCGACATACGCAGCGAGTCCCGTGCGCCAAACTCAACTTGTGCCGCAGCGCGCGTAGACGAGATTCAATGTCTCGCGGTAGGCTCTTTTCGAGTTTTTTGATGATAACTCGAAAAGTATTGATTGTAGGTTAGGGTCGTCCAGAGAGAGGTTATACGTTTAATTTAGTTTTAAATTGACCGAGCTGTGGCCAAAATATGACCCTCCCCCCCTTTAATTAAAACCCACCAGGCGAAATTACCCGAAAACTGAGAAATAATCTTTTTTCAACACCCCAAACAAGTCTCAAAAGGTTTCGTAAAGTCCGCTTCACTTTCCCCAAAACGCCATTTTTTGTCTAATTTGAATGGACTAATAGATAGTCGATCGATAACCACTTTTCTCGTGTATTATAGGATATTATATCCAGTCTGTAGGGTTAGTCGTACCCACTTTGCCGATATTTGTACAGTTGGTAATGCGTTACGTGGTTTGTGCAGGATAAATCGAATATGCGCGTGCCAGTCCACCTGCGAGCGTCTTTACAAAAAGGCCCAGCATACGTGGAGTGGGGTCCTTGGAGGCGTCTTGGAGCCTTACAAAGCGTCGGGATCAGTTTTGTAGCTTATCAGCCATTTAAGTTATTTATTATATTCAACATCGTGTTTCCTTGTGATTCCTATCTCGAACGTCCTTCGCAACCATAGGGACCGCGGAACAACCTTTCGAGGAGTAAGCTTATGCCATTTTAGTCCCTGATGATGACGTTTGTACCGCTGAAACGTTGGACGAAAATATTTTTATTCTTTGACTTGTTTCATTTGAAACATGCGTCAGTAAATGTTTTTGAAACTTTTACTTAAATGTAACCATTGTTCTGTTTGAAATGCTATATATGGCGGTATTTTTTTCAATTCGATTTTTCGAAGTCGATTAGATGTGTTTGACTCCTGTCTGTTATTACTGGCTTCGAGCGCTTAACCGGTTCTCCTTCCGTGACACTCAATTGTTAAAAGAGACAACGAGATCTTACGTCTTTCACATCATCATAATCAACAAATTATGATAGAATATTTATTATCACATTTTACAAAAAATTAGGTGTTTAACTAACAATAGCCATATGGGCATATGTAATGTCCTAAACAATTATGTTTCATATAGTATACCGAATAAATGGTTTTGATAAGTCTTTTTACAAAATATAAATGGTAATATACTAACCTTTGCTGTTATAAAGTCAAGGAGAAATGCTTACGGCACATCCCAGATCACCTGGAATTGTAGCAAAATTATTGTACTTAATGTCGCAATTAAGTTAAATAGATACGTTTCTATTCATATATGTTATATTAAGGGTATACTTTTTATTACAGGTTTTATGTTGGCTGCGATCTTTGCAATAATTGGTTTCATGGCGAATGCGTAGGAATTACTGAAGAAATGAGCAAGACTTTATCGGAATTTGTATGTACTGAATGTCGACATGCAAGAGACACTCAAGAATTATATTGTTTATGCAAACAACCTTATGACGAATCTCAGTTAAGTTTCTCCTTATGACTTATTCTTTGTTAAATCTGTCAGATAAGGCCATTCAAGATAATATTATATATTTCAGATTTTATATATGCTGCGATAAGTGTCAAGACTGGTTTCATGGGCGGTGTGTTGGCATATTGCAGTCTGAGGCTGACAATATTGACGAATACGTTTGTCCAAATTGTCAGAGAAATTCATCGGTTAATTTTGCAAACATGAAAAATTTGAGTATGAAGGACTTTGACCTATTGAAAAAGTTGATTAAACAAATACAGGTAAGATAAACTCCTTTTATCAATTATTATATCCTTATTCAAAACAAATTGTATCTTGTGTATTATTACAGAGTATTAGATTTTGTAAAGCAGTGGGCAATTCCTCTCCCCTATTATTTTCAAGTAAAATGAAGCTTAAAGCTCCCAAACTGTAACTTACTGGGTTTTCATGGTGTTAAAGAATTAAATAATTTTAAGTGAGTAAACATTTAAGCAATAAATTTGCAGATTTCCCCGCTGAATGTCTCAAGTTGATAGTGTTGTGACGAAATACGTGACTGATTTAACCCCCACCCGATTTAAATGATAAGTTTCCGCCGTAAAAAACACTTCTGAGTTAGTTTTTAAGTGTGACCAGGCAAAGAGGTCGAAAGAAGAAGATTCCTGCTTACCAGTACGCGGACAACACGGAAATCACGATAAAGCCGCGCACTGGCAAACATCGGTGACCTCTTCTAAACTCATGATCACGTGGATAAAAAATCCTGAGGCTAGAGCATCATCTTCAATTTTCCAACCCAATTTTTATCTCTTCCTTTTCAACTACCTGCATTATTCCCTCCCACCTCCCACTACCTGTCCGTCAATTGCAATTCGAGCAATTGAACGGAATTACCGATTGCTCACAAAAGCATCTGCTCGTGTTCGAATATTTTCGTCACACACTCGATGTGCGAGTCCCCTTCCCCCTCTATCGCCCCTTTTGCATTTCATCGTTCGTCGTTTTCACGCCGCGTGCCCGTTCCATTTTCTCCCCCTCCACGGCTACGCATTCGACAACCGTTCGCTTTGTTGGTTTCGTTCGATCGAGCGTGCACACGTCCATCACGTCTCGACGCACGAACCATTCCTCCCTTTCCCCGCTGGACCATTTCATGTAACGGCCTCGCCTCGACTTCGACGCAGCCGCGACGAGGGAGAGTCCGATGTTCCTTTCCTCTCCCGACCACGCATCTCCAGGCGACGCATCTGCTAGCCGTCCAAAATCGTGTCGTCAAATGGACGCTACATGCCGCGCGCCTGATCGCCGATTCCCTCCTCTTGGCTCGCCTGTGTTGCGCAGCCCGCACCAATGCTCATCCTTCCGTGCCCGAGACGATAGTCGCCACTCTGCAAATCTCCACGGCATTGGGTAAATCTCACTCTCCGATGGCTACTGTCACTCCACCAGGAGCTTTCAGAAAAACAGACGATATCCCGTGCGTTTCGGCCCAGGACACGGAAAACTCCGCCGCACCTCCTCGTCGCTCTGAGACGTTTCCATATGCTTCTCTCTCTCTCTCTCTCTCTCTCTCTCTCTCCTCTCTCTCTCTCTCTCTCCTCTCTCTCTGTTTCTGGTGAGTAAGCACGTCACATGTACAAATTCTTGCTCTACCTTGAGTAATTATTATTCATGAATATCTTCATTTTCCGGAGCGAGAAGTTATTCTAGAAGGTGTGCACCAGTTGTGGACCCGATTAGTGAAGTTTTTTCCGAGTGACAATATCTAGTGGGTCCATGGTGTGCCTTTTTGGAAAATCAGAAAATCTTTTCCACGGTTTTCACCGGTCACGTGTCAACGGCGATCGCGGAGCCAACGTCAACTGCGCAAGTCCGCTCCAGTCACATGGTGTAATATGTCAGCCGCCTGTTTCAAGCAACAACTGTTATCCACACTGAATTGAAGACGAGCGACATATTACAAGGTACGAAAACCGATGCCGAAAGCTGTTCGCGTAATTTGTGCGAAGTGCTACAAGTCTGTTATCGATTTCGTCAAGTGTCGTGTTTGCGAAAAGTGCTTTCACGAGTCTTGCGGACGGCTCTACATACGCGGTAAATCGGAATCCGTGTGTTGTGTGCGCTCCTTGTCCCACTTACTTCTTCCGCCGCCTACCGTCGCAACCACTGCTGTCGCGCGTGACGTACCTCTCCTCGCGCTCCCGACCCCGTCCTCTCTTCTTCATCGAGTGCAGCCGCTATTAACACCGTCGCGACTATTTTCGGCTAGTTCCCGCCCTCCGCAAGTATTATCTGTTTCGCCTACCTTGCCCCCAACGCAGTCAACTATGGATACGGCTCAACAATTTTCGCAAATTCTTGAAGCGATTAACGGTGTGCGAAAGGAACTTACGGCCGTTAGAGCCGATACCAATGCTATTCGAACCGATCTTTCGAATTTAGCATCTGCCGTACAGCAGAACACCGCTGTATGCAATGCTCTAAAACCGGATGTCGAATGCATGAAAAAGAGCAATGCCCTTGCACGACCAACTTCATACCTAATAGTAAACGGTATCCCAAATCGGTGCTCTCTGTCATGTAATGACATTATGCTTCGCGTGCTTACTCATTTAAAATTGCCGGGTTTATTGAGCGACATTTTAAAAATCGAAAAAATCGAACATAATCGACCATCGACCTCCTATTCTGCTGCTACCAGTTCGACAATCCCTAAACAGTATTTTTCCTTGAAAATACGCCTTAAATCTGTCGAAGTTCGAAATTTTATTGTCGAAGCAAAACGTAAGTTGGGCAAAATTACCGTCCAGGAACTATTCCCGGAACTATCTAAAGATGCTAACGCCGACAAAACTGTGTACGTCAACGAGTTTTTGCCCTCATCGACCTACAATTTGCTTAAAAAAGCCAAACTTGCGGCTAATAACGCAGGTTATAAGCGCGTTTGGGCGAGAGATGGCAATGTTTTTGGAAGAAAAGATGGCGGCACCCCCGAGTTGTTAATTGCCACAGAACAAGATCTCAATAACATTGTCTGACAACCACAGCAAAATCTTGTTAATCAATGTGTATCAAGTAACGTGTCTTTGTCCGATTCTTTGTCGTCTTTAAAAATCTCATGTATAAATATAAATTCACTGCGTGCCCATCTGCAAGATGTGGAAAATGAGTTATCAGATTCCACAACACACATCCTGGCAGTCACCGACGTGTTACGTCGCATAACGTTAAATGGGTTCTTTAATGGCTTACGGCATACATTTCTTTTCTACACACACGTTCTTCTTATAATTTTTAACTATTCGAATAAAACTAAAAATCTAATTTAATTATCGCAAAATTTGTTGCTTAGAATCTCATCGGTAAAATGATATCAAACAATCGGTTTATTAAGTCTAAATTGTCTTTCATTTCTTATATTATTAAATGTCTTTCAAATAATTATTTCACTATTTTTTCTTGTATGGCTTTTATGGCTTGGACTCGGTCGGTCGTTTTAAGTTCTCGAAATTTAGTTTGAACGTAATACCTCCGCTCTTGAAATATGGCTAAGTGTCCATACTTGCGAAACTCACCTGAGGTTATCACTTCTTGTAATTACTGGTATTTCAGCTGGCATTCCTTTGTATAGCATTTGTGTGGTAACTACTCATATCACTTCATTTTGTAATAGGAAATTATTGTTTTCATAATATTGAGTACTACAATGAAAACAATTCGCAACAGATTGAACATCTAGAATTTTGATGTCAAATATTTTACGTCGAATTTTTATTAACGTTTGATGAAGTGGTTTCGTAAAATGAACCAATTTTAATTAGCATAATCATCCTTGGCAGGAGTATTATAGCATTTAGTGGATATTAAGTTGGCGTAGTCTACATTCAAGTGGCAGTAAATTGTTTTTCCTATAGATTTAATCTGTACATAAGGTTCCACATGTTGTCGTTCGAATAAGACCTGGCATGGTCTTGGATGTTCACTTTGGAGCTGCACCTGTAGAATATCATTATTATAGTGCATTCTTCATTCTTTGATTTCCTGCTTCTGCTTAGTTTTGCCTTTCGCGAGGTGAAGTAGCAAATGAGTGAAATAACCCTAAATTAGTGCAAAGATTAAAACTGACCATCCGTACATTGAGGGTAAAACATACCAATGCACGATTGTATCAACGGCTACTTTAATAATCAAAATAGTAAAAGGAGCATTAAAAGGGCTGCACTGATATTACCAAATTTTTTCCCAATATACACCCCTTGTATTTTTAGAAATGATGTCGAGTGATTCTGCGTCTAATAGATGCTTTAAAGAGATCCCAGTGCCAATCATTCTTGACCTGTTATTTCACGTGCTACAGAATTAATCATTCCTGCTCTTTCGGCAGGGAAAGTAATGTGACTTCTTAATGCTGCTAGAGTTTTCCTAGAATATATTCTGTAGAGCCTAATGTCTCTCACGAGGCCTGGGTGTTTGGTTTTATTACTGTTGGAGTTCTAGCTTCGATATAATGAGGAGTTACCTTCTACCACACTCCTTACTTGCTACATAAGTGGTGCTGATAAATTGCACATTACCTGCGTACCTGTTTCTATTAGGATATGCGACCGTGGTTTTAGAAAACGACTTTGGTTTCCCCATTTGTCAAGAATGACGGCATGGCCTCCATTAGCTTGACGAACTTTGACTTCTACTGGAATGCATTTTATTATATGTACTACATCGCCAGCGGTCACATTTAGCAAGTTGTTTTTAAGGTGCCCAAAGCTCGCGCCATGCGGGCACCCCCGATGGTCTGGGCACCACCCCTCCTACTTTTCAGGAGGGGTGATGGGTGGCTATCCCACCTGTCAGCCCGTCGATAAGATGACTCACCGGCGGGCTGCCCATCCACCCCCATGGTTGCACGCCCATGAAGGCGGATGGGGTAAGTTGTGATCTACTTCCCAGCGAACACTGCCCCCGCGAAGCCTACCCAACTGCCCGGGCAAGGCCGCCGACCTTGGCTCTGCCAGAAGAGACAAAGACAAGGACAGCGTAGCCTCGGGGCCCCGGGCTCCCGCGGTACCTTTCCCAGGGTAGGGGCCTGTCTTCTTGGCGCGTGCACGTCAAGGGCTCCAGGCGGCCCCGCCAGCGGTCACAGCCATAAACCCTGGACCTTTCATGATGTTGAAGGCAAATTCGTCTGGGCTGTTGACTGCAATGGATAATCCGTTTTTTTTAAACTTGCTGCTCTAAATTGCAGCGCTGCACTAAGATATCGTAATACAATGTTTTTATCTCGTTGCGGATATGTTTTTCAACATAAATAAATTTAATACTAACATAAGTGGATATGACTACGTTTTCTATTTTTACTTTCCTAACATTTTTTACAATCGAGCGGTTTGGAATATTTCATAGCCGCATAATTTTCGCTGGTTTTTGACTGTCAAAGCAAAAGTAATGTTTTCCGTTTCTACGGTTATCATTATCAGTATCTTGGCATCATTAATGTCTTCCATGCGGGAAGTTACGTCTTCATACAGGACATCGTATTTATTAATATCGAACGTGTCTTTGTCTAAGAGATTTCCAGTAGATGTAACCTCTTTCCAAGTAAAAAACGATCCTTCGCTAATTAAACAATTAATTCTAAGTTTTAAATACGCACACCCAGTTTTTAAATTAGGAGATATTGATTCAATATTATTGAATCCTTAAATAATATTATTTCTACTACCACTTGTACAATTACATGATTCCATGAACCATACGGATCGGAATAATACGGGCCATTGAAAGTTCCAGAGGAAATAAGAGAACCGGCGAGTATTACACATCTAATATTTAACTGGCCATTTTTTAATTGACATAATAGCGTTACCTAATGAAAAGGGCAGTTCTAGGTGAACGGAAAAAGTTGCGGTAATAAAAGAAAATTGGGAAGGAGAAACAAAATAAAGCTGAATCGATAGAAAAAGATAAATTTATTCGAACGATTTTATGTTTTTTTTACACCATTCAATTAATTGCGTTGTATTCGAAATTCGGAGTGAATGGAAAACAGTATGATCGGGTGGAGAAGAGGCAAATAGCTGATTTGCAGGAGGTAGTGGAACATACGACTGGGTGGAATGAAGAAGGATTCTGGATTCGGAGTTAGAATCCTGGGTGATGTAGTTGATCGAAAATTAGGAGGATGGTGGGTGTTTAGATTGGCGGCTTCTGTTAATGTCCGGTCGCGAGATCGCTTCTAATGCTGGAAATACGCTTGATTCTTGAATTTTACCACTGAAGAGTGAGAATAAACAGACCGTTGAAAAGTGGCTCAAAAATGTTATTATTGGAGAATAGGTATGAGGGGAACGCGAGAGAGAGAGAGAAAAATAATATAATAGAAAATCATTTTTATATACAAAAAAAATAAAGGATTGAGTTGAATGGCTAAAAGCCCCTACTGACGATTTTTACTACTACATCCAGTCACCTGTAGGTTCCCAGTCGAGTATGTAAATACTAATTGCTAATAAAAAAGTATTCCCTATGGTGTTGATCTCTTTATTTGATGTAAAAAAAATATAAAAGATATTAACACGTTTTACAATTGTTACAACTAGCAGAAATCATAAACGCACCAGCAATACAATGCAAAGTGAAAATTAAGCGCTTTATTAATCATTGTGGAGTGCACCCGGAAAATTCGTGATACTAATACACTAATGTTAGGTGTTACGTCCCTCGTAACGGCGATACTTTTCTTTTAAAACTCCATCTTTTTGGGAAATCCCCAAGCGCATTCATACCCACATTAAAGCGCCTACATTTCTTCATTGTAGGAATAACATATTTAGTAAAAACAAAATGCTACCAAACCGATCCCGACGGTGTCGATAAAAACCCCGAACCGCCCGAACTCAACCTTCTGTCAAGGTAGTCCGATTCCGCCAAAGAAAGGAAAGGTCGGCTGTGTATCGATCAGGTGTTAACGATACGGAGCGGTTCAGGATCGTTTCACTGGAGATTTTGGGTAAAACAATTGTACAATTATCTTTGCATTATTGGCGGTTTATTTTGCGTAACTTTGAAAAACACTTTGAAAAGACTGTGTTTTCTGTTCGTTATAACGTTTATATAGAATAATAATATAAATTCGAAAGTAGAATCATAAATTTGACATATACTGATGAGATTAATAGCAGAGGTCGCGGTAGTGTAAGCAACACACGGAGATAATTAGATAATCGAAAGCCCGTGCATCGTGGCATTTAAACTGCACAAATATATTAGCGGAATATTATAAATTTCGTATGTTACAATTTCGCTCGATACGCAAACATTGGTAAACAAGGTTTTTCCATCCTCAGTAAATAAGTACGATTCCCCCATTACCAACAAATATCTAACACATCAGAAAAATGTAAAATTATATCAACATATATATGTTTTTGTTAAGAAAGGAGAAGAGGGGCGATCAGCCGTTGTGGAATCATCTAATAAGCGAGGAGAGATTCAGCCCGTCACGACATCAACGGTCTGCGCATGTACTCGCTCACGCTCTCGCGGTAGAAAAGCGCGCGGAAGTCAGTCTTAGCTGAGCCTTGGAAGCGAGCGTATCGTCGTGCGGTTTTTCATATTAAAACTAAACTTGTCTGTTTTAATTCCAAGTCGGAAGTGTACTACTTCATGTTTATTAATAAGCTGGAGAAAACAATCTACGTGTATGCGTGAAAGTAAACAAATCAGATAAATAATATAAATAGAAAATTCTCTTCTCTAAACAAACTCCCGTCCCGGATTATTTATCCTGTCAGGTTATGGGCCCAGCACGCTTCCACTGCGCGAAGCGATTCTTATTCACTGCTGGAGATCGGGTTCTGTTGAGAGAAACTCGCGAGTTAAAAGTTAATTGTGGATGTGTTTTTCCTATCAAGCTTAAGGATTAAGCTCGAGAACCTTCGACCACCAGTAAGGAAGGAAGAAGATGGCGGACAAAGTGTTTTATATGGAAAAATTAAAGGTTGACGATCTGCATCGCGTACGTTCGTAATCTTCCGAAATGTTCGAACAAAAGTGAAACGCTAGTATCACGTGATTTCGAGAGTTCTCGCGCGATTTCCGGGGAACGCCATGTTTGAATCCGAGCGTGCGCGGAAGTGCACGAGAGACACTCGGCTATGGCGACGAGCGTGGTACGAAAGTCCGAGAGTGGGGAGCGCGGCCGCAGAAAGAGACACCGATAGAGTGCCGCGGATCGGCTGAGTTGATTCGTGCGCTGGAAAACGAACGCACCGTGGCGTGCGTGCGGGACGATACAAAGAATCGGCGCGCGTTCCTTACAATGCAATAACATGGGATGTCGTTGTTAGATAGCGTGCTCTCGAAACCAATTTTTAGTCCGATTTGCTGAGTAAAACTTTGCTGTAAAGTAAAATTATGTGAATTGAAATATTTAAAGCTCGAAATAATTCCAATCAAAATTACATTTAAATTTAAATTCAAGGTGTAAAATAATTTAATTATTTATAGATGAAAGAAATGTTAAAATCGTATTGTTGGTCAATGACAATGAACTTGGGATAACCAAGAAACATTCGGATGAGTCTGTGTATCCAGAACTAGACAACGATGACGTCATCTACTTAGTCACTTCCGGAGGGACGAGATACGATATCGGTAAAAACTGAATTTGCTCGATGTTTGATTGGTCTTTTTGAATTAAAATTGCATGCAATAAATAAAATAAAATACATGTAAATCGGATCCAAATCCACAATGCTGGCCAGTGCGTGAGGTGTAGTGAATATTGTTGCTGCTACGCCTCGTGCATTGCGAGGCAATGAGCGGTGTTCGGTTGATTGTTGTTTGTTAATCCAATACTCGCTATTACAAAATCTTGAAGTGAATTAATAATTGACAGCGTCATTTGTAATGCATTGCCAGGCAACTGACGGTATTCAATTGATTGTTGTTCCGCAATTGAAATTATCGTTATCATGAAATGAAGTTCTCGTTCTTTCAATTCATAGTTCGATAGTGAAATAAAATGATAGTGAAAAGACAAATAGCTCAGGAAATCTTTCATGAAATGTTGCCATCTATTTTTTTTAACTACTTATTTGATTGTTGTTCGTCATTTAAGTGGGTAATTATTTTTTTCTCGCAGATAACAAATTAATTGGAAAAGAGATAAAGGCTTCTGTAAAGAGAGAAGTGGAGAAAATAAGAAATGAGAAGAATCTTTCGCCAAAAGAGCTATTCCCTGACCAGCATGGGAATACTCGGTCCTCGGAGCTGGACGATATTGGAAAAACTTGAGGTTCTGACGGTGGGCCGGCCACACAGTTCGATGAAATAGTAGGAAAGGTGACAAAGTTCGAAGCAGCAGTTAAACAATTAAGCTCGATAATAGAAGGTAATAAATGTACTCCGGTTATCAAATCTAATGTAAAAGTAAAAATGGATTTGGATCTGATGAAATCCCGTCAGAAAATGAGGACAATTAAGTCTGATCCTATGTGTGAACTAGGAAACGATGCTTGTGAAAGTAAAAGCTGTCGTGACAAGTTTGAAAACGATGATTCTAATAATTTAATTAAATTTATAGAAACAAAAAGGAAAGTGCACACACTGGAAAAAGAAAATGTCGACCTGAGAAACGAACTGGATGAACTGACTGATGCCACGTATCATCTATTCAGCGATTATAAAAACAAAATTGGCAAACGGATAAACTGGTTGGATGAAAAAGTTGGAAGGTGGACTAAAGAGGAAGACTATCTGCTGGATGAGGAAAAGAGTCAAATTTGATAAGGGAAAAAGTCAGGTAATAAATAATGCTTCTGGTAATAATGGAAATTCAGAGGAAGTAATTCCGATAAAATATATAAATAAAGATTATATTTCTAGAGTTATTTTAGAAGAATTAAATAAAATTCAATTTAAGCCGGAAAACTTTCGCGATAAAATTTAAATAGAAGTAAATAATCGAGAAAGTGTAGTTCGTAGAGAGTATAAATTGACGCGAGATCTAGATATCGATTCTTTTATGGATTACTTGGTGTCTGAATTAACCATTTGTGATTTATTGTATGTCATAGATGAAACAGTTGAACCCAGTTACGAATTGGATCAAGTGAAATTAGAGAAAAATAAAATTAGAGTTCGGGACGTGTTGATAAATCGAATTGATATGTCATACCATTCCAAAGTAGCACATATTCGTGACCCGGTTTAGCTGTTAAATAAAATAAAAGAATTAAAGAAAAATGAAGCAGTAATGACCACAGCCAGTTTACGGAAACAGTTGCACAATATTCGATATAATCCTGGAAAAGAAAGAGCGTCTGTATTCTGGGATAAATTCGATAAGATAGTCCGACTGTACAATAAATTGTCAAACACTTCAAATTTATCTGAGGTAGAAATTAGAGATGCGTTTTTTGAAGCAATTGTTAAGAATCTCCCTCGTGTTAGAGAAACACAATTTATTATTAAAAATGCGACAGGCAAGTTATTAACGTTGGATCAACTGCAATGCTATATTGTGCACCCGGAATCAGCCCGAGACGAAGCTGGATCGAGTGGGCAAAAGCTAGATGGAGACGGCCCAAAGATGTACCACGTGCCTCATCCAGGAATCTTGTGTTTTAAGTGTGGCAATAAAGGTCATTTCCAGGATGAATGCACGCGAAGTGGGAAGATGTGTTTTAGGTGCAATCGATACGAAGGGCACGTCAGAGTCGACTGTCCCTATACCGAGAAGCAGCTGGAGGATATTTTTCGTGACAACGAAAGACAAAAAAGGTATGATACATTAGCTTCGTACCAGGGTAATATACGGGGAAATATCGATCGTGGTGCGAAACGGAAACATGTCGGCCCACAAAGTCACGATGTTTTGAAAAAATTCAAGCTTGATAGAGGAAAATCTCGAACATTGTTACGCGGTAGAGGAAAAATTAATAAGTTCTCCAGTAGACAACCCGAATCTGCCATTAGAAACACGTCCGATCAGAAAAACAAATCTGGTGAGTACGTATGTTTGTATAATTACAATAAGTCTGAAATTTTTAAAAAATGTAATGAAATTCAACTAACTAGATTTTTAGCCGATTCAGGTGCTACGGAGCACATGACAAATTCGCGACTAGTTTTTAGAAATTTCGATAGTAGTGCAATCTTTGATATTAAATGTGCAAATAATAATGAGTCAGCGATTATAAAATCGGAGGGAGTAGGTAACATTTCTGGCCATGTAAACGATAATACTCAATTAAGCTTGAATAATGTGATCTATGCTAAGTCATTGACAGAAAACTTGTTGTCGTTACGTAAAATTGTAGATAAAGGGATGGGTATTTATCTTGACAATAAGCGTATAGATATCTTTGATCCAATGTCTAATGAAACTTTTGTATCCGGAATATATGAGCAACCCTATTGGGTAATTGAATTAGAAACCTATAATTTAAATGAGTCTGAACCGACTAACAGTAAAACCAAGAGGATTGTTGCATATATTGCCACAAGAAGTAGAGAGAATGAAACGAAAGGGAACAATAAAAGAATTAAGCTTGACAATAAAAGGAGCGATATTACGAATAATATAGAAACAAACAATTTGAGGGTGAAATGAAAAATGCAGAAACAGGCGTGACTTGTGAACTTGATGAACCACTGCAAACAGATGAGCAAGTTAGATCAAAATTGTCGAATACGGAAAGTTCTCCTTATTCAAATTTTGAAGACACATTAAGAGGTAGGAGAATAAATGATTTGAATGAGTCTAATATTAACGGTAGCGCAAATTGTAATCTAAATTTAATGATTGTAATAATCCTCTTTATATAAATCCAGCTATGTTATGGCATGTTAGACTAGGCCATGCATCACTGAAATATCTTTAAGAATTTCAAATTAAATTTCCCGATGTTAAAGGTTTGAAAGATGTGATATTTGACGAGTCAATGTAGGACTGTAAGGTTTGCATTGTTTCGAAATTTAACAGGTCACCCTTCAGCTCAACGAAACAACGAGCGTTACAACCATTGCAAGTGGTTCATTCGGATACAATGGGTCCAATTAGCCCGTCAACACATCCGAAAGGTTACAGATTCGTATCTGTATTTATTGACGACTTTTCTCGGCTTGCAATAGCATACCCGATGAAAACAAAAATGGAAACTGGACATTGCCTAGAGCAATTTGTACAAAGCTCGAGGAATCTGCTCGGATATGATGCTAAATTTTGTTACCTTCGATGTGACCAAGGTAAAGAATTCACAGGAGTGTATACGTCAAATGTTCTTAACAAGTTTGAAGCGGAATTGCAATTGGCTTGTCCAGATACTCCCGAGCATAATGGTGTAGCTGAACGTTTCAATCAAACGATTCAAAGAACAGTCAGAACTCTCATGTATGATACACGACTACCAGAAAAAAATGTGGGATTTAGCTCTGAATGCAGCGGTTTATGTGTATAACCGGACTCCTCATAGCTCGGACGATATGATACCGCCCTTACAAAAATTCAATCCGAAAAGTAAATTAAATTTGGAACAATTGAAGAGATTTGGATGTATTGCATATGTCAAGGTGCAAAGGAAAAAGGGGCTTAAGTTCGATCAACTTGGAAAAAGAGTGGTCTTAATCGGATATAAACCAACTGGGTATCTGTTCCTTAAGCCGGAAGAAGGCAAATACTATGAGTCCAGAGATGTTCGGTTTAATGAAAAACTGGTGTTCGGTGATAAGTACAATAAAAACAGTATCAAAGAATGGGCTAATGTGCTGGAAGAAGTAAATCATGAAACATGGTTTACTCAATTCAAAATTGAAAAGGAGAATCCGTTATCAGAAACGGAGGGGGAAAAACGCAATAGAGGACGCCCGAGAAAAGAAAAAATGATTGAAGTTTCGACTGAGTCACATATGCTGGAATCTCATTTGAACATGTTGGAAAACAATGAACAATGTGCATTTATTGCAATTGTGAAATCAGAACCTAACTCGTATCAAGAAGCTATGAACTCCGAAAACAAGCCTGAATGGTAAAAGGCGATCAAAAACTAATTGGAGTCGATGGAGAAAAATAACGTCTGGACGATGGTCGACAGACCAGCCGTTATTAATGGAAAAAGACCAAACATTGACTCTCGTTGGGTGCTAAACAGAAAAATCGGAATAGACAACGTCGACAAATACAAAGCTCGATTGGTAATAAGGGGCTTTAAAGATAAGAACACGTACGCATTAAATGAGACATATGCTCCCGTCTCTCGTCTGACATTAATCAGAACAGTTCTAGCCATAGTAAACAAATTCGATTTGGAAGTGAGTCAGCTCGACGTAAAAACAGCTTTTCTGAATGGAAAAATTCATAACGAAATCTACATGGAATTTCCTGAAGGCGTTGATTGCTCTTTAGAAACCAAACAGAACAAAGTTCTTAAAATTCAACGAGCCCCATATGGAATAAAAATCAGTCCGAAGAAATGGTATGAAAAATTCACAGAGGTTATTGTAAAACTTGGTTTGAAGGTTCAGGAACTTGAGCCCTGTCTGTTTACCTGGCAATAAAACTTTAAACTGCTGATATTGCTGTTGTACGTGGATGACATTTTAATAGCCAGCAATGACGTAAATAAGTTGGCTGAAATTAAGTTGAAACTTAAATTGGAATTTGAAATGTCCGATATGGGAGAACCAACAAGTTTTCTGGGAATTGAAGTAAACAGAGACAGGCCAAATAAGACAATTACATTAACACTCGCAGGCTACATAGATAAGTTGCTCTTACGTTTCGGATATAGTGAAATGCATCATCAACGGACACCAATGGTGACAAACCAAGTACTTCACAGAGAGAGACGTGAAAGAGAAGAAAATGAAAATTCGTTTAATGAAACAGCGACAAAAACAAATGGACCATACAGAAAAATAGTTGGATCTCTTCTGTATCTAGCTAATACTGTGCGCCCTAATATAGCATATGCCGTAAATGTGTTGAGCAGACATCAAATTAACCCTTCGGAAAACGAATGGAAAAAGATGAAACGAGTATATCGATATCTAAAGCACACAAGGGCATTGGGTCTTAAGTTCGAAGGAAAGTTGGATGATTTATAAGGATATTCTGACGCAAGCTTTGAGGATTGCAAAGGCTCGTGAACGACAAGTTGTTTTGCGATCAAACTGTATGGTGATACAGTGGCCTGGAATACTCATAAACAATCGTATACAGCTCTGTCTACATGCCAGGCGGAATATGTTGCAATGAGTGAAGCCTGTCAAGAGATGGTATCTCTGTTAAATTCATTATGTTTGATAGTGGAAAATACATTTGTACCCATGACTTTATGGTGTGACAATAAAGCCGCTGAGGCCAGTAGTCAAGTCAGTAGTACCAATAAATTAAGGCATATGACAGAAATCAGAGAACATTATGTTCGAGAGTGTGTAACCAGAAATTTAGTTAAAGTTAAATGAATAGCTTCTAAACAGCAAATTGCTGATATCTTTACAAAAGCTTTGCCCTTTGAATCACACACAAGCTTGACTAACTTATTAATGAATATGAAATTATAAGGTATTAATAAACTTCTCTTTACAGATACTGACAAGTAAGCTGGAAAACAAACTAAAGCGCCAAACAACTGATCGGGAGGGAGTGTTAAGAAAGGAAAAGAAGGGCGATCAGCCGTTGTGGAATCATCTAATAAGCGAAGAGAGATTCAGCCTGTCACGACATCAACGGTCTGCGCATGTGCTCGCTCAGGCTCTCGCGGTAGAAAAGCGCGCGGAAGTCAGAATTAGCTGAGCCTTGGAAGCGAGCGTATCGTCGTGCGGTTTTTCATATTAAAACTAAACTTGTCTGTTTTAGTTCCAAGTCGGAAGTGTACTACTTCACGATTATTAATAAGCTCGAGAAAACAGTCTACGTGTATGTGTGAAAGTAAACAAATCGGATAAATAATATAAATAGAAAATTCTCTTCTCTAAACAAAGCCCCCTCCCGGAGTAGATATCCTGTCAGTTTTTATTTTTAATACATTTTTATTGAAATAATATTTCGCAAAACAACCTTTATAATTTTTATAAATAGCCAGGAGATTTCGTATTTTTACTGAAAGGCGGAAAAATTAACAAACTAGAAAATTAGTATGGACCTTATGAATTGTTAACAGTAATGTAGAAGCACCGACGCTGACCATTGGTCTACCACTACAGAATACTAGCTAAAAGCTAATATGATATTTATGTACAAGTAATGCATGCTTTTAGATAGAAAATATTCACATTTTTTATTTGGCCGCTCATTTTTTTGGACATGTTGCGTAATCTATGCAATACAAATTACGTAATATCAATTGGTGAGATCATTTTCATACATTTATTACAGTACCGCTCAAAGGTATGAGCTCACCCTTGCGGAATTTGGCTAAATTAAAATGTTGATATCTCATCGCCAAGTTAACGTACGGGAAAAATAAAAAAAAGGGAATTAAAGAGGAGACTTTCAGCTTCTCAGTCGTAGTGGTTTCATTTCTATATATACATTTCTGTACGAACTATGCTCGATTTACTAAAGTCATTTTTTCGTATTATTTTTTTATTTTTCAATCAGCTCCCATTTTTTTAAAATGATTGCAACAGAAATGTACAACGTGTAATCGAAAGGTAATCCCTATAGCTTTAATTTGCCTCTTCGGGATTTTGTCTAATATTTCTTTACAAATACTTATTTAATTTTGAACAAATTAATGTTTTTTTTTTTCAATCTGCTATATCTCGGAAAATTAATGCGATATAAAAAATGTTTAAGAAACAAAAAGTTTCATTTTTTAATTATCTATTGGCTGAAATTTTTTCAAATTTTTAGAAGGAAATTGTTTTAATCCTATTTTGTCAAATTTACGCTTTTGTGCTGCGATTATTAACAGATCTAGTTTTGCATTTCAACTATGCTCAGTTTGAGATATAATAATTCATGTACATGTATTTATAAATGAACAATAAACATTATTTTAACATACATAGAAAATATCAACAATTGTATTCATGTATATATGTACATATTTATTAAATTTTGCTTTCTTCAAAAAAACCGCCACGCACTTTGCGTGAAATATCCTAATAGTAAAGACAAACATAATCTTAAACTTAATCATAGTTTAAATGCAACTTTGCATCCGAAAATGATTGTTACATAAAAAATGTTGAAGTCGACAAAATACGGTAAAAACAAATTTCCTTCTAAAAATTTGAAAAAATTTCAGCCATTAAATAATTAAAAAATGAAACTTTTTGTTTCTTAAACATTTTTTATATCACGTTAATTTTCCGAGATATAGCAGATTGAAAAAAAATCACATTAATTTGTTCCAAATTACATAAGTATTTGTAAAGAAATATTAGACAAAATCCCGAAGAGGCAAATTAAGGCTATAGGGATTACATGTTGTACATTTCTGTTGCAATCATTTTAAAAAAAATGGGAGCTGATTGAAAAAGAAAAAAATAATACGATAAAATGACTTTAGTAAATCGAGCATAGTTCGTACGGAAATGTATATATAGAAATGAACCATGACGACTGAGAAGCTGAAAGTCTCCTCTTTAATTCCCTTTTTTTATTTTTCCCGTACGTTAACTTGGCGATGAGATATCAACATTTTAATTTAGCCAAAATTCCGCAAGGGTGAGCTCATACTTTTGAGCGGTACTGTAATAATACTGTAGCACAACATATTGTGTGATTGTTGTGTGTTAGGACTTATATTTTGTCGGAATACATGGAATCAGAAAAAACTCTTATATGAGAGTAACCGGAGACTTTTCGCGGTTGCGCAATGCATTAATATCTCACTTGAATGCTCATGTGCACACATATATGCACTCACAAATGAGTTTTCATATATGAGTCTCGCGTGTGGCTCATAATTTAATTCTTCGTCCGGTAGGTTGAAGTAATCTGTATTTCCCTTTAAAATCCTTTTTACACTCGATTTACCTTTGGAATTTAAATGTTCTAGATTATCAAGGTTTAGGGCAAATGCCTACTGAAATGCATTAGGCGGACATGCATTTCAGCCAATATTCTTTAAATATCTCAAACACCCTGCGTCGTGATCACTCGGATTCAATAACGCTCGGCTTTGTCGAAACTATATCAAATCATCTCGAAAACATTACCAATATTGATAATATTAAAAATTTAATAATGAATTTGAAAAAAAGTTCTTTCTAAAAATTCTTTTAATGGATTTCGATTTGACAGTTCCTGGGTCGTGGTCACAAAAACATTTATCTGATTTGGAAGCATGAAAATTACAAATATTAACGATAGCAAAACTAAAAAATGAAAAATGATTACGTGCATGGCGTTTCGTTTCTTTTTAATTTTTCAAATTTTATATAATTTTTGTTATTATATTCAGAGTGAATCAGCATAGGTATTATTTTCCTTTCATAGATTTATGTATACAATGCACATAATTAATTTTCTTTTCAAGTACCTTTGACAACAAACTAATCCTCACTTACCTGGGATTTTTATAAATGTTATGCATGGTTATGGAGTTATTCCAGTATTAGTTCGTAGTTAGGGCATCTGAGGCTGCTTCCTTCCGCGGAGTCTTACCGACGAGTTCAGCCGCGGAGGGGGTTGAACGAAACGCCATGCACGTAATTATTTTTAATTTTTTATGTCTGACTATCGTTGGAGTTTTTTAATATTTGTTCTTTCCATTCTTTTCAATTATGTTTTATTTTTTATATTTATACCACAATTTCATTTGTCCAAATCAGACACAATTTTTCACCTTGTTTTTTGATTGTGTTACATAATTCACGACGAACCTAATTTGCGGATTGTGCTGGAGCATAAACGCTTTTGATACATTTTGAAAATTCTGCCAGTGTTTTACATTTTTTGCCAGTTATGACGCTCCTAGCTTTATCGGTTAACCTAGTTCGTATTAGTTATATAATACTAACTTTGGCATTTTCTGAAAGATATGCACAGAGATGTTCTTAATGTCAAAAGTAGGCACACATTCGAGTGCGTCTGCGAGTGTAATGAATTGGGCGTGATATGCCATTTTACACGATTTTGATTCGGATTCGGTTTCGAACTTTACTTTTGATATAATAGCTTTCGATATTTTTCTACCAGTTTGAAGAACGCTTTCATCTAGTCTACTATTCGATCAGAGCGCATAAGATTTTGGAGAATGTTCAACCGCCATAATCTTCAGTCAAGATCGCGTATTTCAATCCCACGTTGCTGTCATCAAATTTTGTTACCTCTAATCTAGCTAGCAAATTTATAGTAAAAATTATTTCAGCCTATTTTTCTCAAGCCTTTTACCGTGACTCTGCCTGCGAAAAATGTTACACTCTTCATGTCGGACCTCACTAATGCCGCTTATAGTTATTGATGGCGTTTCGTTCGACATCCGCGTCTGAACTCGTCAGTAAGGCAGCACGGCGGAAGCCTACCTCAGACGAAGATGACGAAATCTGATTAAAAGATAGGACCGGCGATTAACATTTATTCTCGACCCAAACCAAAGTTAAAAGGGTGAGGGAGTGACTCAGACGTGCAGTCCATGAAAAGCTGGAATTTTCACATTACCATAACTATCGTAAATCGCAACTCGTTCCACTCAAATCCGGACAATCTGCGTGTCTCAATATGTTATGAATACCGAAATACATGACCATGGATACACCCGAACTAGTGAATGAAAAAATAAAAAGAAAAATCCGATCAAAACTAGAAAGGATCAAATTTGAAATTATTGTGAGAGAACCTACGCACGCAGAGACAAACAAATGCAACAGTCGCTCGTAAATTCGGAAAAGTCGTTTGTCACGTCACGTTCGTCATAGGTTGTCCAGATATCCGTGAAACGTGTTAAAAATGGCAAATTAATAACATCGTGATAACATTTATATTGGTGAAATAGGAAGACTGCTAGGAGCAGAATCGGAGAACATAAATATAACAACTTGGATTCGGAAAAACATACTGGTCTCACAAAACATCGTATTGATATGGGCAACCCTTTGATTTCGAAAAAGTGAAAATTCTTGCTGTTGAAAGAAACTGGAAAAAAGACAAGAATTAGAAAACGACTACATAAAAAAAAATAAGAACACAATCAACATTGGTTTTGAAGTTTCGGATTTACCTTATCACTACTGGACTTTAATTTGAAACCCAAATTAACACTTAACAACATCTTATATTATTCCGACTATCTGTAAGTTTTGAAATTTTCGTTCAGTTTTTCATTGAATTTACACAACTAACAACGGCAAGGAAATTGTTTCTTCCTGTTTCTTATTTTTAAACTGGTTGTTTCATATTTTTTTCCAAATTTAGTTAAATTCTGATTATGAAAGTGGTTTTTATTGTTAGAAAAGATATATATTATTATGATAGATTATGGGTGGAAAAAGAATGCACACAATGCTCAATGTGCAACACGAATATTCGGAAACGTTTATTAATTTTATAAATACAATTGTAGGCCAACAGTCCATGTTGCATCTTCAAAAGAGAGAAACAGACTGAAACTTGTAGCGTTTCAATCGTACCAAAATATGCATACACGCAAACCATACAAGTATGTAATAAGAACATAGCGCATTGTATCACATATGTATAAATACAATTTCTAACATTCCTCCGCCAATGCGAACGATAATATAAATGATACTTTATTATAATATTTTTAATCCTAAACCATGAGCGCAATACTAATGTTTATGTATATGCACAGCTTTTGTCATAACATCAGCAATCATATGTTCCGTTGGTAAATAGCTTAAACTAAATTTTGATTCTTTGAGTGCATCTCTTATGAAATGATATCTTAAATCAATATGTTTTGATCTACCATGAATAACTGAATTATTAGCTAAGAGATTTGCACTTTAATTATCGTTGTAAATTTCAACTTTCAAATTACGAACTAATTCATCAAGAAAACTTTTGAGATATAGAGCTTCTTTGCCCGCTTCAGCTATCGCCATCTACTCTGCCAGTCGCGAAGGTCCCGAGTTCGAATCCCGGTCCCTGCAATTTCTCTGCTTACGTGTTGGAATAACCAGAAAACCTTGCTGTTTGGGACCGCTGCCGACCCCCGTTGGCAGTTATCAGTACCGCCAGCGTCTTATCCGCAGTCGGTACGTTGTGGGTCTCATCTCGAATAAAGATGGGATAATCCCCGCTACGTGCTCGCTACGGCACAGACCGCCGAATCTGCTGGTGGTACCGATATTGAGATAGGGGGGACTGGCTATGGGTGGGTGTGGTGTTGTCCTGTTCCGTCATGTATAAGTCTGTCTAGTTCCGTCTTGTACCGTCCTGTCTTTGTCCTGTACCTCTCCATCCGAAAACCGACCCGTGAACAGACATATCTAGTCATTAAAGCGGGGGAAATTCCATGTCCTTTTTGTCCTATATTTATAAGTTAGGCAAACGTTAATAGTACCTTTAAGGTACCTTAAAATCCTTTTTGCCGCTTTCCAATGTCGAGTATACGTCATTTTAAATTTAGAGAGATATACTGTGATTTTCATTATATCTGGCCTGGTTACCGTTAATATATATATCAAGGCTCCGATTAATTCTTTATAAGGAAGATTTTCGCACAATTGCTGACTGTTTTTTTATCTTCATTTAAAGAAAAGTTATTACCCATTTCAAACGATGTTCCTATTAATTTATAATTTTGCATATTGAATCTATTCAAAATCTCTCTTATATATCCTTTTTGACAAAGAATTGTTTCATCGTTTCCTTTTATTTCTATACCTAAGATAAACTTCGCTTCTCTTAAATTTTTGGTAGCAAATTCTTTCATTAAGTTATATTTAATACTATTTATTTTAAGTATATTGGTACTGGTTATTAATAGATCATCAACGTAAACTAAAACTATAACAATGTTCTGATCGCCTTTATACATGTAAATTAAATAAAAAAAAAAAAAACACATGGGTCAGATTCTAAGGATTTTAAACTATTTTTTTAGCACGGCATTTTATATTCCATTGTCTACTCGCTTGTTTAAGACCGCATAATGATCGATTGAGATTACATACTTTATCGCTAGATTTTATTTCGTTAATCATAGTAATAGCTTCCTTTTTGAAAGGATTCATTTCTTCGTTAGTTGAAATTTCAAGGAAAACATTTACTTATGTTGGTAGTTCCATAAAGATTTCTTCACATAAGCTACTATTTAAGAATACAGACGATGCATACAACTGATGTATTTGTTAATTTGTAATACGCGAATAAAGGTATTACGAATCTTAGCGATCCTAATCGTTCAACCGGAGCAAAAGTTTGATTATAATCTATATTTTTCACTTCGTCAAAACCTTTCGCTACTAGTCTCGCTTTTCTTCTATTCAAACTTGCATCGCAATTTAATTTATTGTTCAAAACATATCTACTGTCAATTACATTTTTAACACTAGGACGTTCGACGATATCCCACGTTATATTTTTTATTAAAATTTTTATTGCATCTGCAATTCCATGTTTCCATTCTTCTTTATTCTCGCCACTTATAGCCTCTTGAAATGTCACTTCGGCATAATTGGTAATTGCATTTTCAAAGACATCTTTTTCTTCTTGCATAGTAATGTCTTCATTTAAAACTTCATCCACGGTAATACCCTAGGTATTGTACATTTTTGGTCATCCTGGTAATATTTTTTTTTGTACAATTCTCTCTTCATTAGGATAATTGTTTAAATTTTCAGATTGTTGAAAAAGATTAATTTCACGTTGATTATTTGTTGATTCTTTTGTGTTGGTTCCCTTAATAAAATATCTTCACAAAGCTTCAGATCACGGGAAACAATATTTTTTTTTGTTTTTAGCCACACTCTATATCTTTTTGTGGTTTCTGAATACCCAACAAATATTCCCTCGTTTCGAACGGTTCTACAATGTATTCTTATTTGTCTCATCCAGGACAAATGCTTTTGCACCAAATGCTCTGAAATATTTTAAATTAGGTATTCTTTTCAGTCATAATTCGCATCGCGTTTTACCGTCTAGGCTTACAGGTGGACATCTATTATGTATGTGATTGCCTGTCATTATGATTTCTGCCCAAAAAGAGGGTTGCAAATTTGTCTGTAAAATCAAGCATCTTGCCATTTCGACAAGCTATACCATTTTGTTGCGGAGTATGCGGCGCAGTTAATCTTCTTTTTATACCTGCATCGTGTAAATATTTGTCAAATTCATAGTTACAATATTCTCTTCCATGGCCACTTTGTAAATATTTAATTGTTTTCCCAGTAATATTTTCTGCCATATTTTTATAAATTTTGAACAGGTAACACTACACACCATCTCGAACAATTTTTTGTCAAAAAAAAGTTTTGATCCTCCTATGGAGATTACATTAAACGCACTTTTTAAACAACCGTGCCTTTTCCTTCCACTTTGGCAGAATTTTCATTGGCTAAATTCAAAACTATCAACCGTCAGTTTAATTTGAATAAACTTATGTTTATATGCCGTATAACCACTGTACAAGCATCATTTGTTTTTCGTTTCACCACAAATATTTACGTTTTCTTCATGCACATATGCGTCCTTGTATTGACTGCGATAATTTTGATTCCACTTCTTTTTATATGGCAATCTTGTTCTACACTCTCCTGCTATATGACCTCTATGATGGCAACGATGACACTTTAGTGTTTGTTCCCGCGAGTTCGATCAGTGGAGTTTAAATTTTACGCGTCTTGTGTTGTACGTCTCTATGCGGAATATGCGCACGACACAGCCCATGTACAAGCTCTATGCGCAACTTGCGATCGGTTTCGCGTTTCTCCCTCCTAGGAGCAGCCGGTCTGAAAAGAGAATTGGCAGCGAATGCACAGCGAGCGGTCGTCTTCCTCGCGACTCGCCATTTTCTCACGCTCATGATTAAAAATTCTACCACGATATAAACGATCGGTTTTCGTCGACAATACGCGTGTATGTAGTACGACACGGTCACGGTACTTTGTGAAACTTATTTATGCCGAAATTAAACCAGGTTTCACGCAATCTCGGATTCTCACATCACCCATCTTTCTTCCTGAATATCCTCAACAGATCAGCTAAACTGCAGTTTAGTCTCGAGAAATTTTGGAGTCAGTTCTTTCTCACTGAGACGTTCATGGCCCTTCTAGCCGGATTCGACATTATGTTCTCGGGAACGCTAATTCGAACTTCGAGTTATTCGCCGTAAAGCAACGCGTCCGTTGCAGGTGTCGGCGCAAATCCGTCTGTTTCGGGAATCGTAAAAGAAAAATTCAGTGACTTCCGGACCCTTGTAGCTCGCATTGGATCTATGTGATTTTAGGGGTGGATGTATACGGTCAAATAATATTAGAAGGAATACTTCGTCGGGAAAATATGCCCATGGCGCAATATTGGATTTTCGGGTGGATTTTGTTAGGACCTATTTACAATTCTTCAGGTCAGTCTACTGCTCGACCAATTCGTTGTCTTCACACAATTTCGAACGTTGAATTGCATGAGAGTTTGCGTAAATTCTGGTAAATAGAAGAAATTCCTAAAGTCGAGCAATGGACCAACGAGGAAAAACAATATATACGACTTTTTGTGGAGACGACAGTGCGCGATGAAACGGGTCGATATCATGTACTGTTACCGTTCAAATATGATATTCATTGGTAAATCCTGTGCGCGGGCCAAAAGATTATACGAATGCGGCGAACGTAGATTGTTAAAGAATGCGAATCTTAAATTTCAGTACGATGATAGCAGTCAGATTACCTCCATACGCTTCAGAACCGTCACAAGTGACACGACAGTCATCGTGATTTCCAACCTGGAGATATGGTTCTAATCGAAGAACCCAATTACCCTACCTGCGAAGTACATGCGTCACAGGGGAAGCTCTTACGAGGAATCCAGAAATTAGCCTTGCTACCGGTGGTTTCGCAAAAGATCTAAGCAGTTACATATTATTAGGTTAAGTTAATTAGACTGTAAGTCACATTATTATGAGATTACTGAGACGATCAGTGTTGGTTTGTCGTTGGGATAATTTCCAGTTTCACGATTTTTGCTATTATAATTTTTCATTTTGTTTTAGTAAAATCCTTTGATTTCCTCGCGTAAAATTTAGTTGATGCTAGCAATGCTCCATTGTTTTCTGTCTTTTGATTTCGTGCATCATATTCTTCTAAAATCTTTATTTTTAAACTTTCGGTATCAAGTAAATGATCTCTAGACTCAACCGCACATCTAAAATTTTCATGATTTGATGGCAAACTGTAGAGTAGCATGATTAACAATAAATCTGCGTTTATTTCTACGTCCATGATAGTCAATTTATCTACAGCATCGAAAAATTTACTTATATGTTCTTGCACATCATCAGTATCCTCAATTGTTTTTAATTCAGTTGGTGATATACTTAATATTATGTCGGATTTTGCTTTTTTATCCATTATGATCCATCCTCTTGCACTAGTGTTCTTTAAATTTAAATTATATTTGGTGCTAGTAAGGGAACTTCCATGTTTTTTCATTCATGCCGGTGTGGCGTAGGTCATAAAAATAATTATGAAGAATAAAAAATTGTTATCTTTTGTAGATTTTGTACAGTTCTCAGCCTTTTACAAAACTTGTTAATACAAATTAGAACTCATGTAGCATGTCACCATGCGCATCGTGGTTTTATTTACCTCTAAGCAATGTTTCTACGAAGCCTGCCTTGCTGTCTAAATTTGTAATTTCTTTTCGTGATTTAAACATCGCTCTTATAAATCCGTCGTGATTTGTATGTCCATAGCAATTTTCGAATGCTTCAGCCACGACTTACACACATCGTTAAACTGCGTGTGAAATAGAAGACCATGGATTCTTAAGTTAGGTATATTTCCTGTTTGAATAAGAGACTTAACTTCATCATCTGATACTCTGCGAAGCACAGGTGGAGACGACAAGTCATCCCAATCTACTAAATCGAAATATTCTGTGTCTTCGATGTTTAAACTAGGAATTTTGAAATTGCGTACCGGATTCTTGACACGAGAACGGGAACTGGAGTCGCTGGCCTTTAAAATTAGTCTCAAGTTTTCCGGTGCGTTGTCTTTCGTCCATGGCCATGGCCAGAAGACGGTTTTCTGACAAGGCGAAGAAAGTATTTCTTTCAATGAACGTGTTCACTATTTCATGAATATTTTCTGGTAAATACGTCCGTTGATAGCATAATCATTTTGTTAAGTTTTCCATGCAGGTGTTTTGGAAAAATAATGATGTAATTCTGTCTCTTTATAGCAAACCATAAGGCATGTAATAGTCTAAGATAAACTTAATCAAATTCATCAAATTTTCGGACGGCTCAGTAATCGACATATACTTTCCGAGGATCCTGTTTTTCGTAATTAACCAGCAAGATCTGGAGGACAATAGCCTTTTTTTAATAGCAGATGAAATCTTTAAAAGGCAGCACTGGTCTTTACTAAAATCATTGGGGTTTACCTCTGGAACAGCGAAGTCTATTGGTTCAAACTTGACAACGGGAAAAGTTTGGCAGTATGAAAGGCTTCCCCAATAATTCCAGTAAAAGACGTTTACTCGCAGGTTTTACCCTCTAACAGTCTCAAATAAATGGCGCCGAAGTCGTTCATTAAAATACAACAAACAAGTAGAACAATTGAATCCAACGATATTTTTGTGTCTTTCAAACATTGAAGGACTGAAAAAGTTGTCTCTTTAACTGTCCCTTATTTTGGGGTAACATGATCGATATACCTAAATCCAGGATCTTGAAGGACAATAACATATTATTTTTTCAGTTTTGGAAAAACGTTTCGACTCCTCGATTTCACCCATTAAACTGCTGTCTTCTCTACCGTCGTATTACAGGCCATGAATAACTTTTTCTTCTTCAATTGGCAGGCTTTCCCTAGTGTGATTCATCTTACTTCTAATTTCGCTTTTGTCAATGACGTATGAAGTGTCTACCTCCGTAATAATGCCAAGATCTTTTAACCATCGATGTTATGGTAGCTGCAGCCCTGTTTGAAATACCAAATCTGGCACAATTTATAATATTTGAGTTAAGTTTGAGTCTTATTTGTGGGCTAGGTTTCTTTGACTTTTTGAATACGTTCCGTAATTTTGGTCCATTTTTCCTGTTGGAGGCTCAAAAACGTGTGACGTTTTTTCAGGAAAAAGGTTTTTTCAGGAAACCAAATTTTAAGGGGCTGGGAAGACCGCCCTCTTTCGAATCTAACTAAACAACTTGTTTTTCTTTTCCAAACATTCATTTCAAAAGGTTATCAATTACAATTACGTGAATGGCTCCAATTCTTCCAACCCGATCATTGCGCTGATCATATAAAAACTTGACTTAAAACGGCGGAATCCTTTTCCATTTTTCACAACTGCAGTTCACTGTTACTGGATAATTACAGAAGTTAATATTTTTCCCACATGTGCACTATAAGTTCACAGGGACTTACAAGATGCCATGGTAAATATCTGTGTGGCCTGTTCTTTGAAATTTGTGATTTTTTTCTGAAATGTATGTTTGTCTTTGTTTCGATTGAATGATTTCTTTAATTTGTAGTAAGAAGCATGAAGAGTATGGTTAATTTTCAGTGCTCTATCTTTACCGACGTACGTGATGGACGACATCATGCATAAATTTAAAACTTTATCAGAAACAATGGCATCCATTCGCGAAAAATTAACGGTGCAGTAAATCACTTTAGAGGTTAAGATACAATTTTCTTGAAAATGATCGCTTCTCGGCCCACTTTGAACTGTTCTGATGTTTTTTTTTTGTTTTTGTTTTGCTTTGCTCTGTTTTGTCTTGTTTTTATTTTTTCGTATCCGGGTTATTTTGTGCACTGTTGTTGTATATTCGGTGTTTTGACTTTCTCTTAATTGTACATATTTTCGGTATTTTGTTTCTCTGTTTATTTATTTTTTCGTGTAGTTTTCATTCACTTATTTAATATTATTGTATATACGAATATATACATTGTTCAACTCTCTTGTTAACTCAACCCTGCTATACTCGTCGCCGATATGGTCACTCTGCTATCTGGATGATGTTGAAAAGACCCAGCTGAGATTTTTTAAGACCTTATTTTCACCTCCCACGTCAACCCCGGGATATGCTGTCAGGGCGGAGCTGGGCCTCCTCCCTCTGCCTTTTGCTATTACTTCTATGACAATCAACTGAATTGCCAAAATATCAGATATGGCTGAGACGAGGATCCCCAGAATCGCCCTGAAGAGGCTCGTGGACTTGGCAATAAGAAGCAATCACAATGGCGACTCATATAACTGGGCTTCCCAGGTTTCGAACCTTTTTGGCCTTACCCCACAGGACTTTTGGTCGGACCTCTTCTTAGAGGGTTGGATATCTCGTGCTCACGACCAACTGGCGTCGTTAGAGTCAAGTCTTAGAGCCTCAGATCTACAGAGAGTGACTCAATCTTCCTCACTGACCTTCGGCCTTATACCCTCAGAAACTACGTCGACCTTGAATTCCCTCCCGGAACGTGCTCCACTCGCTTTTCTCCGCTCCAGGCTGCAGGTGAGACTGGCTACATGTCACGCTTCACGTTTATAGACTATGTCACCATGCGCCTGGATCCGCGGAGACGGTCCCAGTCCTGTAACTCAGGATTGCTAGAGACACCCGAACATATGCTCCTTCACTGTCCAGCCTTCGAGGACCTTCGACGTTCCCTGTGGTCTTTCGCCTCGAACCCAGCAGATCTGCCAGCGCGCCACTCGGAATTCTTCTCTTTGCTAAACGACAAAGCCCTTCACACTCTCAAAGCGCTACACTCTTACCTCCCCAGAGTTTATGAGTATCGTGAGCCACGCTTTACAAATTAACGAAGATGATCAAGTCGACTCCCCCTACAGCGGACTCAGCGTCGGAACCTAGTCATGAACTAATTTGTGATATCTCATCTGCGAAATTTGTTAAATTGTTTTCATTTATTTTAGTTAGATTACGTTTTTCACCTTTATGTGTTCATTTGCGTTAACTTTACCAATATATGTACGACGGCGCCCATGCGTTTAATTTATTTTATTATATATTTATATTTGCATTTAGCTATTTATTTGCGTCGCTCTCCAATGTACCATCCTTATAGATAAACATTTTTGTATCTGATGAGGAAATAAAGTATCTATCTATCTATCTATATACGAATTTTATGTTTGATTATTCATTTTGTAATTGTATATTTTTCTATTTATTGTATGTAATTCTAATTTATATTTCAATCACTTCTATTCTACTCCCTCGAATATATACAAATCATTTTTTCTCGTTTTTTATCATTTCCGTTGTTTTGTCTTTTCCGAGTGACGATAATACTCGAGTATCTATTGCACTATACATATAATCGTTTGTGCTGTTCATTATTTTTTATTTATTGTTTGTATTTATTTATTATTGTTCCCTTTCGCTTTATTAGTAAATAAGAATTCTTGTGTAAAATATTTCCATTTTATTTTTATTTTTTTTCTTTCTTTTTTTTTTTTTTTTCTCCCCCCCCCCCCCATCCCCCTTCTCCTGCACTTGCGGCACGCTACAGGGGAAGACAACATTGAAGTACTAGTGGACTTCCCCCTTCCTCCACATGTGACATGCCCATTTTGCCACGACGGTATAACACCATAAACGCATGGTGTTAGAGGTCGTGGCATATATGTAAGGCACGAGTACCTGAGCAACACTATCGGCTGAGGCATCCGGGGTATATTAAAGTGTTTAGGTGCGTGGAATGCGGCCTCACCTTCAGTGACATGAAAAAGTTGAGGAGGCACTTCACGGACAACCCCGGAACGCGAAACCTCGCGCCGGGCAGCGGAAGCGTGCCACAGCAAAATACT
The DNA here is from genome assembly GCA_030407085.1 of Trichopria drosophilae. Classification (NCBI taxonomy): domain Eukaryota; kingdom Metazoa; phylum Arthropoda; class Insecta; order Hymenoptera; family Diapriidae; genus Trichopria; species Trichopria drosophilae. The sequence goes on from CM059583.1 coordinate 115,091,967, forward strand.
GCAACCTCGGCTCGCCCCGTCAGGATGCCCAGTACTAGGCAATCGGCCAGTATTGCGGCGTTCCTCAGTCGGTTGAGGCCGCTGGCCAATGTTCCCCAGCCCGGCATCCGACGGGGTATCGGATCTGATTGGGGGGTCAGACAGCACAGGACGAACGCGCTGTTCGGGGTCAACGGCAAAACGCACGTCGACCACGCTGCGTACTGGTCCCTCCACCTCAACCGGTGACAATTCAGTCACCGGTTTGCAGGCTACGGGGATGGCCAGCAAGCCCCCACTGAATTACCCCGGGAGCTACGAAGACTGGTGACCCCAACCACCACCTTTGCGGAGGTCACCAGGGGGGAGCTCCGGGTCACGCGCAGAAAGTCAACGGGATATGGCGCGGGGACGGTGCGGACAGCCTCGGTCCCACCCGGGGTTACCAGTACCGCCACCGCGCCCCGATGGCAGCCATCCATCCTTTCTACAGTATTTTATTTTTGAAGAAAGAATCGAACCTAATATATGATACGCTTATTCTTGTGGTAGTGCCATTATTTATTTAGTTTTTTGCTAAAGTTATTAGATAACTCCTGATGAGGAGTAAATCGGGCGTAATGTATCAAATTAACACACACATTTATATACAGGGTGTTGTTGCAATAGCGCATGAGAGATATACCATGAGGAAGATTTTTTTTTTCTGAAGCCGATGGCGCAAAAATTAATTTTTAGCAAGGTATGGTTCCTTTGTAAATTGAATTTTAAAGTTTATTTATTGTAGGGGCATCCTCCCCAATGAGACAATTGGTGAACATGTGAATGTCGACTGTTTCACATCGAACACGTGGTCCGGTAACAGTTGAAAACCCAAATTGATATTGCCGGGATGGATGTTTCGAAACAGTCAGATGTTTTTATTCGAATAACTGGACGCTTACGGATGAGGTTAAAATCATCAGAAATTTCGAACATTCGGTAAAAACATAAAGCTTTAAATGATCAATGTTGGCATTGATGATGCAATGCAATTAACAAGCTGACCTCGGTAAACAGTAAAAAATAATGCTATTACAACTTAAACAATAATAATTCCCTTTTTTTTCGTTCAAAAATAATCACAAAGGATTGTGTCATTTTTGTTGATCTACAGTTAGGCGAAGTAATGAAAAATTCTGAATGAAAAATATTATCTTCATTTATGTGTAGGTTAATTCAATACTTATATTATTATTCAATACTTATAATATTACGTCATCAATGCCAACATTGATCATTTAAAGTTTTATGTTTTTACCGAATGTTCGAAATTGCTGATGATTTTAAGCTCATCCGCAAGCGTCCAGTTATTCGAATAAAAACATCTGACTGTTTCGAAACATCCATCCCGGCAATACTAATTTGGGTTTTCAACTGTTACCGGACCACGGCCGAGGACCTGGTGAGGACGGCCGCGTTAGTGTCGGCCTTCTTCAACGGGTCTAAGGAGCGGCGGAGGGTGGTTCACGCGCCCGAGTCCACGGCCCGGAGAGAGCGGTAGTGGAGGCGACGCGCATTTTGATCCTCTACCGTCAAAACAGGTGCAGGGCGATGCAGCCAGTGCTCCAAGAAGATCGGACCCGTTGCCAGATCGATTTGGCGCGGGTCCAGGAGCACTTCTAGACAGTGCATCGCCCTAGAGGTGAAGGATGCGGGTTGCAGCTGCGGCAGTTTGAACCTCCATCGCAAGCCAGCTGCGACGCTCTGGAGGCACCCTTTGGAGCCGGTGAGGTCGCCAAAAATCTCCGGAAGATGACTAACTCATCGTCGGGGCCAGACGACCTATCTTACCGGGATCTGAGGGGGGCCGACGGTGGAGGTCGATTGCTGGCCGCATATTTCAACACCTGCGTGCGATTCGGGGTCGATGGGTAACACCATAAGCTCTTCGCTGCGCTCCTTGCGTATCGGCTAACCCGGTGGGCTGTTGCTAACATCCCTCTTAGTGCATCCCAGAAGGGCTTCCTGCAGTACGAAGGGTGCTACGAACACAACTTCGTGCTGCAGGAGGCTATTCGGAACGAGCGCCGCCGCACGAAGGAATTTAACGTCGCGTGGTAGAACCTCGGCAATGCCTTTGGATCAGTCCCCGACTCGGCGATAGCCGAGGCCCTAAAACAACACGGGGTCCCTGGCGGGACGCGAAATATTATTCTGGCGTCCAGCCGAGGAGCTATAGACCCGTCTTCGTACCGCCCAGGGCGAGACGGGCCCTGTTCGGATCTCCTCCGGGGTGCGACAGGGTTGTCCGCTGTGCCCCATTGTGTTTAACCGGGACCTCTAGCTCGTTTTACGGACATTGGCCGCTTGAGGGGGTGGGAGGGGGGGGGGGCATTTCAATCCTGAAATATAAACCGACAAGTAGACAGTCATCAAAATATGAACTGAAATTATTAGTAATTATAAATATAAATAATAACTGCATACTTTTTTAAAGCATAGCAAATAGAAAAACTAAGACAATTGAAATAATTGGTAAAATTAAAACTTTTATTAAATAATGTACAATAGTTACAGACAAATTGCTAATAATTTCATTAATTATAACAGTATTTTCCTGTATATATTCATCATAATTATTATTCATAAAAGCATGTGTTCTTCATTTGATACGTAAAAACAAAGTAAATAATGTTGAAAATTAAATAATATAAATTTGAATGAAAGAAATAAAGAGTTTAATAAATACTTAATTTATATAAAAAATAAATTTTTGCATATATATCGAACCATATTTTGTTATGCAATATGCGTAAAACGCAAATGAAATCGGTAAAGATTACGTAAAATCGAATTTTATTACGGAGTGTAAAAAATAATTTCAAAGGTTTTATTATTTTAAAATAAACACATAATTTATACACTAAATTGCTGTATCAAACCAATGTATGTAAAACATAGAATTGACTTATATGTATACATTTCTCAAATCTTTGTATACGAATGTAGTAATTTTCTTGAATTCCTTGAAGTTGAAATACTTGAAGTGTGTGTGTGTGTGTGTGTGTGTGTGTGTGTGTGTGTGTGTGTGTGTGTGTGTGTGTGTGTGTGTGTGTGTGTGTGTGTGTGTGTGTGTGTGTGTGTGTGTGTGTGTGTGTGTGTGTGTGTGTGTGTGTGTGTGTGTGTGTGTGTGTGTGTGTGTGTGTGTGTGTGTGTGTGTGTGTGTGTGTGTGTGTGTGTGTGTGTGTGTGTGTGTGTGTGTGTGTGTGTGTGTGTGTGTGTGTGTGTGTGTGTGTGTGTGTGTGTGTGTGTGTGTGTGTGTGTGTGTGTGGGTGTGTGTCTGTGTGTGTGCGTGTGTCTGCGTGCGTGCGTGCGTGCGTGCGTGCGTGCGTGCGTGTCTGTCTGTCTGTCTGTCTGTCTGTCTGTCTGTCGGTGCGTTTGTGCGTTTATGGAAACAGGTGACGCGAATTCACATATCCCTTACTGTTGTAGGCTCATAAGAGTGCATGGCCATTCATGGAACCCGTGGATCCAAACGAAGCTCCTGATTACTATAAAGTCATCAAAGAACCTATGGGTATAAAATAACATTGTATATTATGTAATACTTAGTAATTTCCATGTCATGTTATTTATTTAAATGATGTAATTTTGATCCTGCACAGATCTTCAAACAATTGAACTCAGGATATTTGACAAATCATACAAGAAACTTAGCGAATTCATCGGTGATATGACAAAGATCTTTGATAATTGCCGTTACTATAATCCTAGAGAGTCGCCATTTTTCAAGTGTGCTGAATCATTAGAAACGTATTTTGTACACAAAATTAAATGTTTAAGAGAGAAGTTTTCTGAAGAGAAATGAACATCTATATCCTGAGCCCATACTTCAGCAATAATATTTCAGTTAATGACCAGAGTACAATTTTAATAGATGCAGCACGGATGACGTTTACTATTGTTTGAAATTATTATAAACAGCTGTAACATGCCGCAATTATTTATTATGATATTTCACGTACTGTGTTTATTACATAGGTGAATAATACCCAGTGATACCTTGCAACATTACAATATTGTCTTATTAAATTTAACTTAACAATTTTTACATGTACAAAATGCGCATTTCCATAATCAATTTTATTTTACACTGTTCTAAGTATCTAAATGTATTTTCAATGTAATTTGAAACTCTTTGATTGTATTTTTGAGTGATTAAAAAAATATTAGAGATTCATGGTTATATGATTCACATATTATTACTGATATAATACCTTGAATTGTTTGAGAAATTGGATTTGTCTGATACTAATATTTAACAGTTATCATTAATTATTCGGCTTGTATTGATTATTATTTCTTGTGAACAGTGTGAGAATGGAGGAAAATTGCAAATTCTTGAACGAATGTAGATCGCATATTATTACAAATAATTACAATAATTTTAAACATGACGAAGGGAATTAAAATGCCTGGTATGAAGATGAAAAACGGTGAAATTAATAGAATGTGAATAATAATGTACCGGGAATGAAAACGAATATTACATTAAATTTTTCTGTACTTTTTAGCGTTTTCTGAGACATGTCAGGTGGTTATTACATTCTTACGTCGTAACTAATGCAGGAAATCAAGATTTCTTGTAAGAATTCATCTTGTTTCCTCCTTAACTTATAACTTGTCCTCCATAACTTATTTCATAACCTAAGTATATGCTATCATATTGATTAATATTTCTCGATATTGATATTTTTACATCTTTATTAGCGAGTAATTCTCTACTATTATGTATAATCAGTAACTAGATTTATGGAGAAACAAGAAAGATTGAGAATTACTTGCGTCGTAATCACTTGGATTCTCAAATAGCAAGGTGTTGTTGATACACAATTTCAAATTCTTTAAAACCGAAAAAATGGGAAACAGCGAACATGCGACGTCGTTCTATTCCCGCCGCAACTATGCAAGGAACTAGTATCAGACGCCCTAATTACAAATTACTACTAGAATAACCCATCACCTTTTCGTGATATTTCAAGCAACACAGGTAAAGAAGTATTGGATGGTTAGCGAAGGGAATGAAAGTGTACGAAAACAATTTAGAGATTAGAGTGTAGCTTGTGGACTAACTTGGAAGAAAGATGAAGATAAATTTTAAGAAATACAAGTTATGGAAATCAGCTTTGAACATCGTATGAATGATCCTATGAAATAAATTTATGTCAATGTCGATCATTCGTCATCTCGTATTTTTTAAGCATCATCCGCCATAAGGCTTTAACGCTCGGGCCCTTTGCCGCGGAGTCGGGGTACGCCCAAACCAATGCGAGACACCTTCTTCCGGCGTCTCTATTGATCTATCTCAAAACCGCGAGTTACATTGCAACTCACACAGGGGAGCAAGCGAGGCCTTCCAGACCCCAGGGTGGGTCCTTTCAGTCCTGCGGAACCCTCCTAACCCAGCATTCGGGCTATTAAAACCACTACCCTCGCGAGTCCAACACCAATGTCTAATAGAGTCCCCGAAAGGTTCCCCCGCTTGGACAGCACCCGCAAGTACCATTTAATATGACCTGGTGAGATATTTCGGGAGAGTCCGTAATTCAAGCGCGTTAACAGTTGCACATTTGCCTACACGAATTTGGTCCGCTGCGTCGGAGGACCGTGCTAGCTTTTACGGCCTCGGTTTCCTGACCTAGGAACCTCCAACGTCCATCTCAACGACCCCGCTTTCGCGGAGGAAATTCGATGGGTCGCAGGCGCAGCCACTTGTCTCGGGTTCCTCGGGGCTGACCATGTGCTCGCATCCTCCTTTTCAGTGTGGTGCGTCGCCCAACACCTTCCAACAGATCCCCTGACGTTATCTAGGGCAACTCAGGAGACGACAGACTCTCCCTTCGGGGAGGAGGAGCCCGGGCCATGGGCTCTTCTTCTCCCCCTTTCCTGAGGTCGCAGACCACTTGTCTCCAGTGGGTCCCGGGAACGGGCACTTTCTCAAAGTAGAGGCGGGCATCGGCAATCCGTCGGCGTCTGGATGTCTATCAGTAGGTAAACAGTGCGGGTACTAGCACAGTTCTATTTTAGTAGCCGAGTTTTCGGGTTTCTAGACAGGATAGATTTCTTTCTTGCCAACATCGGACAATGTAGAAGACCTGGGGCGATCTGTTCATTCCACTTTCAATTCGTTTAGAAGCCGATTATAACGCGAATTTTCCAACTGATTGAAGGTTTTTACAGTATAAACGTGTCGTGTGGTATTTGAGAGCAACGGATACTGATGCAGCTCCCACCTGTAAAACTCATAGAAATCGATCTATCTTTCTCTATGTAATAGAGTAGTTGGATACCTACCGAATACGGCATTAGCCATTCTAGTCTCATTATGAAAGTTTTAAATTCTTTGTAAGTTTTAGGGTGACCTGCATCTGGAGCTGTTTGAGTAACAGCATTAAAACCACTCCGCGCTGTGACGAGTATGAGTTTATGCTTAGCATTTACTACAAATTTACGATAGTCCTCTGCAAATCCAAGTATCATACTGAGCTGAAGGGAGATATCGCAGTATCATTATTGATCAAATGTTGTGTCTCATTCAGGATATCGAGCCCACCAGCATTTTCAATGGCCATTTACTAGCCAGGATTGAATTGTCCATAACCCTTCATGAGACTTGTTGGACCAACATTTTTACATTTATCAATTTCAATAGTATTTATATCATAACGGGGGCAAATTCTTCGCCTTTTTGAGCTCTATAACTTGTGCTAATGTGACATTTCAGGAACTATGTATCAAAGTGAGTTATATGTAAAAAAAAAAAAAAAAAAATTGGCAATTTTTACCATTTTTGAGGCCAAAACTTAATAAAATATTCATCGCAAGTCAAATGTTCGTCGAGGTGAATGGTAGGAATAAAAAAAAGATTCTAAGTAAACCGTGACTGATTGAAATAACTTAAAAATTGTTCTAAACTTCAATGGCTCGTCACTAACATTATGAGCCTCAGTGCCAATTTTGGTAGAGGACTTTTTGTTTGAAATATCAAGGAATGTCACCTCCTGAAATCATGCTTGTTAGTTTTTGGATACCCTGGCTACACCTGAGAAGTAGGGTATTTTTATTATCCTTGCATATTTGATTACATTTCTATTAGTTAGCGTTCGTTTAGGCATTTCTTTAAGACTTTTCCCATGATGTATTTTAACTAAACCTAACACCTGTTTTATAGGGTTTGAGATAGAGCCCCCTGCATAATGCAATTGCTTCTATTTTTGTATTATGCAGTTGCGTTTCTTCAAAATGAGGTAGTACTAGAGTTCAGGATATTAACACGTTTTTCAGATCCCTACCTCTGTCATAGTATTGCGTTGTGCAGTGTAGATCGAATGACCGTTTGATTACTTTAGCTCGGAATCATTGATTTGGAGAAAGCTTGATCCACATTTTTTAAAGTTACAGACGAACTTTTTTTTATACTGATGGTCTTTTTTTCTTTTTTCCAAGCAAGCTCATACCGGGTTTTGATTTTGCTCTCCTAACGTTAGTGATAGCGTAAGCGGCGGCTTTTTCTTAAAAATTTTCGTACTTAGATAAAACGCGTTATCAAGCTTTATCAGCGAAAACTCGATCCACAGAGTTTCTTGCTTTCACGTTATCCTTATTTAGAGAATATACTATGTTGTAGTCTTTACGAGCTGCGTGTAAATGGGTTAATGATATTCCGGGGACCGCAGTACTGATATCCCGGAATGTTAAGTTAACGGGTAGTGCGTGTATAAGCTACAACCGTCACCGATTACTTATAAGCAGCCTATTTATACTCACTTGAGCAGTAGCCTAAAAGGCCGCACTGAGTAAAAATGAATTTTAAAGAATAATTTATCAGACTTCCAGTATGGAATTTTAACGTTATTGTCAAATAGAAAGATGTAGTATCGGAGCAATATTCTGCGGTCTCTCCGATTGCATGAAAACAAACACCCTGCTCAATCTTATAACACATTCCAATGGAATTCGTTTCAAACATATATATGTATATACCAAGTCGTAGAAACAACCAACATTTTTTGGAGGAATGTGAATTATGTGAAAATATATGCAAGACTTCCCCTTCAGAGGGTTCATCCCGTGTTGAAGCCGTTTTTCTAACTGTTTTTTAGGCATTTTTTTCTACGAGCGATTAAAAGGTAGAACATACAAATTTTTACCATATATTTGGTGTGTGTTCATGTACATTTATAAATTTTTTAAAGTGAAAAAAATAAAAACTTTGGAAGTCATAGCACGTTGAAGTACTGTATGTGAAAAAAATCTCTATCAGGATTCCGTCAAACTGGGTGGTCTGAAATTAAAAAATCAAAAAGCATTTTAATCTATGGCTATGGCTCATTGTAAATATGTTGAAAAATATTGAAAAATAAATTTTTTACACAACTTTTAATTCATGTTTCTAAAAAAAAAACTTTTTTTGCTCTATTTTGTTGTGTATAAAAAAACAACGTGAACTTTTCAATTATTTTACTACCGGCCATAGCCACACATGTTCTGAATATGCCCTATCAATTTCAAGGCGAACGGTCAAATCGTTTTTTAGATATCTTGATAGCCAGATGAAAAAAGTGGTTTCGCGAAAAACGCGTTTGAAAGTTAAAGTATGAATTAGGCCATGAAATCGCGACTTACCATTAATCTACGATTCCTGCACCATACAGGACACCTTCTTCATAAAAATTGTGTAGTGCCGCCTGGTCCTTTCTGGCATCCATTCTAGCCTGACGGAAGACATCGTTCACGCGTCTCTCGCAGGGGACGATTTGCGCTTCATTCCGCCGTTTGCAGTAGTCGTACGCTTCGCGACCAATTTAACAGCCCAAAACGTTCATTATTTTTTTACTGTATCGAATCCTTCGTTGAAATTTGAAGTGGCCAAATATGTTGCAATCTCCACGATTTTTGGCCCTGAATGGAGATGTTTCGACGAAAAGGTCCAAATTAACGAATTCAAGGATTCATTATTGTTTCGCGTTTCAGATCCCAAGCAGCGTTGTAAAAGTTCTTCTTTTGACAAATCTTCATAGAGTGGTTTTATGACTTCTTGAACTTTTGAGTCGAGGAGTGGCTTATCGTGGTGAAATTTGTCCAGTTCTCCCTCAGCTGCTACCTGCTGCCATTTGCACCAACTGTCATCGCCTTTTGGATAATTTCGATGCTGCGGATTTTCGTCGTGGTCCAAATTTCTTTCCGCATATCTTCGACTGAATCTGAATGTCGATGAATCGCCAGTCTAAAAAAGATTGTCAGCTCCTTTATTTCCTCATCGGTCAGTTTCCCAGCGCCGTTTCCTCTAATGCCTTTATTTTTTGTTCGCATTTCGCAGTAGCGTCCCCCGTTCTTTTTTCTACGTGTAATACGAACTCTTTCTTTGTAACCAATGGACCATCACATATTATCGCCATCCTTCATTGATCGCCAAAAACATTTCTACGATGGCATCGATTTTCATTTTCCCGGAACTGCCGGTGTGATTAGCAGGTGTGATTGGCTCTCGGTGCAGTCTTCTTTGTGATCGGCGAACCACGTTTCGTAACCTACATTATCGGTATCTTTTTTGTTTTTACATTGATTACAACTTGAACAAAAACCACTCTTCACCAATTCATCCAACACTTTTCCGGCGAACTTTCCGATCGACATGGAAACGCCAAACAAAGACAGTCAAAATATATGAAATGGCCCCTTATTTCACCAACATTCATGAAAGATCAAAATCAATGTATTATCTTATAGTATGAGGCATTATAAAAGAGATCCCAAAAGGATTTTGAAAAATTTATTAAATTAAAAAAGTTATAAACAATTTAAGTTTTATGCATCATATTTCTAAAAAATTCGCAGTTGTAAGGGATTATATAAAAAACGTATATAAATGCCGGGATTTTATCAAAAAATGTTTTTACTTTCAAGTACTAAATAGCAATTTAAAAATTTTCATTTTTTAATGCAAAATTCTACAGTTTTTTATAAACAAATAGAGATATTTTATTATTCCAAATCGCAAAATACATTATTTGTTTTACATTTCATTTAGTCATACATTCAAGATGAAGTACGAAGAAAAAAATTTTGGTAATCTCTATTAACGAGAAAATGACAGGGGTTTTTGTTGTGTATTCATCTTTCATGAATGTTGGTGAAATAAGGGGCCATTTCACATATTTTGACTCAAGACGAGAATCTTCTTTTCTTCCATATTCCATCACCGGAATCAGTCAAATGATTTCATACATTTCCAGCGTTTTCATTCAAGTTTTTTTTTTTCATTAGTAGCAAACGATATTATATAGCCGTAAACGGTAGATGCAGCAATATGAATATTTTCCATTATTGATGTATAACTTGAGTTTCCGATACCTTGACAAATATCCATCAAACCATGGAATATGACTTTAATTTTTATATTATCTTACTTGCAATGGACAATAATATTAAAACCCAAGCCACGCAAGTTTGACTGACTAAATGTACCATCACTTTTGTAATCTTTACAGATGACATTTGCCGATAAAGCATAAAACACAGAAGTGCATTCTAGAATACAGTACATAATGTTAGCAGCAACAGGAACCTCCACATAGAAACGGCCTATTTTCTTCGCTGAGGTGGACATCAATTCTATACTCTGTTCACCTGTGCAGGAATTTCAACGAAATTTTCGCTTCTTTGCTCTGCGAGTGTTGGTGTTACTCTTGCTTTTTTTTTATCACACATTGCACACAAAATGAACTAATTCGCACTGCAATTGTAGAATTTGAACGGATTATATACGTATTACGCTTTTCAGTGCCAATGCAAGGCTGAACTAACCGTTGTATTCGAAAGTATATTTTCGGACCATAGTGTTTACTAAATAGGTGTATTTATATATACATGTAGATATGTTTGTATGTGGGTCGCAGGTAAGAAGCGACACAAAAGGTTCGACGCCCCTCTCCATCCAGCACTTTTTCGAGCGTTCGAACGTTTTCCTTCTCAGCACTATAACTTCCTAACGGCATCCAATATTTAACAATCCTTTTAACCACATACTCTACATAAGTTATACGTATGATTTATGAAACAAAAAATAAATGTTTTTTTTTTCCTCAACACGGGATGACCCCCTTCAGCGAATGCGAATCGGCAGTTGTGCCTGAAAACGCGCTACCCAATTCTGTCATGGTATTTGACGATGTGGCTTACGTGAAGCGAGATGACATACGATAATTTTTCTGCATGGATAGGCATAAGAGTATGGATAGTTTCTACATGTGTCAGTTGCGTGCAAACGTGTTGAGCAAGAACCTCAATTAATTGGCAATATTCCGTCAGGATGATGAATATCTCAGGCATATTTACGATGATCCTGTAAATTCCAACATGGATGTCCATGTAACTCATGATTCAGTAGGTATGATAAGGTATACGTACATAAGGTTTATGAGTCCCTAAAATCCCTGATGATAATCAAATTTATGGAAATATCCTTGAATCAAAACGTGCTCACAGGAAGAAGTAGCATCCATGTGAAACAATTTTTCGGCAAAATAGCAAGAAGTTTTATAACTTCGATGTTCCATTATTCAATATTAGCCCAAAAAAAAACAAATGTACAAGTAATATGAGAATCATGCCACCCTTCAAACTTGCGAGAAAAAATATGTTGATGAAGTATGTATATTGGGATGATCCGTACAAACTTGCCGATCGCCTTCGCTTGTTATTAGCTGAGAAGTATGAAGATAATCCTTCCGTAAGAATGGGATTCATTCAATTCTCGAGGAACTACACGAGGCAGATATTACACACTAAGGTGAACTGCAAAATACGCATTAGTATCAAAATGAGCATCGTCGTGTTTGGTCGTAAATTTCTTGAGACCGATAGTGCTGAGTTAGGCCAACGCGGCCCGCCCGATTTTGCCTACAAACTAATAGACGACGGACAGTATTATTTTGAAAAGAAGAGGTTATGCAACGTAGCTAAACCGATTCAGTTAGCCTTAAAAACCTACACGACGTTCAACACGAACTGACCACTGATTAACAGCTTCTGAATAAATACAAATAAAACATAAATTGAAAGCTGAGCTGAATGATACAAACCTGATAATTCAGGGTGTTCCGTGCATTTGTTTTTATATTCATCGACTAATGGAACATCGGGGAAAAAGAGCGGTGAAAGAACTCCATGAGCAAGCTCGTCGTAAGTATCCACATAAAAAATTCGATGTTCGTGGTATCGATGAGATCAGGCAAGCTGATGTCGTTGAGATGGCACAATATGCTCGACTGAATAAAAGTTTTAAATACCTCCTCACCAATATTGATTTATTATCAATATATTTATCACCAATATTTTATTGGTATCACCTTTTTTTTATTGGTCACGTAATATTTTATCACCAATATTATAATAATATTATTATGTTCAGAGGTGCTTTTTATTGGTGCTTTTGGTATAGAAAACTTGGAGTCACCTGTGTTAATGCCGTTGTACTGGAAATAGTGACGTGTGGCGCCATCTGTGCGGGAATAGTAGCTCAATTACTGTGTTGCATATCAGAGGGAATCAGATTGTCTTGTGCGTGCGGTTATTGTATGCTCCTGATTTAGATGTACTTTTTCTAACTATATTTTCTGTGCGAATAGGACAAGGCGGGGCAAAGCGGCGAGGATTTTTTTTTGCCATATCTCTTCTTGTATATCTCGTCGGTTGACGCCAAGTATCAGTTGATAGGTAATTTCATAGCATACGTTCTTTATGAAACACTTTCAGCATATGTTTTAAGAATAGTGCGGTAAGGACATTTTAGAAAACATAAAAATACGGGGCGAAGTGACGATATCAGGGTGAAGTGGCGAGCAATGCGGGGCGAAGTGGCGAACCTCCATTTTCACCGATTTTTTAAATTATTTATAAAAAAATAAAAAACAAACTATTGTTTTTATAGTTTTAAGTATGTGTTTCATTGAAATACCATGGAATAATAAGAAGTAGCAAAATGAAAACCACAACAGAAAACGTTTTTAGTTTCCATTTTTACAATTGTATACCATTTTAAAGTAACCCACACCTAAAGCCCTTAAAGTCTGTAATTCATGTTTTCTCGATTTTCAGGTGTCTTGCTAACACAATAATTTTTACAAAATGAATTTAAAAATAATTTAATACATTTCTAACGAAGATAAGATCAATTAGAAACCTCGACAGAAATTCCATTCCCACCCCTACCGCCCGTAAAATAACAAATTCACGATTTCTCGATTTCCAGGTGTCTTGCTATCAAGATAATTTTTCCGAAAATTGCAGAAAAATTAGTCAATACAATTCTAAAAACATATGACCAATGAGAAACCTCGGACGAAAATCTTTCCCCACTCGCACCGCTCTTATACTAACAAAATTCATGTTTCTCGATTTTGCAAATAATCATCTATAATAAGTTTATTCGCTTCTTACCAGACTCGTATAAATAGACTTGACAGCTCTGGAATCAATTAAACAAAACACGATATATGAAATGTCCTTAGATGCAAATAATCATCTATAATAATAAGTAATCGATGAATTTATCGGTAATCCGAACCAAATAGAGTGTGAGTTTTTCAAATTTCGCGCGACAAATATTTTGCCAGCCAATCAACTTTGAAACTCATTTTAGATGGAATGTGACACGAAATTTAAATTAAATTAAAGAATCTCAAGAATGATTCTTTAAAAATGTGAAATTAAGATGATAATTAATAGAAAATTCAGAAAAAACGAAAATGAAGAAAAACACTTGAAAAAAATGGGGTATGGAAGCACATTCGCAGCCGGTGGGGACGAACCCACGACCTTTCGATTTCGCGTCGAATGCTCTACCATCTGAGCTACGGCAACCCCGTGCATTCCCTCCGATTTAATTCAAGTCATGATTCATCAGTTCATTTTTTCTGGTTGCATCATTCCAACCCAGATGCGTTTTTAATAAAGATGAAGATGAATTTATCGTTCGGTGATATTTCAATAAGTAATCGATGAATTTATCGGTAATCCGAACCAAATAGTGTCTGAGTTTTTCAAATTTCGCGCGACAAATATTTTGCTATAATAAGTTTATTCGCTTCTTACCAGACTCGTATAAATAAAGCTGACAGCTCCGGTACCAATTATACCAAATACAATATATGAAACGTCTTTAGGTACCAAAAATCGCGTATCAAAAGTTTATTCGGTTCTTACCAGACTCGTTTCAATAGACTTGCCAGCTCTGGTACCGATTAAACAAAATACGACATATGAAATGTCTTTAGATCCAAATAATCATCTATAATAAGTTTATTCGTTTCTTACCAGACTTGTATAAATAAAGCTCACAGCTCCGGTACCAATTAAACAAATTACGCTATATGAAATGTCCTTAGATGCAAATAATCATCTATAATAAGTTTATTCGCTTCTTACCCTACTCGTATAAATAAAGCTGACAGCTCCGGTACCAATTAAACACAATACAATATATGAAACGTCTTGTACTGCTGTTTCAGATTTGGTTGTCTTGCGAATTTACGCTCCATAGAACGTAACCGGTGTTCAGCTGCATGTTTCGAATCTCCCAATTGAGAAATATCTCCTTTAAGTGGCATCTTGACACTAAATAGTCCATCCGATTCGTGTATGAATGTCTTCACAAAATTATCTTCACATTCTTGTTCTTCATTGGATAGATGATTTATTTTTGTACATTCCTCAATCATCCAGAATTTTTCTAATTGGCGATGTATCTGACTTTCTGATGATGATGCACAGAACATCGCAATTTGTTGATTAGCCCTACATTGTTTTGGTGCGATTTGTATTTTTTGAGTATTTTGGAATCTTTTTTGTAGCAACTCCCATGCAATTACATAATTTCCTGCCCACGACTCGAGCGAGTTGATTACTTAGGCCGCGGCGCCTTTCAAGGATGATCGCAAATAATAAAGTTTTTGAATATCGGATAAATTTGTGTTATTGTGCACAATTGCTGTAAATGAATCGTGAAAATTTAACCAATGCTCATAACTTCCATCAAAGGAAGGTAAATTCATTACTGGTAATTTCACCGATCCCATGTTTATTATTTTATTATCACCTTGATTCTCTGTGACGTCAATATTATGAATCTTATCGTGAACGCGTTGACTTGACGTCATAAAACTAATAGCCCGTGCCATTGTTGAATGAACTAATTTTTCAAAATTCTCTCGCTCGATTATCTGATCTTCCGACTCGTCTAAGCCTTCTATTTCGAATTGCAATCGCTCAAATTCTTTATAAACAACTTTCATTGTTTCCATTCGCGATTGTAATTCGAGGACATTACTACTTTCTTTGAATATTTCTAAATACGTATTGAAAAGGGTAACTTGAGATTTTTCCGTACCGCGCCGGCGCGTTAGGATCGCTAATGATTCTGTCATTGTATATATTTATTGTCGTTAATAAAATAAAATCTAAACTAATCGCAATTCGCATGAAGTGTACGCTGTACAATGCAAGGAACAACTCACGAATAGAATAAAATATTCTTCACGATAAATCTCCGGTGAATTCGATGAATTGCAGGTTTAATGTGACGATGATTTCGACGGTTGAAGCCGTTGAGTTAATAAAATCTATTATTTTCCAAATGCTGCCACTCGCAATCCAAGATGGCGTTGTTACGATGATTTTTAGATGATATTTGTTGATCACGTCGACTTGCCAATACGGCGGTCTATTCGACCACGTGTAGTTATAATGATAATGTTAAATAAGTAATTTATTGTTCGTTTGGCTCATTGTCAGCTTGTAGCAACTTGAATGAATATCTTGCATTTTTCTTCTTTGTATTAACAAGAATTGCACCTTTTAGTTTGCAGATTTCAAAATGAATCGGCGTTGATATGTCTTTATTGATTTTTATTATTTCAATTTTGCAGTTAACTACGTCGAGAATAAATCAGGGCATTGATTTATCACTTTGCACTAAGCACTGATAATCCGATAGAGTTCATATAAATAGAAAATCGTTGAGTTCAATCGATTGAATTGTTGACTTTTCTTGTGGTAAATATGGCCGTTACATGTAATTGTTTCTTCGGCTACTTCCAATCCCACTTCGAAGGACCATTTTGTGGGGACGATGTCCGTGGATTATTGGGTTGGTTGTATCCGAAAATGAATTGCATATCCATGAATTAATTCACATGAACTATATTTATTGTAATTCACCACGTATTTTAATATAAAATCGATTGCTAATCGAACCGTACAACCGGTGTGTCAGATGCGAGCTTACAAGCGAGACTGCCCGTTGCCACTCAAATCGTTTAGAAAAACAAACATCACACGCATACGTACACCATTTATTTGTATAAGAATAGTTGGAACTGGATAAGCTTCTTACCAGATTCATGCAAATAGAGTTGACAGATCCGGTATCAATTAAGCAAAATACGATATATGAAACGTTTTTAGATGCAAACAATCATATATAATAAGTTTGTTCGCTTCTTACCAGAGTCGTGAAAATGGACGTGACAGCTCTGGAATGAATTAAACAAAACACGATATATGAAATGTCTATAGATGCAAATAATCTTCCATAATCACTTTATTCGCTTCTTACCAGATTCGTGCAAATAGAGTTGACAGATCCGGTATCAATTAAACAAAATACGATATATAAAATGTCTTTAGATGCAAATAATCATCTATAATAAGTTCCATCGCTTCTTACCAGACTTGTATAAATAAAGCTCACAGCTCCGGTACCAATTAAACAAAATTCGATATATGATATACCTTGAGATGCAAATAATCATCTAAAATAAGTTTATTCTCTTCTTACCATACTTGTATAAATAAAGCTCACAGCTCCGGTACCACCGGTACCAATTAAACAAAATACGATATATGAAATGTCTTTAGATGCAAATAATAATCTATAATAAGTTTATTCGCTTCTAGCCAGTTTCGTGTAAATAGAGTTGACAGCTTCGATATCAATTAAACAAAATACGATATATGAAATGTTTTTAAATGCAAATAATCTTCTATAATAAGTCTATTCGCTTCTTACCAGACTCGTGCAAATAGAGTTTACAGTCCGGTAGCAATTGAACAAAATACGATCTATGAAATGTCTTTAGATGCAAATAATCATCTATACTAAGTTTATTCGCTTCTTACCAGACTTGCATAAATAAAGCTCACTGCTCCGGTACCAATTAAACAAAATTCGATATATGAAATATCTTTAGATGCAAATAATCATCTATAATATGTTTATTCGATTCTTACCAGACTCGTGCAAATAGAGTTTACAGTCCGGTATTAATTAAACAAAATACGATATATAAAATGTCTTTAGATGCAAATAATCATCTATACTAAGTTTATTCGCTTCTTACCAGACTTGTATAAATAAAGCTCACAGCTCCGATACCAATTAAACAAAATACGATATATGAAATGTCTTTAGAAGCAAATAATCATCTATAATAAGTTTATTTGCTTCTACCCAGCCTCGTGTAAATAGACTTGACTGCTCTGATATCAATTTAAAAAAATACCATATATGAAATGTCTTTAAATGCAAAGAATCATCTATAATAAGTTTATTCGCGTCTTACCTACTCGTATAAATAAAGCTGCCAGCTCCGATACCAATTAAACCAAATACAATATATTATACGTCTTGAGGTACAAAAAATCACGTTTCAAAAGTTTATTCGCTTCTTACCAGAATCCTATCAATAGACTTGACTGCTCTGGTATCGATTTGAAAAAATACGATATATGAAATGTCTTTAGATGCAAATAATCATCTATAATAGGTTTATTCGCTTCTTACCGGACTCCTATAAATAAAGCTGACATCTCCTGTACCAATTGCACAAAATACGATCTATGAAATGTCTTTAGATGCAAATAATCATCTATACTAAGTTTATTCGCTTCTTACCAGACTTGTATAAATAAAGCTGACAACGCCGGTATCGATTAAACAAATTTCGATATATGAAATGTCTTCAAATGCAAATAATCATGTATAATAAGTTTATTCGCTTCTTACCAGATTCTTGACAATAGAATTGACTGCTGTAGTATCAATTATATAAAATACGCTATATGAAATGTCCTTAGATGCAAATAATCATCTATAATAAGTTTGTTTGCTTCTTACCAGAGTCGTATAAATAAATGTGACAGCTCCGGTACCAATTATTGTTTTTAACTTTATATTAAGTTTATTCGCTTCTTACCAGACTTGTATAAATAAAGTTCACAGATCCGGTACAAATTGAACAAAATACGATCTAAGAAATGTCTTTAGATGCAAATAATCATCTATAATAAGTTTGTTTGCTTCTTCCCAGCCTCGTGTTAATTGAGCTGATAGCTCTGGAATTAATTAAACAAAATACGATATATAAAATGTCTTTAGATGCAAATAATCATCTATACTAAGTTTATTCGCTTCTTACCAGACTTGTATAAATAAAGCTCACAGCTCCGATACCAATTAAACAAAATACGATATATGAAATGTCTTTAAATGCAAATAATCATCTATAATAAGTTTATTCGCTTCTTACCAGATTCGTGACAATAGACGTGACAACTCTGGAATCAATTAAACAAAACACGATGTATGAAATGGCTATAGATGTAAATAATCATCTATAATAAGTTTATTCGCTTCTTACCAGACTTGTATAAATTAAGCTGACAACGCCGGTATCGATTAAACAAATTTCGATATATGAAATATCTTTAGATGCAAATAATCATCTATAATATGTTTATTCGATTCTTACCAGACTCGTGCAAATAGAGTTTACAGTCCGGTATCAATTAAACAAAATACGTTATATAAAATGTCTTTAGATGCAAATAATCATCTATAATAAATTTATTCGCTTCTTACCAGACTTGTATAAATTAAGCTGACAACGCCGGTATCGATTAAACAAATTTCGATATATGAAATATCTTTAGATGCAAATAATCATCTATAATATGTTTATTCGATTCTTACCAGACTCGTGCAAATAGAGTTTACAGTCCGGTATCAATTAAACAAAATACGTTATATAAAATGTCTTTAGATGCAAATAATCATCTATAATAAATTTATTCGCTTCTTACCAGACTTGCATAAATAAAGCTCGCTGCTCCGGTACCAAATAAACAAAATTCGATATATGAAATATCTTTAGATGCAAATAATCATCCATAATATGTTTATTCGATTCTTACCAGACTCGTGCAAATAGAGTTTACAGTCCGGTAGCAATTGAACAAAATACGATCTATGAAATGTCTTTAGATGCAAATAATCATCTATACTAAGTTTATTCGCTTCTTACCAGACTTGTATAAATAAAGCTCACAGCTCCGATACTAATTAAACAAAATACGATATATGAAATGTCTTTAGATGCAAATAATCATCTATAATAAGTTTACTAGATTCTTACCAGACTCGTGTGAATAGACTTGACTGCTCTGGTATCGATAAAAAAAATACCATATATGAAATGTCTTGAAATGCAAATAATCATCTATAATAAGTTTATTCGCTTCTTACCAGATTCGTATAAATAAAGCTGCCAGCTCCGATACCAATTAAACAAAATACAATATATGAAACGTCTTGAGGTACAAAAAATCACGTATCAAAAGTTTATTCGCTTCTTACCAGACTCGTTTCAATAGACTTGACAGCTCTGGGACCGATTTAACAAAATACGATATATGAAATGTCTTCAAATGCAAATAATCATCTATAATAAGTTTATTCGATTCTTACCAGACTCGTGTAAATGGATTTGACTGCTCTGGTATCGATATAAAAAATACCATATATGAAATGTCTTTAAATGCAAATAATCATCTATAATAAGTTTATTCGCTTCTTACCCTACTCGTATAAATAAAGCTGCCAGCTCCGGTACCAATTAAACAAAATACAATATATGAAACGTCTTGAGGTACAAAAAATCACGTATCAAAAGTTTATTCGCTTCTTACCAGACTCGTTTCAATAGACTTGACAGCTCTGGGACCGATTTAACAAAATACGTTATATGAAATGTGTTTAGATGCAAATAATCATCTATAATAAGTTTGTTTGCTTCTTCCCAGCCTCGTGTTAATTGAGCTGACAGCTCTGGAATTAATTAAACAAAATACGATATATGAAATGTCTTTAGATGCAAATAATCATCTATAATAAGTTTATTTGCTTCTACCCAGCCTCGTGTAAATAGACTTGACTGCTCTGATATCAATTTAAAAAAATACCATATATGAAATGTCTTTAAATGCAAAGAATCATCTATAATCAGTTTATTCGCTTCTTACCAGACTTGTATAAATTAAGCTGACAACTCTGGTATCAATTAAACAAAACACGATCTATAAAATGTCTTTAGATGCAAATAATCATCTATAATAAATTTATTCGCTTCTTACCAGAATCCTATCAATAGACTTGACTGCTCTGGTATCGATTTAAAAAAATACGATATATGAAATGTCTTCAAATGCAAATAATCATGTATAATAAGTTTATTCGCTTCTTACCAAATTCGTGACAATAGACTTGAAAACTCTGGTACCGATTTAACAAAATACGAAATATGAAATGTGTTTAGATGTAAATAATCATCTATAATCAGTTTATTCGCTTCTTACCAGACTTGTATAAATTAAGCTGACAACTCTGGTATCAATTAAACAAAACACGATCTATAAAATGTCTTTAGATGCAAATAATCATCTATAATAAATTTATTCGCTTCTTACCAGACTTGCATAAATAAAGCTCACAGCTCCGGTACCAATTAAACAAAATACGATATATGAAATGTCTTTAGATGCAAATAATCATCTATAATAAGTTTACTAGATTCTTACCAGACTCGTGTGAATAGACTTGACTGCTCTGGTATCGATAAAAAAAATACCATATATGAAATGTCTTGAAATGCAAATAATCATCTATAATAAGTTTATTCGCTTCTTACCAGATTCGTGACAATAGAGTTTACAGTCCGGTATCAATTAATCAAAATACGTTATATAAAATGTCTTTAGATGCAAATAATCATCTATAATAAATTTATTCGCTTCTTAACAGACTTGCATAAATAAAGCTCACTGCTCCGGTACCAATTAAACAAAATTCGATATATGAAATATCTTTAGATGCAAATAATCATCTATATTAAGAATATTCGCTTCTTACCAGACTTGTATAAATAAAGTTCACAGATCCGGTACAAATTGAACAAAATACGATCTAAGAAATGTCTTTAGATGCAAATAATCCTCTATACTAAGTTTATTCGCTTCTTACCAGACTTGTATAAATAAAGCTCACAGCTCCGATACCAATTAAATAAAATACGATGATTGAAATGTCTTTAGAAGCAAATAATCATCTATAATAAGTTTATTTGCTTCTACCCAGCCTCGTGTAAATAGACTTGACTGCTCTGATATCAATTTAAAAAAATACCATATATGAAATGTCTTTAAATGCAAAGAATCATCTATAATAAGTTTATTCGGGTCTTACCTACTCGTATAAATAAAGCTGCCAGCTCCGGTACCTATTAAACAAAATACAATATATTATACGTCTTGAGGTACAAAAAATCACGTTTCAAAAGTTTATTCGCTTCTTACCAGAATCCTATCAATAGACTCTACTGCTCTGGTATCGATTTGAAAAAATACGATATATGAAATGTCTTCAAATGCAAATATTCATCTGTAATAAGTTTATTCGCTTCTTACCAGATTCGTGTAAATAGAGTTTACAGTCCGGTATCAATTAAACAAAATACGTTATATAAAATGTCTTTAGATGCAAATAATCATCTATAATAAATTTTGTCGCTTCTTACCAGACTTGTATAAATAAAGCTGACAGCTCCGGTACCAATTAAACAAAATACGATATATGAAATGTCTTTAGATGCAAATAATCATCTATAATAAGTTTATTCGCTTCTTACCAGAATTGTATCAATAGACTTGACTGCTCTGGTACCGATTTAACAAAATACGACATATGAAATGTGTTTAGATGCCAATAATCATCTATAATGAATTTATTCGCTTCTTACCAGATTCGTGACAATAGACTTGACTGCTGTGGTATCAATTATATAAAATACGCTATATGAAATGTCCTTAGATGCAAATAATCATCTATAATAAGTTTATTCGCTTCTTACCAGATTCGTGACAATAGACGTGACAACTCTGGAATCAATTAAACAAAACACGATGTATGAAATGGCTATAGATGTAAATAATCATCTATAATAAGTTTATTCGCTTCTTACCAGACTTGTATAAATTAAGCTGACAACTCTGGTATCGATTAAACAAAATTCGATATATGAAATATCTTTAGATGCAAATAATCATCTATAATATGTTTATTCGATTCTTACCAGACTCGTGCAAATAGAGTTTACAGTCCGGTATCAATTAAACAAAATACGATATATAAAATGTCTTTAGATGCAAATAATCATCTATAATAAATTTATTCGCTTGTTACCAGACTTGTATAAATAAAGGTCACAGCTCCGATACCAATTAAACAAAATACGATATATGAAATGTCTTTCGAAGCAAATCATCATCTATAATAAGTTTATTTGCTTCTTCTCAGCCTCGTGTAAATAGATTTGATTGCTCTGATATCAATTTAAAAAAATTCCATATATGAAATGTCTTTAAATGCAAAGAATGATCTATAATAAGTTTATTCGCGTCTTACCTACTCGTATAAATAAAGCTGCCAGCTCCGGTACCAATTAAACAAAATACAATATATGAAACGTCTTGAGGTACAAAAAATCACGTATCAAAAGTTTATTCGCTTCTTACGAGAATCCTATCAATAGACTTGACTGCTCTGGTATCGATTTGAAAAAATACGATATATGAAATGTCTTTAAAAGCAAATAATCATCTATAATAAGATCATTCGCTTCTTACCAGATTCGTGACAATAGACGTGACAACTCTGGAATCAATTAAACAAAATACGATATATGAAATGTCTTTAGATGCAAATAATCATCTATAATAGGTTTATTCGCTTCTTACCGGACTCGTGCAAATAAAGCTGACATCTCCTGTACCAATTGCACAAAATACGATCTATGAAATGTCTTTAGATGCAAATAATCATCTATACTAAGTTTATTCGCTTCTTACCAGACTTGTATAAATAAAGCTCACAGCTCCGATACCAATTAAACAAAATACGATATATGAAATGTCTTTAGAAGCAAATAATCATCTATAATAAGTTTATTTGCTTCTACCCAGCCTCGTGTAAATAGACTTGACTGCTCTGATATCAATTTAAAAAAATACCATATATGAAATGTCTTTTAATGCAAAGAATCATCTATAATAAGTTTATTCGCGTCTTACCTACTCGTATAAATAAAGCTGCCAGCTCCGGTACCAATTATTATTTTTAGCTTTATATTAAGTTTATTCGCTTCTTACCAGACTTGTATAAATAAAGCTCACAGCTCCGGTACCAATTAAACAAAATACGATATATGAAATGTCTTTAGATGCAAATAATCATCTATAATAAGTTTACTAGATTCTTACCAGACTCGTGTGAATAGACTTGACTGCTCTGGTATCGATAAAAAAAATACCATATATGAAATGTCTTGAAATGCAAATAATCATCTATAATAAGTTTATTCGCTTCTTACCAGATTCGTGACAATAGACGTGACAACTCTGGAATCAATTAAACAAAACACGATGTATGAAATGGCTATAGATGTAAATAATCATCTATAATAAGTTTATTCGCTTCTTACCAGACTTGTATAAATTAAGCTGACAACGCCGGTATCGATTAAACAAATTTCGATATATGAAATATCTTTAGATGCAAATAATCATCTATAATATGTTTATTCGATTCTTACCAGACCCGTGCAAATAGAGTTTACAGTCCGGTATCAATTAAACAAAACACGATCTATAAAATGTCTTTAGATGCAAATAATCATCTATAATAAATTTATTCGCTTCTTACCAGACTTGCATAAATAAAGCTCACAGCTCCGGTACCAATTAAACAAAATACGATATATGAAATGTCTTTAAATGCAAATAATCATCTATAATAAGTTTATTCGCTTCTTACCAGATTCGTGACAATAGACGTGACAACTCTGGAATCAATTAAACAAAACACGATGTATGAAATGGCTATAGATGTAAATAATCATCTATAATAAGTTTATTCGCTTCTTACCAGACTTGTATAAATTAAGCTGACAACGCCGGTATCGATTAAACAAATTTCGATATATGAAATATCTTTAGATGCAAATAATCATCTATAATATGTTTATTCGATTCTTACCAGACTCGTGCAAATAGAGTTTACAGTCCGGTGTCAATTAAACAAAATACGTTATATAAAATGTCTTTAGATGTAAATAATCATCTATAATAAGTTTATTCGCTTCTTACCAGACTTGTATAAATTAAGCTGACAACGCCGGTATCGATTAAACAAATTTCGATATATGAAATATCTTTAGATGCAAATAATCATCTATAATATGTTTATTCGATTCTTACCAGACTCGTGCAAATAGAGTTTACAGTCCGGTATCAATTAAACAAAATACGTTATATAAAATGTCTTTAGATGCAAATAATCATCTATAATAAATTTTGTCGCTTCTTACCAGACTTGCATAAATAAAGCTCACTGCTCCGGTACCAAATAAACAAAATTCGATATATGAAATATCTTTAGATGCAAATAATCATCTATAATAAATTTATTCGCTTCTTACCAGACTTGCATAAATAAAGCTCACAGCTCCGGTACCAATTAAACAAAATACGATATATGAAATGTCTTTAAATGCAAATAATCATCTATAATAAGTTTATTCGCTTCTTACCAGATTCGTGACAATAGACGTGACAACTCTGGAATCAATTAAACAAAACACGATGTATGAAATGGCTATAGATGTAAATAATCATCTATAATAAGTTTATTCGCTTCTTACCAGACTTGTATAAATTAAGCTGACAACGCCGGTATCGATTAAACAAATTTCGATATATGAAATATCTTTAGATGCAAATAATCATCTATAATATGTTTATTCGATTCTTACCAGACTCGTGCAAATAGAGTTTACAGTCCGGTGTCAATTAAACAAAATACGTTATATAAAATGTCTTTAGATGTAAATAATCATCTATAATAAGTTTATTCGCTTCTTACCAGACTTGTATAAATTAAGCTGACAACGCCGGTATCGATTAAACAAATTTCGATATATGAAATATCTTTAGATGCAAATAATCATCTATAATATGTTTATTCGATTCTTACCAGACTCGTGCAAATAGAGTTTACAGTCCGGTATCAATTAAACAAAATACGTTATATAAAATGTCTTTAGATGCAAATAATCATCTATAATAAATTTTGTCGCTTCTTACCAGACTTGCATAAATAAAGCTCACTGCTCCGGTACCAAATAAACAAAATTCGATATATGAAATATCTTTAGATGCAAATAATCATCTATAATATGTTTATTCGATTCTTACCAGACTCGTGCAAATAGAGTTTACAGTCCGGTACCAATTGAACAAAATACGATCTATGAAATGTCTTTAGATGCAAATAATCATCTATACTAAGTTTATTCGCTTCTTACCAGACTTGTATAAATAAAGCTCACAGCTCCGATACCAATTAAACAAAATACGATATATGAAATGTCTTTAGAAGCAAATAATCATCTATAATAAGTTTATTTGCTTCTACCCAGCCTCGTGTAAATAGACTTGACTGCTCTGATATCAATTTAAAAAAATACCATATATGAAATGTCTTTAAATGCAAAGAATCATCTATAATAAGTTTATTCGCGTCTTACCTACTCGTATAAATAAAGCTGCCAGCTCCGGTACCAATTATTATTTTTTAGCTTATATTAAGTTTATTCGCTTCTTACCAGACTTGTATAAATAAAGCTCACAGCTCCGGTACCAATTAAACAAAATACGATATATGAAATGTCTTTAGATGCAAATAATCATCTATAATAAGTTTATTCGCTTCTTACCAGACTCGTGTGAATAGACTTGACTGCTCTGGTATCGATAAAAAAAATACCATATATGAAATGTCTTTAGATGCAAATAATCATCTATAATAAGTTTATTCGCTTCTTACCAGATTCGTGACAATAGAATACAACTCTGGTATCAATTAAACAAAATACGATATATGAAATGTCTTAGATGCAAATAATCATCTATAATAAGTTTATTCGCTTCTTACCAGACTTGTATAAATAAAGCTCACAGCTCCGGTACCAATTAAACAAAATACGCTATATGAAATATCTTTAGATGCAAATAATCATCTATAATATGTTTATTCGATTCTTACCAGACTCGTGCAAATAGAGTTTACAGTCCGGTACCAATTGAACAAAATACGATCTATGAAATGTCTTTAGATGCAAATAATCATCTATACTAAGTTTATTCGCTTCTTACCAGACTTGTATAAATAAAGCTCACAGCTCCGATACCAATTAAACAAAATACGATATATGAAATGTCTTTAAATGCAAATAATCATCTATAATAAGTTTATTCGCTTCTTACCAGATTCGTGACAATAGACGTGACAACTCTGGAATCAATTAAACAAAACACGATGTATGAAATGTCTTTAGATGCAAATAATCATCTATAATATGTTTATTCGCTTCTTACCAGACGTGTATAAATAAAGCTCACAGCTCCGATACCAATTAAACAAAATACGATATATGAAATGTCTTTAGAAGCAAAGAATCATCTATAATATATTTATTCGCTTCTTACCAGACTCGCGCAAATAGAGTTTACAGTCCGGTATCAATTAAACAAAATACGTTATATAAAATGTCTTTAGAAGCAAATAATCATCTATAATAAATTTATTCGCTTCTTACCAGACTTGTATAAATTAAGCTGACAACGCCGGTATCGATTAAACAAAATACGATATATGAAATGTCTTTAGATGCAAATAATCATCTATAATAAGTTTATTCGCTTCTTACCAGACTCGTGCAAATAGACTTTACAGTCCGGTATCAATTAAACAAAATACGATATATGAAATGTCTTTAGATGCAAATAATCATCTATAATAAGTTTATTCGCTTCTTACCAGACTTGTATAAATAAAGCTGACAGCTCCGGTACCAATTAAACAAAATACGATATATGAAATATCTTTAGATGCAAATAATCATCTATAATATGTTTATTCGATTCTTACCAGACTCGTGCAAATAGAGTTTACAGTCCGGTAGCAATTGAACAAAATACGATATATGAAATGTCTTCAAATGCAAATATTCATCTGTAATAAGTTTATTCGCTTCTTACCAGATTCGTGACAATAGACGTGACAACTCTGGAATCAATTAAACAAAACACGATGTATGAAATGGCTATAGATGTAAATAATCATCTATAATAAGTTTATTCGCTTCTTACCAGACTTGTATAAATTAAGCTGACAACTCTGGTATCGATTAAACAAAATTCGATATATGAAATATCTTTAGATGCAAATAATCATCTATAATATGTTTATTCGCTTCTTACCAGATTCGTGACAATAGACTTGACTGCTGTGGTATCAATTATATAAAATACGCTATATGAAATGTCCTTAGATGCAAATAATCATCTATAATAAGTTTATTCGCTTCTTACCAGATTCGTGACAATAGACGTGACAACTCTGGAATCAATTAAACAAAACACGATGTATGAAATGGCTATAGATGTAAATAATCATCTATAATAAATTTTGTCGCTTCTTACCAGACTTGCATAAATAAAGCTCACTGCTCCGGTACCAAATAAACAAAATTCGATATATGAAATATCTTTAGATGCAAATAATCATCTATAATATGTTTATTCGATTCTTACCAGACTCGTGCAAATAGAGTTTACAGTCCGGTATCAATTAAACAAAATACGATATATAAAATGTCTTTAGATGCAAATAATCATCTATAATAAATTTATTCGCTTCTTACCAGACTTGCATAAATAAAGCTCACTGCTCCGGTACCAATTAAACAAAATACGATATATGAAATGTCTTTAGAAGCAAATAATCATCTATAATAAGTTTATTTGCTTCTACCCAGCCTCGTGTAAATAGACTTGACTGCTCTGATATCAGTTTAAAAAAATACCATATATGAAATGTCTTTAAATGCAAAGAATGATCTATAATAAGTTTATTCGCGTCTTACCTACTCGTATAAATAAAGCTGCCAGCTCCGGTACCAATTAAACAAAATACAATATATGAAACGTCTTGAGGTACAAAAAATCACGTATCAAAAGTTTATTCGCTTCTTACGAGAATCCTATCAATAGACTTGACTGCTCTGGTATCGATTTGAAAAAATACGATATATGAAATGTCTTTAAAAGCAAATAATCATCTATAATAAGTTCATTCGCTTCTTACCAGATTCGTGACAATAGACGTGACAACTCTGGAATCAATTAAACAAAATACGATATATGAAATGTCTTTAGATGCAAATAATCATCTATAATAGGTTTATTCGCTTCTTACCGGACTCCTATAAATAAAGCTGACATCTCCTGTACCAATTGCACAAAATACGATCTATGAAATGTCTTTAGATGCAAATAATCATCTATACTAAGTTTATTCGCTTCTTACCAGACTTGTATAAATAAAGCTCACAGCTCCGATACCAATTAAACAAAATACGATATATGAAATGTCTTTAGAAGCAAATAATCATCTATAATAAGTTTATTTGCTTCTACCCAGCCTCGTGTAAATAGACTTGACTGCTCTGATATCAATTTAAAAAAATACCATATATGAAATGTCTTTTAATGCAAAGAATCATCTATAATAAGTTTATTCGCGTCTTACCTACTCGTATAAATAAAGCTGCCAGCTCCGGTACCAATTATTATTTTTAGATTTATATTAAGTTTATTCGCTTCTTACCAGACTTGTATAAATAAAGCTCACAGCTCCGGTACCAATTAAACAAAATACGATATATGAAATGTCTTTAGATGCAAATAATCATCTATAATAAGTTTACTAGATTCTTACCAGATTCGTGACAATAGACGTGACAACTCTGGAATCAATTAAACAAAACACGATATATGAAATGGCTATAGATGTAAATAATCATCTATAATAAGTTTATTCGCTTCTTACCAGACTTGTATAAATTAAGCTGACAACGCCGGTATCGATTAAACAAATTTCGATATATGAAATATCTTTAGATGCAAATAATCATCTATAATATGTTTATTCGATTCTTACCAGACTCGTGCAAATAGAGTTTACAGTCCGGTATCAATTAAACAAAATACGTTATATAAAATGTCTTTAGATGCAAATAATCATCTATAATAAATTTATTCGCTTCTTACCAGACTTGCATAAATAAAGCTCACTGCTCCGGTACCAATTAAACAAAATTCGATATATGAAATATCTTTAGATGCAAATAATCATCTATAATATGTTTATTCGATTCTTACCAGACCCGTGCAAATAGAGTTTACAGTCCGGTATCAATTAAACAAAACACGATCTATAAAATGTCTTTAGATGCAAATAATCATCTATAATAAATTTATTCGCTTCTTACCAGACTTGCATAAATAAAGCTCACAGCTCCGGTACCAATTAAACAAAATACGATATATGAAATGTCTTTAAATGCAAATAATCATCTATAATAAGTTTATTCGCTTCTTACCAGATTCGTGACAATAGACGTGACAACTCTGGAATCAATTAAACAAAACACGATGTATGAAATGGCTATAGATGTAAATAATCATCTATAATAAGTTTATTCGCTTCTTACCAGACTTGTATAAATTAAGCTGACAACGCCGGTATCGATTAAACAAATTTCGATATATGAAATATCTTTAGATGCAAATAATCATCTATAATATGTTTATTCGATTCTTACCAGACTCGTGCAAATAGAGTTTACAGTCCGGTGTCAATTAAACAAAATACGTTATATAAAATGTCTTTAGATGTAAATAATCATCTATAATAAGTTTATTCGCTTCTTACCAGACTTGTATAAATTAAGCTGACAACGCCGGTATCGATTAAACAAATTTCGATATATGAAATATCTTTAGATGCAAATAATCATCTATAATATGTTTATTCGATTCTTACCAGACTCGTGCAAATAGAGTTTACAGTCCGGTATCAATTAAACAAAATACGTTATATAAAATGTCTTTAGATGCAAATAATCATCTATAATAAATTTTGTCGCTTCTTACCAGACTTGCATAAATAAAGCTCACTGCTCCGGTACCAAATAAACAAAATTCGATATATGAAATATCTTTAGATGCAAATAATCATCTATAATATGTTTATTCGATTCTTACCAGACTCGTGCAAATAGAGTTTACAGTCCGGTACCAATTGAACAAAATACGATCTATGAAATGTCTTTAGATGCAAATAATCATCTATACTAAGTTTATTCGCTTCTTACCAGACTTGTATAAATAAAGCTCACAGCTCCGATACCAATTAAACAAAATACGATATATGAAATGTCTTTAGAAGCAAATAATCATCTATAATAAGTTTATTTGCTTCTACCCAGCCTCGTGTAAATAGACTTGACTGCTCTGATATCAATTTAAAAAAATACCATATATGAAATGTCTTTAAATGCAAAGAATCATCTATAATAAGTTTATTCGCGTCTTACCTACTCGTATAAATAAAGCTGCCAGCTCCGATACCAATTAAACCAAATACAATATATTATACGTCTTGAGGTACAAAAAATCACGTTTCAAAAGTTTATTCGCTTCTTACCAGAATCCTATCAATAGACTTGACTGCTCTGGTATCGATTTGAAAAAATACGATATATGAAATGTCTTCAAATGCAAATAATCATCTATAATAAGTTTATTCGATTCTTACCAGACTCGTGTAAATGGATTTGACTGCTCTGGTATCGATATAAAAAATACCATATATGAAATGTCTTTAAATGCAAATAATCATCTATAATAAGTTTATTCGCTTCTTACCCTACTCGTATAAATAAAGCTGCCAGCTCCGGTACCAATTAAACAAAATACAATATATGAAACGTCTTGAGGTACAAAAAATCACGTATCAAAAGTTTATTCGCTTCTTACCAGACTCGTTTCAATAGACTTGACAGCTCTGGTACCGATTTAACAAAATACGACTAATGATATATGTTTAGATGCAAATAATCATCTATAATAAGTTTATTCGCTTCTTATCAGATTCGTGACAATAGACTTGACTGCTGTGGTATCTATTAAACAAACACGATGTATGAAATGGCTATAGATGTAAATAATCATCTATAATAAGTTTCTTCGCTTCTTACCAGATTCGTGACAATAGACGTGACAACTCTGGAATCAATTAAACAAAACACGATGTATGAAATGGCTATAGATGTAAATAATCATCTATAATATGTTTATTCGCTTCTTACCAGACTTGTATAAATTAAGCTGACAACGCTGGTATCGATTAAACAAATTTCGATATATGAAATATCTTTAGATGCAAATAATCATCTATAATATGTTTATTCGATTCTTACCAGACTCGTGCAAATAGAGTTTACAGTCCGGTATCAATTAAACAAAATACGATATATAAAATGTCTTTAAATGCAAATAATCATCTATAATAAATTTATTCGCTTCTTACCCTACTCGTATAAATAAAGCTGACAACGCCGGTATCGATTTAACAAAATACGACATATGAAATATCTTTAGATGCAAATAATCATCTATAATATATTTATTCGATTCTTACCAGACTCGCGCAAATAGAGTTTACAGTCCGGTATCAATTAAACAAAATACGTTATATAAAATGTCTTTAGAAGCAAATAATCATCTATAATAAATTTATTCGCTTCTTACCAGACTTGTATAAATTAAGCTGACAACGCCGGTATCGATTAAACAAATTTCGATATATGAAATATCTTTAGATGCAAATAATCATCTATAATATGTTTTTTCGATTCTTACCAGACTCGCGCAAATAGAGTTTACAGTCCTGTATCAATTAAACAAAATACGATATATGAAATGTCTTCAAATGCAAATAATCATGTATAATAAGTTTAATCGCTTCTTACCAGATTCTTGACAATAGAATTGACTGCTGTAGTATCAATTATATAAAATACGCTATATGAAATATCTTTAGATGCAAATAATCATCTATAATATGTTTATTCGATTCTTACCAGACTCGTGCAAATAGAGTTTACAGTCCGGTACCAATTGAACAAAATACGATCTATGAAATGTCTTTAGATGCAAATAATCATCTATACTAAGTTTATTCGCTTCTTACCAGACTTGTATAAATAAAGCTCACAGCTCCGATACCAATTAAACAAAATACGATATATGAAATGTCTTTAGAAGCAAATAATCATCTATAATAAGTTTATTTGCTTCTACCCAGCCTCGTGTAAATAGACTTGACTGCTCTGATATCAATTTAAAAAAATACCATATATGAAATGTCTTTTAATGCAAAGAATCATCTATAATAAGTTTATTCGCGTCTTACCTACTCGTATAAATAAAGCTGCCAGCTCCGGTACCAATTATTATTTTTAGCTTTATATTAAGTTTATTCGCTTCTTACCAGACTTGTATAAATAAAGCTCACAGCTCCGGTACCAATTAAACAAAATACGATATATGAAATGTCTTTAGATGCAAATAATCATCTATAATAAGTTTACTAGATTCTTACCAGACTCGTGTGAATAGACTTGACTGCTCTGGTATCGATAAAAAAAATACCATATATGAAATGTCTTCAAATGCAAATAATCATGTATAATAAGTTTATTCGCTTCTTACCAGATTCTTGACAATAGAATTGACTGCTGTAGTATCAATTATATAAAATACGCTATATGAAATGTCCTTAGATGCAAATAATCATCTATAATAAGTTTGTTTGCTTCTTACCAGAGTCGTATAAATAAATGTGACAGCTCCGGTACCGATTAAACAAATTTCGATATATGAAATATCTTTAGATGCAAATAATCATCTATAATATGTTTATTCGATTCTTACCAGACTCGTGCAAATAGAGTTTACAGTCCGGTATCAATTAAACAAAATACGATATATAAAATGTCTTTAGATGCAAATAATCATCTAAAATAAGTTTATTCTCTTCTTACCATACTTGTATAAATAAAGCTCACAGCTCCGGTACCACCGGTACCAATTAAACAAAATACGATATATGAAATGTCTTTAGATGCAAATAATAATCTATAATAAGTTTATTCGCTTCTAGCCAGTTTCGTGTAAATAGAGTTGACAGCTTCGATATCAATTAAACAAAATACGGTATATGAAATGTGTTTAGATGCAAATAATCATCTATAATAAGTTTATTCGCTTCTTACCAGACTTGCATAAATAAAGCTCACAGCTCCGATACCAATTAAACAAAATACGATATATGAAATGTCTTTAAATGCAAATAATCATCTATAATAAGTTAATTCGATTCTTACCAGATTCGTGACAATAGACTTGACTGCTGTGGTATCAATTATATAAAATACGATATATGAAATATCTTTAGATGCAAATAATCATCTGTAATATGTTTATTCGATTCTTACCAGACTTGTATAAATTAAGCTGACAACGCCGGTATCGATTAAACAAATTTCGATATATGAAATATCTTTAGATGCAAATAATCATCTATAATATGTTTATTCGATTCTTACCAGACTCGTGCAAATAGAGTTTACAGTCCGGTATTAATTAAACAAAATACGTTATATAAAATGTCTTTAGATGTAAATAATCATCTATAATAAGTTTATTCGCTTCTTACCAGACTTGTATAAATTAAGCTGACAACGCCGGTATCGATTAAACAAATTTCGATATATGAAATATCTTTAGATGCAAATAATCATCTATAATATGTTTATTCGATTCTTACCAGACTCGTGCAAATAGAGTTTACAGTCCGGTATCAATTAAACAAAATACGTTATATAAAATGTCTTTAGATGCAAATAATCATCTATAATAAATTTTGTCGCTTCTTACCAGACTTGCATAAATAAAGCTCACAGCTCCGATACCAATTAAACAAAATACGATATTAAATGTCTTTAGAAGCAAATAATCATCTATAATAAGTTTATTTGCTTCTACCCAGCCTCGTGTAAATAGACTTGACTGCTCTGATATCAATTTAAAAAAATACCATATATGAAATGTCTTTTAATGCAAAGAATCATCTATAATAAGTTTATTCGCGTCTTACCTACTCGTATAAATAAAGCTGCCAGCTCCGGTACCAATTATTATTTTTAGCTTTATATTAAGTTTATTCGCTTCTTACCAGACTTGTATAAATTAAGCTGACAACGCCGGTATCGATTAAACAAATTTCGATATATGAAATATCTTTAGATGCAAATAATCATCTATAATATGTTTATTCGATTCTTACCAGACTCGTGTAAATGGATTTGACTGCTCTGGTATCGATATAAAAAATACCATATATGAAATGTCTTTAAATGCAAATAATCATCTATAATAAGTTTATTCGCTTCTTACCAGATTCTTGACAATAGAATTGACTGCTGTAGTATCAATTATATAAAATACGCTATATGAAATGTCCTTAGATGCAAATAATCATCTATAATAAGTTTGTTTGCTTCTTACCAGACTCTTACCAGACTTGTATAAATAAAGCTGACAGCTCCGGTATCGATTAAACAAAATACGATATATGAAATGTCTTTAGATGCAAATAATCATCTATAATAAGTTTATTCGATTCTTACCAGACTCGTGCAAATAGAGTTTACAGTCCGGTATCAATTAAACAAAATACGATATATGAAATGTCTTTAGATGCAAATAATCATCTATACTAAATTTAGTCGCTTCTTACCAGACTTGTATAAATAAAGCTCACAGCTCCGATACCAATTAAACAAAATACGATATATGAAATGTCTTTAAATGCAAATAATCATCTATAATAAGTTTATTCGCTTCTTACCAGATTTGTGACAATAGACGTGACAACTCTGGTATCAATTAAACAAAATACGATGTATGAAATGTCTTTAGATGCAAATAATCATCTATAATAAGTTTATTCGCTTCTTACCAGACTTGTATAAATAGACTTGACAACTCCGGTATCGATTAAACAAAATACGACAAATAAAATGTGTTTAGATGCAAATAATCAACTATAATAAATTTATTCGCTTCTTACCAGATTCGTGACAATAGACTTGACTGCTGTGGTATCAATTATATAAAATACGCTATATGAAATGTCCTTAGATGTAAATAATCATCTATAATATGTTTATTCGATTCTTACCAGACTTGTATAAATTAAGCTGACAACGCCGGTATCGATTAAACAAATTTCGATATATGAAATATCTTTAGATGCAAATAATCATCTATAATATGTTTATTCGATTCTTACCAGACTCGTGCAAATAGAGTTTACAGTCCGGTATTAATTAAACAAAATACGATATATAAAATGCCTTTAGATGCAAATAATCATCTGTCATAATATTATTCCCTTCTTACCAGACTCGTGACAATAGAAAAATACGATATATAAAATGTCTTTAGATGCAAATAATCATCTATAATAAATTTATTCGCTTCTTACCAGACTTGCATAAATAAAGCTCACTGCTCCGGTACCAAATAAACAAAATTCGATATATGAAATATCTTTAGATGCAAATAATCATCTATAATATGTTTATTCGATTCTTACCAGACTCGTGCAAATAGAGTTTACAGTCCGGTACCAATTGAACAAAATACGATCTATGAAATGTCTTTAGATGCAAATAATCATCTATAATAAGTTTATTCGCTTCTTACCAGACTTGTATAAATAAAGCTCACAGCTCCGATACCAATTAAACAAAATACGATATATGAAATGTCTTTAGAAGCAAATAATCATCTATAATAAGTTTATTTGCTTCTACCCAGCCTCGTGTAAATAGACTTGACTGCTCTGATATCAATTTAAAAAAATACCATATATGAAATGTCTTTAAATGCAAAGAATCATCTATAATAAGTTTATTCGCGTCTTACCTACTCGTATAAATAAAGCTGCCAGCTCCGATACCAATTAAACCAAATACAATATATTAAACGTCTTGAGGTACAAAAAATCACGTATCAAAAGTTTATTCGCTTCTTACCAGAATCCTATCAATAGACTTGACTGCTCTGGTATCGATTTAAAAAAATACGATATATGAAATGTCTTTAAATGCAAATAATCATCTATAATAAGTTTATTCGCTTCTTACCAAATTCGTGACAATAGACTTGAAAACTCTGGTACCGATTTAACAAAATACGAAATATGAAATGTCTTTAGATGCAAATAATCATCTATAATAAATTTATTCACTTCTTACCAGACTTGCCTAAATAAAGCTCACAGCTCCGGTACCAATTAAACAAAATACGATATATGAAATGTCTTTAGATGCAAATAATCATCTATACTAAGTTTATTCGCTTCTTACCAGACTTGTATATATAAAGCTCACAGCTCCGATACCAATTAAATAAAATACGATATATGAAATGTCTTTAGAAGCAAATAATCATCTATAATAAGTTTATTTGCTTCTTCTCAGCCTCGTGTAAATAGATTTGATTGCTCTGATATCAATTTAAAAAAATTCCATATATGAAATGTCTTTAAATGCAAAGAATGATCTATAATAAGTTTATTCGCGTCTTACCTACTCGTATAAATAAAGCTGCCAGCTCCGGTACCAATTATTATTTTTAGCTTTATATTAAGTTTATTCGCTTCTTACCAGACTTGTATAAATTAAGCTGACAACGCCGGTATCGATTAAACAAATTTCGATATATGAAATATCTTTAGATGCAAATAATCATCTATAATATGTTTATTCGATTCTTACCAGACCCGTGCAAATAGACGTGACAACTCTGGAATCAATAAAAAAAATACGATATATGAAATGTCTTTAGATGCAAATAATCATCTATAATAAGTTTATTCGCTTCTTACCAGATTCGTGACAATAGACTTGACAACTGTGGTATCAATTAAACAAAATACGATATATGAAATGTCCTTAGATGCAAATAATCATCTATAATAATTTTATTCGCTTCTTACCAGACTCGTATAAATAGACTTGACAACGCAGGTATCAATTAAACAAATTACGATATATGAAATGTTTTTAGATGCAAACAATCATATATAATAAGTTTGGTCGCTTCTTACCAAATTCGTGTTAATTGAGCTGACAGCTCTGGAATTAATTAAACAAAACACGATATATGAAATGTATTTAGATGCAAATAATCATCTATAATAATTCGCTTCTTACCAGACTCGTATAAATAGACTTGACTGCTGTGGTATCAATTTAATGAAATACGATGTATGAAATATCTTTAGATGCAAATAATCATCTATAATAAATTTATTCGATTCTTACCAGACTCGTGTAAATAGCCTTGACTGCTCTGGTATCGATATAAAAAATACCATATATGAAAGGCCTTAAATGCAAATAATCATCTATAATAAGTTTATTCGCTTCTTACCCTACTCGTATAAATAAAGCTGACAGGTCCGGTTCCAATTAAACAAAATATAATATATGAAACGTCTTGAGGTACAAAAAATCAGGTATCAAAAGTTTATTCGCTTCTTACCACACTCGTTTCAATAGACTTGACAGCTCTGGTACCGATTTAACAAAATACGACATATGAAATGTGTTTAGATGCAAATAATCATCTATAATAAATTTATTCGCTTCTTACCACATTCGTGACAATAGACTTGACTGCTGTGGTATCAATTATATAAAATAGGCTATATGTAATGTCCTTAGATGTAAATAATCATCTATAATAAGTTTATTCGCTTCTTACCAGATTCGTGACAATAGACGTGACAACTCTGGAATCAATTAAACAAAACACGATGTATGAAATGGCTATAGATTGTAACGTTTCGACTATTTGACGTTAAAGAAATTGAAGTGGAAACAAACTCCAGCCAGAACGGCAATTCAATGAATACAAAAAAAAATCAGCTCCGACCGGCGTCAGTACGCAAAGAAAAGTATTCACGACCGCGGAGAGGGATCGGGATCACGACAAAAGCCACCAGGCAGCACACAAAAAAAAAGACACCATTTATCGAGATAATCGAGATGTATTCAAAAAAAGAAAATACAGATATCAAATAATTAATAAGGCGAATACACACGATCATCCAAGATTCCTGCACGCGCCGGTCACAAAAGGTACGAGGCGATTTCGCGGAAGAGAGAAAGAGAGCAAGGTAGAGCGGTACTTACATTTTTCCTTTTCCGCTCGCTCGGCTTAATACAATGTGGCTCGCACACACTCACGCACGCCACCCGCTACCGAAGCTGACAGAAAATAACACAAGAAAAATAGAGACACTCTGTGTTACTCGTAAATCGCCAACCTGGGCTATATCGCGGCGCGAACAAAAAAAATGCAACTAGTGCTAATCAATGACGTAGCTCGTCTGTCTCTCAATTCGGCAATTAGCCGTCAAGGAATCTATTCGCGGGTCACGTGATCTCGCGGACCTATCAAGGGATATTCACGCGGTCTCTCTCTCTCTCCATATATCGATGCGTCGCTTCGCTCTCGTGCGCTGTAAATAATAGATATACATATTAATGCCCGAAGGAGGCCTGTAATGTTTTCAGGAACGTTACAGCTCCCCTCCCCCAGATGCTGGGTAGCGTGGGCGTACCAGCTCTCCAAAATCTCTCAGAAGAAAAGATCAGGAAAAAATAAAACAAAAAAAATATTAAAAGCAATATTAGAAACATAACTTGTGTATGACATCCTACTCTACAAATAAAACTTCCAAGATATGATTTTTATATCCATTTATTATTTTCCGTTGGTACAAAGGATTCTCTACGGCTCAGTAAGTCCTAGTAGCTTAGTAGCGTTTACCGACCAAGGAATCGCGCCAATTGGCTTTATCGGCGATACGCCGAAGGTGGTATCAATGGGTGCAGGGTGCGCTCCGGACATTCATGGCCCCGTGCCACGTTTGGGTGTCGGCACACATAGCAGGTGCGATACGCCTTCGTGGCTTCTCTGGGTTCTTCTCCCTGTTCGCGGGCTATCTGCCTCGCGATTTCTCTCAGATCGCCGCTAAGCTTTTCGGCCTCTGCTAATTCGGCCAACGCTGCCGTTGTGGCCTCCTCCTGGGTCCGTTGGGCCCGCTGGAGTTTTTTCAGGGCGTTGGCCCGTTTCGTCTCCAACTGGAGTTGGATATTCTCCCGCTGTTCTGCCAAGCTGGCAACTTTCCGGCGATGGTTGGCTGCCTCTCTCCTGAAATCTTCGGCCTCTCTTTGGTCCGCCCGATAGTTGGCAATTAGGCGCGTGTATTGCTCGCCGACTACTGCCTGGAATGGCTCGCCAAACTGCTCTATCAGCCAGTCATAATGGCCAAACTCCTGCTCCTCTTGCTGCTGAAGAGCCCGTCTCTGCCTCCGTAACTCCTCCATTTGCCCACGAAGTGGCTCCCAGAGGCGGCGATATTGCTCCTCGTCGCGACTATGGACAGGCCCTGGAAGGGTAATTGCTAGTGGCTGGTCCTCCAGCGATGGTTGTCGCGCTCGAACTATCAGCGCCCCCTCGTCCATGGGTTCTTCTATTATTGGTATTGGTTCCCTACATAAAAGATAATAGTTAGGATAATATCCTTCGGCTCTGGGCTCTTGTCCTACTTATCACTACATCATCGGGATTGACCAAACTCGGCTGAGCCTTCGACCCTTTTGGTCTTCCGCGTTTCCTGACAATCCGTAATGGCTCATTCGAACAAACGTTCTGCACGGCACGCGATTGTCGTACTGCCGGCGTCGCTTCGCGATGAACGCACACGCGCGTTGTGCAAGGTCGACCGCGTTTACCGTTCGCGTTAACAATTCGATCAGGCGGATTACGCATTTTACGCTCGCGGAGGACTGGGCCAACGGTCGGCGAATCATCTTTTCCTGACGACGACTCGTTGCTTGAAGACGATGAATCTTCGGCTCTTGTGGCCACTTCGGCTCTTGAAGCCTTTTCAGCTCTTGTAGCCTCTTCGGGCATCGGCCGAATTTCATCCAGGTCTTCTGCCATCTCCTCATAAGGCTTGAGATCCATCACGTGCATGGGTCCACTTGGCTGACCTTTAGCGTCTTCCAATTCATAAATATTCGCGCCAGGTCGCCCAACAATTGTGTATGGCCCAATATATTTAGGAGCCAGCTTGGCAGTAATACCTTGAGCGGCTGAGGACAAGATCCGGTTTCTTCTCCATACTCGTGTACCAATCTTGTACTGCACATCTCGATGCTTTGCATTGTAGTATTTGGCTTGACGTTGATGCGCCTCTCGGCTATTCTCAGCAACTTGCTCATATAGCTCAGGTAACTGTCCCATACGATCATTCCATCGCACTCTGGCTGCTTGAGGCTCACTTGCCTTGGCGGACAACTCTTCTTGTCGTCGTTTTAGCCGAGGTGGCGGCAACTGACGACCGTACGTCAACATGGATGGACTAAAACCAGTTGACTCATTAACAGCCGTATTAAAGGCAAAAGTGAACTCATTCAATAGAACATCCCATTTGCGATGGTTCTCCTCAGTAAATGACATAATCATCGTCTTTACTGTGCGATTGACGCGTTCTACAGGATTAGCCTGTGGATGATACGGTGGCGTGTTTTCCTGTACAATTCCCGCATCTTGTAGAAATTTGTCCATTACTTTGTTCTTAAATTCGGACCCACGATCGGACAGGAATGTCTTTGGCGCGCCAAATCGCAACAGTATTCGCTCCTTAAATGCTTTCTTAATCGTCGGACCATCTGCACGGCGAACGGCAACGCACTCAATCCAACGAGTGAACAAATCTTGAAAAATTAAAATATATTCGTAGCCTCTTGCAGTTCTCGGCAGGGGTCCCGTAATATCACCAGAAATGATTTGTCCTGGCTGGCTAAGCTCTCGTGTTCCTAATAACCCGGCCGGTGCTGATTGCAATACTTTGCACTGTTGGCAAATCTTGCAATTTTTGACGAAACGTCGAACATCACGCCGTATGGTAGGCCAATAATAATAAAGTTGGACACGTTCTCGTGTTTTCAATTGCCCCATGTGACCGGCTGTTGGCTCTTCATGACACTCTGCCAACACGGCTTGACGTTGCTCTTTAGGTAACACCAGCTTCCAGCCATCTTCATCAGACAACACTTCTTCGATTCTCATGTCAGGACGATAAACATAAAGATGACCACCCATAATTTTCCATTCCTGGCATTCATATGGTCGTTGCAACACTTTCTGCCTTTGGGCTAAATACCACGCATCCTGGGTGTCTTCAGTCACTTCTATGGCTGCTAGCGGTGCACCTTCACTGTTTTCATACAGACGCGATAAAGCGTCGGGAACCGTGTGCAAGGACCCTTTGCGATGCTCAAAATAATAATTGTAGCCTTGCAACCGTAATACCCAGCGAGCAAGACGCCCCGTCGGGTTGTGCAGGTTTTTCAACCATTGAAGGCTACTATGATCGGTGACCACTTTGAATCTATAACCCTCAACATATGGCCTGTATTTTTCAATCGCCCAGATAACGGCTAAACACTCGCGCTCGGTGACGGAATAGTTCCGTTCGGCAGAACTCAAAACACGACTTGCAAATCCTAACACTCGTTCCAATCCGTTAATTTCTTGAATAAGGACAGCGCCTATACCAGTATCGCTGGCGTCTGTCTCAATGACAAATTCTTGGCTGAAATCTGGCCTCTGGAGTACAGGAGCTGAAGCAATTAAGCTCTTTAACCGCTCAAAAGCTTGTTGTTGTTCGTCCGACCAATGAAATCGAACGTCTTTCCTCGTCAGCTTCGTTAGCGGTTCTGCTAATGTAGCGAAGCCTTCCAGAAATTTCCTGTACCAGGAAGCCATACCTAGGAATCGGCGTACTTGCTTAAGATTCGTTGGCTGCGGATAATTCAACACTGGTGCGATCTTATCTGGATCCGGACGGAAACCAGTTTCGTTTACCAGCACTCCCAAATATTTGGCCTCGCTTTGACAGAATGAGCTTTTCTCGCGGCTGATGGTAAGTCCCGCCGCTTGAATTTTCTTTAGGACATGTTCAAGCCAATGCAAATGATCCTCGAACGACTCTGAGACGATAATGATGTCGTCCAGATAGCAGAATGCATGTGGCTCTAGTTCGGGGCCAATAAGGCTATCAAGCAATCGCTGAAAAGTGGCTGGAGCGCCTGATAAGCCAAAAGGCATCCGGACGAACTGAAACAATCCCATCCCTGGCACTGTGAAAGCCGTGATCGGCCTCGCAGCTTTGCGCATCTTTATCTGATGATATGCGCTCTTGAGATCCAGGGTAGAAATATACTTAGCTCTCTGCAGCTTACGCAAGATATCATCCATATAAGGAAGTGGATAAGCATCTGTCTGCGAAACCGCGTTGACTTTACGAAAATCAATGCAGAATCTTACCGAGCCATCCCTTTTCTTAACAAGTACGACAGGGCTGGACCAGCTACTCGTTGACCGTTCTATTATACCATTTGACAACATTTCTTGAACGTGCTCATGCATGATTTCTTCCATCTTGGGTGACACTGGATAATATTTCTGCTTTATTGGTTTCGCAGATCCAACATCAATATCATGCTCAATGAGCGTAGTACAGCCAATTTCGTTCGAGCCAGTTGGCAAAACTCTGTCCAACAGTTTACTCAGCTGACGCGTTTCCGCCGTGGACAGTTTAGCTAAGCCAACTTGCGGCTCTTCAGAATTCTCCGTCGAAAGAGCTGCAACTTCAGCCACTACTGGTTCATTCAGCCCATCAATCATTACGTGGTTCTTGCGTGGATGTAAAATGGCATTAAATTCTCGCGCGAAATCTGCGCCTAATAAACAATCAGCTTCTAGGCTAGGCATAATCAGTACTGAGAGCTTTTTTTGTACTCCACTAATCGATATGGGAAGTTTAGCGACACCAGTCACGTAAGATGATCGTCCGTCAGCAACACGAACTTCCTCACGAAAAGGATGCAGAATTTCGCCGCAAGCTGTGGCAATTTGGACACCGACCGGGCCCATTACTGTTCTGGCTGCTCCTGGATCAAACAGCGCTTTTAAGCGAAATCCAGCCACATCCACTCTCAACCACCAACGAGGGTACCTTCTACTTATTAATTTTTCCGGCCCTTGCGCCAATTGGCTGTTTTCTTCCAGCCCTGCGATGGGCACCGGTGTTGCGATTGTTTATATCGCTTTGCACCGATCGAGGTCTGGCCATTTCCGGGGGCGATGATGACCTCTCTTCTTCGCTCCCGTAGCCGTTTTTCGCGCAATTGGGACAATTATATGTCCTGTAGCCTGGTAAATGGCACTTCCAACACTCTATCCGTCGCGGCGATCGGTTGGATTTGGGCGAACTTCCTGAACGCGGTTGACCCGACGCGGATGCGCGTTCGCGATTGAAGAACTCGGACGAAATTCGGTCCCTCGGCCAATCAGGAGCTCGACGCGTCGCTTGAGCATCAACTAATTGGGGTCTCCGGTATTCCGCGTTTTTCCGCAGCCACTCGTCCAGTTTCTTGTCGATCAATTCCGCAACCTCTTTTGCCGTGAGCGCTGTTCCTACACTGGCGATGGTCGTTGACTTAGCTACCTTTGGTGCGATTCGATTCGCCACCTTAGATGTTTGGTCGCTAATAGGCGAGGTTGCTATTGCTGCCACATGCGGCTTCCCGGTAGACTTGCTGGATGGACCTCCCTGTTGTAACCTGGCCGGGTTGAACGCTGAATCCGGCATCACACTTGCCTCGACTGTAGGTGGAGGTCGATATTTTTGCCTCAATTCAGCATCTCGCTCAACTTCCATGGCACGTCGTAGCAACTGGTCGCAAGTGCGTACCGCCGTTCTTCTCACAGCGCTCTGGATGTCCGGTCTTAAATTGCGATATAACAATTTCATCTGATCTTCACCTGTAAGTTGTGGTACACATCGACTCAAAATTGTCAGTAAGCAAATGACATAATCGCGAACTGGTTCACCTGGTCCTTGTGTCCGCGCTTTCGCTTCTTCCAGCAATCGCTGTTGGAGATCGGGATCGGCTCCATAGCAATCGCGTACGGATTCGCAAAAGTCTTGCCACGTCTGCCACCCTGGCTGAGATAGGCGACACCACTGAAGCGCCACGTCGCACAT
Source organism: Trichopria drosophilae (assembly GCA_030407085.1). Lineage (NCBI taxonomy): Eukaryota > Metazoa > Arthropoda > Insecta > Hymenoptera > Diapriidae > Trichopria > Trichopria drosophilae. The sequence continues at coordinate 115,136,545 of CM059583.1, forward strand.
TAAATGCGGCATTGCTAACAGCATTTCTTTATCGCTAAGATTAGCTAACGCACGGCATTCTTCAATACGGATGAGGAATTCTTCGATGCTTTGGCCTTTGGCACCAGAAAACTTAATTCCCCAGCGACGCACAATTTCACCGACGTCACGATTTCGCGGTTGTAACGCTTCGTAGGCGGGAAGAGAACGACTGGCATCCCCCCTCCCCCTAGGGTCGACATATCGACTAGAACCGAAAATTGTTCGATTAGGAATCGAAACGCCATCGTTTGCTTCGCGATCTACGTCCTTGTGAAAATAATTAACGTTGAACGTGTCGCGAAAATTGACTTTGCTACTAGAAGATTTTGATCGACCGCTGGCGTTACCCTCTAGTTGCAGAATTTCGCGTTGTTTCGCTTCTGACCGCATATTATTCTTTAATTCCGCGACTTCCCGACGACTTTCCTCGAGCGCTTTTTCTAAATTCGCAGCTCGCGACTCCGATTTTTCCAGAGCTTCTAATATGCTTGCCAGCATTTCGTTTCGGCCCTCCTCAACGTTTTCTGACGAATTATATTCGGAAATGCGATCAAAATTATTCGCGATTCCTGCATTTTGCTGCGTATGCGCCGTGGTTATTGTAGATGTCGCGAAAGTTGTCGTTGGCGCCGCGGTTGTCGCATTTGGTAGCGTTGTAATTGGCGAAAAACGCGATTCGATATTTGCCCGAACTTGCAATTCTTGCGGTACTTCTTCCGACTTATCCGGCGACGACTGGGAGAAACTATTTTCCGATCGTGTATCAGCGTCCGCATTTACTATAATTCCATCTGAACGGTTCAGGAAATTATCCCGTAAGGTGTCGCGTAGAATCCGCAAGGTGTCCGGATTTTCCGCCATTGCAGTTGGCACGAAATCGGCTTCCGAGTAATTTCCACATAGGCGTTGGTACAGTCGTTCCATTCGAACAAATGGCGTACCAGATGCATTAAGTTGGAGTTCATTTAATGCTGACTCCAACTCACGCTCCGTGAGTCCGAAGACCCAGTCCTCTAGAGGGCGCAACGATACGTCACGGTTCGCGTTTGCCGAATGAGCCATTTTACAATGTGGATGTACAAATACAAAAATACACGTAAAATATGTAAAATATCACGCTATATGTACATAATAAACTATTACTTTAAATAATATTAACTAAATAAGTGTCATTGCCCAATTTAAATTACACATGACAATACCGACGAATAATTAAATAATTCAATACGTAAAACAAATTTAGTCACCTTGTGTCAGTATATATATCTAAAAAAATTCTTCTAATTAAGTAGATAAAAAAACATTAAATGACAACAGTCAAATAAATAAATAAATATATAAGTTCATAACTAAATAAGCCCGTCCGTAAATAATTAAATAAATAAAATATATATAAATTAATAACCATATATAAAAGAAACTTCAATAACAAAACAAAAAAAAAAATAACATATAAAAAATTAAAATCACAATAATCTAAAATTAAAATAACTTAAAGTTACTGTAAAAAAAAAACTTTGAGTAACATTTAAATTAAAATATCATTCAATACAGAAAGTAAACCAAAAAAAATTAAAAACAATTAATGTCAATAAATAAAATCCATAAATCAAAATAAATAAAATAAATAAAATAAATAAAATAAATAAAATAAATAAATATATGTCAATTAATTAAAAAAAACTAACAAAAAAAAGTATTGAAACACATAAAATATTAAAATCTTGTCCGTCAAATTCACTACAATCGTTAAAATATAAATAAATAATAAATAAATAAATGACAAATAAAAGCGAACGGATAAAAATCACTCATGAATAGACACATGAATAAATAATTTACACAAATACACTACCATATTATATAAAACACAATTAACAAAACACAATTAACTTAGTAGATACATTAATATTTAAATTGAGCAATGGAGACGAGCTACAATAATTTTTATTTTATTCTTCCCAATCATCTTAAAAACATTTATTCACTTTTCAATTTTCATGAAATTCTATAATTCATTTATTTTACTTTAAACGCTTATTCTGCCTCGTATCTGGTTGACCGGTGTAAACATAAACACGCGAGGATTTTCGTGAACTGTCCGGCTTTTGCCGTTACTTCGTTCGAAAATTGATCGAATTCAATTTTGAAATTTATTTTTCCCGATAAACACGTTTAGGGCGCCATTGTAACGTTTCGACTATTTGACGTTAAAGAAATTGAAGTGGAAACAAACTCCAGCCAGAACGGCAATTCAATGAATACAAAAAAAAATCAGCTCCGACCGGCGTCAGTACGCAAAGAAAAGTATCCACGACCGCGGAGAGGGATCGGGATCACGACAAAAGCCACCAGGCAGCGCACAAAAAAAAAGACACCATTAATCGAGATAATCGAGATGTATTCAAAAAAAAAGAAAATACAGATATCAAATAATTAATAAGGCGAATACACACGATCATCCAAGATTCCTGCACACGCCGGTCACAAAAGGTACGAGGCGATTTCGCGGAAGAGAGAAAGAGAGCAAGGTAGAGCGGTACTTACATTTTTCCTTTTCCGCTCGCTCGGCTTAATACAATGTGGCTCGCACACACTCACGCACGCCACCCGCTACCGAAGCTGACAGAAAAAAAAAACACAAGAAAAATAGAGACACTCTATGTTACTCGCAAATCGCCAACCTGGGCTATATCGCGGCGCGAACAAAAAGAAAATGCCACTAATGCTAATCAATGACGTAGCTCGTCTGTCCCTCAATTCGGCAATTAGCCGTCAAGGAATCTATTCGCGGGTCACGTGATCTCGCGGACCTATCAAGGGATATTCACGCTGTCTCTCTCTCTCTCTCTCCATATATCGATGCGTCGCTTCGCTCTCGTGCGCTGTAAATAATAGATATACATATTAATGCCCGAAGGAGGCCTGTAATGTTTTCAGGAACGTTACAAGATGTAAATAATCATCTATAATAAGTTTATTCGCTTCTTACCAGATTCGTGACAATAGACGTGACAACTCTGGAATCAATTAAACAAAACACGATGTATGAAATGGCTATAGATGTAAATAATCATCTATAATATGTTTATTCGCTTCTTACCAGACTTGTATAAATTAAGCTGACAACGCCGGTATCGATTAAACAAATTTCGATATATGAAATATCTTTAGATGCAAATAATCATCTATAATATGTTTATTCGATTCTTACCAGACTCGTGCAAATAGAGTTTACAGTCCGGTACCAATTGAACAAAATACGATCTATGAAATGTCTTTAGATGCAAATAATCATCTATACTAAGTTTATTTGCTTCTACCCAGCCTCGTGAAAATAGACTTGACTGCTCTGATATCAATTTAAAAAAATACCATATATGAAATGTCTTTAAATGCAAAGAATCATCTATAATAAGTTTATTCGCGTCTTACCTACTCGTATAAATAAAGCTGCCAGCTCCGATACCAATTAAACCAAATACAATATATTAAACGTCTTGAGGTACATAAAATCACGTATCAAAAGTTTATTCGCTTCTTACCAGAATCCTATCAATAGACTTGACTGCTCTGGTATCGATTTGAAAAAATACGATATATGAAATGTCTTTAAATGCAAAGAATCATCTATAATAAGTTTATTCGCGTCTTACCTACTCGTATAAATAAAGCTGCCAGCTCCGATACCAATTAAACTAAATACAATATATTAAACGTCTTGAGGTACAAAAAATCACGTATCAAAAGTTTATTCGCTTCATATCAGAATCCTATCAATAGACTTGACTGCTCTGGTATCGATTTGAAAAAATACGATATATGAAATGTCTTTAAAAGCAAATAATCATCTATAATAAGTTCATTCGCTTCTTACCAGATTCGTGACAATAGACGTGACAACTCTGGAATCAATTAAACAAAACACGATGTATGAAATGGCTATAGATGTAAATAATCATCTATAATAAGTTTATTCGCATCTTACCAGACTTGTATAAATTAAGCTGACAACTATGGTATCGATTAAACAAAATTCGATATATGAAATATCTTTAGATGCAAATAATCATCTATAATATGTTTATTCGATTCTTATCAGACTCGTGCAAATAGAGTTTAAAGTCCGGTATCAGTTAAACAAAATACGATCTATAAAATGTCTTTAGATGCAAATAATCATCTATAATAAATTTATTCGCTTCTTACCAGACTTGCCTAAATAAAGCTCACAGCTCCGGTACCAATTAAACAAAATACGATATATGAAATGTCTTTAGATGCAAATAATCATCTATAATAAGTTTACTAGATTCTTACCAGACTCGTGTGAATAGACTTGACTGCTCTGGTATCGATAAAAAAAATACCATATATGAAATGTCTTGAAATGCAAATAATCATCTATAATAAGTTTATTTGCTTCTTACCAGATTCGTGACAATAGACGTGACAACTCTGGAATCAATTAAACAAAACACGATGTATGAAATGGCTATAGATGTAAATAATCATCTATAATAAGTTTATTCGCTTCTTACCAGACTTGTATAAATTAAGCTCACAACTCTTGTATCGATTAAACAAAATTCGATATATGAAATATCTTTAGATGCAAATAATCATCTGTCATAATATTATTCCCTTCTTACCAGACTCGCATAAATATACTTGACAGCTCTGGTACCGATTTAACAAAATACGACATATGAAATGTGTTTAGATGCAAATAATCAACTATAATAAATTTATTCGCTTCTTACCAGATTCGTGACAATAGACTTGACTGCTGTGGTATCAATTATATAAAATACGCTATATGAAATGTCCTTAGATGCAAATAATCATCTATAATAAGTTTATTCGCTTCTTACCAGATTCGTGACAATAGACGTGACAACTCTGGAATCAATTAAACAAAACACGATGTATGAAATGGCTATAGATGTAAATAATCATCTATAATATGTTTATTCGCTTCTTACCAGACTTGTATAAATTAAGCTGACAACGCCGGTATCGATTAAACAAATTTCGATATATGAAATATCTTTAGATGCAAATAATCATCTATAATATGTTTATTCGATTCTTACCAGACTCGTGCAAATAGAGTTTACAGTCCGGTATCAATTAAACAAAATACGTTATATAAAATGTCTTTAGATGCAAATAATCATCTATAATAAATTTTTTCGCTTCTTACCAGACTTGCATAAATAAAGCTCACTGCTCCGGTACCAAATAAACAAAATTCGATATATGAAATATCTTTAGATGCAAATAATCATCTATAATATGTTTATTCGATTCTTACCAGACTCGTGCAAATAGAGTTTACAGTCCGGTACCAATTGAACAAAATACGATGTATGAAATGTCTTTAGATGCAAATAATCATCTATACTAAGTTTATTCGCTTCTTACCAAACTTGTATAAATAATGCTCACAGTCCGATACCAATTAAACAAAATACGATATATGAAATGTCTTTAGAAGCAAATAATCATCTATAATAAGTTTATTTGCTTCTACCCAGCCTCGTGAAAATAGACTTGACTGCTCTGATATCAATTTAAAAAAATACCATATATGAAATGTCTTTAAATGCAAAGAATCATCTATAATAAGTTTATTCGCGTCTTACCTACTCGTATAAATAAAGCTGCCAGCTCCGATACCAATTAAACCAAATACAATATATTAAACGTCTTCAGGTACAAAAAATCACGTATCAAAAGTTTATTCGCTTCATATCAGAATCCTATCAATAGACTTGACTGCTCTGGTATCGATTTGAAAAAATACGATATATGAAATGTCTTCAAATGCAAATAATCATCTATAATAAGATTATTCGATTCCTACCAGAATCGTATCAATAGACTTGACTGCTCTGGTATCGATTTGAAAAAATACGATATATGAAATGTCTTTAAAAGCAAATAATCATCTATAATAAGTTCATTCGCTTCTTACCATATTCGTGACAATAGACGTGACAACTCTGGAATCAATTAAACAAAACACGATGTATGAAATGGCTATAGATGTAAATAATCATCTATAATAAATTTATTCGCTACTTACCAGACTTGCCTAAATAAAGCTCACAGCTCCGGTACCAATTAAACAAAATACGATATATGAAATGTCTTTAAATGCAAATAATCATCTATAATAAGTTTATTCGCTTCTTACCAGATTCGTGACAATAGACGTGACAACTCTGGAATCAATTAAACAAAACACGATGTATGAAATGTCTTTAGATGCAAATAATCATCTATAATAAGTTAATTCCCTTCTTACCAGATTCGTGACAATAGACTTGACTGCTGTGGTATCAATTATATGAAATACGATATATGAAATGTCCTTAGATGCAAATAATCATCTGTCACAATTTTATTTGGTTCTTTCCAGACTCGTATAAATAGACTTGACAGTTCAGGTATCAATTAACCAAATTACGATATCTGAAATGTTTTCAGATGCAAACAATCATATATAATAAGTTTGGTCGCTTCTTTCCAGATTCGTGTTAATTGAGCTGACAGCTCTGGAATTAATTAAACAAAACACGATATATGAAATGTATTTAGATGCAAATAATCATCTATAATAATTCGCTTCTTACCAGACTCGTATAAATAGACTTGACTGCTGTGGTATCAATTTAATGAAATACGATGTATGAAATATCTTTAGATGCAAATAATCATCTATAATAAATTTATTCGATTCTTACCAGACTCGTGTAAATAGACTTGACTGCTCTGGTATCGATATAAAAAATACCTTATATGAAATGTCTTTAAATGCAAGTAATCATCTATAATAAGTTTATTCGCTTCTTACCCTACTCGTGTAATTGGATTTGACTGCTCTGGTATCGATATAAAAAATACCATATATGAAAGGCCTTAAATGCAAATAATCATCTATAATAAGTTTATTCGCTTCTTACCCTACTCGTATAAATAAAGCTGACAGGTCCGGTACCAATTAAACAAAATACAATATATGAAACGTCTTGAGGTACAAAAAATCAGGTATCAAAAGTTTATTCGCTTCTTACCACACTCGTTTCAATAGACTTGACAGCTCTGGTACCGATTTAACAAAATACGACATATGAAATGTGTTTAGATGCAAATAATCATCTATAATAAATTTATTCGCTTCTTACCAGATTCGTGACAATAGACTTGACTGCTGTGGTATCAATTATATAAAATACGCTATATGAAATGTCCTTAGATGCAAATAATCATCTATAATAAGTTTATTCGCTTCTTACCAGAATCGTATCAATAGACTTGACTGCTCTGGTATCGATTTGAAAAAATACGATATATGAAATGTCTTTAAAAGCAAATAATCATCTATAATAAGTTCATTCGCTTCTTACCAGATTCGTGACAATAGACGTGACAACTCTGGAATCAATTAAACAAAACACGATGTATGAAATGGCTATAGATGTAAATAATCATCTATAATAAGTTTATTCGCATCTTACCAGACTTGTATAAATTAAGCTGACAACTATGGTATCGATTAAACAAAATTCGATATATGAAATATCTTTAGATGCAAATAATCATCTGTCATAATATTATTCCCTTCTTACCAGACTCGCATAAATATACTTGACAGCTCCGGTAACAATTAAACAAAATACGGTATATGAAATATCTTTAGATGCAAATAATCAACTATAATAAGTTTATTCGCTTCTTACCGGACTCGTATAAATAAAGCTGACATCTACGGATCCAATTGAACAAAATACGATCTATGAAATGTCTTTAGATGCAAATAATCATCTATACTAAGTTTATTCGCTTCTTACCAGACTTGTATAAATAAAGCTCACACCTCCGATACCAATTAAATAAAATACGATATATGAAATGTCTTTAGAAACAAATAATCATCTATAATAAGTTTATTTTCTTCTACCCAGCCTCGTGTAAATAGACTTGACTGCTCTGATATCAGTTTAAAAAAATACCATATATGAAATGTCTTTAAATGCAAAGAATCATCTATAATAAGTTATTCGCGTCTTACCTACTCGTATAAATAAAGCTGCCAGCTCCGATACCAATTAAACCAAATACAATATATTAAACGTCTTGAGGTACAAAAAATTACGTATCAAATGTTTATTCGCTTCTTACCAGAATCCTATCAATAGACTTGACTGCTCTGGTATCGATTTGAAAAAATACGATATATGAAATGTCTTCAAATGCAAATAATCATCTATAATAAGTTTATTCGCTTCTTACCAGATTCGTGACAATAGAGGTGACAACTCTGGAATCAATTAAATAAAACACGATGTATGAAATGTCATTGTATACCAGACTTGTATAAATTAAGCTCACAACTCTGGTATCGATTAAACAAAATTCGATATATGAAATATCTTTAGATGCAAATAATCATCTGTCATAATATTATTCCCTTCTTACCAGACTCGCATAAATATACTTGACAGCTCTGGTACCGATTTAACAAAATACGACATATGATATATGTTTAGATGCAAATAATCATCTATAATAAGTTTATTCGCTTCTTATCAGATTCGTGACAATAGACTTGACTGCTGTGGTATCAATTATATAAAATATGCTATATGAAATGTCCTAAGTTGCAAATAATCATCTATAATACGTTTATTCGCTTCTTACCAGATTCTTACCAGACTCGTGTAAAAATAATTGACAGCTCTTGTACCGATTTAACAAAATACGACATATGAAATGTCTTCAGATGCAAATAATCATCTATAATAAGTTTGTTCGCTTCTTACCAGACTCGTATAAATAAATCTGACAGCTCTGATATCGATTAAACAAAATACGCTATATGAAATGTCCTTAGATGCAAATAATCATCTATAATAAGTTTATTCGCTTCTTACCGGACTTGTATAAATAAAGCTCACAGCTCCGATACCAATTAAATGAAATACGATATATGAAATGTCTTTAGAAGCAAATAATCATCTATAATAAGTTTATTTGCTTCTACCCAGCCTCGTGTAAATAGACTTGACTGCTCTGATATCAGTTTAAAAAAATACCATATATGAAATGTCTTTAAATGCAAAGAATCATCTATAATAAGTTTATTCGCGTCTTACCTACTCGTATAAATAAAGCTGCCAGCTCCGATACCAATTAAACCAAATACAATATATTAAACGTCTTGAGGTACAAAAAATCACGTATCAAAAGTTTATTCGCTTCTTACCAGAATCCTATCAATAGACTTGACTGCTCTGGTATCGATTTGAAAAAATACGATATATGAAATGTCTTCAAATGCAAATAATCATCTATAATAAGTTTATTCGCTTCTTACCAGATTCGTGACAATAGAGGTGACAACTCTGGAATCAATTAAACAAAACACGATGTATGAAATGGCTATAGATGTAAATAATCATCTATAATATGTTTATTCGCTTCTTACCAGACTTGTATAAATTAAGCTGACAACGCTGGTATCGATTAAACAAATTTCGATATATGAAATATCTTTAGATGCAAATAATCATCTATAATAAGTTTATTCGCTTCTAGCCAGTTTCGTGTAAATAGAGTTGACAGCTTCGATATCAATTAAACAAAATACGGTATATGAAATGTGTTTAGATGCAAATAATCATCTATAATAAGTTTATTCGCTTCTTACCAGACTTGCATAAATTAAGCTGACAACTCTGGTATCGATTATACAAAATTCGATATATGAAATATCTTTAGATGCAAATAATCATCTATAATATGTTTATTCGATTCTTACCAGACTCGTGCAAATAGAGTTTACAGTCCGGTATCAATTAAACAAAATACGATATATGAAATGTCTTTAGATGCAAATAATCATCTATACTAAGTTTATTCGCTTCTTACCAGACTTGTATAAATAAAGCTCACAGCTCCGATACCAATTAAACAAAATACGATATATGAAATGTCTTTAGAAGCAAATAATCATCTATAATAAGTTTATTTGCTTCTACCCAGCCTCGTGTAAATAGACTTGACTGCTCTGATATCAATTTAAAAAAATACCATATATGAAATGTCTTTAAATGCAAAGAATCATCTATAATAAGTTTATTCGCGTCTTACCTACTCGTATAAATAAAGCTGCCAGCTCCGATACCAATTAAACCAAATACAATATATTAAACGTCTTGAGGTACAAAAAATCACGTATCAAAAGTTTATTCGCTTCATATCAGAATCCTATCAATAGACTTGACTGCTCTGGTATCGATTTGAAAAACTACGATATATGAAATGTCTTCAAATGCAAATAATCATCTATAATAAGTTTATTCGATTCTTACCAGAATCGTATCAATAGACTTGACTGCTCTGGTATCGATTTGAAAAAATACGATATATGAAATGTCTTTAAAAGCAAATAATCATCTATTATAAGTTCATTCGCTTCTTACCAGATTCGTGACAATAGACGTGACAACTCTGGAATCAATTAAACAAAACACGATGTATGAAATGGCTATAGATGTAAATAATCATCTATAATAAGTTTATTCGCATCTTACCAGACTTGTATAAATTAAGCTGACAACTATGGTATCGATTAAACAAAATTCGATATATGAAATATCTTTAGATGCAAATAATCATCTATAATAAGTTTATTCGCTTCTTACCAGATACGTGACAATAGACGTGACAACTCTGGAATCAATTAAACAAAATACGACATATGAAATGTGTTTAGATGCAAATGATCATCTATAATAAATTTATTCGCTTCTTACCAGATTCGTGACAATAGACTTGACTGCTGTGGAATCAATTAAACAAAACACGCTATATGAAATGTCCTTAGATGCAAATAATCATCTATAATAAGTTTATTCGCTTCTTACCGGACTTGTATAAATAAAGCTCACAGCTCCGATACCAATTAAATGAAATACGATATATGAAATGTCTTTAAAAGCAAATAATCATCTATAATAAGTTCATTCGCTTCTTACCAGATTCGTGACAATAGACGTGACAACTCTGGAATCAATTAAACAAAACACGATGTATGAAATGGCTATAGATGTAAATAATCATCTATAATAAGTTTATTCGCATCTTACCAGACTTGTATAAATAGACTTGACAACTCTGGTATCAATTTAAAAAAATACGATATATGAAATATCTTTAGATGCAAATAATCATCTATAATAAGTTTATTCGATTCTTACCAGACTCGTATAAATAAAGCTGACAGCTCCGGTACCAATTAAACAAAATACGATATATGAAATGTCTTTAGATGCAAAAAATCACGTATAATAAGTTTATTCGCTTCTTACCAGACTCGTGCAAATAGACTTGACAGCTCTGGTATCGATTTGAAAAAATACGATATATGAAATGTCTTCAAATGCAAATAATCATGTATAATAAGTTTATTCGCTTCTTGCCAGATTCGTGACAATAGAGTTGACAACTCTGGTACCGATTTAACAAAATACGATATATGAAATGTGTTTAGATGTAAATAATCATCTATACTAAGTTTATTCGCTTCTTACCAGACTTGTATAAATAAAGCTCACAGCTCCGATTCCAATTAAACAAAATGCGATATATGAAATGTCTTTAGAAGCAAATAATCATCTATAATAAGTTTATTTGCTTCTACCCAGCCTCGTGTAAATAGACTTGACTGCTGTGGTATCAATTTAATGAAATACCATATATGAAATGTCTTTAAATGCAAAGAATCATCTATAATAAGTTTATTCGCGTCTTACCTACTCGTATAAATAAAGCTGCCAGCTCCGATACCAATTAAACCAAATACAATATATGAAACGTCTTGAGATACAAAAAATCACGTATCAAAAGTTTATTCGCTTCTTATCAGAATCTTACCGACTCGTAATAGACTTGACTGCTCTGGTATCGATTTGAAAAAATACGATATATGAAATGTCTTCAAATGCAAATAATCATCTATAATAAGTTCATTCGCATCTTACCAGACTTGTATAAATTAAGCTGACAGCTCTGATATCGATTAAACAAAATACGCTATATGAAATGTCCTTAGATGCAAATAATCATCTGTCATAATATCATTCCCTGCTTACCAGACTCGCATAAATATACTTGACAGCTCCGGTAACAATTAAACAAAATACGATATATGAAATGTCTTTAGATGCAAATAATCATCTATAATAAGTTTATTTGCTTCTACCCAGCCTCGTGTAAATAGACTTGACTGCTCTGATATCAGTTTAAAAAAATACCATATACGAAATGTCTTTAAATGCAAAGAATCATCTATAATAAGTTTATTCGCGTCTTACCTACTCGTATAAATAAAGCTGCCAGCTCCGATACCAATTAAACCAAATACAATATATTAAACGTCTTGAGGTACAAAAAATCACGTATCAAAAGTTTATTCGCTTCTTACCAGAATCCTATCAATAGACTTGACTGCTCTGGTATCGATTTGAAAAAATACGATATATGAAATGTCTTCAAATGCAAATAATCATCTATAATAAGTTTATTCGCTTCTTACCAGATTCGTGACAATAGACGTGACAACTCTGGAATCAATTAAACAAAACACGATGTATGAAATGGCTATAGATGTAAATAATCATCTATAATAATTCGCTTCTTACCAGACTCGTATAAATAGACTTGACTGCTGTGGTATCAATTTAATGAAATACGATGTATGAAATATCTTTAGATGCAAATAATCATCTATAATAAATTTATTCGCTTCTTACCAGACTTGTATAAATTAAGCTGACAACGCTGGTATCGATTAAACAAATTTCGATATATGAAATGTCTTTAAATGCAAATAATCATCTATAATAAGTTTATTCGCTTCTTACCAGACTTGTATAATAGACTTGACAACTCTGGTATCAATTAAACAAAATTCGATATATGAAATGTCTTTAGATGCAAATAATCATCTATAATAAGTTTATTCGATTCTTACCAGACTCGTGAAATAGAGTTGACAGTCCGGTACCGATTTAACAAAATACGACATATGAAATGTGTTTAGATGCAAATAATCAACTATAATAAATTTATTCGCTTCTTACCAGACTTGTATAAATAAAGCTCACAGCTCCGGTATCAATTAAACAAAATACGATATATGAAATGTCTTTAGATGCAAATAATCATCTATAATAAGTTTATTTGCTTCTACCCAGCCTCGTGTAAATAGGCTTGACTGCTCTGATATCAATTAAAAAAAATACCATATATGAAATGTCTTTAAATGCAAAGAATCATCTATAATAATTTTATTCGCTTCTTACCAGACTTGCATAAATAAAGCTCACAGCTCCGGTACCAATTAAATAAAATACAATATATGAAACGTCTTGAGGTACAAAAAATCACGTATCAAAAGTTTATTCGCTTCTTACCAGACTCGTTTCAATAGACTTGACAGCTCTGGTACCGATTTAACAAAATACGATATATAAAATGCCTTTAGATGCAAATAATCATCTGTCATAATATTATTCCCTTCTTACCAGACTCGCATAAATATACTTGACAGCTCCGGTAACAATTAAACAAAACACGATCTATAAAATGTCTTTAGATGCAAATAATCATCTATAATAAATTTATTCGCTTCTTACCAGACTTGCATAAATAAAGCTCACAGCTCCGGTACCAATTAAACAAAATACAATATATGAAACGTCTTGAGGTACAAAAAATCACGTATCAAAAGTTTATTCGCTTCTTACCAGAATCCTATCAATAGACTTGACTGCTCTGGTATCGATTTAAAAAAATACGATATATGAAATGTCTTCAAATGCAAATAATCATGTATAATAAGTTTAATCGCTTCTTACCAGATTCTTGACAATAGAATTGACTGCTGTAGTATCAATTATATAAAATACGCTATATGAAATGTCCTTAGATGCAAATAATCATCTATAATAAGTTTGTTTGCTTCTTACCAGCCTCGTATAAATAAATCTGACAGCTCTGATATCGATTAAACAAAATACGCTATATGAAATGTCCTTAGATGCAAATAATCATCTATAATATGTTTATTCGCTTCTTACCAGACTCGTGACAATAGACGTGACAACTCTGGTATCGATTAAACAAAATTCGATATATGAAATATCTTTAGATGCAAATAATCATCTGTCATAATATTATTCCCTTCTTACCAGACTCGCATAAATATACTTGACAGCTCTGGTACCGATTTAACAAAATACGATATATGAAATATCTTTAGATGCAAATAATCATCTATAATATGTTTATTCGATTCTTACCAGACTCGTGCAAATAGAGTTTACAGTCCGGTATCAATTAAACAAAATACGATATATAAAATGCCTTTAGATGCAAATAATCATCTGTCATAATATTATTCCCTTCTTACCAGACTCGCATAAATATACTTGACAGCTCCGGTAACAATTAAACAAAATACGATATATGAAATGTCTTTAGATGCAAATAATCATCTATAATAAGTTTATTCGCTTCTTACCGGACTTGTATAAATAAAGCTCACAGCTCCGATACCAATTAAATAAAATACGATATATGAAATGTCTTTAGAAGCAAATAATCATCTATAATAAGTTTATTTGCTTCTACCCAGCCTCGTGTAAATAGACTTGACTGCTCTGATATCAGTTTAAAAAAATACCATATATGAAATGTCTTTAAATGCAAAGAATCATCTATAATAAGTTTATTCGCGTCTTACCTACTCGTATAAATAAAGCTGCCAGCTCCGATACCAATTAAACCAAATACAATATATTAAACGTCTTGAGGTACAAAAAATCACGTATCAAAAGTTTATTCGCTTCATATCAGAATCCTATCAATAGACTTGACTGCTCTGGTATCGATTTGAAAAAATACGATATATGAAATGTCTTCAAATGCAAATAATCATCTATAATAAGTTCATTCCCATCTTACCAGACTTGTATAAATTAAGCTGACAACTATGGTATCGATTAAACAAAATTGGATATATGAAATATCTTTAGATGCAAATAATCATCTGTCATAATATTATTCCCTTCTTACCAGACTCGCATAAATAGACTTGACAGCTCTGGTACCAATTAAACAAAACACGATATATGAAATGTATTTAGATGCAAATAATCATCTATAATAAGTTTATTCGCTTCTAGCCAGTTTCGTGTAAATAGAGATGACAGCTCCGGTATCAATTAAACAAAATACGATATATGAAATGTTTGTAAATGCAAATAATCTTCTATAATAAGTCTATTCGCTTCTTACCAGAATCGTATGAATAAAGCTGACAGCTCTGGTATCGATTAAACAAAATACGATATATGAAATGTCTTTAGATGCAAATAATCATCTATAATAAGTTTATTCGCTTCTTATCAGATTCGAGACAATAGACTTGACTGCTGTGGTATCAATTATATAAAATATGCTATATGAAATGTCCTAAGTTGCAAATAATCATCTATAATAAATTTATTCGCTTCTTACCAGACTTGCATACATAAAGCTCACAGCTGCGGTACCAATTAAACAAAATACGACATATGAAATGTCTTCAGATGCAAATAATCATCTATAATAAGTTTGTTCGCTTCTTACCAGACTCGTATAAATAAATCTGACAGCTCTGATATCGATTAAACAAAATACGCTATATGAAATGTCCTTAGATGCAAATAATCATCTGTCATAATTTTATTCCCTTCTTACCAGACTCGCATAAATATACTTGACAGCTCCGGTAACAATTAAACAAAATACGATATATGAAATGTCTTTAGATGCAAATAATCATCTATAATAAGTTTATTTGCTTCTACCCAGCCTCGTGTAAATAGGCTTGACTGCTCTGATATCAATTAAAAAAAATACCATATATGAAATGTCTTTAAATGCAAAGAATCATCTATAATAATTCGCTTCTTACCAGACTCGTATAAATAGATTTGACTGCTGTGGTATCAATTTAATGAAATACCATATATGAAATGTCTTTAAATGCAAAGAATCATCTATAATAAGTTTATTCGCGTCTTACCTACTCGTATAAATAAAGCTGCCAGCTCCGATACCAATTAAACCAAATACAATATATTAAACGTCTTGAGGTACAAAAAATCACGTATCAAAAGTTTATTCGCTTCTTACCAGAATCCTATCAATAGACTTGACTGCTCTGGTATCGATTTGAAAAAATACGATATATGAAATGTCTTCAAATGCAAATAATCATCTATAATAAGTTTATTCGCTTCTTACCAGATTCGTGACAATAGACGTGACAACTCTGGAATCAATTAAACAAAACACGATGTATGAAATGTCTTTAGATGCAAATAATCATCTATAACAATTCGCTTCTTACCAGACTCGTATAAATAGACTTGACTGCTGTGGTATCAATTTAATGAAATACGATGTATGAAATATCTTTAGATGCAAATAATCATCTATAATAAATTTATTCGATTCTTACCCTACTCGTGTAATTGGATTTGACTGCTCTGGTATAGAGGTGACAACTCTGGAATCAATTAAACAAAACACGATGTATGAAATGGCTATAGATGTAAATAATCATCTATAATATGTTTATTCGCTTCTTACCAGACTTGTATAAATTAAGCTGACAACTCTGGTATCGATTAAACAAAATTCGATATATGAAATATATTTAGATGAAAATAATCATCTATAATTTGTTTATTCGATTCTTACCAGACTCGCATAAATATACTTGACAGCTCCGGTAACAATTAAACAAAATACGATATATGAAATGTCTTTAGATGCAAATAATCAACTATAATAAGTTTATTCGCTTCTTACCAGACTTGTATAAATAAAGCTCACAGCTCCGATACCAATTAAATAAAATACGATATTTGAAATGTCTTTAGAAACAAATAATCATCTATAATAAGTTTATTTTCTTCTACCCAGCCTCGTGTAAATAGACTTGACTGCTCTGATATCAGTTTAAAAAAATACCATATATGAAATGTCTTTAAATGCAAAGAATCACCTATAATAAGTTTATTCGCGTCTTACCTACTCGTATAAATAAAGCTGCCAGCTCCGATACCAATTAAACCAAATACAATATATTAAACGTCTTGAGGTACAAAAAATCACGTATCAAAAGTTTATTCGCTTCATATCAGAATCCTATCAATACACTTGACTGCTCTGGTATCGATTTGAAAAAATACGATATATGAAATGTCTTCATATGCAAATAATCATCTATAATAAGTTTACTAGATTCTTACCAGACTCGTGTGAATAGACTTGACTGCTCTGGTATCGATAAAAAAAATACCATATATGAAATGTCTTGAAATGCAAATAATCATCTATAATAAGTTTATTCGCTTCTTACCAGATTCGTGACAATAGACGTGACAACTCTGGAATCAATTAAACAAAACACGATGTATGAAATGGCTATAGATGTAAATAATCATCTATAATATGTTTATTCGCTTCTTACCAGACTTGTATAAATTAAGCTGACAACGCCGGTATCGATTAAACAAATTTCGATATATGAAATATCTTTAGATGCAAATAATCATCTATAATATGTTTATTCGATTCTTACCAGACTCGTGCAAATAGAGTTTACAGTCCGGTATCAATTAAACAAAATACGTTATATAAAATGTCTTTAGATGCAAATAATCATCTATAATAAATTTTTTCGCTTCTTACCAGACTTGCATAAATAAAGCTCACTGCTCCGGTACCAAATAAACAAAATACGATATATGAAATGTCTTTAAATGCAAATAATCATCTATAATAAGTTTATTCGCTTCTTACCTACTCGTATAAATAAAGCTGCCAGCTCCGATACCAATTAAACCAAATACAATATATTAAACGTCTTGAGGTACAAAAAATCACGTATCAAAAGTTTATTCGCTTCTTACCAGAATCCTATCAATAGACTTGACTGCTCTGGTATCGATTTAAAAAAATACGATATATGAAATGTCTTCAAATGCAAATAATCATGTATAATAAGTTTAATCGCTTCTTACCAGATTCTTGACAATAGAATTGACTGCTGTAGTATCAATTATATAAAATACGACATATGAAATGTGTTTAGATGCCAATAATCATCTATAATGAATTTATTCGCTTCTTACCAGATTCGTGACAATAGACTTGACTGCTGTGGTATCAATTATATAAAATACGCTATATGAAATGGCTATAGATGTAAATAATCATCTATAATAAGTTTATTCGCTTCTTACCAGACTTGTATAAATTAAGCTGACAACTCTGGTATCGATTAAACTAAATTCGATATATGAAATATCTTTAGATGCAAATAATCATCTATAATATGTTTATTCGATTCTTACCAGACTCGCATAAATAGACTTGACAGCTCTGGTATCGATTAAACAAAATACGATATATGAAATGTCTTTAGATGCAAATAATCATCTATAATAAGTTTATTCGCTTCTTACCAGATTCGTGACAATAGACTTGACTGCTGTGGTATCAATTTAATGAAATACGATGTATGAAATATCTTTAGATGCAAATAATCATCTATAATAAATTTACTCGATTCTTACCAGATTCGTGACAATAGACTTGACTGCTGTGGTATCAATTATATAAAATACGCTATATGAAATGTCCTTAGATGTAAATAATCATCTATAATATGTTTATTCGCTTCTTACCAGACTTGTATAAATTAAGCTGACAACGCCGGTATCGATTAAACAAATTTCGATATATGAAATATCTTTAGATGCAAATAATCATCTGTAATATGTTTATTCGATTCTTACCAGACTTGTATAAATTAAGCTGACAACGCCGGTATCGATTAAACAAATTTCGATATATGAAATATCTTTAGAAGCAAATAATCATCTATAATAAAATTATTCGCTTCTACCCAGCCTCGTGTAAATAGACTTGACTGCTCTGATATCAGTTTAAAAAAATACCATATATGAAATGTCTTTAAATGCAAAGACTCATCTATAATAAGTTTATTCGCGTCTTACCTACTCGTATAAATAATGCTGCCAGCTCCGATACCAATTAAACCAAATACAATATATTAAACGTCTTGAGGTACAAAAAATCACGTATCAAAAGTTTATTCGCTTCATATCAGAATCCTATCAATAGACTTGACTGCTCTGGTATCGATTTGAAAAAATACGATATATGAAATGTCTTCAAATGCAAATAATCATCTATAATAAGTTCATTCGCATCTTACCAGACTTGTATAAATTAAGCTGACAACTATGGTATCGATTAAACAAAATTGGATATATGAAATATCTTTAGATGCAAATAATCATCTGTCATAATATTATTCCCTTCTTACCAGACTCGCATAAATATACTTGCCAGCTCCGATACCAATTAAACCAAATACAATATATTAAACGTCTTGAGGTACAAAAAATCACGTATCAAAAGTTTATTCGCTTCTTACCAGAATCCTATCAATAGACTTGACTGCTCTGGTATCGATTCGAAAAAATACGATATATGAAATGTCTTCAAATGCAAATAATCATCTATAATAAGTTTATTCGCTTCTTACCTACTCGTATAAATAAAGCTGCCAGCTCCGATACCAATTAAACCAAATACAATATATTAAACGTCTTGAGGTACAAAAAATCACGTATCAAAAGTTTATTCGCTTCTTACCAGAATCCTATCAATAGACTTGACTGCTCTGGTATCGATTTGAAAAAATACGATATATGAAATGTCTTCAAATGCAAATAATCATCTATAATAAGTTTATTCGCTTCTTACCAGATTCGTGACAATAGACGTGACAACTCTGGAATCAATTAAACAAAACACGATGTATGAAATGTCTTTAGATGCAAATAATCATCTATAACAATTCGCTTCTTACCAGACTCGTATAAATAGACTTGACTGCTGTGGTATCAATTTAATGAAATACGATGTATGAAATATCTTTAGATGCAAATAATCATCTATAATAAATTTATTCGATTCTTACCCTACTCGTGTAATTGGATTTGACTGCTCTGGTATAGAGGTGACAACTCTGGAATCAATTAAACAAAACACGATGTATGAAATGGCTATAGATGTAAATAATCATCTATAATATGTTTATTCGCTTCTTACCAGACTTGTATAAATTAAGCTGACAACTCTGGTATCGATTAAACAAAATTCGATATATGAAATATCTTTAGATGCAAATAATCATCCATAATATGTTTATTCGATTCTTACCAGACTCGTGCAAATAGAGTTTACAGTCCGGTACCAATTGAACAAAATACGATCTATGAAATGTCTTTAGATGCAAATAATCATCTATACTAAGTTTATTCGCTTCTTACCAGACTTGTATAAATAAAGCTCACAGCTCCGATACCAATTAAAGAAAATACGATATATGAAATGTCTTTAGAAGCAAATAATCATCTATAATAAGTTTATTTGCTTCTACCCAGCCTCGTGTAAATAGACTTGACTGCTCTGATATCAATTTAAAAAAATACCATATATGAAATGTCTTTAAATGCAAAGAATCATCTATAATAAGTTTATTCGCGTCTTACCTACTCGTATAAATAAAGCTGCCAGCTCCGATACCAATTAAACCAAATACAATATATTAAACGTCTTGAGGTACAAAAAATCACGTATCAAAAGTTTATTCGCTTCATATCAGAATCCTATCAATAGACTTGACTGCTCTGGTATCGATTTGAAAAAATACGATATATGAAATGTCTTCAAATGCAAATAATCATCTATAATAAGTTTATTCGCTTCTTACCAGATTCGTGACAATAGAGGTGACAGCTCTGGTACCGATTTAACAAAATACGACATATGAAATGTGTTTAGATGCCAATAATCATCTATAATAAGTTTATTCGCTTCTTACCAGATTCGTGACAATAGACGTGACAACTCTGGAATCAATTAAACAAAACACGATGTATGAAATGGCTATAGATGTAAATAATCATCTATAATAAGTTTATTCGCTTCTTACCAGACTTGTATAAATTAAGCTGACAACTATGGTATCGATTAAACAAAATTCGATATATGAAATATCTTTAGATGCAAATAATCATCTATAATATTATTCGATTCTTACCAGACTCGCATAAATATACTTGCCAGCTCCGATACCAATTAAACAAAATACAATATATTAAATGTATTTAGATGCAAATAATCATCTATAATAATTCGCTTCTTACCAGACTCGTATAAATAGACTTGACTGCTGTGGTATCAATTTAATGAAATACGATATATGAAATGTCTTTAAATGCAAATAATCATCTATAATAAGTTTATTCGCGTCTTACCTACTCGTATAAATAAAGCTGCCAGCTCCGATACCAATTAAACCAAATACAATATATTAAACGTCTTGAGGTACAAAAAATCACGTATCAAAAGTTTATTCGCTTCTTACCAGAATCCTATCAATAGACTTGACTGCTCTGGTATCGATTTGAAAAAATACGATATATGAAATGTCTTCAAATGCAAATAATCATCTATAATAAGTTTATTCGCTTCTTACCAGATTCGTGACAATAGAGGTGACAACTCTGGAATCAATTAAACAAAACACGATGTATGAAATGGCTATAGATGTAAATAATCATCTATAATATGTTTATTCGCTTCTTACCAGACCCGTGCAAATAGGTTTACAGTCCGGTATCAATTAAACAAAACACTATCTATAAAATGTCTTTAGATGAAAATAATAATCTATAATAAGTTTATTCGCTTCTAGCCAGTTTCGTGTAAATAGAGTTGACAGCTTCGATATCAATTAAACAAAATACGATATATGAAATGTTTTTAAATGCAAATAATCTTCTATAATAAGTCTATTCGCTTCTTACCAGACTCGTATAAATAAAGCTGACAGCTCTGGTATCGATTAAACAAAATACGATATATGAAATGTCTTTAGATGCAAATAATAATCTATAATAAGTTTATTCGCTTCTTGCCAGTTTCGTGTAAATAGAGTTGACAGCTCCGGTATCAATTAAACAAAATACGACATATGAAATGTCTTTAGATGCAAATAATCATCTATAATAAGTTTATTTGCTTCTTACCAGACTCGTATAAATAAATCTGACAGCTCTGATATCGATTAAACAAAATACGCTATATGAAATGTCCTTAGATGCAAATAATCATCTGTCATAATTTTATTCCCTTCTGACCAGACTCGCATAAATATACTTGACAACTCCGGTATCGATTTAACAAAATACCATATATGAAATGTCTTTAAATGCAAAGAATCATCTATAATCAGTTTATTCGCTTCTTACCAGACTTGTATAAATTAAGCTGACAACTCTGGTATCAATTAAACAAAACACGATCTATAAAATGTCTTTAGATGCAAATAATCATCTATAATAAATTTATTCGCTTCTTACCAGACTCCTATAAATAGACTTGACAGCTCCGGAAAGAATTCAACAAATTACGATATATAAAATGTCTTTAGATGTAAATAATCTTCTATAAAAAGTTTATTCGTTTATTACGAGACTGGTATAAATAAAGATCACAGCTCCGATACCAATTAAACAAAATCCGATATATGAAATGTCTTTAGAAGCAAATAATCATCTATAATAAGTTTATTTGCTTCTTCTCAGCCTCGTGTAAATAGACTTGACTGCTATGATATTAATTTAAAAAAAGACCATATATGAAATGTCTTTAAATGCAAAGAATCGTCTATAATAAGTTTATTCGCGTCTTACCTACTCGTATAAATAAAGCTGCCAGCTCCGGTACCAATTAAACAAAATACAATATATGAAACGTCTTGAGGTACAAGAAATCACGTATCAAAAGTTTATTCGCTTCTTACTAGACTCGTTTCAATAGACTTGACAGCTCTGGTACCGATTTAACAAAATACGGTATATGAAATGTGTTTAGATGCAAATAATCATCTATAATAAGTTTATTCGCTTCTTATCAGATTCGTGACAATAGACTTGACTGCTGTGGTATCGATTTGAAAAAATACGATATATGAAATGTCTTCAAATGCAAATAATCATGTATAATAAGTTTATTCGCTTCTTGCCAGATTCGTGACAATAGAGTTGACAACTCTGGTACCGATTTAACAAAATACGATATATGAAATGTGTTTAGATGTAAATAATCATCTATAATATGTTTATTCGCTTCTTACCAGACTTGTATAAATTAAGCTGACAACGCTGGTATCGATTAAACAAATTTCGATATATGAAATGTCTTTAAATGCAAATAATCATCTATAATAAGTTTATTCGCTTCTTACCCTGCTCGTATAAATAAAGCTGACAGGTCCGGTATCAATTAAACAAAATACGTTATATAAAATGTCTTTAGATGCAAATAATCATCTATAATAAGTTTATTCGCTTCTTACCAGACGTGTATAAATAAAGCTCACAGCTCCGGTATCAATTAAACAAAATACGATATATGAAATGTCTTTAGAAGCAAAGAATCATCTATAATAAGTTTATTCGTGTCTTCCCTACTCGTATAAATAAAGCTGCCAGCTCCGATACCAATTAAACCAAATACAATATATTAAACGTCTTGAGGTACAAAAAATCACGTATCAAAAGTTTATTCGCTTCATATCAGAATCCTATCAATAGACTTGACTGCTCTGGTATCGATTTGAAAAAATACGATATATGAAATGTCTTCAAATGCAAATAATCATCTATAATAAGTTTATTCGATTCCTACCAGAATCGTATCAATAGACTTGACTGCTCTGGTATCGATTTGAAAAAATACGATATATGAAATGTCTTTAAAAGCAAATAATCATCTATAATAAGTTCATTCGCTTCTTACCAGATTCGTGACAATAGACGTATCAAAAGTTTATTCGCTTCTTACCAGAATCGTATCAATAGACTTGACTGCTCTGGTATCGATTTGAAAAAATACGATATATGAAATGTCTTTAAAAGCAAATAATCATCTATAATAAGTTCATTCGCTTCTTACCAGATTCGTGACAATAGACGTGACAACTCTGGAATCAATTAAACAAAACACGATGTATGAAATGGCTATAGATGCAAATAATCATCTATAATAAATTTATACGCTTCTTACCAGACTTGCATAAATAAAGCTCACAGCTCCGGTACCAATTAAACAAAATACAATATATGAAACATCTTGAGGTACAAAAAATCACGTATCAAAAGTTTATTCGCTTCTTACCAGAATCCTATCAATAGACTTGACTGCTCTGATATCAATTTAAAAAAATACCATATATGAAATGTCTTTAAATGCAAAGAATCATCTATAATAAGTTTATTCGCGTCTTACCTACTCGTATAAATAACGCTGCCAGCTCCGATACCAATTAAACCAAATACAATATATTAAACGTCTTGAGGTACAAAAAATCACGTATCAAAAGTTTATTCGCTTCATATCAGAATCCTATCAATAGACTTGACTGCTCTGGTATCGAATTGAAAAAATACGATATATGAAATGTCTTTAAAAGCAAATAATCATCTATAATAAGTTCATTCGCTTCTTACCAGAATCGTATCAATAGACTTGACTGCTCTGGTATCGATTTGAAAAAATACGATATATGAAATGTCTTTAAAAGCAAATAATCATCTATTATAAGTTCATTCGCTTCTTACCAGATTCGTGACAATAGACGTGACAACTCTGGAATCAATTAAACAAAACACGATGTATGAAATGGCTATAGATGTAAATAATCATCTATAATCAGTTTATTCGCTTCTTACCAGACTTGTATAAATTAAGCTGACAACTCTGGTATCAATTAAACAAAACACGATCTATAAAATGTCTTTAGATGCAAATAATCATCTATAATAAATTTATTCGCTTCTTACCAGACTTGCATAAATAAAGCTCACAGCTCCGGTACCAATTAAACAAAATACAATATATGAAACGTCTTGAGGTACAAAAAATCACGTATCAAAAGTTTATTCGCTTCTTACCAGAATCCTATCAATAGACTTGACTGCTCTGGTATCGATTTAAAAAAATACGATATATGAAATGTCTTCAAATGCAAATAATCATGTATAATAAGTTTAATCGCTTCTTACCAGATTCTTGACAATAGAATTGACTGCTGTAGTATCAATTATATAAAATACGCTATATGAAATGTCCTTAGATGCAAATAATCATCTATAATAAGTTTGTTTGCTTCTTACCAGCCTCGTATAAATAAATCTGACAGCTCTGATATCGATTAAACAAAATACGCTATATGAAATGTCCTTAGATGCAAATAATCATCTATAATATGTTTATTCGCTTCTTACCAGACTTGTATAAATTAAGCTGACAACGCCGGTATCGATTAAACAAATTTCGATATATGAAATATCTTTAGATGCAAATAATCATCTATAATATGTTTATTCGATTCTTACCAGACTCGTGCAAATAGAGTTTACAGTCCGGTATCAATTAAACAAAATACGATATATAAAATGTCTTTAAATGCAAATAATCATCTATAATAAATTTATTCGCTTCTTACCCTACTCGTATAAATAAAGCTTATAGGTCCGGTACCAATTAAACAAAATGCGATATATGAAATGTCTTCAAATGCAAATAATCATCTATAATAAGTTTATTCGATTCTTACCAGACTCGTGTAAATGGATTTGACTGCTCTGGTATCGATATAAAAAATACCAGATATGAAAGGCCTTAAATGCAAATAATCATCTATAATAAGTTTATTCGCTTCTTACCCTACTCGTATAAATAAAGCTGACAGCTCCGGTATCAATTAAACAAAATACGATATATGAAATGTCTTTAGAAGCAAAGAATCATCTATAATAAGTTTATTCGTGTCTTCCCTACTCGTATAAATAAAGCTGCCAGCTCCGATACCAATTAAACCAAATACAATATATTAAACGTCTTGATGCAAATAATCATCTATAATAAGTTTATTCGCTTCATACCAGAATCCTATCAATAGACTTGACTGCTCTGGTACCAATTGAACAAAATACGATATATGAAATGTCTTCAAATGCAAATAATCATCTATAATAAGTTCATTCGCATCTTACCAGACTTGTATAAATTAAGCTGACAACTATGGTATCGATTAAACAAAATTGGATATATGAAATATCTTTAGATGCAAATAATCATCTGTCATAATATTATTCCCTTCTTACCAGACTCGCATAAATATACTTGCCAGCTCCGATACCAATTAAACCAAATACAATATATTAAACGTCTTGAGGTACAAAAAATCACGTATCAAAAGTTTATTCGCTTCTTACCAGAATCCTATCAATAGACTTGACTGCTCTGGTATCGATTTGAAAAAATACGATATATGAAATGTCTTCAAATGCAAATAATCATCTATAATATAACGAGTATACCTACTCGTATAAATAAAGCTGCCAGCTCCGATACCAATTAAACCAAATACAATATATTAAACGTCTTGAGGTACAAAAAATCACGTATCAAAAGTTTATTCGCTTCTTACCAGAATCCTATCAATAGACTTGACTGCTCTGGTATCGATTTGAAAAAATACGATATATGAAATGTCTTCAAATGCAAATAATCATCTATAATAAGTTTATTCGCTTCTTACCAGATTCGTGACAATAGACGTGACAACTCTGGAATCAATTAAACAAAACACGATGTATGAAATGTCTTTAGATGCAAATAATCATCTATAATAAGTTTATTCCCTTCTTACCAGACTCGTGACAATAGACTTGACTGCTGTGGTATCAATTATATGAAATACGATATATGAAATATCTTTAGATGCAAATAATCATCTATAATAAATTTATTCGATTCTTACCAGACTCGTGTAAATAGACTTGACAGTTCAGGTATCAATTAACCAAATTACGATATCTGAAATGTTTTCAGATGCAAACAATCAAATATAATAAGTTTGGTCGCTTCTTACCAGGCTCGTGTTAATTGAGCTGACAGCTCTGGAATTAATTAAACAACACACGATATATGAAATGTATTTAGATGCAAATAATCATCTATAATAATTCGCTTCTTACCAGACTCGTGTAAATAGACTTGACTGCTCTGGTATCGATATAAAAAATACCTTATATGAAATGTCTTTAAATGCAAGTAATCATCTATAATAAGTTTATTCGCTTCTTACCCTACTCATATAAATAAAGCTGACAGGTCCGGTACCAATTAAACAAAATACAATATATGAAACGTCTTGAGGTACAAAAAATCAGGTATCAAAAGTTTATTCGCTTCTTACCAGACTCGTTTCAATAGACTTGACAACTCTGGTACCGATTTAACAAAATACGACATATGAAATGTGTTTAGATGCAAATAATCATCTACAATAAAATTATTCGCTTCTTACCAGATTCGTGACAATAGACTTGTCTGGTGTGGTATCAATTATATAAAATACGCTATATGAAATGTCCTTAGATGCAAATAATCATCTATAATAAGTTTATTCGCTTCTTACCAGATTCGTGAAAATAGACTTGACTGCTGTGGTATCTATTATATGAAATACGAGATATGAAATGTCTTTAGATGCATACAATCATCTATAATAAGTTTATTCGATTCTTACCGGACTCGTATAAATAAAGCTGACAGCTCCGGTATGAATTAAACAAAATACAATATATGAAACGTCTTGAGGTACAAAAAATCACATATCAATAGCTTATTCGATTCTTACCAGACTCGTATAAATAAAGCTGACAACTCTGGTATCGATTAAACAAAATTCGATATACGAAATATCTTTAGATGCAAATAATCATCTATAATATGTTTATTCGATTCTTACCAGACTCGTGCAAATAAAGTTTACAGTCCGGTATCAATTAAACAAAATACGAAATATAAAATGTCTTTAGATGCAAATAATCATCTATAATAAATTTATTCGCTTCTTACCAGACTTGTATAAATAAAGCTCACAGCTCTGGTACCAATTGAACAAAATACGATATATGAAATGTCTTTAGAGGCAAATAATCATCTATAATAAGTTTATTCGCTTCTTACCGAACTCGTATAAATAAATCTGACAGTTCCGATACCAATTGAACAAAATACGGTATATAAAATGTCTTTTGATGCAAATAATCATCTATAATAAGTTTATCAGCTTCTTACCAGACTTGTATAAATAAAGCTGACAGCTCCGATACCCATTAAACAAAATACGATATATGAAATGTCGTTAGATGCAAATAATCTTCTATAATAGGTTTATTCCCTTCTTATCAGACTCGTGTATATAGGCTTGACTGCTCTGGTATCGATTTAAAAAAATACGATACATGCCCATGCAGCACATCTAGTTGTATTATGGGCACAACAACGTTTATATGACGTTTCTTAGAACTTTATAACTTTTCTTATAACTACCCTGCTTAAAAAAGTGGATAGAAAAGGATAGGAATTTTATGAATAGTTTTGTATCCTCTTTTACGATTTTATTTAATACATTTCTATCCCAATCAGAGTGGATCGAAAGGGATAAGATACAACGAATATTTTTGTATCCTAATCCTATCAAATTAGAAATATCATCCACTATAAAATTTTTTGTTCTCTTTTTATAAAAAAATTTTTTTCTAATTTTTAATTTTATTATCGTTTTATTTAATTTTATTACTTTTTTAAATTGTTAAGATGATTTAATCATCTTAAAACAAGCTGTTCTCTAATGCGGTCACCTATCCAGTCGTAGTCCACTGCGTGCGGCGCTTAACAATAAATAGCGAACACGCGCGACACCGACCATCGGTCTACCACTGTTGAACACCATTTATAAAATAAACTGATATTTGTGTTACCCGCAGTGCACAATATTAAAACCGTACTCGCTTGTATACATTTTTCAGGGATTTTCGAGATTATCAGCAGAAGGTAGAGTTCGATAAAGACCTACATAAATTTTGAAAATTTCAAAAATTAAAAATTAATAAATATAATATTCTGAGAATATGCACAGGATATACGTTAGACGTGTTTACTTTTAATTCTTAAGTATGGAAAATTTAGATTTAGTTTGGGATATGTGGGTAATAGACGATATTGGAAATAAATATAATATTTTTTTCGATATTTTAAGAATATGTTTAGAATATACAAAATATTATATGATGTTAGTAGAGGGGCTAGGAGTGTTCGGAATCCCCCCACCCTACCTCCCATCGATGATAGTGTGATGGAAAATTTACGCAAGTGGGTCGTCAGAAGGTCAGAAGTGAAAGGAGGTTATTATAAACAATTTCATGTATTGTTATTACAAATTTCGAAAGCTGAAGGTCGAAAAACGTAGGTAATTTAATGCGTTACATTGTCGAATGAAAAGAGAAGGTAAAGGTCAACCAATATTTATTATTTCATTAGATATTGTTATTAATGAAATGTTTTTACATTATCATTGAAAACGTCATCTTTCTAATGCTTGATCTTACAAATTTCAATCAGAGAGCTTGAAAAGGGTTGACCGTTACACATTAGTATTGTCATGTGTCGAAAATCAAATTTCAAAAGTGGCCTTCATTAAAGGTCAGATATTGCTACATTATAGTCGCTTATGGAAATACATCGTAATCTAGGAACCGTATTGAGAGTGAAAGTAAAATGACCTTTTCCTCGTGCGTCCTACTACCATCACTTTCGCTCTCGCATACTCTTTGTTAGTTCCATTATCATTAGCAGTATACCGTTTTCCCAGTCGTTGATTATCCATCGATCACTTATTCACCGTACATTTGTTTTCCCCAAACTGCATACAAGATTATTGATGTCGCGTTATGTATTTATCTTTCGATCTTTTAATTGCCCCTGTTGGGAAATCACCTTCAATATGATATACCGTTACCGACGTATTTCAGAACTTACTTATCTTTTTTGATGAATTGAAAGTTTAGATTTCCACCATCCTACGTCACAATTAGTCTAAATACCAATTTGAAGGTGTCTAGCCTCATTACAAAATTTGTTCCATCTAGCATCTATATTTTCCTTTGATTATCCATCGATCACTTATTTACCGTACATTTGTTTTCCCGAAACTTTCAAAAATGTATACAGGTCCAGACGCGTTTAAAAGGTCATTGCACCATTTCTTAAAAACATTTTCTCTTTCCCAAATTTCGGCAATCCGTGACGTAATAGAAAGGAGGCAGCCTAATTCAAATATTTCTAAATCATCGTTTCAAAGGAATGTCTCGTTCCTGGGTCTATGTGGATACCGTTTTCTTTCCCTCTTCAAGATGGACTGTGTATAAATGCTGTGTGCTTGGGCAAATGGAAGACAGTATTTGACAGCACGTACGCAGCTATATTTCAAATATTGTATTTCTACATCAATATGGTAGATGTTAAGAAAATTTTTTCCGCATGGGAGGAGGCCTTGAAGAGGATTTACAATACTCTTGAAGAAGACGCTACTGAGGGTCAGTTTTCCAACTTCATTCGCGAAGCCACCGAAAAGATTGAGAAAATCAACTCATTCTTAAGGACCAATCCTCACATTCCAAATGGGGTGAAGTTATCATTGGAGACGAGCATTCATCGGATCACGGTACACAAAGTTACAGCTGCTGACAGATTAATGCAGAAGAAGGGTAAAGCACCTCAAGGAAATCTCGTTCTCGAAGAAAACGTTCAATCCGCCTTCAACAATCGCCTTCGTACTGGACTGGTTGTGAATTTAAAATATTTGGACCCCGCAATGTTTTTCGAAGCGGCAAAACCTACCATCATTAACTATGTGCGTGAGGTAGTAAAGGAATACCGCTGTGTCAAGGTGTGCACGGTGTTTTCTGGGCAATTTGCACTCGGTATGCAGGAGGATGATAACAAATTCTTTTCAAATAAATACGAACAATTGTGCGAGACTACCGACTTTAACGAGTGGTATGATGACAAAGTAAAGAGTGTCATTCTACCTCAACTTGAAGAATTTCAAGAACGGGGCAGTGGTTGGACGTTATCCGCCATAAATTCACTCGCTATACAAGTAGCAAAGTACAACCCAATGCGTGCCGGATCGTGGATAGATTTGCCAAAGTGGATCAAAGATAAAAAGGCTGTGATTAATGTAAAAGTATTTGGGGATGACTGCTTCGCTTGGGCGATAATGTCTGCATTATTCCCATATAATACTAACCCTTCAGACAGACCAGCATCGTATCCGGGTTATACACAACATCTTAAATTTGAAGGCATCAGTTTCCCGATTGCACTCAAAGATATACCGAAGTTTGAAAAACAAAATGACATTTCGGTGAATGTCTTCATCGTACCCGATGAAAAGAAAGAAGTACTACCCGTACACTTAACCATCGATGAAAAGGAGCGCCACGTGAACCTGCTTCTCGTGTCGGAAAAACAAAATAAAGTACTATGCCCATCTTCGTCTTTGGTATCCGATGAGGTTGAAGTCGAGGAGGATGACAGCAGTAATTATCATTACTGTTGGATTAAGAATCTATCTCGGCTAGTGGGTACACAGTGCAGCAGAAAAAAGGGGGGAAAACATGTCTGTAATCGATGTCTTCACTATTTTCATAGCGATGAGAAATTGTGTGCTCATAAAATCAATTGCTGTAAAATGAATGAATGTGCAGTTAAAGTACCGGAACAAAACACTTTAAAATTTAAAAGTTTCGGTCGTGCGATGCAGGTTCCTTTCATAATATATACCGACACCGAGTATCTCCTCGGGAAAGTTGAATTGGAGACAGCCCCAAAAACCGCCTACGAGCAACACAAGATTTATAGTGTAGGATACTACGTGCATTGTAACCATGACTCATCGTTGTCCCGATACCGCTCACACGGAGGGTATAACTCAGCTTCCTGGTTTGCTGAGGAATTGAAGGAGTTGTCCGAGGAAGTCAATCAGGTAAAC
The DNA here is from genome assembly GCA_030407085.1 of Trichopria drosophilae. Lineage (NCBI taxonomy): Eukaryota > Metazoa > Arthropoda > Insecta > Hymenoptera > Diapriidae > Trichopria > Trichopria drosophilae. The sequence goes on from CM059583.1 coordinate 115,168,712, forward strand.
ACTCACTTTATATAATTGATTAGATTATTTATTCTTTTTTTTTTATATCATAACGATTATACATAATTTAAAAAAATAAGTAATACAAATTAAACTTAAACTAATATAAATACATTTTATATTTTCAATTATTCGTCAATCTTAATTAATAGTGGATGACTTTTGTTTGTTCCAGATTTTGCTAGACACGAAGCTGATGAACTTGACTCCGAGAGAAGAGAATGCATTTCGGTCGGCGACGATGTGCCACATCTGTGGGGGCTCGTTTACCGACAAAGATGTTGCAGTCATGGATCACGATCATCTCACTGGTCAATTTCGAGGTGCTGCGCATAATAGTTGCAATATTAATTATAAATTTACTTTTAATATTCATAGCATATTTCATAATTTAAGTGGCTACGACGCTCATTTTTTAATTCGCGAAGTTACCAATTGTTTCGAGGGAGACGTGAAAGTCATTCCTTGCAATATGGAAAAATATATATCAATTATAAAGCGTGTACAAGAGACAAAAATTAAGCTTACATTATTAGATTCCCTTAGATTTTTAAACTGCTCTCTCGAAAACTTGGCGTCTTATTTAAGTAATGAAAAAAAAAAATTTTTAAAGTCCCACTTTCCAAATGAGGAAAAATTCAATTTATTAATACGTAAAGGGGTTTTCCCTTATGATTACATAACCGAAATGAGCGTCCTAGATCAATCATATCTTCCTTCACGAGACAAATTTTTTAATAAACTCTACGAGTGTGATGTCAGTGAGAATGATTATGTGCATGCGATGAATGTGTGGAACGTATTTAAGTGTAATACTCTGGGTGAGTATTCAGACTTAGATTTAAAAACAGACGTCCTTCTACTTGCGGATATCTTTGCAAATTTTCGCACAACTCTGTTAAAATCGCACGGTTTAGATCCTGCACATTATTACACTCTACCTGGATATACTTGGGACTGTGCTCTCAAGCATACTCGAGTAGAGTTGGAATTACTTACCGATATAGACATGATAATGTTTATCGAGAGCGGTATAAGGGGAGGTCTTTCTCAATGCTCAAATCGGTACGCAAAGGCCAATAACAAATACATGCCCGATTATGACCCGTCTAAAGAGTCAAAGTACCTAATGTACTTCGATATAAACAATCTGTATGGGTGGGCAATGAGTCAATCACTGTCTACCGGAGATTTCGAATGGGTGGAAAACGTTGACTTGGAAAATGTACCCAATGACTCGGAAATTGGATATATTCTCGAAGTCGACTTGACCTATCCTGGAGAAATACATAATAAGCAGAAAGATCTCCCACTATGCCCCGAGCGAGCAGTTCCGCCCGGTTCAAAACAACCGAAATTACTCGCTACATTAAATGACAAGGAACGGTATGTCATACATTACCAAAATTTAAAGCAAGCGCTCACCAACGGTATTATTTTAAATAAAATTCATAGGATACTAAAATTCAAGCAGACTCCTTGGTTAAAGTCGTACATTGACTTAAATACCAAACTCCGCACAGTTGCGACAAATGATTTTGAAAAAAATCTTCTATAATATTAATCTACTTCAGTCTGAATGTTCACGTCATTTTCTACGAACCTCTCCCTTCCATATGAAATCCGATAGTAAAACGTCCCTTTCCTTCCGTCGATTTTGGCCCGGAGTAGCTACCTCGGAAAAGACTGGTAGGAGTATATCCTACCCTGAACCAGCTACCTGGGAAAAGGAAAATGAAACCATGCCGTTTTCTTTTTTCTTTGTTTTATATAGAGTGTTTTCACATTTGATTTCATTCAGTCTCCAACTAGCATTCTGGCAGTCATCCACATAGATCAGGCACGAATATATAAGTTCTCATATAGAGAACGGTAGAAATTTCTTCGCCGTTGGTTTTAAATATACATAAACAATCCAATTTTCGTGGTATCTACGGCATATGTGCAAAATGTAAACAAAGGAATGAAGGAAAACAATAATGCGTCGTTCTAATATGAACGCAACGCAAATTATTACATTTCAACGGGATCATATATTGCCAAAAAAGTTTATTATGCTATTGAGTACGAGAAAAAAAACAAACCCCACCTGTTATTCATCAGATAAACTATTGTGTTCAAAAAGAAGCGTTTCGCACTTGGCTGCTGGTTGTGCTCTTCAGCAGGGATCCAGCAGCCGTACCCTGGACGCGATCATTCAAATTTATTTGCAATTTTGTAAATGTATTAATTGTTTCTAGTTTTTGGGAAGAAAACTCGAACAATTAATACATTTAGATAGAGATTTTGAAAAACAAACCTTTCAAAATCTTAACCTTGATTATTATTATTATAATAATATATAAGTTCTCATATAGAGAACAGTAGAAAATTCTTCGCCGTTCGTTTTAAATATACATAAACAATCCAATTTTCGTGGTATCTACGGCATATCTGCAAAATGTAAACAAAGGAATGAAGGAAAACAATAATGCGTCGTTCTAATATGAACGCAACGCGATTTATTACATTTCAACGGGATCATATATTGCCAAAAAAGTTTATTGTGCTATTGAGTACGAGAAAAAAACAAACCCCACCTGTTATTCATCAGACAAACTATTGTTTTAAAAAATATGCGTTTCGCACTTGGCTGCTGGTTGTGCTCTTCAGCAGGGATCCAGCAGCCGTACTCTGGACGCGATCATTCAAATTTATTTGTAATTTTGTACATGTATTAATTGCTTCGAGTTTTTTTGGAGAAAACTCGAACAATTAATTTGTTTTTTTCTCTTACTCAATAGCATAATAAACTTTTTTAGCAATATATGATCTCGTTGAAATGTAATAATTCGCGTTGCGTTCATAGAGACGAACGACGCATTATTGTTTTCCTTCATTCCTTTGTTTACATTTTGCACATACGCCGTAGATACCACGAAAATTGGATTGTTTATGTATATTTAAAACCAACGGCGAAGAATTTTCTACTGTTCTCTATATGAATCGGTCCATGCAAAAAGGGCACTAAGTCCATTTTTCGGTAAATTGAGATAATAATAAATTCTAACTTTTGAGGCTCCGGTCTTTCATTTGGCACTTATTAAAATTATTAATCTTCATTTCCTGATGTCCGATTTATGCAAAAAGGGATCCCTTTTTGCATAAATTGGAAGTGATATTTTTTATATCGCGTATTATTTACACTGAGAAAGAAATGTAGTAAAAGATAGTATTTAATACTAGATACTTATTTTACCACTATAAATTGTCAACATATATTGTAGGATAAGCGTTGTAGTTGTAATAGTTACAACTACACTGGTGAACAACAAATACTGTACCAGTTTTGTATACTATCCATATTGGTAAATATAGTTATGTCAACATAACAAATATCCATATTGGTAAATATAGTTATGTTAACATATACGAAAATGATGTTACCACAATGTTTAGTATTGAAATATTAAATATGAATAATTTAAACTTATTCGTATTAAGAGAGATTTGTTTACTGATTATTACACACATACTCACTGCATTTACAAATAACAATAATCTTTCGGAACTGTTATAATTTAACGTCTGTTAATTAACAACCGTCGGTTAAAATTACGACAATATATACCAGATAAATATCTAGGTTTCTACAATTCCCTGATCGAATGGCCTACTGTTACTGATGAAAAAGACAATGAATTTAGTTCTTAATAAACTGCAAAATGTAATTTTACATTGTATTATACTTTTGCAAATAAATCAGTTAGCTGTGCTATAAAATTATTACTTTTTTTTCATGTTACTCGTGATTCATGCAAAAAAGGACCTAAGTCCACTGATATTTTTTATAATCATTAAAAATCCTCTTTAACTTTAAGCATACAACGATATTTGTACTATTGTAAGTGCATAAAAGCAACATTTCTATTAAATAATATTTTTATTTTTCATTCTGTAAGAAAAGTAAATCAGTTTTTTGCGTTTTCTCAACAACTATCTATATGGACTTAGTGCCCTTTTTGCATGGACCGATTCATATGAGAACTTATATATTATTATAATGGTTCTTAAGATTTAGAAAGGTTTGTTTTTCAAAATCTCTATCTAGATGTATTAATTGTTCGAGTTTTCTCTCCAAAAACTCGAAACAATTAATACATGTACAAAATTACAAATAAATTTGAATGATCGCGTCCAGGGTACGGCTGCTGGATCCCTGCTGAAGAGCACAACCAGCAGCCAAGTGCGAAACGCTTCTTTTTTAACACAATAGTTTGTCTGATGAATAACAAGTGGGGTTTGGTTTTTTTCTCTTACTCAATAGCATAATAAACTTTTTTGGAAATATATGATCCCGCTGAAATGTAATAATTCGCTTTGCGTTCATATTAGAACGACGCATTATTGTTTTCCTTCATTCCTTTGTTTACATTTTGCACATATGCCGTATAGATACCACGAAAATTGGATCAGGTAAGAAGTACGAAATTACGCTGGGAGTACAAAGTACGGTATTGTATTCCGTGTCCGGGGTCGTCGAACATGTAGTCCAGGTAACGCGCCCCGTAGTTTTTCATTTTTAACATTGAAACCATGTTAAGGTCATGCTGGTGGCAACTACGCTGTTAATTTCTTGTGGATATACAGGGTGATCGGCCAACCATTACCCATCGGCTAACTGTAGATTGTACAGATAATCACTTTTTTTTTAAATATTTCGGCTCTGTATGAAGGTATCTTAGCGAACCGAAGCTCATTTTAAAGATATTTTCAAGCTATACAAGTTGCCTCTGTTGGTTTTTGACTTACAATGAATATTTCTCTTGTTATAGCCATAAAAACGGGGGTAAATGCCGATTTTTTAGGTTTTTCGCGTCTATCTCGTTTCGACACATAGCTACACGGAGAGAATTTTTGAATGATTTTACGTCAACTAGTTACAAGGTAAATAGCCCCAATGCCTCTTCGAGGGTATTTCTGATAGCTATTGAGGGAAATTAAGTTGATCGTTGACGCAAAATCAGTCGATGTAATGGTTGGCCGATCACCCTGTATATATGAATTGAGAAACGTTACGGTATTGGCGATGTAATAAATAAAATAATGAAATAAATCGTTCTTCCTTTATGACTTTTAGAAATAAGATTTCATAACATAACAATTCATTCAATATTTGTATCAATTTAACAAAATTCACATCCATTCTAATAAAAGATGCACCAAAAATTTCACATTCCGAGCGAGCGAGGAAATAACGCTCGTATTGTATTTTGGCAAAGTGCACTAGGATTTCTAAAACCATTTTTTGAAATTTTTGTTACCCGGTACGAAGGGTTATTTGAATTTCCGGTTTCACGAATCCTAATCGATGTGATAAAGATCCATTATTATTTATGTAGAGGAATGCACCGTGGACAAATTTAATCATATCAGGAAATATATTGTATTATTTCGGAAAAGTGCACCAGGATTTATCAAACCATTTTTGGAAATTCTTCTTACCCGGCACGAGGGTTATTTGAATGTTCGGTTTTAGAAATCCTAATCGATGCGATAAAGATCCATATTTATTTAGCTAGAGGAATTCATCACGGACAAATTGAATCCTATTCGGGAAAATATTGTATTACAAGCTTGAATTCGTAATTAGCAACCCCGAAAACCCCTGAGTAACAAATTTCGTTACTATCGAGTAACTTTATTCATTTTTTTTCATTTTCGGCCGCCATATTGCATCCGCCATTTTGAATTTTTAAATTTTGACTTCAGATTCGGATTCAGTGACCCCAAAAACCCCCAAGTTAGACTTGGATTCCAAACCGGAACAAGTTAAATAGAAAAAAACTGATGTGCGCACTATTGCGTCAATGCCACACAGGGCACCTTCCAATTCCGCGTACCTTCCAATGCCAACGAAAGGGTTAAAGCAAGCAAACTATGGCCGTACTTCCAATATATGGCACTGCATGAAAATAAAAGGGTTGCAGGTTGTGAGCAATCATTCAAACAATGGCTTTTAAACGTAGGTGACGGAATTTTTCGGAAAAATTTGAACAAGAAAATGCAGCAATCAAAATACCACAACACATGTTATTTGGTGGTAATATTGTTTCTGAAATATTCGGGAAAAAAATAATTCCTTTCAATGAAGACATAAAACATACAACAATATTATCACCAAAAAAATTCAGACGTAATGGAAATAAATGATGAAATTCTTTCACGCATAGAAAGCGATGAAAAAGAGTATCTTAGTATAGATGCAGAGGATGAGACTAATGAAAAGTGTGATACAATATTACCATTAGAATTTTTACATTCCTTAACACCAAATGGTCTACCTCCACACAAATTAAAATTGAAAATCGGAATGGTTATTATTTTACTAAGGAATCTTAATATAAATAACGGATTATGTAATGGTACAAGATTAATAGTTAAGGAAATGAGAGAATACAGTATTCGTGCCGCAATTATTCCCGGAAACATTGTGGTGAAGTTATTGTATTACCTCGAATAAACTTATCACCATCTAAAGAAGAAATACCATTTCATATGACGAGAAGGCAATTTCCAATTAGATTAGGTTGTGCTATGACAATAAACAAATCACAAGGGCAATCTTTCGAAAAAGTGGGATTGTTTCTGCCATCACCAGTATTCAGTCATGGTAAATTGCATGTAGCACTTTCAAGATATATTTCTTAACGAAATAGAAAAATATTAATTACTAATAAATACAAAGCAATTCAAAATAAAGACGACAAAATATATACAAAAAATATAGTGTATAGTGAAATTTATGGATATAATTAAACAATATAATAATATATGCAAAGAATGTAATAACTAGGAAAAAGAACATATCAACAAACAAATTCACAAAATTAAATCACTTTGATAGTAACGAATTATGAATTTTGCAAATATCACACCAATTTTAGAATTATCGGAACTATATGGGCATATCTCTGGTGCTTTTGATGGTTGTGATGATAGACAGTTTCAGAGATCTACGGTAATAAACATTACACGTGCCTTGCATCTTTTATAATAAATTGGCTACCGAATCGCCATCATGAAACTATTATTTTTTTTAATATCATTTCCATAAAGATTTTCAATAAATTATAAGTGGAGTGCCGCCAATTGTTATTATTATTTATTTTTTTACTTATACAATAATAAATAAATTCATATACGTTGACTGAAGTATCGCCACTTTGATTATGAATTGGCTGCCAAATCGCCATTATGAAATTATTGTTTTTTTTTTTAAATATCATTTCAATAAAAATTTTCTATAAATTATACATGAAATGTCGTTACCCAATAATTAATTTCAACAGCAATTAATTTGGAAATGCCGGCATTGCCGTCCCTCGAGCATAAGGCCACCAATTTCCGGGCGTAACATTTGCGCCCTTAATACGAAAACTACCATTTAGTTTTAAGAAATAGAATTTTTAGATTTATATTTAAAATATATGCTCTAGCTGTATTTAACCTTCTGTCCATTAAATCCAGATAATTTTTTTTAAACTCTATGAAATTTCACATCTACAACCCTAGTAGATTTTTACCAAGAAATGACATGCATGGTAATACAAATATGCGCATTGCAGATTAGTGCCCACAAGATTTCATAACATAACAATTCATTAAATATTTGTATCAATATAACAAAATTCACATCCTTTCTAATAAAAGACACACCAAAAATTTCACATTCCGAGCGAGCGTTAGCGAGCGAGGAAATAACGCTAGTTTGTATAAATTGATGAACAATGCGGTATTTGGGAAATCCATGGAGAATGTTCGTAAAAGAGTGGATGTAAGTTTAAAATCGAAATGGGATGGAAGATATGGCGTTGAAGCGTTCATTTCGAAACCAAATTTTCATCGAATAGTAATATTTGGTGAAGACTTGGTCGCGATACAACTAAAAAAATTAGAAGTAGTTATAAATAAGCCCATATATGTCGGAATGGCTATTTTAGATATTTCTAAGACTAAATTGTACGAGTTCCATTACGATTATGTTTTAGAAAAATTTAAAGAAAAGGCGAAATTGTTATATACCGATACCGATAGTTTAATTTATGAATTTAAGTGTGATAATGTATATGATTGTATGAAAAGAGATATTAATATGTATGATACGAGTGATTATTCCAAAAATAATGAGTACGGTATGCCGCTAGTCAATAAAAAAGTTTTAGGGTTAATGAAGGATTGCCGATAAGGCAACGTCTTGGTTAAAACTGTTGGGTGGATTGTTGCAGATAGTTTATTTATTCACATTTTTCAGACTAACTAATTAATTCTCCCGTAAGGAGTACAAATGTGAAATGTCCCTCTTCATAACATCAGTTAGTGCATTAATCTTCTTTAAGGCTTCACTGCTTTTATTGACATTTTGTTCTAGGAGAAAAATTAATTTCTCAGCATCGTGAGCTACAGTACTACTCTCCCTTATGTCATAGGTATGTTTTTTCAAGTCTCCTTCTATATTAGCAATATCTACCGTAAGACTATCAATCAAACCATTATTTTTATTCAAATCATCTTTATTTTTTTTACTTCCCGCTCTAAGACAGTGATATTATTCGTCAGATTGCTAAGAGTGTAATTATTTTTATTTAAATTATTGGTATGTTTAGTTATTTCCTGATGTAATTCAATAGTATAATTTCCGATGTCTGAAGGTATAATCCGCCTCTTTTCTATTTCATTGTAATTTTTATTTATATCTTGATGCATTTTATTTATACTTTTTTCAAAATATTCAATCTTCTCATTATTTTTAATTACACCTTTACACAGTTCATTTATTTGCTGTTTAATATCGCGAATAGATGTGTGGAACATTCTCAAAGTAATGGCATCATCCGAATCTGTCGGAATTCCGATATTACATAACTTTCTTTTCTTAAAATCATAAGAACCATCTGTAGCAATTTCGACACTTTGAAATGCTTGCTTCCGTGCTCGTTGAGACGAACGTCCAAATACATCGATGCTCATTATGATACTGACGTAATTATCACGCAATTAATAGATTATATTAGCTTCACGCAACTCTTCAATAATCGATAAAATTTCATTAGAAAGACTTGAATTACCAGCAGCTTGCGATGCTATTAGAAGGCGCAAGCGATCGACAAGTTCATTTGGATCATCCCAATGCACGTAGTCAATTTTGTGGTTTTGTTCAACAATCATGTATTCAGACAAATTACCACCCTTTTTCGGAACATCTTTGAACATTTCGTTGATATAATTTCGATACTTGTGGGAAGCATTATACCGAATAGGTTTTTCCTGATTCCAATCTTTCCTATGTGCATTAGTTAAGGTTAGTATACTTTTGTAATTGTTTAAATCAGACTTTTGGATTATAGCTATATCAGCTTTTTTCTTAAATAGTAACTCTAGCAAACCTTCAGTAATAGCAAATTTGTTATCCTTAACAATGACATTTTTCTTCTTAAATTCTATTGTCGAATCACCGATTCTTGTAGTACCACCTTCTATGCGAACACCATAAATTGAATCAATAATATCACTTTTCTCATGAATATTTCTCACCAGTAAAGTTAGAAACTTATTTGATAACCTTTCTTCAGTATGATATGTAGGTGTTTTAAGGACGTTCCTGCCAAAATCGATTTTCTACAGATTTTCTCGAAACTTCGCGAAAAGATTATTTTAAGTGTACTTTATATGTGGGCGAAAGTTGAGGTATCGAATCAATATCAGATTTTGAGATATTCAGCTTCAAAGTTTCTGATTTTTACATGTGTTCCCTATACCAAGGCCATGAAAAACGGCTATTTTCTTAGATTGCGGAAAAAATTGTCTATAGATTTTTTTTGAAAAACTAGTATGTCATGCGGAAAACTATAAGAAATAAAACGAACACAAATTCTATAGGGCATTCAATATTAGATTTTGAAATATCCTTGTGCAAAGTATGCAATGAACGGCTTTTTCGATCGGAACTATCAAGGCGCGGGAAGCAGTGGCAACGTCGCATTCGTTCGCAGCTGAGCCAAGACCAGTGCTACCATCTCTACCAAGACACATTGTTTTTGTGTAACAGATGCATGTAATCGGACTTGTTTATTATTAATTTTTTTAATAATGAATTATAAAACTGTACTTATTTATTAATACATTGAAGTATGTAACAGGACAACGGAACCAACAGTGAAGCAAATAAATAAATTGAGGTTATTGAGGTGTAAAGTCTGTAACCTCATTTCGTTCAATTTTCTAATATCATGTTTTTATTTCAATTTTTAATTTAAATACAACATCAGAAAATTAAATTCGTGTTGAAATCGATAAGAGTTGTAACGAGACTAGGGCCGCAGTAATAAACAACACATGTAAAATTTCAAAAGAATTTATTAAATGATCGAGACTTACAGATTAACTTATCCTATGCGAATTTCCCAATGGGCACTTTACTCTATAACTAACTGTAAGTTTAGCGGTTTGTTCGCGCGCACAACACTAACTAGACTTATTGCGGGGCCGCGTTACGCAGAACGCGTCGCCCCCACTCTTACTCTCTCTCTCTCTCTCTCTCTCTGTAACGGTCCGTTACACCCCCCCCTCTCTTCGGCCTCTCTCTCTCTGTGTGCGTGCGTGCGTGCGTGCGTGCGTGCGTGCGTGCGTGCGTGCGTGCGTGCGTGCGTGCGTGCGTGCGTGCGTGGGTGTGTGTGTGTGTGTGTGTGCGTGTGCGTGTGCGTGTGCGTGTGTGTGTGTGTGTGTGTGTGTGTGTGCGTGTGTGTGTGTGTGTGTGTGTGTGTGTGTGTGTGTGTGTGTGTGTGTGTGTGTGTGTGTGTGTGTGTGTGTGTGTGTGTGTGTGTGTGTGTGTGTGTGTTATAGTTCTGTCCAGTCTATCAAATCTGCTTCGATTTCTTTTTGTTCTGTCATGTCTAGTTTTATTTTAAAGATGTTTATGTCGTCTTCTGCCGTTGTGTTGTGTATTTCGTTTTGTGTATTTGTGTTCGTAATTGTGAAAATTTCTTTTATTTCTTCGTAGTTTTTGTTTGTCTTTTGTTCGTTTTCTTCCGTGTCAAAGTCTATGAGTTTGAAGTATGGTTCTGTATTGTATAATTGTCTTAGTCTTTGTATGTCGCTGTGTTTTTGTTCTTTTTTGGTTGGTGTTTGTGTTTTATGTTTGTTGCAGTGTATGCAGTTTTCTGGGTGTCCTTCGTGTAATTTGTTTAATTGTTCCGGTGTTAGTTTTTGGTGTGTTGTCGTTATTTTTTGTGTAAATTGTTGTTGTGTTGATTTTTTTTGTATTTGTGTTTTTGTTGTATTTTGTTGGTGTTTTTGTTTTTGTGTGTTTGTGTATAGTGTGGCGTTTGGTGGGCCTCTTGGCGTTGGTAGGAGGCCTGGCCTTCCCAACTTTGGGTAGAGGTGTCTGTTCGGAGGTATTGCCGGGGTCGGTAGCAAACCTTTCCTTTGTTTTTCCATTTTTCCTGTAATGAAATTATTTATGTTAGGTATGGTTTGAGGTCTTTTATTGCCCATTTCCCTATGTTTTTCCCCGTTTCTGTTTTTAGTATGTATGTTGTTGGTGATAGTTTTTCTTTTATTATGTATGGTCCTGAGTAAGGTTTGTTTAATTTAGCTGATGTGTAATTTGCTGCTGATGATAGTGTATAGTCTTTCTTTAATACTTTGTCTCCTATATTGAATTGTATTTCTCTGTGTCGTAAATTGTAGTTGTGTAGTTGTTTGTTTTGTGCTTGTTGTATGTTTTTATGTATTTCATCTCTGTATGAGTTTATTATTTTTAATCTGTCTATCCAGTCTTGAGGTGCGTTAGGTATTATTTGTGTGGTTTTTTCTATTTGGTTTCTTGTTGAGTGTATTGGTTGTAATTCTCTTCCTAAGTTTAGGAATGCTGGTGTGTATTGTGTTGATGTGTGATAAGATGTATTTAGTGCGAATTGGTAGTCATGTATATTTATGTCCCATTCTCTGTGGTTTTGTTCTAGATATGCTTGTATCATTGTTTTTATTGTTCGGTTTGTTCTTTCTGTTGGGTTTGCTTGTGGGTGATATAGTGGTGTTGTATCGTGTTTTATTCCTAGTTGTTGAGTTATGTTTTTTATGATTTTGTTAATGTATGGTTTTCCGTTGTCTGATAGTATTGTTTTGGGTGTGCCCCATCTCATTATTATGTGTGTTAGTAGCGTTTCTTTTATCGTTTGTGCGTTAGCTTTTTTTATTGGTATTAGTTCTACCCATTTCGTTGTTATATCCTGAAATACCAGTAAGTATTGATTACGTTTTTTTGATAATGGTTCTGGTCCCATTATATCTGTTGTTATTGTTGTCCATGGTTCTCCTATTTGTCTGTTTGTCATGTGTCCGGCTGGTCGTTGTTGTATTATTTTGATTTTTTGGCATATGTCGCAGTGTTTTATATATTTTACTACGTCTTTGTATAGTCCTGGCCAGTAATATGATTTTGCTAATTTTTTGTATGTTTTTTCTATTCCCATGTGTCCGGCTTGTGTGTCGTCGTGGTTTTCTTGTAGTATTTTTTTGTGTTGTGAGTCCGGTATTACTAATTTCCATGGGTTTGGGTCTGGTCTAATGTTGCTGTGTAGCGGGTCTGGTATGTACCTGTAGAGTTGTTCGTTTTCGAATTTCCATTCTGGATATAAGTCTTCATTGTTTTGTACTGTTGTTTTTTGTTTGTTGTACCAATTGTCTGTTTGTCTTTCTGACAGTGGTGATAGGTGTTCTGTGTGTTTTGTGTTATGTGTTTCATATTTGCGTGAGAGTGCGTCCGGTATGTAGTTTAGTGTTCCTTTCCTGTACTTTATTTCGTAATCGTATTCGAGTAACTCCAGTCCCCATCTGGCTAGTCTGCCTGTTGGATTTTTTAAATTGTGTAGCCATTTTAATGATTCATGGTCTGTGTATATTTTAAAGTGGTATCCTTCTATATATTGCCTGAATTTCTTTATTGCCCAGACTACTCCTAAGCATTCCTTTTCGGATGCTGAGTATTTTTTTTCTTGCTGTGTGAGTGCCCTACTTATGTAAGCTATGGCGTGTTCTTTTTTTTCTACTATTTGAGATAGTACTGCTCCTAATCCTGTGTCACTTGCGTCTGTACTTATGTGGAATGTTTTTGTAAAATCTGGTCGTATTAGTGTTGGTGAAGATGTGAGTCTGTGTTTTATGTAATTAAATGCGTTTTGTTGTTCTTGTCCCCATTGTAGTTTTGTGTTATTTTTTAATAGTCGTGTTATTGGTTCTGTTATTTGTGCAAAATTAGGTATAAATTGTCTGTACCATGATGCCATTCCTAACAGTCTGCGTATTTGTTTGAGTGTTTTGGGGATTGGGTAGTTATGTATTGCCTCTATTTTTTCTGGATTAATCTGTAATCCATGTTTATTTACTATGTAACCTAAATATTCTACTTGGCTTACGCCAAATTCACATTTTCCCGTGTTTAGAATTAAACCTGCATCTTTTATTGTATTTAGTGTTTTTGTTAGTAGTTGTTTGTGTTCTTCAAATGTTTCTGATACAATTATAATGTCGTCTAGGTATGCGAATATGTGAGGATTTTCGTCGTGTCCTATTATTTTGTCTAGTAATCTTTGGAATGTGGCTGGTGCGTTTGTTAATCCGTATGGCATTCGTTTAAATTGGTAAAGTCCTTTTCCTGGTACTATGAAAGCGGTTAGGTGTTTGCTATTGTTTTCTAGTGGTATCTGGTAGTATGCTTGGCTTAGGTCTAGTTTTGATATTATTTTTGCTGTTGGTAATGTTTTTAGTATGGAGTCCATTTTTGGTAGTGGGTACGCGTCTTTTTTTGTTACTGAATTTAATTTTCGGAAATCTAGACAAAATCTGTATGTACCATTTTGTTTTTTTATCATTATTATTGGGCTTGACCAATCGCTTTTTGATGGTTCAATGATTCCATCTTTTAGCATTTCCTCTACTTGTTCATGTATTTTTTTGTTAATAATTGGTGATACTGTGTACGCTCGTTGTTTTATTGGTTTGTGATTTTGTACGTCAATTGTGTGCTCTGTCAGTCTGGTTAGCCCAATCTTTTTATTTTCTGTTAATTTGTGTACTATTGTTTGGATTTCGTGTTGTTGTGTTGGTGTAAGTTCTATCAGTCCTGTGTGTGTTTTTGTACGTGTTTTTTCCTGTATACTATATAGTGTTCTATTTGGTAGTGTGTCTGGTGTTGGTAGTAAAGGTTTTTTTTTGTAAGTGTGTGTTTGTTCTTGGTTTTTCATCGGTTGAATGTTTGTCGGTGTTTCTTTAAAGAACCATGTTTCCTGTTCATAGTCTGGTATTATTTTTGCTTTTTTTATGTAGTCTATTCCTAAGATGCATTCTATTTTTATGTCCGGTGCTATTCTTATGTTTGTGTTGAGTGTTTTATTTTTTAATGTAATTGGCAGTTCTACTATTCCTATAATTTCTATATTAGTGTCGTTTGCTAGTTGTACTTTAATATCGTTGTTTGTAATTTTAATAATTTTTTTTTGTATTTTGTTTCCTAATTTTTGTATGCCTGTTTGTCCTATGTATGTGTTTGTTGCACCTGGGTCAACTAATGCAGTAATTTGAGTGTTACCTATTTTAATTTGTGTGTACCAACGAGGGTCGTTTTCTATCTCTGAAGCTAAATTGACCCATTCTTTTAGCCTCAGTGTCGGTTTCCCTGTTCATTGTTGTTTGTGTACTGTTTGTATGATTGTTGTTTTGGGCATTCTCGTTTGTAGTGTCCTCGTTGTCCGCACTTGAAGCATTGTTCTACTGTATTTTGTGTTTTTTCTTTTTCTGTCTGTTGTCTGTAATTTTTGTAAGTTGAGTAATTATTTGTTTGTGGTGTATATGTTTTTGGTTTGTAATATCGTGTTTTTTGTGTGTAAGTGTGTGGTGTAGGTGTGAATTCTTTTGCGTAGATGTTTAATGGTGTGTGTGTTTTTGGTGTGTAATTTTGTGTGATTTGTTTTTCTCTGTTTTTTTGAGTTAGTCTTTCGAATTCTGTCCCTATTGTTTGTAATTCTTTGAATGTGTGTATTTCATAGCGTCTGATGTGGTATTGGTATTCTTGTCTTAAGTGTTCGTATGTTTTATCTAATTGTTTTTCTAGTGTGTATGGTGGGTGTAACTGGTTTAATAATGTCCTATAGTGTAATATAAAATCTATTATTTTTTCTGTTGGTTTTTGAAATTTCTCTTCTAATTGTTTTTTTATATTAGTTCTATATGATTTATTTTGAAATGTGTCTAATAATGTCTCTGTAAATTGTTCCCAGTTATTCCATTCGTTTTTATTTAATTTATACCAGTCGTATGCATTTCCTGATAATAATATTGGTATTGTTTTGTATAATTCGTCATTTGATAAATTATATCCGTTTTGTAGTTCTGTTAGTCTTTCTAAGAAGTCATATATGTTTTCATTTTCCTTTCCTTCAAATTTTAATTGCCAGTTTTGTACCACTTCCATAGGTGTTTTTTTTGTATAGATTTGCCATGGAATGAAGTTTTGATTTTGTGTGTGTAAATGTTGATGTTGTGTATGTGTGTGTTTTCTCTTTCTGTGTTTTGGTTGTGTTCTTGTCTGTGTGGTGTATTATTTTCCTCTTCTATTTGATCGTAGTTTTGTGTTTGTCGTAAAGCGTATGCGTTGTTTCTTTGTAAATGTGTGTTCCTACCGTTTTCTGAGTATTCGTCTAATAGGTTTCGTACTCTTATATTTGGCATAATGTGTTGTGATTGTTGATTTTGATTATTTATTGCTGTGCCTTGTCTGTTTGTGTTTGTATGTAGTTCTTTATTTAGTTCTTCTATTGTCATGTCTAA
This sequence comes from Trichopria drosophilae, assembly GCA_030407085.1. Lineage (NCBI taxonomy): Eukaryota > Metazoa > Arthropoda > Insecta > Hymenoptera > Diapriidae > Trichopria > Trichopria drosophilae. Next base: position 115,184,576 of record CM059583.1, read on the forward strand.
TAATGATTTGTTGATGTTATTGTCTGAATTGTTTTGATCTGTTTGCGTCTCCTCTATGTTTATGTTTATCGTCGCGCCTGCTCTTGCTGGCGTGAATGCCGGCGTTCGTAGCATGTTTATAGATTTATTTATTATCTCTAAATTTGTAATTGAAATTAATATTTTTTTTTTTTGTAATACGTGTTTTTGTCTCTAATGTTTTTAAGTTTGGTGTGTAAAAGTAAGTTGTGTGATTGTGTCGTGTGGTATGTTTGATTTTTTTTTTTTTTTTTTTTTTTTTGTGTGTTTATGTTGTGTGTATTGTATGTTTTATGTATAATTTTTCTATTCGTTTTGTGTAATATAATGTATTATTGTTTGTTGTATGTGAGAGTTTTATGTTTGGTTAGTTGTGTAATGTGTATCTATGTATGTGTCACAATTTTCGTTTTAATATGTTAAATTTATGTGAGTTTTTCACGTTGGCGCCATTGTAACGAGACTAGGGCCGCAGTAATAAACAACACATGTAAAATTTCAAAAGAATTTATTAAATGATCGAGACTTACAGATTAACTTATCCTATGCGAATTTCCCAATGGGCACTTTACTCTATAACTAACTGTAAGTTTAGCGGTTTGTTCGCGCGCACAACACTAACTAGACTTATTGCGGGGCCGCGTTACGCAGAACGCGTCGCCCCCACTCTTACTCTCTCTCTCTCTCTCTCTCTGTAACGGTCCGTTACAGAGTGAGTTTTTGATCCTGTTTTTGGGTTGCTGAATAGAAATTTTACATTCGGTTTGCTCTCTCATATCTTGACTTCGTTACGTAGAAATTCATGGCTTTTCATACTAATTAAATTGTATATATTTGAATTCAGGAACTTTTTTTATTTATTTGTTTTTTGAGCTGCCTTCATAATATCTGATCCCTTTCTCAGCTATCAAAAATAAACTTGTGGTTGAAAATTGAAAAATTTCAATTGTCTTATTTGCGACTACAAACTTTTCAATAATATAATACGTATAAGTAACTTTCTTTTATGTATATCTGCTATTATTTTATGTATATGCAACTGCAGAATATTAGAATATAAACATGGCCACATAAGTAATAAATTGAGACAAAATCGGTTACGAACACAGTATTTATTGTACTTATTTATTACCGCCTACCTTTAATTATTTCAATATCATCAATTTTTATTGCCTATGGAAGCGTAAGGATACTGTGATTTTGGCATATTTTGTGAAAGAACCAAATCATCGAGTATCACTTGGAAGTTGTCTAGAGCGCCATATTTGAATTTTGTAGTTTAAGCAGCTCTCAACGTTGCCACATCGCACGATCGACGCAGTGGGACTTGTGCGCATTGGGAGAAAGAGTGAGAAGGCGATACAGCTGTCTCTTTCTCGCGCAGGAACGTCCTTAATATCACTGCTAAATGCCTGCTCTAAAGGGGTATTATATCCATCAAGCATATCATCATCATGATCAAAATCGTTAACATCATTAATTTCTATGCTATCTGTTACTTTATCCTGTACGTTTATATCATCAATCGCATTTTTGTTGATTGACATTGTTGTAGCGTCTGCTATTTTGTCCAATTGACTTATCAGAGGTTTGAGCGTTTCACTTATATTATGATGCGTTTCTTTACCCATTTTTAATAATCGATGTTTTTGGCGAATAGATTCGCTAGCTTTGACAATTTGACGTAAAACGTCTTGCTGCTGCTTAAGTGGAGAAGACATGTTAATGCATGCAAGTCTCACTCTGCACTGACTTATTACAACATTTTTTGTTTCTTCTTAAAATCATTTATGCTTATAAAACAATCAAAACCTTTTCGATACCTTCCCTCTTCTATTTCACTATCTTTATCGATTGCAATAAATCCATGCTTTTCTGTCCAACATTGTGTGCATATATCTTTAAAAGTGTTGTATGGCATATCTGTATTTACATGATCATTATAGACGTGCTTAAGATTCATTTCATCCTGTCTAAAGAGAATCAAAAAGTTTACGTTATCTCGAATAAGATGCTTGGGAACACGAGCGTACGTTTGACTGAGATAAAAGCAATCGACGCAATTATGTCTACCCATACAAAAGAAGGATCTAATGTTATCTTGCTTCTCGCACGCGACATCATCAAATATAATAATAGAGTTTGGCCTGGCCTCGGCGGGTGGTACTACCTGTTCATTATCGTGAAAAGGAAAGTATCCTATACCCTCCACAGAGTCGAGTAAGTTTTGTAAAAATTGATATTTCGGTTGATTTAACGATTTCGAATATACATATATATTTTCAAACTTTCATCCATTCTGATCGATGATTAGACTGAGTAGTGTATTTATTTTTCCACAATTAGACGGGCCACAGAAAAGTGCACGTATACTATTTGGCAGCAACTCCCCATGTCGTTTATGATTAGTTGCATTATTTTGTACAGACGATATTAAATCATCAAAATTGATTATTGGGATTTTTGTTGGTTGTTTATGAAATCGCATTTTGATAATAACTGATCATAAAAGTATAAGTAGCGCCTTTATATGTAATGTCAGTCATTAACTGTTTGTTACTTGAATGATGCACATCTTAAAATGATTACATATGTGAGTAAAAACAAGAAGCAAAGACGTATAAAGAGTGGGAAAGGATTGGTCAATTCTTTAATGAATAAATTACCCGTAGAACTTAATATACCCGGTTATCAGTACTGCGGACCTGGTACAAAATTAAAGCAACGATTAGCAAGAGGGGATTCAGGGATAAATCCGTTAGATAAGGCTTGCAAGGAACACGACATTGCTTATTCCAAAACTCGTGAAAATCCCACCTGTAGAAGCGAGGCTGATCGGATATTAGCAGAGCAGGCTTGGAAGAGAGTTTTAGCAAAAGACGCAAGCATTGCAGAAAAGGCGGCAGCTTGGGGTGTTGCAAACACAATGAAACTAAAAAGTAAATTAGGCATGGGACTGAAAAAGAAGAAAAAAGTGTCAAAAAAGAAAACAACATCAGTGAACCATATTATTGCGGCTGCTAAAATGTCAATGTCACCAAGTAATAATGTTCAAAGTGTTATATCGAGCGCTTTGAAAGGGGCACGTAAAGCCGTAAAAGAAGCAGGTGGTAAACGATTCATTCAAAAAACTCGACAGCTATCGTTACCTGTAAAGGTTGGAGGATTCTTACCTTTCCTAGCACCCATATTTGCTGGATTAAAAGCAGTTAAAAGCAGTTACATGAAAGTGAGAGGCATATTCGTGCTATGGAGACAATAGCTATCGGTAAAGGGTTATATCTTAAACCTTATAAAAATGGTCTAGGTTTGAAATTAAAACCATATAAAACAGGTTTAGGTGTTAAATGTAGAAAAAATCGAAAAAACTTGTAAAGCTACCGCATCGAGCACTCCCCCCCCCCCCCCACCCCCCCCCCCCCCCACCCCCCCCCCCCCCCACCCCCCCCCCCCCCCACCCCCCCCCCCCCCCACCCCCCCCCCCCCCCACCCCCCCCCCCCCCCACCCCCCCCCCCCCCCACCCCCCCCCCCCCCCACCCCCCCCCCCCCCCACCCCCCCCCCCCCCCACCCCCCCCCCCCCCCACCCCCCCCCCCCCCCACCCCCCCCCCCCCCCACCCCCCCCCCCCCCCACCCCCCCCCCCCCCCACCCCCCCCCCCCCCCACCCCCCCCCCCCCCCACCCCCCCCCCCCCCCACCCCCCCCCCCCCCCACCCCCCCCCCCCCCCACCCCCCCCCCCCCCCACCCCCCCCCCCCCCCACCCCCCCCCCCCCCCACCCCCCCCCCCCCCCACCCCCCCCCCCCCCCACCCCCCCCCCCCCCCACCCCCCCCCCCCCCCACCCCCCCCCCCCCCCACCCCCCCCCCCCCCCACCCCCCCCCCCCCCCACCCCCAGTTTTACGTGAGTCCCCTTGCCTCTCACTGTCTCACTGTTCACTTACTTGAGTAAGTGTTCGAAATGTTGACCTTCCACTTCAATGCATTTATTTATTCTTTCTTCAAATGACTTTATACATGATAGAATCATATCTGCAGAAATTTCTGCGCAAGCAGTTCTTATGCGTTCCACCACGTTTTCACGAGTCGTTGGTACTTGTTCATAAACCTTACCTTTTAGGTAACCCCATAGGAAGAAATCCAGAGATGTTAGATCAGGTGACCTCGCAGGCCAATTAATGGGGCCACCTCTACCAATCCACCTACCATTGTAATCAAGGTCTAGTATTTCCCTTGCTACTCTTGAAAAATGTGCTGGGCAACCATCATGCTGAAACCACATTGTCCGTCGGACGTCCATAGCAACATCCTCAAGTAGTAATGGTACTTCTTGTTCTAGGAAATCTCGATATTTTGTTCCATTCAAATTACCTTCAATGAAATAAGGACCAATGAGTTTATTTCCTATGATTCCACACCAAACGTTCACCGACCAAGGACGTTGATGATTAACTTGTCGTAACCAATGGGGATTTTCTACGCTCCAATAATGCATATTATGCCTATTGACGCCACCATGGTTCGTGAATGTAGATTCATCTGAAAATAATACATTAGCAAAGAAATTGTGGTTCGTTTGCATTTTTTGAAATGCCCATTCACAAAACACCACGCGGTTATGAAAATCATCGCCATCTAGTTCCTGGTGCAGTGAAATGTGATATGGGTGAAACTTATGACGATGCAATATTCTTTGAATACTGTCTCTGGAAATGCCGGAATCGCGATGTAATTGTCGTGTGCTTACATGTGGATTTTGGTGAATAGCTGCTAGTACAGCTACTTCGTTAGCTTCTCCTGTAACTGTTAATCTTCGCTTCCTTTTTTTCATTTGTACGCTGCCATCAGAGTGAAAGGCATTCACAACTTTGTAAAAAAAAAGAACGCGAGCGAGCATTATCTGGAAAACGCTCAGCATACAACGCAACAGCATCGTCAATATTCCACTTACATTCACCATAAATAAGAATCATTTCGATTTTTTCGGGAACTGTAGCAGGATTCATTTTTAACTTGCAATTCGATTTAAGCAATGAAGGGTAGACAAAAAATAGTCACGTAAATGGAAAGTTGTTATTCTAAAAGCAAAGTGACCTCCGACCGAATTACTACCAATACAATGGACTTCAAAAACAGTCTTACACTGAGATACCGTGAATACTAAATTTTAATATGGGGATTAGAAAGTCGCGATATCCATTTACTTCCCTTCAGGAAAGTAGAGAAAAATGTAGGTGAACTGGTTACGTGTGACTCAACTTATGTATAAAATGATATGCTACTTTATTTTCGAGTTATGTCGCCCTCTAGCGTTATGTAACAGAACCGGCGCCGGTGATGGCCGAAATGCAAGCGATGTACATGTATGAAACCACGTGAGTTCTCTCGGGGTCCGGTAGATGGCGACGAAATCCCCAAATGAAGTAAGAGTTTCGTTTTGTTTAATAGAAGCTGGTTTGACCGTCAATGCTCAGCTTATTTATTCTCATTTCGGAAAAAACATACAGAGAGAGAATGAATGAGCTGAGTGAAGGGACATGACGCGTTTTTTAATGGATTGCGTGATGTCCTCTTTTTGTTTATTAAATAATAAATTTAAAACCTAAAATGTAATTTTATTGAAGGTAGAAAACTTATTTATAAAATTGCTTCCATATTGTATGCACAATTTTTATGTAATCAGTTTTGATTTTTAATATGAAGAATATCAATTATTCATAATCTTAATTTTTCGAATGGACATTATTAAAATTTCATATTCAGAATAACAATTTTCGCAATTGATATTACTAAATTCTAATATCAAAAATTCTAATATTAGAATTTTTAATATTAAATTTTCATAAAGGGATCAAATTGTCCCTATTTGCCCCCTGGATGCCCCCCTTCGTGTCGAACAACTTTCATCCGACAACTTTTTTGATTCTGTGCATAGTTCTCGAGGTATTTCAATGTCTTCAGATAAATTTGGATTTTTATCGATTACAGCGCCACCTGTGAACCAAAATGCAATAGCTCCTAGGTCAAATTGGTGTACTTTTTTGCGGAGAATCCAAATCTGCAATAAAAACTGGGGGTTCCTATTTAAGTTTTATTGTTTTTGCCCCCACTCCACCTCCAGGGGATGGGGGAGGGGGTAAATTTCATTATCACTGGATGCCCCCCTTCGTGTCGAACAACTTTCATCCGACAACTTTTTTGATTCTGTGCATAGTTCTCGAGATATTTCGATGTCTTCAGATAAATCGGCCACCCTGTATAGTAGACCAAGTAACAAATGACAAAAAAGTAAAAAAACTATGTTTTCAAACTACTTTTACGTGGATTTTAAAGTCACAAGTAGGTAAAAATGGTTTCAATGTTAAAAATTAAAAACTACGGGGCGCGTTACCTGGACTACATGTTCGATGACCCCGAACACGGAATATAATACATACCGTACTTTGCACTCCTAGCGTAATTTCATACTTCTTACCCGATCTATATGGATGACTGCCTAGCTAGCCAGAATGCTAGTTGGAGACTGAATGAAATCAAATGTGAAAACACTTTATATAGGAACCGTAAACGATATAGAAGGAAAAGCAAGAACAATGAAAGGGAATGGGAAGCCTTTAGAAAAAAGAAAACAGCATGGTTTTATTTTCCTTTTCCCAGGTAGCTGGTTCAGGGTAGGATATACTCCTACCAGCCTTTTCTGAGGTAGCTGCTCCGTGCCAAAATCGGCGGAAGGAAAGGGACGTTTGACTATCGGATTTCATATGGAAGGGAGATATTCGTAGAAAAAAATAGATTAATATTATATATCACTAATTATCTTACAGTCTACCCCACCAACATTCTACTCAAGATACACCTACTTCAACCAATAACGAAATTTCAACCACTATGACTGAGCCTGCCATTGGGTGGGAAGGGAATTTATTACAATACAGTTCTGAAAAACAGGAATCCTATGGAAGGGATGAATTCGTAGAAAATGACGTGAAATACATGACCTGAAATTTCAGAAGGAAGTCAATTAATATAATAGAAGATGTCACAATTTTGTGAAAATTTAAACTAAATATGTCAACATTTTTGTTTTTGACCATATTCCACCATATAAATAAAGCAAAAATACACACTTAACTTCACTTTCCTATCATGATGTCATAGGAAAAGTCTGCACGAAAAAGTACTTCCAAAATGATACCTTACAAATTTAAGGCAATTATTTGTTTGCTACAAAAAAAATGATTCATGTGGTAAAAAACAAAATTTGACATATTTCACCTCATTTCTTTAAAAAATTGTGCATGATAAAGAAATTTTGAGGCCACCACTGTTTTCGGCATCAAAAAATACTTCGGAAATTACTCATTGCATAAGGCAAACAGAAATAAAATACATATTTATTGAGACTGCCGACTGCCGCATGAAAATCGTCCGACTCTTGGAGGAATTTCGTGCGGCAGAGTGGGGTGAATGTTTATACTCCGCACGTTCGATTTGGCAACGGAGTATGCACGATCTTTATGCGCGCCTACCTAGATTTTTCGTCCGGTGGTCTAGTACCTTTATTGCGCGTAGAGGGCCGGATGAAAATCTTGCCTCTAGTCTCTCCGTGTGCGATTTATTTTATAAAAGAAACTTCCTTCAGAAAACAAAGCAAAGAAGATTCTGCAGTTAGTTAACACTTTCGATTGTTTAAGAAGGATCTGACGGCAGATCATCGCGCAAATTCGGACATACTCCATTTACAGTCTTCAGCAGATCTTCTCTCAGTCTGCTTGCAGAATTCGCTCATTTCTCTACTAGGGTAAGTCGCAAAAACGTTTTTAGTAGTTATAAAAACTTTCTTAAAACTTTGTGCTACTTGGGTGAAATGTCTTTAGATGCAAATAATCGTCTACAATAAGTTTATTCGCTTCTTACCAGACTCATATAAATAAAGCTGACAGCTCCGGTACCAATTAAACAAAATACAATATATGAAACTTCTTTAGGTATAAATAATCATGCATCAAAAGTTTATTCGCTTCTTACCAGACTAGTATAAATTCATTTGAATGCTCTGGTAATAATTAGGCTGAGAAGTCATTGAATGTAATGGATGTTACTTTTGCTTGGTTCATAAAAATCTAGCGACGTAAAATTGTAAATTGATTCGTTTGTAATGATTGTTACCAGTGCTTTGTGATCGATACAAATGTTGATAAAGTATTGTACATGTGCAAATGATAAGATCGTTGATGATAATGAATGTTACCAATGCTTCGATCAGAAAAAAGTTCCATGCTTGGTGTAAAGAATAGTAAAATATTCCTGTTACTTGGAAGCAGGTTATAAAAATATTAGTGTACTATGATGTAGTATAATAATAATTAAGTTAAAGCTTAAAAAAGACGAGCTCCTTGATGCTAATGAATTTTATCACTTGTGCGATCAATGAAAGTGTTTAAAAACTATTGTCCATGTAACAAATGCAACATCGTTGATGGCAATGAATGTTACCATTAGCGTGATCAATTCAGGAGTTGAAAAAATATTGTACATGAATGAAATATAAAATCGTTCATTGGTAATGAATTTTATCACTACTTCGATATAAGAAAACGTTGTACAAAATTATTGGCGAAAATGTTATTCGTCAAAGGTAATGAATATTACCATTGGTATATTCAGAAAATGGCATACAAATGTTTATCAACATGAGAGACGAAGTTTTTTTTCCTGGTAATGAATTTTACCATTTCTTTGATCAGTAGAATTGTTGAAAAATTCTTGTCGGTGTATGAAATATAAAATCATTAATGTTAATGAATTTTACCATATCTTTGATCAGCACAAGGGTTGAAAAATTATTGTCGACATGTGTAGTAAAAGATCGTTGATGATATGTAATGAATTTTATCACTACTGCGATCAATAAAAGTGTTTAAAAACCATTGTCAATGTAATAAATGCAACATCGTTGTTAGTAATGAATGTTACCAATTATTTGATTAGCACAAGTGTTGAAAAATGATTGTCCGTGTATGAAATATAAGATCGTTGATGGTAATGAATTTTACCATTACTTCACTGAGCATAATGGTTGAAAAATGATTGCTGATGTACAAAATACAAGTTCTTTTAATGGTAATGAATGTTGCCATTAATTCACATATAAAAAAGCTTAACAAATTGATGGCAATGAGAAAATGTAAAAGTATAATGAATGCTACCAGTGTTAGATTCATGACCCTTTAAAAAAACTGTTTGGCGACATACAAAACTGTTAGGAATAATTTATATAATGCAGTTGATTTTAGGAAGTGACGAAAATAAACATTGATATATATTGAAAATACATGGGGTTAATTTATGTGGTATAATATACGTGGTAGAGTAGGCCTCACGCAAAAAATGACTTTTGAAAAAGACGACGAAGAGTGTCTGACAGCCGTATGCGGCGTAAGACGGGTACACTGTTAGCGGCGGAAAATCGGTTAAACTATTAGACATTCGCATTAGAAATTAAAAAGATACTTGGTCGCACCGCGACGGAAAATTATAATGCGGGACGTGCGCGGCGTAAAGCATTGTTTTTCTTTTAGGCAGTTAGAAAATATCCTCCTAAACTTAATTATTGCAAAGTGCGTGCCAAATTTTTTGAACACGGAAGTAGTTTGTATATAGTGTGTCCGATACTAAATACTTCATATTAGATGAAATAAAGTGTGTATCATTTTCGAAATAACCCAAATTGACGCTCAAAATAGTTTTTTTTTTTGAGATTAGTTCCATCCTGACAAGAACGAAAAAATATGGGATCTGATTTATTAAAAATAATAATAAACTTTTCATTAAGATTTAAGCATCTAACAAAACTAATTATGTTATTAGTAATGAATGTTACATTAGCAGATACGTAACCATAATGTAATAAGTTATGAATGACTCGATTGTGGCGATTACACTATATATGTTATTCTACCGGTCTATCCTAAACGTCATTCCGAGCAGTTGACTCTGCACTGCGTCATATTGGATATTGTCTTGAAGAGAGCGCTCTCCGTGCTAAACCCCGAAAACATATATATATCAAGAGATATTTAAATAGCAGTACAGGCATTTAAACTGGGTATTTAAATTTCGTTTAGAATCCCCTTAAGGGTAGATTTTCTTAGGTTCGAATCTCCGTAGAAGTAAAACGTGTTTCCGTTTGAATATTACTCGTTTCTATTACTTACTTATAGATTGAAATTATGGTTAATTTTAGTGATGTTTGATTCTTTTTTGCACACGATGCACTAAAGTCATATTTGAAAAATCGAAAACGGTCAATTCTAACATATTCTCTACTACGTGTAAATAAACATGTGTCATTAAACAAGAATAACACGAGTAACTATGGAGCGTTCTCTTTCTATCCCGCTAACGTCTATACCAAAGGCTTTTACAGTCTATTCTTATATCTCTATGCTCTCAACAGACGGAAACCTGACCTTACCAAAAGTTCCCTACCTTTCAGTGATCGATCGCAGCTGTTCATGCTTCTGCGCAGGTTTGGGAAGGAAAAGCTCACTTTCGAACGACGTCTTATCGAGAGGCGCAAAGGGAAGCTGGAACCGACCACGACGTCTGATCGAGTTTTTACTGCTGCCCGATTAAACTCGGCCGCTTCATGTCACTATTCCAGGTGTGTATTAATGAACTAGCAACGTCACTGCTGGACAAATCTAAACTAAGCACCCACACAACAAGCTAGCTGCATATATGTCGGCAGAAATACGGATTATGCTTCATCACACAGACAGCAAATTTGCTGGAAATTCTCCCCTGCCGACTAGTATGCGGCGATTCTGACATATTTCTATCGAAGAGATTAAATCCGTGTTCGTGCGTCTTTAATCCCTTCGCCGACCCTTTTACTCTCTTCGGCAGAAATGCGTCAGAATCTCCGCAGACTAGTCGGCAGTAGAGTCACTATATTCAGAGTTAAGACATATGGACCGAAGAACGCAATTTATCAGCCTAGCCGGAAGTGCCCGTGCGCGCAGTTTTGAAATTGTAAAAATCGGTTACTGAAATATACTGAATAGTTTTTAGGCAGTGAAAGATGAATGTGTCAAATTAATTGTAAAATTGTCAAAAAATTCAGTTTGTTAATTGTCATAGGTTATATGCAGCTGTTTCTTGCATAAAAACGTGCACGACTGCATTTACATGCCAGATGCCAGTAAAAGAAATTGCATGAAATCGTATCCAAAATTTCTCTGTGCGATCTCTTTTGTTAGATAATGATATATGTAGCTTATTTTTTGAGCGGTATAGATTTATAATAAGCGGCTAGACAATGTATGTCTTAGAAAAGCCGAAAACATATAAATAATGTTGTTAATGCTATTAACAAATCCTTATTTCAGCCAAATAAATTCATTAATAGTAAATAAACCTTACTTACATTAAAGAAACCTTTTTCTCAGTGTACGTACGACAAACAACTGTACAAGTGATAAGTACAATGTAAAAAATTGTATTAAAAATAAAAAAGTATGAAGCAAATTTGATAAATGTTACTGAAAATTAATAATTTGTCCTGCAAATTAAGAATTTTGTTACTTAAAGCAATTTAATGATCGTAAAACTTAATATTCATTTCTGAAAAATATAAAATTTAAGAATTATTTTCTTCAATTTAATAAATTTTAATCACTTAAAAAAGTGTTTCGTTGATTTGTTCCGTCAGTCTGTAAAGTTCGGTAAAGTCTAGCAATGCCGTGATTAGTCACATTGAGGAATAATTAATAAAATAAAAGAAGAAAATGTCATTTATGTAAAATGGTAGATAGTTGCCGACTTTCGTTTGTATACATGGTACGTCTCGGCGCGGCGTTGCCGCATCCCATAAACTCAAACGAGTGAACGTTCTTTCTACAAAAACGAATCACTAGTATAGTGTAATACAGTGCAATGTGTAATGATTCATGATCATTTCTTCTAAGATGACTCCAAAATAAATTATATAATCCTACCTTCTGTGAGTGTATGTTTTTACTTTGTTTTTGTCAGGTTAATAACTCGCACCATTAACCTGTCAAAAATATGTCAAAATGAAAACATTTCCCACATCCTATTTACTCCTTGTATAAAATCTACAATGTTTGGCATTTAATAGGTGAATTATGATAAGAAATATGTATCAGGTTTGGTATATATTATATGTATACTTAAGCATGACAAGTACATCTCGTTACATCTTTAAGAACATGATTGGTTCTTGCAATACGCTTTTCCCTTGCTACATAAATTTTCATGAATATCATACATGTAAAATAAATATACCAAGAATAAACTGCAAAAAATTGTTCATATATGTAATATCTTTAATAATGAGTGTGAGTTTAAAAAGTGGTTACAAGTACTTTATACCATGTCGTCGACTCGTAATCATTGTTTGTGCACCGTGTTCTCCACTCGACTAACATATACATTTTTTGGTAATTAATTCATAGTGTATTTGTTTTAAAAAACATGTAAAAATATTTATATAAAGAGAGAGACGCAAGCTGTACATGTAAATCATTTTGTTGTAGGCGGAAGTAGGTGTACATGTCATGTTTAAGTATATCATTTTAAAAATGTTTTGCATATTTCATAAAACGTTATTGTAGTACATATATAGTGCAAAAGATTATACTTGTAATTAGAATATTTCACAGTAATTACGAGTAGCAGATGTGTTGCAGTAACTTCTCCATTCTGGGATTTGAGTCATCGGCTTTCAGATTTCCTTATGTTAGTATACTCGCTTCTATTTCAGTGATGCTTTATGTATGTTATGAAGTGTTTACAATTAAAAAACTGAATTAAAAGCAACAATATACTAGGATATGATTCGTTAAGGTTATATGTATAGCGGCCACTACCATTTAAAACCATTGAAAACAGTGTACGGGAAAAAATTTAAGTTATATTAGTATGAAATACCTATTTCTGGACAGATTATGAATTTCCTCTTATTTCACTTCTTTACTTGGAGTCATTACATAAAATAATGTAGGTAAATCATATTTTTACAAGTCGCGTTTTACTTATTAGTTTTAAATATTTTTTGTAGTTGATAGATCTCTATTTTACCATGCGAGCGGCAGCAATGTAAAGCGCGGCAACGATGCAAGAACGCGGCGAAGCGAGCGGAAATTTTAGTTCGGCTTCGGGCTTGAGAGTCAGGAGAGCAACAACTCGTGTAAAGATTTATGTAATATAAAATATAAGTTTGATTAACATAAGTGACGAGGCTGGTTATTTCTTTATTAATATCCGACAATAAGTAAAACATCACTGAAATAGTGAAGCGAGTGTAGTCACATACACAAATATCAGAGTCGACAGTTCAGTTTCTTGACATTAGTGAGTTTTTGCATTTCTCCCTCTGAAATTACTCAAATATTATTTAATTGTACACATTTATGTGTGAGAAATATATTTCGTACTTGTACTGTGATCCCCTCCTCGGAAGGGTAAACGAAAAGTTATAAATATCACCTTTTTTTGTATGCTGCTACCAAAAACAATGATTTTATTACAATTATACTACATCACACTTAATTGTCGCGGGCTCAAATCTCGCGAGAGGGGTCGTTTCGCAACCATGACCGGAGGAAGCTTATCGCGGAGGCGCGAGGATAATTAAAGTTCGGGGGCGGGGGGCGCAATCACTATTTTTGTACCACTAGCTACTCACAAGAGCGGTTGTGCAGTCCGGGCACTGGACCGGAAGTCGGAGTCCCGAGGTGGCTGCTTCGGATGGGTCTGAACGGGCTTGTAATCGGCGTTGTCGCCTCGGTGAGTCCTGGGTGACTCCACTCCTCGGTATTCTGTAGATTCCTGCGGGATCCGGTACTTGACCCTTACGTGCGACGATGAGTGAGCAGGAATGGGTCCTCACTGATGCACTAATACGTCCGCGTCCACGTTAAAAAGATGTCTCACGATCCAAACGGCGCGCGGTATTTAGCTGAACTGCGCAAAGGGCTTTTCCCGACTCAACTGCTCGAAGGGCTTTCCTCAACTCAACTGCTCGAAGGGCTTTCCTCAACTCAACTCGATCTCGCGATCCGCGATGGAATAGCGTCTCCGTCGTTCTGGTCGTCCGTGAAGGCCCCACCTCGGGGCCCGATGCTGGGGGGTGATCCGTGGAAGGGGGGAGCAGCGTGACGGTCGCGCGGCCCGCGCGTACCGGCTTCTCCTTCGGAGAGAGAGAGAGAGATACGTAGCTGCGCAAATCGGCTCTCGGCTTCTACCGTTGGAAGGAAAGAGAGAGACGCCCCGGCTTCACTCGCCTCCGTCTGTGGGGAAGGAACTCCCGACGGCGACTGACTAGAGGAGCGACGGCGGGGAGGTCTGAACCTCCATAGCGCGTATCCTCGGTACGGCGGGCGAGAGCAGCGGCGAATAGGGGGAAGGATTCCCCCGGAACGCTCTCCCCGGTTAGAGTTAACGGCTCGATCAGTGACTACGTCACAAACCCCCGGGCCTGACTCGAGTACACCGTCGATAGAGGGGTGTACGAGTGTCATATTAATGTCCTGAGATGCACTTCACTTGGGAACACTTCATTAAACCGGTTCACCTCGATAATTGTCACTAGGGAGCACTGTACTTAAATCTAGAACACTTCACGAAGCCAACAGAGGCGTCTCCTTCGCCACTGGGAACGAATTTCCCGTAGGCCTATACAGTGAGGTAGCTAAATGGCCATTAGAGGCACCGAACGCAATGTCGCAAGGGAAAGGGGAGGTGTTCGCAACGAGATAAGAAAACTACAATGGTGAATACGCAGATTCACTGACGCATGTTCGAACGCGGCGCGGTATCACACCAACTCAGGATCATGCCCGTACATGGCAAAGATCCTGTTTGCACATCACTCAAATCCATACTACAGAAAGATGTCACACATATACCATCGTCACAACTCATAACCCAAAAAAAAACGAAACATCGCAATCATACTCTTTACGAAGGTAAGAGTCGCACATACAAGAAAAATCAAAAATCGCAACTAGGCGATACATAAAAAAAATGTGACATTTTCTACGGGTTACTTCCTTGTTCACCCGGGATAGCAAAATTGCCATCTGGCTGATACAGTGTGACTTATAACTAGACCTTAATTTCTATCGCACGATTGGGATTCGCCTCTTCCAGTTCCATACCTTTACAATCATCATACCAGTTACGATGTCGTGGAGGATGGAGAGAAGGATGGAAGGAAGAGGGATCCGTGTGACAAAAGAAAAGAGGGATAGTACGATACGCAACGACAACAAAGGATTTGAGATGACATAGGCTGATGTGGTCGATACATGCTCACGAGGGGGTAGCGACTATTTTCGCCGTCGGGCCAACTGTACGCAACGGGACAGCGGCGAGGAAATGTCAACTCGCTGGATTTCCTAAAATACTAAGTTCCGACGAGTGCCACACAATGACCTCCACTACAGTATCGAGTTTGCACGGTTTACTACTCCACGGCACGGATGGCTACCATCTATGAACATGAAGCGATAAGACTAGCCTTAGGAGGCTTATCTGAAATTCAAACATTAGCCAGTTCCTGAAGTATGTCCGGGCAAACTCTATACTCGTAGATTCGTAGGTGATGATGTCACGTCGGGCTATCGAGGTTTCGACTCACATTAGGCGACCATACGATAGACTTGAGGGGGGGGGGGGATACCGTGTTACGCTTGACCGTTTACGCCACTGTGAAGCGCATCTGCAATGGCATAGTATACAAAGGCATGATAATTTCCGGGCCAACAAAACGCAAAGGGACAGCACATACCTCGACTGTATTCTTCTCAAGATGGATATTAAATTCGCGAAATGGATAAAACGCGACAAGGCCGCGGTTTATCGCGACGCAGAAATTTAAGTACTCGAAAACGTGACTTAGCACCTTGTATGCGCGAATCAGCGCGAATTAACTCGAAGTTATCACCGGCGGGTGTCGTCCACGACGTGCCCATGGGGCTGATAAAGCCGCGCTGGTTAGCGTAAAAACCAACGTAAGTTACCGAAATGCGCGATTTCGTGCAATATGGAGGTAACGCATGGGTGGCGTGACTAGACGTAATACCAAGTCAAGCAAACCGAGTGCATAACTCAAATTGCGCGAATTCCAAGTCGGCTTTCGACACAATGCACTACTGCCACCACTATGAGCGTATCTCAGCACTATCGGGCATTGAATAAATCTACTGGAAGTCCGTTCGTTAGAGCTACAGATGGCCGAACGAAAACGCCCTCAGACGACGACTCTTCTTTTGTTTTTCTCAAAAACGTATTGCAAAGACACAAATTTTAATTAAGAATCTGCACAATTAGGCGCGAGCCAAACTCTAAATTCGCACCCTACTCGAGTTAGCGTAGGTCCCGAATAAATTAAATACTAGTCACGACTTAGCGACTTTCGACTTATTGAACAGAACCGTAAGTTTACGCAAGTCAAAGTTACTCTCATACTCAGAGTGAGTAGGTACTAATTCACAAAAGAAAAAAAAATTTTTAAGGGATGGTCACGATTCCCCGAAATCAAACTCGACCATTTGGTTTAGCGCAACAGATCCAACTTTTCTTACCTCCGTTGCGACCACTGGGGCACGCAACAGGAACTCACCCGGTATTATCGGGTACTGAGCCACGACACCAAAAAAAAGGAAAATTGTATGGAATTTGTGTATCAAATCGTAACGTACCATAGTTAGGGATTTTTATTATTAGATCGGCAAACTTACGGGTAAAAGTTGCAAATCGAAACACAGAAATATCGCTATCCGGAGCAATCGGAACGTGGTTGACGACGACCGGTTGCAACAACAACAACAAAAAATTTCGGATCCATATCTACTAGTTGAACGCGATGGACTGACACAAATCGCAAATGAAAATTGAAAAACGCGGTTACGTTCCGTACTACGGAATGAATCGACTTCACGTGAAAAATGCTCGACTATAGGAGCGTAAGATCGATTCTACTATTATACATCCGCGCGCACACGTATCTGGATTTTTGGTACCGAAGGGACAACTTAAACGCAAGGGGCAACTAAACACAATCGTGTTGAAGAAGAGGGTGGTAGTCATCGCGTCATCATCGCTTCGCGGAGCGAGAGACAGCAGATGTGGGAGGTGAACGCGATATACAGCAACTCATTGAAAATAACTCAAACAAAAACGTCTTTACGAAAACTGGACAGGTCTTACGTCAAAAGTGCCAGTTAACCTAATCTGACCTAAGTGCATCTTGTAGAGAATTAAAAATGCAACATCGGTTGACTTATAATATGGGAACGAAAAACTAAATATTCAACGAGTTAGGAACCTCTGAAAATATAGATGAAGTAAATTCTCACTATTCGCAGAGTTTATCACAAAGTTATTCGCAAAGTTATTCGCAAAGTGTATCGCAAAGTTTATCGCAAGGTTTATCGCAAAGTTTATCGCAAAGGGCCAACATAGACGCAAAGGACGGCGCTACATTGATAAGGGGGTATCACAAAGCATCGTAATGTCATCTTGCTATTTCTCCACACATGGTACATTAGTGCTATTTAAATCAGTGTATTATACTAGGTGGCATTTTTGAAAACCATCGGGGTACCAGTGTATTATTTTCAGGGGCACTTCTGCAAATCCTCGGGGCACCAGTGCAGCCGTTAGGTCCTACGGGATCGTAGACCATAACGTGGTTCCAATAATGGTGTGGGTGGGGGAAGGCACGCACCTGGTCGACACTTTGCGCGGACGACCGGGGCGCCTGCAAGTGACAGTCGGTTCGACTGTCTCCGGCGGCCTTGCCGTTAGGTGGGCCTCGTTGCGGCGTGGCACACGTGGTCTTCCGCTCGGACAGCGGGGGACCTCTCTGGCTGGTTCCGGAGGTCGACCGTGGCGACGCGGCACCGGATCGGCTCTCACCGGGTTCTGAATAATTGGATTCGACCGAGGGCTAGAAGGGTTTTCGCGCGTATTAGTCGACGCGGTCCGGTCGTTCGGAGAATTACTCCCCTCGTCGGGGGCGTGGTACGGCTTCAAATCTTTAACATGGGCCTTAGGGTTCCGACGACTCTCTGGATCGTCGAGCTCAAAGACAACGGGAGAGATTACCCGCAGGATGCGGTGGGGGCCGCTGAATTTAGGCGCGAGTTTGGCCGCGAAATTTTGGATCCTCGAAGAAAGGAACCGGATGCGGCGTAGTACTAGTTCACCCACCTGGTATGTTACTTCTCGGTGGGAGCGGTTACAATTCTCGGCTTGGCGCGTCGCCATTGGACGAAATGGGTCTATTTGACGCGGGTCGAAATTGTCACGAGGTGGGGGACCGAGAATACCCGCCCGTGAGGGCTGCGGCTCATCCTGTGTTCCACCCGAAGCAGCACTCGGTCGGAAAGGCTCAGGGGCCGACTGGGTCGGGTCACGTGACCCACCTTGTGCAAGGTCATTCCCGATTATCCGACTCGACGGGTTAATGTCGTTCACGGCCCGGCCTAGTTCATCTAGTTGAGGGTCGTCTTCGCGGCGGTCGTCGCTAGGGGGGACTACGGACGCGTAATGGGTTCGACCGGCCGGGTACGTGGAGGTGTCCGCCATCGGGAACCGGAAACTCTCCTCCTCTCCGAATGAGATCGGGTCCCGATAATAGGCGCGTGATCGGTCCGACGGTAACCCGTAGGCGGCAAACGCGAAGGCTCCTAGACGAGACGTCGGCGGGAGCTCCCGGTGACCCGGGTAGGTCGCACTCATCGAGTCGCCCAAAACGGTCCCTATTATGGGACAACCTACCGCCTCGGACAACGTATAGGGGGGTTGTCCACCGCGCCCATCCGTACTGGCGTTCCATTCGACCGGGGTATCCGGGAATCGCCGCAAAATGGTGTATCGCACCAGCCGATCCCGGATTACCTCCACTGATTCGGCGATCAGGTGTTCTGCCTTATCGCATCTACCGATAAGGTCGCATAGATCGATGATTCGATCGACCTCCGCGCGTATTGCCGCGATTTGGGCAAAACTGGCGATTTGCCGCCCCGCCACGCGGGAGGGGGTGACGTTAGTTGCGGTAGCCGAAAATGCTACGGGTGTCGTAGTAATTGACGGGTGTCCCGAGGTAGTGGTGGGGGTTACCACCGTTAGCGTGGGCACCACCGTTGCCGGGGAACTAGTGGGAGTGGATAGCGATGTATCCATTGTTCCGAATCGAACTATAAAAAGAAGAGAAGAAAAGGAAGAAATAGTTCGGACGCTCCTCAAGGTTACCGCGCAGTTCGAGTTTCTACGTCGAGCTGCCGGATTCGAAAATCGAACGACCTGTGGTCCAACTTATGCAATAAAACGAATACGAAGCTCAGAGAAAAAAAAAGAAAACTCGGCTTCGCTGATATGGGGTCAAAACCGATATCTGGTGCGCAGGGAACGCGTTACTCACGTTACTTCGAAATTCCAAAGGCTATTGCCACATCCCACTGTTTTTCGTCACTATCTAATTTTTTTAAAATTTCTATTTTGTCACTGATAGGTAACCACATTCTTTTGCGTTTTCCAGAAAATCCTAAAAATTGCATAAACATCTAATAACATAAGGTTATGTATATAATTATTTAAATATTAATTTAATAAAATACATAATCATTGATAAAAGATCATATTTTGTTTGCACACGTACCGTTATCATTTAAATTTTCCTTATTTTCCATCATAAACGTTAAGAACTTTCTTACGAGCGAAGCTAACCTTTTGAAACCGTTTTTCTAAATGACTATTAAAATTTAACGTTTTATAATATACGAATATTCAATTTATTAAACAAATCATATTGGAGGACAAATTAGCGCGCAAATCCGGAAACAATTCTGATTGGTCAACGTTATGACGTCACGTTGATCTATCACGTGACGATACTCATGGAGGGGATACAAACTCCACTCCTCTTGAGTCCAGTAGTCATGGGTTATGGAAATCGTCATGTCCCGAGTACTCCACTAGTCGTGGGTTCTACTGTAGTTACATAACACAGTCAAGTATGAAATATGAGTTCCGTTCGGACGTTCCGATCGCGCACATACTTACTCGTCGCTCCGTCCACAATCGTAATATTCAACAAAATAATAGTTATAGACAAAGTTAAATCGTATTAAATCTCGGTCACAAAAATAACATCGACTTTGCTTATAATACGGAAAACCCTCGCAACTTTCCGCCGCGAAATTCCGGGTTTATTTTTCCATTCGGACAAACCGCCATCGCGAAATCCGCGTGGCGTCGCTAAAACTTTTCATCGTTGACAACGCGGAAGAAAGATTTCAACGAACTTTGGCGAGTCAAAAAAGAAAAATATCATCGACGCTCAACTCTCTATCACCTGGCTTTCTCGCTTCTACCAAAGAAAACTTCTCACACTCCACGTTTTGATTTTCGGCCATTTTGCTACCCACGTGGCATCTTCGCGAAAATGTATTTTCCAGCAGGAAATTCTGAATGGTTGCAGGAATTCTGATTGACGCCAATTGTAACGAAGATTTTTTACAAATCCATTATTGAAGTGGATTAATGGTCTTTCAATCTTGCCTGTTTCCAACTTCCCACGTTTTTTTTTTTTATCAAAGTGAGTACGAGAAAGATTTCCATGAACACGACACATTTTTCAATTTTTAATCACTTTGTGGGGCACGAAAGCCAAACATAAATTTACTGAGGACAAGTAATATACAAAAAGAACTTCAACAATCTAGACTAATTTATGGTACTTTGTCTCATTGACTAGGGCTCTAATTTCTTTCTAGCCCAATTTAGAGTTTTTAAATAACGACGCAATTTATTACTAAAACTAAAATAATTAACTTCTAACAATATATTTGGTCTTATAAATTTTATACATAACGTAGAATATACCATATATAGAAATAATCATTCAAATATTGTTAATAGTCTCATTTATTACGTTCATTGGTCGTACAGAATCATGCCGTTAAAAAATATGTCACAAGAAGGGAATTTTAAAATTCTGAGCGCTTCAACGCCAGACGTACATAAGAAAGATGACCCTCTCAGTCTGCTTAAAGACGTCAATTGACCTAATAGTAAAACTTTTAATTCAAATTATCAAAGTTCTTCCAAAGTATCGACTCAATTATATAATTCTCAATCGCAAAGTCCATTTATTTTACACTTACAAGCGACTGACGAAAATCTTAAAATCTTAAATAAAAACGCTTGTTCTTTTGCAAGATCCCTTTCAGATTTAGGAACTAACTTTCACAGAATTCAAAAATTAAATCCTTATAAATTACAAATTTCTTTTTTAACAATGGATCAAGCGAACCACCTTCTAGAAAATAGCTCAATTCTTCCCATTGGATGGCACCCCTCTATTCCTCATTTCAAACTATATCGGTGCGGTGTCATATACGGTTT
This sequence comes from Trichopria drosophilae, assembly GCA_030407085.1. Lineage (NCBI taxonomy): Eukaryota > Metazoa > Arthropoda > Insecta > Hymenoptera > Diapriidae > Trichopria > Trichopria drosophilae. The sequence continues at coordinate 115,206,036 of CM059583.1, forward strand.
TGAAGAAAACTTAACCGATGACCAAATTTTAGAAGGCATTGAAGACCAATATCGAAACAAAATTAAACTTGAACGTATAATCAAAATGAACAACAAAGAAGAAATAACAAAGACCAAAAGTATAAAAATCTCCTTTGAGGGAACTTCCCTCCCAAACCAAATTGTTATTTGGAAAGAAGCCCACTCTGTCAAACAATATGTATACCCTGTATCCCAATGTCAAAAGTGCTGGAATTTCGGCCATAATTCGATTAGGTGTAAATCTCCTCTCCATATTTGTCCTCATTGTGACAAAGAACTCGGCACATTACACAAATGCGACTTACACTCTAAATCTTGCATTAATTGCATGAAAAATAATTTGCCAAACAACCATTCTGCCAATGACAAAAACACCTGTCATTCATATTTAGAGCAGAGCAAAATAAAAAAAATTATGGCAGAACGGAACATGACATTTCAAGAAGCCAAAGGAATTTTTTCAAACTCAAACCCCAAACAACTTCTCCAACTTAATGAAGGAAAACAATTATTCAAAAGGAAAACTTATTGAAAATTATAACAACAATAACATTTTATTATCCAGTCTTCTTTTATCTATTTCTAATTAAAGCAATATATTTACAAATTTTATTTTAACCTAAATTTTTACTGTTAATTAAACTTTTGATCGAATTTACTCTTTACAAATTTTTAAATTCGTATATTCTCATTATATATTGAAATTTTTATATACATAAGTCAATAAATTATTTTAACTATATTACTAGTCACAAATAATTAACATCATGCCTGAACTCAAAATTTTACAATGGAATGCCAGAGGCCTAATTAACAAATTTGAACTCATCAGAATCTATAGTAATTATGACATAATTTGCATACAAGAGACATGTCTAACCAAAGACAAACAATTTAAGCTGGGTAATTATAGACTAATCAGATTCGACCGGGATGAATCGTTGGGGAAAGACCGGTCTCTGGGCATTTTGGTGGGTTTGAATCCCAAACTTAATTACAAACTCATTCGCCGATTTAACAACACTAATGGTTTGGAGGTTCTGATTTTCCAAGTTTTTCAAAACAAAGAAACTATCACTATCACCAACCTTTATAGACATCCAAGTTCCACGCAGCATGATGTTGACTGGACTCGCGCTCTGTTGGAGTGCGACTCCGGTGGCATCATCTGCGGGGACTTCAACGCTCACCACGGGTCTTGGAGTACCGGATCCTCCAACGCGGCTGGTAGATTACTACAAAAAATCTTCGACAACTTCAATCTGATTGTTCTTAATCACCCTGGACAACACACTAAATTACCTAAAGTCTATACGGATAAACTTGGTTCATCCGATATCTCTTTAATTTCACCTGACTTATATCATAAAACCTCTTGGTCAGTTTTGGACAATTCCATGTGCAGCGATCACTTCCCTATTGAGATCCTGATTGCAGGTAATTACAAACAAGCATACAGGACTAGACCTAACCTCAACACTTGTCAAGTAGATTGGAAACTATTTAGACTCTTATTAGAGAGTAAACTAAAAAACCTCAGCATCAATGAAACTAACTTTTTGCAAAGTTATGATAAAAGTTCCAAAAATATCATTAAGTCCTTAATGAAATCTGGAGCCTTTAAATTTAAAACCAAGTCACAGAATAATAGCTAGTTGAAATACTGGTGGAATGATAAGTGCAATGAGGCAATTAGTTCCAAAAAACAAGCCCTAAAATCCTTTAAAAAACATGTTACTTTTGAAAACTTAAACAACCTAAAAATAATTTCTGACCATACAAAAAAAAATCTTAAACAAGAGAAAAAAGAGGGTTATAGCAAATTTTGTAATAGTATCAATAGGGAAATGAGCGTTAATCAAATGTGGAAAATAATATCCTCATTTAAGGCTTCTACCATTAATGTTGGTTCGAAAGACAGCAATCTAGCTGACGATCCTTCAATTATGGAAGCTACTAAGAAATTGAAAACACCACCTAACATCACATCCATAGTACCCACAATTCCACTAATAATCTCTGACCGACTTGACTCCCCCTTTACCCTAAACGAATTTAAAACTATTATTTACCACCTTAAAGCCAATTCGACTCCTGGACGAGACTTCATTTCTAATAAAATTTTAACCAACTTACCTGAAAAAATTCTATCTCAACTACTTGAAATATTTAATTACTGTTTCCAAAAACTAACATACCCTAAATCTTGGACGGACTTTGACATTATTCTCATCCGCAAACCAAACAACAAGGGGCATCGTCCGATTGCTCTTGCTTCTAACCTCTGCAAAATTTTCGAGATTTTAATAAAAATAAGACTTGAATGGTTTTTAGAACAAAGTTTGGCTATACCCAAATCACAATTTGGTTTTAGGAAACGAAAGTCCACAGCAGACAGCACTACAATCCTTGCTCTCGACATATATTCTAACTTCTGTAGGAATAACCTGGTGGGAGCCCTCTGTGTGGATATACAAGGTGCCTTCGATAACGTCATCCCGAATATCCTGATTAAGGACCTTATAAACTTAAAAATCTCATCTAAAATCATTCACTTCATTAAATTTCTTATCTCTAAACGTAATATTAACACCTATACGGAAGGCAAGTTTGTGGAATCCTTTGTGGCCACCAAAGGACTCCCACAAGGTTCAGTCCTAAGTCCAGTTATGTTTAATATCTATGTTAGACACTTAGAAAATAACATTGGCGCCAGTGCCAGAAATTTACAATTTGCAGATGACTGCGTGCTATACTTCCCCCAACATTCTTTAGATAAATGCATTAAGACTTTAACGGACTCTTTTCACACACTAAATCACTGGTTAACAAACGACAGAGGACTATCTATCGAAGCTACCAAAACCAATTTTATTATTTTTTCTAAACGACGATTCTTACCCAAAGAAATTTTTATTACTCTTAATAACACCACTATTCCATCATCTAAATCCGCTAAATTCTTAGGAATCACCTTTGACTCAAGATTATCCTGGAAAGCACATATTGACGACAACCACAAAAAGCTAAAAAAGCCCTGAACATCCTGAAATCTCTCAGTTCTTTTAAATGGGGAGCTCATCCTATCCACCTCCTGAACGCACATAAGGGTTTAATTTAACCTACCCTTACTTGGAGATCTCAATGCTTTTCTAATGCTGCAAAAACCCATTTAAAAAAACTTCAAGAAGTACAATCATCTTCCCTTCGTATATGTTTAGGATTGCTCAGATCATCCCCTACGAACGTTCTTCATCTTCTTTCGAATATTCCCCCTTTACCGGTCAAAATCAATAAATTAAATTTAAATTTTCTTTTCAGCAAATCACAAGAAAAGCAATCTCCTCTGTTTAATAAACTGAAACTATTTGATGAAATTAGGTCTCTAAAAAAAATAAACATAAAAAATGTTTCAACATTTACTCTTTATACAAAACCAATTTTGAACACTTCCAAAAATCGCATAAGTCCCAATTCTCTTTGCCAATAGATTACCCTTTTCAAATCCAATTTATAAACTCAGAAATTAATTATAACTTAGGTACTGAATGCAAAACCAAAAGCTTTCCTCATATTGACTTTGTTCTAAATTTATCTCAACTATACCCCAATTATAATTATATTTATACGGATGGTTCTGTTCAAAAATTAGATAACCTTATCTCTTCAAATAATAGTATTTCCTTTTTTCACCAAAATCTAAACTACTTCGAATGTCACAGAATTAACAATAATCTGTCAATTTTAGAGACGGAGCTAATTGCCATTTTAACTGCAATTAAATACGCTATAGGTCATGATCTACATTCTGTCGCCACCTTATCGGACTGTAAGGAGGCTCTAAACCAGATAGAAAAGTCAATTTACAAAAATTCATTCAGCCACGTCGTCTATGAAATCAAACTAAAACTATATCTATCCAAGATTCATTTTATTTTTATTTTGTGCCCTACTCACATCAATATACCAGGCAACGAGATTGTGGATAAAGCTGCGAAGACAGCACTTAAACTCAGTCCCACTCCACTATTTAAGTTTAAAACGCACTGGTCTAATCTTAAAGTTATTTCTAATAGCATATTAACCCAAGAATCTCAAAGCCTACTTATAAATAAAACCAAAGGCACTTATTTTTTAGAGACCTACGGTATGAGCCAAAGTGCCAAACCTTGGTTCTATAAAACTCAATCCTTAAATCAACATCAAATTAAAATTATCAATCGACTCAAAAGAGGCCACTGGAATTTCCCATTACATTTTTATAAAACCCACAGAATTAAAGAAAACAAATGTATATGTGGCTCTTTAGAAGGCGATGCTAATCATGTCATATTTTCTTGTCCTCAGTTTACAATTCCACGGTATAATGTAATTGATACCTTATTAAAAGAACAAATTTTTCCACCTTACAATATTCAATCAATTTTAGTCTTAAATAATCTAACTATATTTAAAACTTTAGCCAATTTTTTAAACCAAATCTTAGAAGACATGGAAGTCTTTCTCCGCTCCCAGCTTTTACCAATTTCAGATTTAAACTGAGGTAAGGAAACGGACAAGTTTGAAACTCCACACAATCTCCACTCTATGGGAATCACTAGAAACTGCACTATAAGCATTCCAACCTAACATGCTCCAACTACAACGCCAACTATAGTAGATAATTATAACTTCACATTCCTACCAATCCTAGGCCGAAGGACTATCTAGTCCAGTGCCGTGGTGGTAAGGTTTATTGCCTACATAAAACCACTAAGAAGAAGAAGAAGAAGAAGAAGAAGTATGAAATATAGTAAATACACAACAATCATGTCATATAATTCTGATTCCTTTAAGTTACTAAAAATATAAAATTTTATTAACAAGGGAACAATAACATTTCTAAACAAACTTTAACTTCAAATTACCGAAAGAATAATTCTAAGGCACATAATAAAATGCAATAATTTATGTTTCACGCAGCTTTCTTTTTTAGCACATTTAATGTTTTCTTTTTAGACATTTCTTGTCTCACAAACTGCCTCAGCCTGGTTTCCACATAAAGTGTAACAGTATAAACTAGTATATCCACCGCGTTATCTACATATGTTTTACATGGAAAATTGATTTTTTAATCGCAAACCAATCCGTTTACAATTAAGTCAAAACATTTCGTAGAACGACAATGTTTTGTTAAATAAATATTCAATTACGTGTTTAAATCTGCGGCTGCGGTATGATCTATATCTTGCCCGTGAAGCAGGACGTACACAGCGCGCTGGTACTAGAGAAGTTCGGAACTAGAAACTACAATCACTAATGGTACTGTAGAATACAAGTGTTTCATAGGAAGTCGGAGAGGGCTGATTTTACCTCAAATAGCTGTTCGAATCGCCAATATATAATACTCACCTTTTTCTCCATTTTAGTGCAGCAGGGACTTTATCGAGGAGCCACGTTACGTCATTTTCAAAATCACCAAAATGAGCGATCGCCCCTTTAATCTCTGTCCGTGGTTGGTCGACTACGCATATCATAGATCGTTTCATTCATTGGTTGATGATGCCAATTATTTTACAAATCACAACAAATTAGTGCAATTTATTCGTTAATTCTCTTTGTTACCCTTAATCCCGTATCTTATGCTTCTCTTTATAAATGTTCTCTGTAATCTCGTACAGTTTGCTATTTTGTCCATGAATCAAGTCTAATTGCAGAAAGAAATAATGGTTGAAAGAAGAAAAAATAAAAGACGTAAAGATGTAAGCACGAAAACTATTTATTCCGTCTAAGCATACCTCCTAATTTTATTACAATGTATTTAATTAACATCTTTAGAAATAATCAAATAAAATTAAAAACTGCTTTAGAGAAAATAAACATTCTATAAATGTATACGTGGTAATAATGAGATGTAATTTGGTGTAGAGAAAATTCAAAAACAATCGAAATTTATAGTTCGCTGTAGAGGTTAAACTAAAAGTTAAATAATTAAAGCGGTTTTACACTGGGTTTTAGACCTACCAACGAAAAAAATAGGAAGTTGTTCAAAACCTGGATAACTTTTTCCCCAAGCATGCAAGAAACTTAATGGAAGGGATATCAAAGTTCTCCTAGAGACCTCAACGTTTCGGATCTATTTTGATCTCTCTTCAGGAGGTAATGATTAACAAGAAGAAATCATTAATTTAATGTAGAATGGTAGGTCTAAAGTCCGGTGTAAAACCGCTTTAATTATTTATTTTAAACAAAACCTATCGTAATAATTTAATTTTAAAGTAAAAGTATTTATTTGGACGTAGCAGCTTTTGTAAAACTTATTAAATGAATGTCTTATGAAACATTCATTTACATCATTTAGGAATAAATAAATGAGGTTTTTCATATTTCACTACTAGTTGAAATATGCTTCATTGCATATATCAATGTTTGTGTAGAAAAATATTTGTACAAATTGTGGATAATTCCTATTACATGGCACACAATTTTAATAGGGGTATAAAAACTGTCTATTTTTAAGTCCTTAAAAAATGTTTAGAAATTTATGGCGTTTGTGGAAAGTGGAGTATATGGTTTTGGATTATACTATTTTCTTAAAGATAAGAATAACAATCACAATTTCATGTGTTAATGATCAGAATAATGCTTGGAACCCTGCAAAAAATTGTAGATAGGATTCTTATAAGAATCATATGAGAAATTGAAACAGGATTCGTGTGAGATCGACATGATAATGGAGTAAGATTCTCGTGAGAATTGAATATTGAGCATTTCATTTAATATTTCTAATAATTTAATTATATTTCTAGTTTTTAAAATTTAATGAATTCGTAGAATCCTGAAATTCCTCCGACATTCTCATTAGAATCTCACTAGATTCTCATAATATTCATAAAATACATTACCATTTTAGAGGGGGGAGGGGGGTCGGACAAGAACTACGGTGTATATAAAATGTTTGTATAAAAATCATAAAACTGGCTACAGGAGGGGGGGGGGGTCAAAAATTCCAAATATGGTCTACGTAGTTTATGGATGGCCCCTAAGACTCACTTGATTCTCATACGAATCCTGTTTTAATTTCTCATGAGAAAACTTCTCATATGAAATTTTTCGTAGGGAACTGATATCTTGCTGTTTACCAAGCACCTGTTTTATTATGAGATACATCATTGACCACGTCTATCATTATTTGAATATATTATTAGATATGAATTGCACCTGAAAGTACAATTTATTTAAAGAAGCAAACGCTGTATGTTAGTGCACATAGTAATAATTGTTCAGTTTAAATTAATCTTTTCAACCATGTTTGCTTACAAATAATAAAATATTAATGTTCATGGATATACAATGTTTATAATAAATAAATTAGTGTAAAGCATTACAAAAAAATAATTATAAAATTTTGGGCTCTGGATTGAAACAATCTTCAGAATAAATTTAAAATAAATATTCTAACAAACATTAATTTCTAAGAAGGTGAAAAAACATATAGAAGAGATGTAATCCTCATTTTGCAATACACCCAATTCAATGGTTTTCAAAATGAATGTATTTATAGAAATGATCTGGAATGAATGTTGTTAAGTCTCATCTATATCAAGGTTAAAAAGGTTTCAATTTTATAAAAGGTGTCATCTGCTGCCGTGCTAGGCAAGAGCAAAAGCTATACGAATCGCAGAACAAGAAAGGCCACACATTTCGAGTAGCAGCTCTGTTTACAAACACAGTATACGCTCGAATGTTCTCTCCGTGTAGGTCTCAGGTTTACAGAATAAAAAGCAATGGGCCAAGTACTGAACCATGCGGTACTCCACTCACAATTTGTCAACGAGAGGAGAAAGTTTCGCCAACTCTAACTTGGAAGGTCCTACAAGAAAGATATTCATGAATCCACCAGAGTACTTTGCCTCTTACACCCAGGTGTTCCGGTTTCTGAATGAGTTGTTTGTGAGGCACCTTATCAAATGCCTTCTCATAATCTAGGTAAATAATGTCCATAGGGGCATTATCATTATGTGATGAAGTGATTTCATGCTGGAGATGCAGTAAGTTTATAGTAACTGACTTTCCAGACACGAAGCCATGTTGTGCAGATGGTATTAGTCCATTATCCATACAAAATGTTGTAAGTTCTGCAACTATGACTTTCTCCATGCATTTCCCTAGAATTACTGTTATTGATATACATATGATATGCCTATAATTAATGCAGTCTAGCTTATCTCCCTTCTTGTATATTGGAGTGACAGAGGCAATTTTCCAGTTTTGCAGAATTTGTCCTGTTTCGAAGCTGTCTGTCATAATTTTAGCCAAAATGGGCGATATTATTGGCGCTAATGTTTAGAGTGGTAGTGAATGTACATATGCCGTCTAACCCTGGCGACGAGTCCAAGTGTAAACGTTGTAGAATAGCTTCAACAGTGCTGGTTTCGAATTTAACCTCCTCAAAAGATGTTATTGTACGTGTCATGTGATGTAAAGCAGTGTTATCTATTGGTGGTTGACTTGTAAATACATTTTCGAATTGGTCTGCAAAAATTTCAGCAATATCTTGTTGGTTCCCGGTAATTTCACCAGTTTTAGTTTTTATTTGATACAGAATATAAACTGTGGAGGTTAATGTACAACGGACATAACTGTAAAATGGCTTTGGTCCCTGGTTTACCAAGTTCCCTTCGAATTTTCGTCTTAATGTCCGAATTGCTGAAGTCGGTCGATTTCGGGTAAGACTCGGGGTGAGAGTATAGTGAGGGCCAGTCCTTATCACTGACAGATATCGCATACCTTCTCCATGCCTTGTTTTTTGCTTTGATGAGCTGTTTAATGTTGAACTTTAGCCATGGCTTATTCAAATGTGGATGTTTTGTCTGGGACAGCAGAGTATTATGTTCAATGATGGAAAAAACTTGATATTTGAATTTGTCCCACAAGTCATAAAGTGATATTTTTTCACTATAAGCATACTAGCCTGCTCTCTGACATCGTTTGTGATTCGTTCGTAATCCACTTTATGGTAATTCCTCTTTGGGCGTCTATTAATCGTCGATGTTGAAGTTAATTCAATCTGCGTCGTTGCCACCAAAACTACATGGTTGCTACATCCCACTGGCTAAAAGTACTGGATTGTATAAACGAGATTGGGCTCATTGGTTAAAATTATGTCAATCAGTGACGGTGGTTGCCCAGTTCTAAATCTTGTACATTTCGTTACTTTGGGAATAGCAACTGTCGGTGTAGAAATCAAGCAAATCTTGCTCTTGTCTGTTAGATGAGGTGGTTTGTAACAATGTCCAATTTATTCCAAGAAAGTTGAAATCTCCAAAGATGAGTAATGGTCCTTTTTGTGACGCTGCTGACACGGTGCGTATAAGTAGCTCATTTTTTTTTTATCATTGATGGTCGGGCTCCGGTAAATACCAGCAGTAGTAAATTACAAATTTGGAAAATATAGGTCTATGTAGATGGCTTCTAGATTATCAACAGCCAGACCATCTGTATGTAAACTTACTTGTGTTGGTTTCCCATTTATGCAATCCACAACATATATTGCTGCTCCTCCTCCTCGTTGAGTGTCTTGTTTATCCTTTCTGAACAGAAGGTAATTTGGTACGCTAATCATGTTATCTAAAATGCTGCTATTGAGCTAGGACTCGGTTACTGTTATTATGTGTGGTTTGAGGCTGTCTATTGTAACTAGGAATTTATCATATTTTACCAGTAACGATGCTAAATTAATGTATAAAATTTGTAAATTTAAAAAAGACTTTAGTTTTTGACTGTCAAGGAAGTGTTCCAGATCCAGAAGGTCTGTTTAATGTTGCAGCGTATGAAGGGCCCTTAAGTATTTTTGGCTTGCCAGATATCTATTTTATTGTTAAATTTGTCTCACCATTTTCAATACGAGTTTTTAAGGTAACTCTTAAAAAAGTTCTGAAGTTTGTCACGATGTCTCGGGTTTTAGTCATTTCTTATTTTAAGATTGACAGGTAGTCTTTTAGATGCAACCAGTATTTCTTTTGCATCTTCTCTGGAAGGCAGAATAATTTTAATTGGTCAACTTCTTTCGTGTTGCGGTTTGACAGCATCTGAAATGATAAACATCCGACGCAGTAGTAGGGAAAAACCATTAAAAAACTCCCTACTAACATTTAACCAGTGTTTATAACAATTCTTAGCAGCAAATTCACTCAAAGACGGTCAGATCTGCACGTTTCAAGTTGAAATTCACTAGAGACTTTAATAGTACCACTTCAAACGGAATTGCTCTGGCACAAAAATTAAAAAATTTCCGCATATTGCCCAGACAGCCATATCTGCTGCATATTGCCGCATACAAGGGAAAAGTCAGGCGGCGAATATGTCGGCAGAAATACGGATTATGCGTCATCACACAGACAGCAAATTTGCTGGAAATTCTCCCCTGTCGACTAGTATACGGCGATTCTGACGCATTTCTGCCGGAGAGATTAAGAAGGGTCGGCGAAGGGATTAAAGACTCATACGAACGCAGATTTTGACGAACGCGGATTGCCTAAAATACATCTTCTTGAATTTTTTCAAGAGGGCATTTTTTTTTAAACGCGAGAAAACATGTTTTGAATTTTTGATGAATTTTTTAAAAAGTTTCTATAAGGTCAAATTACTTGAAAAAATGTTCGTAGCTACACTCTAATATTATTTACAATCATGAATTTTTCTGTAAAGATTGCATAGTGTGGCTACGAAATAAAAAATAAAAACTGAAAATTCACGTTACTTCCTACAGCGAGCGCAATTTTGGGGATAGGGAGTTGAACATTTCTGAGAATTATTATTTTTCGACATAGAAAAGGATAAAATTTCATTCATCTGAATCCCTGCTGGGGCAGATTGGACCTTCTTATCCTGCTAGACCCTTTAAAATAAATATTGTAAAAAAAATTCATTTGTAAGAAGGTGGAAAAACATAGTGAAGAGATGTAATCCTCATTTTGTAGTACAGCCAATTCAATGGTTTTGAAAATGAATGCATTTATACAAATGATCTGGAATGAATGTTGTTAATTCTCATCTATATCAAGGTTAAAAAAAGGTTTCAATTTTATAACAGGTGTCATTTAGTAGCTTATAATACTGTATATAATATCTACCAAGGTTTTTGAAGACATTAATAACGTTGATAACACATTTAGTATTGTACTTTCTGATACTCAAATTAGGCTGCCTGCTATTTTTAAAAATAAAAGGATGTTAAAGTTTGAAACGTTGGAGTCCAACGAAAATTTTTTTTTTTTGGATGAATCAAATTTTTTTTCAATCCTTATCATACATAAATCCAATTAATGCTAAAAAAAAGTTTTCTAACCCCCAGGGGAAGGGTGAGTGGAGAGGTAAAAGACGTAAAATACACATAACGCTCCACCCTGCTTAAAAAAGGGGATAGAAAAGGATAGGAATGTTATGAATACTTTTGTATCCTATTTTTTTCACGATTTTATTCAATACATTTCTATCCCAATCAGAGTGGATCGAAAGGGATAATATACAACGAATATTTTTGTATCCTAATCCTATCAAATTAAAAATATCATCCACTATACAATTATTTTCTCTTTTTCTAAAAAAATTATTTTTTTCTTATTTTTAATTTTATTATCGTTTTATTTAATTTTATTTCTTTTTTAACTTGTTAAGATGATTTAATTGTCTTAAAACAAGCTGTTCTCCTGCGGTCACCTATCCAGTCGTAGTCCACTGCGTACGGCGAAGTAACAAGAAATAGGGAACGTGCGCGACACCGACCATCGCTCTACCGCTGTTGAACACCATTATATGTATCCTGATATTTGTGTTACACACAGTGCACAATATTAAAACCGTACTCGCTTATATACATTTTTCAGGGGTTTTCAAGATTATCAGCAGAAGGTAGAGCTCGATGAACCTACGTGAATTTTGAAAATTTGAAAATTAAAAATTAATAAATATAATATTCTGAGAATATGCACAGGATATACGTTAGGCGTATTTATTTTTAATTCTTAAGTATGGAAAATTTAGATTTAGTTTAGGATATGTGGCTAATAAACGAAATTGGAAATAAATATAATATTTTTTTTCGATATTTTAAGAATATGTTTAGAATATACGAAATGTTATATGCTGTTTACGATATTCTGAGTATATTTTGAGAATATTACGGATATTCACGGGAGATTTTCGTATGAATTTCGAATATACGGTGAATATCATGTGTTAATACTCTTGTATCCCATGAAAGTATACAAATTCTTTCCATACTAATTCTGATCAACTTTTATTGCCTGACTACTTTTCTATTCAATTAAAGTACAAAAATCCTTTCCTAATTAATCCGGGTTAACTTTGATTACTTCTATACTTTTCTATCCAATTATTGAAATGTATACATCATCAAAAGCCTTGTGTTCCGCGACTTCGTGGTTTTCGGTTCTAGGTATGATCCGCGTCGTAACCTTTTCGTTGTCCAGGTGTGCCGCTCCATTGTTTTCTGTGTCCAGGTGTTGCGCACCGTAGTTGTTTGTTGTCCAGGTGTGCCACTCAATAGTTTTCGATGTCCAGGTATTCCGCACCATAGATTTCCATTGCCCAGGTATATCGCTCCATAGTTTTCGTAGTTCAGGTGTTCCGCACCGTAGTTCTTCGCTTGAACAGATGTACCGCTGTATAGTTTAGGCGAAAACAACGGTGCGGAATACGTAGACAACCAAAACTATGAAGTGGCACACCTGGACAAGGAAGAACTACGGCAGGGAACACCTGGACTACGAAAACTATGGAGTGATACGCCTGGACCACGGAAATCTATGGTGCGGAATGCCTGGACATAGAAAACAATGGAGCGGCACACCTGGACAACGAAAAGGGCACGACGCGGATCATACCTAGAACCGAAAACCACAAAGTCACGGAACACAAGGCTTTTGATGATGTATACATTTCAATAATTGGATAGAAAAGCATAGAAGTAATCAAAGTTGACCCGGATTAATATGGAAAGGATTTTTATACTTTAATTGAATAGAAAAGTATTCAGGCAATAAAAGTTGATCAGGATTAGTTTGTAAAGAATTTGTATACTTTCATGGGATAGAAGAGTATTAAATTCTGGGGGCTAGCAACCCAGAAAGGAATAGGATTACTAAGGATTGCATTTGTATCCGTTTTGAGACTAACAAAGTATAAGAATGAAATTTTTATTGATGAGGATACAGTTTGTATCCGTTTTTGGATTCATTTGGATAAAAGTGTAAGTGGGATACATGTGGATAAGAATGGGAAGGATTCTCTTACTGTGACAAAATTAGGATTCAAAGTGATAGGATTCGCGCAGAAAATCAATACTTTTCTTTTCTTCTCTATCCCTTTTTTTAAGCAGAGCATAAAAGTTGCAACTTTAGTTAGCCCACTCGTTTTATTTTTCGAATAGTTAATAATGATGGCAATGAGTAATATTGTCAATTTTGAAAAAAATCGGATGGCAGGAAGGCACCGCTGGAGGGAGAAAATGTGGAAAACCGCTGAAAATGACAAAAATCGGTTAATAAAAATTGCAATTTTAGTTAGCCCACTCGTTTTATTTTTCGAAAAGTTAATAATGATGGCAATGAATAATATTGTCGTTTTTAAAAAAATCGGATGGCAGGAAGGCACCGCTGGAGGGGGAAAATGTAGAAAACCGCTGAAAATGACAAACAACGGTTAATAACTGTTCCAATTTTAGTTAGCCCACTCGTTTTATTTTTCGAATAGTTAATAATGATGGCATAAGTAATATCGTCGATTTTGAAAAAAATCGGATGGCAGGGTGGCATCGATGGAGGGGGAAGAATGTCGAAAACCGCTGAAAATGACAAACAACGGTTAATAACTGTTCCAATTTTAGTTAGCCCACTCGTTTTATTTTTCGAATAGTTATTAATGATGGCAATGAGTAATAATATCGATTTTTAACAAAATCGGATGACAGGAAGGCATCGCTGGAGGGGGAAGAATGTCGAAAAACGATGAAAATTGCATACAACAGTTAATAAAAGTTGCCATTTCAGTTAGCCCACTCGTTTTATTTTTCGAATAGTTAATAATGATGGCAATAAGTAATACTGTCGATTTTGAAAAATCGGATGACAGGAATGCATCGCTGGAGGGGGAAAAATGTCGAAAAACGATGAAAATTACAAGCAACGGTTAGTAACTGTTCCAATTTTAGTTAGCCCACTCGTTTTATTTTTCGAATAGTTATTAATGATGGTAATGAGTAATAATGTCGATTTTGAAAAAAATCGGAGGACAGGAAGACATCGCTGGAGGGGGAAAACGATGCAAATTACAAACAAAAGTTAATAAAAGTTCCAATTTTAGTTAGCCCACTCGTTTTATTTTTCGAATAGTTAATAATGATGGCATAAGTAATATCGTCGATTTTGAAAAAAATCGGCTGGCAGGAAGACATCGCTGGAGGGGGAAGAATGTCGAAAACCGCTGAAAATGACAAACAACGGTTAATAACTGTTCCAATTTTAGTTATCCCACTCGTTTTATTTTTCGAGTAGTTATTAATGATGGCAATGAGGAATAATGTCGATTTTGAAAAAATCGGATGACAGGAATGCATCGCTGGAGGGGGAAAAATGTCGAAAAACGATGAAAATTGCATACAACAGTTAATAGCTGTTCCAATTTTAGTTAGCCCACTGGTTTTATTTTTCGAATAGTTATTAATGATGGTAATGAGTAATAATATCGATTTTGAAAAAAATCGGAGGACAGGAAGACATCGCTGGAGGGGGAAAACCATGCAAATTACAAACAAAAGTTAATAAAAGTTGCAATTTTAGTTAGCCCACTAGTTTTATTTTTAGAATAGTTAATAATGATGGCAATAAGTAATATCGTCGATTTTGAAAAAAATCGGATGGCAGGATGGCATCGCTGGAGGGGGAAGAATGTTGAAAACCGCTGAAAATGACAAACAACGGTTAATAACTGTTCTAATTTTAGTTAGCCCACTCGTTTTATTTTTCGAATAGTTAATAATGATGGCAATGAATAATATTGTCGTTTTTTAAAAAATCGGATGGCAGGAAGGCACCGCTGGAGGGGAGAGAATGTCGAAAACCGCTGAAAATGACAAACAACGGTTAATAACTGTTCCAATTTTAGTTAGCCCACTCGTTTTATTTTTCGAATAGTTATTAATGATGGCAATGAGTAATAATGTCGATTTTTAACAAAATCGGATGACAGGAAGGCATCGCTGGAGGGGGAAGAATGTCGAAAAACGATGAAAATTGCATACAACAGTTAATAAAAGTTGCAATTTTAGTTAGCCCACTAGTTTTATTTTTAGAATAGTTAGTAATGATGGCAATAAGTAATATCGTCGATTTTGAAAAAAATCGGATGACAGGAATGCATCGCTGGAGGGGGAAAAATGTCGAAAAACGATGAACATTACAAACAACGGTTAATAACTGTTCCAATTTTAGTTAGCCCACTCATTTTATTTTTCGAATAGTTAATAATGATGGCAACAAGTAATATCGTCAATTTTGAAAGAAATCGGATTACAGGATGGCATCGCTGGAGGGGGAAGAATGTCGAAAAACGATGGAAATTACAAACAACGGTTAATAAAAGTTGCCATTTCAGTTAGCCCACTCGTTTTATTTTTCGAATAGTTAATAATGATGGCAATAAGTAATACTGTCGATTTTGAAAAAATCGGATGACAGGAATGCATCGCTGGAGGGGGAAAAATGTCGAAAAACGATGAAAATTACAAGCAACGGTTAATAACTGTTCCAATTTTAGTTAGCCCACTCGTTTTATTTTTCGAATAGTTAATAATGATGGCAATGAGTAATAATGTCGATTTTGAAAAAAATCGGATGACAGGAAGACATCGCTGGAGGGGGAAGAATGTCGAAAACCGCTGAAAATGACAAACAACGGTTAATAACTGTTCCAATTTTAGTTAGCCCACTCGTTTTATTTTTCGAATAGTTATTAATGATGGCAATGAGTAATAATGTCCATTTTTAACAAAATCGGATGACAGGAAGGCATCGCTGGAGGGGGAAGAATGTCGAAAAACGATGAAAATTGCATACAACGGTTAATAAAAGTTGCAATTTTAGTTAGCCCACTCGTTTTATTTTTCGAATAGTTAATAATGATGGCAATGAATAATATTGTCGTAACTTTTCTTTTCTTCTCTATCCCTTTTTTTAAGCAGAGCATAAAAGTTGCAACTTTAGTTAGCCCACTCGTTTTATTTTTCGAATAGTTAATAATGATGGCAATGAATAATATTGTCGTTTTTTAAAAAATCGGATGGCAGGAAGGCACCGCTGGAGGGGAGAGAATGTCGAAAACCGCTGAAAATGACAAACAACGGTTAATAACTGTTCCAATTTTAGTTAGCCCACTCGTTTTATTTTTCGAATAGTTATTAATGATGGCAATGAGTAATAATGTCGATTTTTAACAAAATCGGATGACAGGAAGGCATCGCTGGAGGGGGAAGAATGTCGAAAAACGATGAAAATTGCATACAACAGTTAATAAAAGTTGCAATTTTAGTTAGCCCACTCGTTTTTTTTTTCGTATAGTTAATAATGATGGCAATAAGTAATATTGTCGATTTTGAAAAAAATCGGATGACAGGAATGCATCGCTGGAGGGGGAAAAATGTCGAAAAACGATGAAAATTACAAACAACGGTTAATAACTGTTCCAATTTTAGTTAGCCCACTCGTTTTATTTTTCGAATATTTAATAATGATGGCAATAAGTAATATCGTCAATTTTGAAAGAAATCGGATTACAGGATGGCATCGCTGGAGGGGGAAGAATGTCGAAAAACGATGGAAATTACAAACAACGGTTAATAAAAGTTGCCATTTCAGTTAGCCCACTCGTTTTATTTTTCGAATAGTTAATAATGATGGCAATAAGTAATATTGTCGAATTTAAAAAAAATCGGATGACAGGAAGGCATCGCTGGAGGGGGAAAAATGTCGAAATACGATGAAAATTACAAACATCGGTTAATAACTGTTCCAATTTTAGTTAGCCCATTCGTTTTATTTTTCGAATAGTTAATAATGATGGCAATGAGTAATAATGTCGATTTTGAAAAAAATCGGATGACAGGAAGACATCGCTGGAGGGGGAAGAATGTCGAAAACCGCTGAAAATCATAAACAACGGTTAATAACTGTTCCAATTTTAGTTAGCCCACTTTTTTTATTTTTCGAATAGTTAATAATAATGGCAATGATTAATAATGTCGATTTTGAAAAAAATCGGATGACAGGAAGGCATCGCTGGAGGGGGAAGAATGTCGAAAACCGCTGAAAATCATAAACAACGGTTAATAAAAGTTGCAATTTTAGTTAGCCCACTCGTTTTATTTTTCGAATAGTTAATAATGATGGCAATGAATAATATTGTCGTAACTTTTCTTTTCTTCTCTATCCCTTTTTTTAAGCAGAGCATAAAAGTTGCAACTTTAGTTAGCCCACTCGTTTTATTTTTCGAATAGTTAATAATGATGGCAATGAATAATATTGTCGTTTTTTAAAAAATCGGATGGCAGGAAGGCACCGCTGGAGGGGAGAGAATGTCGAAAACCGCTGAAAATGACAAACAACGGTTAATAACTGTTCCAATTTTAGTTAGCCCACTCGTTTTATTTTTCGAATAGTTATTAATGATGGCAATGAGTAATAATGTCGATTTTTAACAAAATCGGATGACAGGAAGGCATCGCTGGAGGGGGAAGAATGTCGAAAAACGATGAAAATTGCATACAACAGTTAATAAAAGTTGCAATTTTAGTTAGCCCACTCGTTTTTTTTTTCGTATAGTTAATAATGATGGCAATAAGTAATATTGTCGATTTTGAAAAAAATCGGATGACAGGAATGCATCGCTGGAGGGGGAAAAATGTCGAAAAACGATGAAAATTACAAACAACGGTTAATAACTGTTCCAATTTTAGTTAGCCCACTCGTTTTATTTTTCGAATATTTAATAATGATGGCAATAAGTAATATCGTCAATTTTGAAAGAAATCGGATTACAGGATGGCATCGCTGGAGGGGGAAGAATGTCGAAAAACGATGGAAATTACAAACAACGGTTAATAAAAGTTGCCATTTCAGTTAGCCCACTCGTTTTATTTTTCGAATAGTTAATAATGATGGCAATAAGTAATACTGTCGATTTTGAAAAAATCGGATGACAGGAATGCATCGCTGGAGGGGGAAAAATGTCGAAAAACGATGAAAATTACAAGCAACGGTTAATAACTGTTCCAATTTTAGTTAGCCCACTCGTTTTATTTTTCGAATAGTTATTAATGATGGTAATGAGTAATAATGTCGATTTTGAAAAAAATCGGAGGACAGGAAGACATCGCTGGAGGGGGAAAAACGATGCAAATTACAAACAAAAGTTAATAAAAGTTCCAATTTTAGTTAGCCCACTCGTTTTATTTTTCGAATAGTTAATAATGATGGCATAAGTAATATCGTCGATTTTGAAAAAAATCGGATGGCAGGAAGACATCGCTGGAGGGGGAAGAATGTCGAAAACCGCTGAAAATGACAAACAACGGTTAATAACTGTTCCAATTTTAGTTAGCCCACTCGTTTTATTTTTCGAATAGTTATTAATGATGGCAATGAGTAATAGTGTCCATTTTTAACAAAATCGGATGACAGGAAGGCATCGATGGAGGGGGAAGAAAGTCGAAAAACGCTGAAAATTACAAGCAACGGTTAATAAAAGTTGCAATTTTAGTTAGCCCACTCGTTTTATTTTTCGAATAGTTATTAATGATGGTAATGAGTAATAATGTCGATTTTGAAAAAAATCGGAGGACAGGAAGACATCGCTGGAGGGGGAAGAATGTCGAAAACCGCTGAAAATGACAAACAACGGTTAATAACTGTTCCAATTTTAGTTAGCCCACTCGTTTTATTTTTCGAATAGTTATTAATGATGGCAATGAGTAATAATGTCCATTTTTAACAAAATCGGATGACAGGAAGGCATCGCTGGAGGGGGAAGAATGTCGAAAAACGATGAAAATTGCATACAACGGTTAATAAAAGTTGCAATTTTAGTTAGCCCACTCGTTTTATTTTTCGAATAGTTAATAATGATGGCAATGAATAATATTGTCGTAACTTTTCTTTTCTTCTCTATCCCTTTTTTTAAGCAGAGCATAAAAGTTGCAACTTTAGTTAGCCCACTCGTTTTATTTTTCGAATAGTTAATAATGATGGCAATGAATAATATTGTCGTTTTTTAAAAAATCGGATGGCAGGAAGGCACCGCTGGAGGGGAGAGAATGTCGAAAACCGCTGAAAATGACAAACAACGGTTAATAACTGTTCCAATTTTAGTTAGCCCACTCGTTTTATTTTTCGAATAGTTATTAATGATGGCAATGAGTAATAATGTCGATTTTTAACAAAATCGGATGACAGGAAGGCATCGCTGGAGGGGGAAGAATGTCGAAAAACGATGAAAATTGCATACAACAGTTAATAAAAGTTGCAATTTTAGTTAGCCCACTCGTTTTATTTTTCGAATAGTTAATAATGATGGCAATAAGTAATATTGTCGATTTTGAAAAAAATCGGATGACAGGAAGACATCGCTGGAGGGGGAAGAATGTCGAAAAACGATGAAAATTACAAACAACGGTTAATAACTGTTCCAATTTTAGTTAGCCCACTCGTTTTATTTTTCGAATATTTAATAATGATGGCAATAAGTAATATCGTCAATTTTGAAAGAAATCGGATTACAGGATGGCATCGCTGGAGGGGGAAGAATGTCGAAAAACGATGGAAATTACAAACAACGGTTAATAAAAGTTGCCATTTCAGTTAGCCCACTCGTTTTATTTTTCGAATAGTTAATAATGATGGCAATAAGTAATACTGTCGATTTTGAAAAAATCGGATGACAGGAATGCATCGCTGGAGGGGGAAAAATGTCGAAAAACGATGAAAATTACAAGCAACGGTTAATAACTGTTCCAATTTTAGTTAGCCCACTCGTTTTATTTTTCGAATAGTTATTAATGATGGTAATGAGTAATAATGTCGATTTTGAAAAAAATCGGAGGACAGGAAGACATCGCTGGAGGGGGAAAACGATGCAAATTACAAACAAAAGTTAATAAAAGTTCCAATTTTAGTTAGCCCACTCGTTTTATTTTTCGAATAGTTAATAATGATGGCATAAGTAATATCGTCGATTTTGAAAAAAATCGGATGGCAGGAAGACATCGCTGGAGGGGGAAGAATGTCGAAAACCGCTGAAAATGACAAACAACGGTTAATAACTGTTCCAATTTTAGTTAGCCCACTCGTTTTATTTTTCGAATAGTTATTAATGATGGCAATGAGTAATAGTGTCCATTTTTAACAAAATCGGATGACAGGAAGGCATCGATGGAGGGGGAAGAAAGTCGAAAAACGATGAAAATTACAAGCAACGGTTAATAAAAGTTGCAATTTTAGTTAGCCCACTCGTTTTATTTTTCGAATAGTTAATAATGATGGCAATGAATAATATTGTCGTAACTTTTCTTTTCTTCTCTATCCCTTTTTTTAAGCAGAGCATAAAAGTTGCAACTTTAGTTAGCCCACTCGTTTTATTTTTCGAATAGTTAATAATGTTGGCAATGAATAATATTGTCGTTTTTTAAAAAATCGGATGACAGGAAGGCATCGCTGGAGGGGAGAGAATGTCGAAAACCGCTGAAAATGACAAACAACGGTTAATAACTGTTCCAATTTTAGTTAGCCCACTCGTTTTATTTTTCGAATAGTTAATAATGATGGCAATGAGTAATAATGTCGATTTTGAAAAAAATCGGATGACAGGAAGACATCGCTGGAGAGGGGAGAATGTCGAAAAACGATGAAAATTACAAACAACGGTTAATAAAAGTTGCAATTTTAGTTAGCCCACTCGTTTTATTTTTCGAATAGTTAATAATGATGGCAATGAGTAATAATGTTGATTTTGAAAAAAATCGGATGACAGGAAGACATCGCTGGAGAGGGAAGAATGTCGAAAACCGCTGAAAATGACAAACAACGGTTAATAGCTGTTCCAATTTTAGTTAGCCCACTGGTTTTATTTTTCGAATAGTTATTAATGATGGTAATGAGTAATAATGTCGATTTTGAAAAAAATCGGAGGACAGGAAGACATCGCTGGAGGGGGAAAACCATGCAAATTACAAACAAAAATTAATAAAAGTTGCAATTTTAGTTAGCCCACTCGTTTTATTTTTCGAATAGTTATTAATGATGGCAATGAGTAATAATGTCGATTTTGAAAAAAATCGGATGACAGGAAGACATCGCTGGAGAGGGGAAAAATGTCGAAAACCGCTGAAAATGCTAAACAACGGTTAATAACTGTTCCAATTTTAGTTATCCCACTCGTTTTATTTTTCGTAATTTCCATCGTTTTTCGACATTCTTCCCCCTCCAGCGATGCCATCCTGTAATCCGATTTCTTTCAAAATTGATGATATTACTCATTACCATCATTAATAACTATTCGAAAAATAAAACGAGTGGGCTAACTAAAATTGCAGATTTTATTAACCGTTGTTTGTAATTTCCATCGTTTTTCGACATTCTTCCCCCTCCAGCGATTCCTTCCTGTCATCCGATTTTTTTCAAAATCGACAATATTACTTATTGCCATCATTATTAACTATTCGAAAAATAAAACGAGTGGGCTAACTAACATTGCAACTTTTATTAACCGTTGTTTGTCATTTTCAGCGGTTTTCGACATTCTTCTTCCTCCAGCGATGCCTTCCTGTCATCCGATTTTTTTCAAAATCGACAGTAATACTCATTGCCATCATTATTAATTATTCGAATAATAAAACGAGTGGGCTAACTAAAATTGCTACTTTTATGGAGCGCTATGTGTGTTTTACGTCTTTTACCCCTCCCCCCACCCGTCCCTTGAGGGTTAGAAAACTTTTTTTAGCATGAATTGGATTGATATATGACAAGGATTGAAAAAAAAATTGATTCGTCCAAAAAAAAATTTTTCGTTGGACTCCAACGTTTCAAACTTCAACATCATAATTTTGCACCACCACCTGTTATACGCGCCTGCAGTATTTCTTGTTCTATTTATGAAAATATAAACAACAGCCATCTCCTGCCATTAGGATTAGTGAATTCTTATAAGGACCAACTGCACTTCATCCGTCGGTCCGCTACTTCGATCGCTACTCTACCAGTGACCTCCACCCAGACGGTAACTCTAAAAAGGCCGCACGAACATAGCTCCGGCCAAGCAGAAGAACACCCACACGAAGAGGTGGCATACTCTCTTCCAAGGAAACTCCACATTCCGGACGACGCACCTTTATGGCGGGTTGCCATCTTCGAAGGCCATAAGTCAACGAAAGCACGCCAACTTCGAAGTGGGGTGTCAGAGGCCGACCCAAGGCTCGCTAGATCAATAGCACATTATAAGGCTTTATCATCTCAGGAACAGTCCAAGTGTTGTCCACCTGTCACCGATAACTGCTGGGACGAGGAGAAAACTATTCTCATAGATTTTTCAATAGTTGACGAAAGAGCAAGACAACTACGTTTACATAAAGTAGCAGCCAAACGCGCAGTTCGAAGGTCAAAAAAACGTTCCAACAATCTACATAAAATATTGTTTTAATTAGAAATGTATTGTCAATCTTTTAGTTATAATATTGTTATTTGTTAAATTAACCGAGTTCCATTCATTTCTATGCCAGCCTTTTATTTTTAACGATAGTGTTAAACTTGCACGTTTAGATTCAAGTTCGCTATTTCAATCTGCTTGAACTTTTCCACATTGATTAGTATTTAAGTGCTGAAGGCCTTCTGAGATCAACGCACACAGTTAAGTATAAACTAAGCTTATATTAACGTTTGCAAAAATCAAATTTCGGCATTTCATATTCAGAATACTTCACCCATAGATTCATGTGAATTCAGTATGGCTCTGTCTATTATATTATATATTATTGCAATCTTTTGTGATAATGGATGATGTGAGTTATAATTCAACAATCTGCCCGAGAAGGTTGCTTTTTTATACCAATTAAATATAATTCTATTATTGTTTTAAACAAGAGTTAAATCCAAGAAATTAATACTATTATTGTTTTCAACAGTTCGGTGCACCCTGATCGGTGTCGGTAACCCCGATTCCTACCCGATCCTATCATGTCGGAACCACTGCGAAAGAGACGTAACGCGTCCTCTCGGTACCGACTAGTCGACCCAGCTCTCCCTGTTTGTCCCTTTATTAATCCCCTTGAAGAAATTTCAAGGACGTGTACAGTCAAGTTTATTTTTAATTAAGTAACATTATTCCCTCTGAGCGAATCAAAGGCGATAGCACCATTACTTTTGTTTAAATTGTGACGAAGTCACCAGTCTACCCCGTTGCCAATCGAAAGAGATCGGTCTTGAGGTAGAGCATCGTTTCCTTTTATGAACATTTTTTTATTACCCCTTTTTCTAATCCCAAAATCCCCATTATTTTCTACCCGTCGACCTGCTGTTCAAGCAGTCGCACGGCTTTATCGACCACCTATACTCGTATAAGCGCCTATCCGTGTGCGATCCCTTCCGCCACGTGCGCAGCGCACGAGTCCCCATTTCCATTCCCCCTCTATAGGGCAGGCCTCCACCAGCCGCTCTCGACGCTTGAACGTCGTGCCCGCGGCGCGCATCGAGCTTCCCCACTTTTCCCCTCTTCTCGCAGTCCCCTAGCTGGTGGACTATAAAAAAAGGAACGGAGTACCGCACCGACACTCTTCGGTGTGCACCGAACAAGGATGCCGAGAGGTGCACCTTTCCTCCCGTTCAGTGTCCAAGCGGACGAGCGCCACCGGGAGTCGCTTTCCAGTGCGCGCAAAACCATGTAATACTGTCTCTCTCTTACGCACGAAGTGGCCACTGCCATTCGTTGCGTCATCCCCGACTTTAGTCGAAGATTTTCGGACGACATCAGTCTGTCTCTCTCAATGGCCGAGGATCGGCATATCGCCCTCTGCATTTTAATATGGAAACCCTGTGACGAGGCGAAAACAGTGCTTCGTAACTTCCCCGATTTCCCCCTTCCGCCTTCCTTTCTATAATGCGACCGCACTTATGTCGCATCTTTTATTAACTCGCGCGATTGATATGCGCTGTCCCGCTCCCCCTTCCTTATACCCCCAGTCCCCGATGCTCCTACCCCTCGACACCAGGCAGCGCGACGGCGCCTTGATCACCAGCTCCGGTGAGGCATCGCGCACATTCCGTTTTTCGACAGCATCGGACCGAGTCGTTGTGCGTTTCGACTGTCGTGTTGAACTCGGTACCGAGCGGAAGTTTTGCGAGTCGCGTGGAGAAATACAGCGTACCCGAGTGCATTCCGGTGACGTGTGGTGGTGACAGGCAAACCAGGAGGTATAACAGCGAGGTGACGATCCCGGCAACCACCGAGAGAGGGACCTCTCCCTTGCGGCATCTACCACTGGGCCAAGGCCGGAGGACGCCGTCGTGTTTCCAGTTCGTCGCCCCGTAAGTCAACCTACACATTTGGGAACGTCTTCTCCGCGGCATCCCCCCTTTGCAAACGTGCGTTTTTTTTGCATCCTATCGGGATGGCATGTCCGTGTTTTCCCCTTTTTTTCCTTTTGTGGCGTGTTGCGAATCTCCGGTGATTATAAAGAAACTCGCCGTTGCGTGGTCACAACCCACGCATGCTAATCGTATCGCGTCAAATTCTCGATTTTTCTCTTACGGGAAAGTGCTTGCGTAACTTTGCGTGAATTTTGCGTGTCCAGTTCCGATTTTCGCTTGTCGCGCTCAAGAAATCGTGTAACGAATAAAATAGAATATATTGATTTGGATTCTGAGTTAGCGTAAAAATTATTTTATATCCCCTTCCTTTTTATAATAAGAAGGTTATAAAATTGTTTATTAGTCTCCTTGGTAAGTTTCGAGGACGTAAACAGTTAAGTTTCTCTTTAATTAAGTAACATTATTTCCTCTGAGCGAATCAAAGGCGATAGCAGTGTTACTTTTGTTTAAATTATTTATTAGTCTCCTTGAAGAAGTTTCAAGGACGTGAACCGTTAAGTTTATTTTTAATTAAGTAACATTATTCCCGCTGAGCGAATCAAAGGCGATAGCAATATTACATTTGTTTAAATTATTCATTAGCCTCCTTGAAAAGTTTCGA
The DNA here is from genome assembly GCA_030407085.1 of Trichopria drosophilae. NCBI lineage: Eukaryota > Metazoa > Arthropoda > Insecta > Hymenoptera > Diapriidae > Trichopria > Trichopria drosophilae. The sequence continues at coordinate 115,231,344 of CM059583.1, forward strand.
GGACGTGAACCATTAAGTTTATTTTTAATTACGCAACATTATTCCCTGTAAAGTGACGGAAGAGTTGTTTTGTGTTATATATATATAATATATATATATATAACACCACGTGGCTCTTCCGCGCTCTAGCCTCCGCTTGCTCCTTCCGCGCCTTTCCCATACTACAAGTTTCCCTCACGCCTTCTGGAACCTCCGCGAAAATTCCAGAAGCGATATCCCTCGTAAACACCCATTGTGTTGATGCGTTTATCAATACAATAAATGACTGTTTATTCCGTAACCGACCTACAAGGTGATGAAACCCGTCTACAACGTAAGCTCTGTTTACAATTATTGCCGAGAAATGAAAATACATAATATTATTTGCACTGAGAAACACAATATATTTACGAAATTACCAGAACGAGAACCTTCTAAGAAAACAAATAATGTGCGTAAATATCCATTCTCGGTGTTCTAACTTCTTTAATTAATTACGCCGAATACGAAAACTTTTTCCAAATACAAAACTAAATAAATAAATAATACTTCGTATTAAATCAATGTTCGATAAATGAAAGTATGCACAGGGAATTTAATTAATGAAAGCTACTTTGGAATCTCTTTAATTACTTAATCATTTGATAGCCGGTTTAGTGTTATCCCTTTTTCCTAAAATCATGTTCACTTAATTTAACTTACTTTTACTTACTTTAACTTAATTTAACTTTTTTAACTTACACTAATTTACCCTACTTAATTTAACTTTATTTTACTTAATTTAACTTACTTTTTACAACCCCGGAATCTCAATACTCGCAACGCAATGTAGGATATCTAAAAAAATTAGCGCCTTCACAGCAGTCCCCCCCCCCCCCCTTTATATCAAAGAATATCCTTATTCCCAGGGTAAAGCCTCCTGGCAAGACAAAGTCTATCATTTCTACGGCACTCCGGTCGCCATTGCTCAAAATCACAAAACCAAAACTCAAAAAACAATACGAAACGTCACTGTAAAATTAGCGCTTCGAACAGCATTCCCCCCTTATAGTGATCGTTATCGTTCCCCAGATAAAGCGTCCCGGCAAGACAAAGTCTATTATGCAAAACGCCTACCGCCACGGAATTTCCTTGAAAGTCGCAATTTTCTACAAACAAAAACAATGATATCAAAAGTCTAGCACCATCATAGCAGTCCCGCCTATAAAAATATCATTGACCTCCAGATAAATCCTCCCGGCAAGACAAAGTCCGTATCGGTACGGAGCGGTAATCCCTCTCCACAGGTCAGTACAGTCCCTTACAAAAATTAGCGCCAAGAAAGACAGTCACCCCTATTCTGGAACTATACCTACCCATGGTTTGGAGCCATACCCAAAAAACCAGCGCTACTACAGCAGTCCCCCACATTTACCCCCTGATATGACCCCCGCGAGCAACACTGCAAAGAAAAAATTAGCGCCACGATCGACCGCCCCCCCCCCCCATCCTTATAGATTCTGAAGCACCCCTTCGGATTGGTTCTCGCGCAGATCCGTCGAGAGGCCATATCTCGCTCCCTTCACACTTATTTAGAATGTACCAACCAGATGGACAATTTGAACATTGCAAAACACATACATTTAGAACCAATATTATTTTATTAATAGAGGTTGAGGGTGAGTACTCACATCAAGGCACCTCATCTTACGTTGAGCCAGCCACCTCGTGAACCTTTTCAGAAGAACGGTAGCCTGGGTGCTGAGTGTTCAGGTTAGTTACCTACAAGGTGACTGTTGTGATGTAATAAATATTTGTTATAAAATAGTAATAAGAGGTCGGGAAGGATGGATAAAGATATTTTGTGTTTTCTCTTCCTTCTTCGGAATTTGTTTTATTTTATATCTACTGTACAATATAGGGACGGGAACCTAACAAAATAATTTTCCGCCATTCTCATAGTATATCGATTAATGTTCTATTAATGTCCTGTGATTTAAAAGTCTCTTATGATCCGGTGGAAGCCGGTAACAAAAAATGTAATTTCTGGGAGCATTGGCACGGAAAACAAAAGAAAACAAGAGGAAAGAAAAAAAACAGGCGTTAGGTTCGATCGTCCTTTATTTTGCTGAGGTTGCGGCAGCCGTGATTTTTCCGTGACTAGTGATTATGGTCGGTGAACGTTAGCCTGTGAGGAGTGAAAATGAGACACTTGTGAGTTAGGTATAATAGGAATAGGAGCGTGATGGGGCTTTAAATTTTCGACGTGTATCTTGAAAACCCTTCGACCCGCATCATCAGTTATCTCGCAAACCCGGGGCGGGAGTACCTTCGTGACGGTGTAGGGGCCTCGGTACTTAGGGGCAAGTTTCGACGCAACATTTTTCTCGGCGGATGATAAAACGAATTGACGCGCCAAGACTCGATCCCCAACTTGATACGTTCGTTCTCGCCGCCCTCGGTCGTAGTAACGTGACTGACGTGCGTGAGCCTTCGCTAAGTTTTTAACGACTAACTCTCGAAGTTGCGCGATCTTGGTTGTCCTCTCCGATCACCCCACCTCGTCCGGAGATGTAAGAGGAGTTTCTGCTTCCACGCGGCGCCTGTACGAACTGATCCTCCGGAGTTATCGGTAGCTTAAGGTTTTTGAGGAGCGGTAGCACTGAAGGACCGAGAAAAGTCCGCAAAGCCCCCGTATCAACGAGCGCACTCAAGGGGTGTCCAAAAATCGAGATCGTGACGTAAAGAAGGGACGGCAGATGGTGGTGGGGATTACCGACAGAGGCCGGAGATTCGGCACAGGCTGTTCTGGCCCCTGTTAACAGCCGATTCATTCGTTTCCCGCACATTCGGAACAATCTGCGGTATCTACGCCTCGCCGGCCGCATCTACGAAAATATATTCCTAGCGGGGCTGGTGACTACGAGCAGAAGCGTCATTCCAAACGGGTAACGCCGTGTTGGCCACAGCGGCAGCAAAATACCCGTCGCTCCTCCCATTCGTTAAACCGATGTCCCGGTTGGCCGCAATTATAGCATAACGCGTTCGGCGGATTTCGCGAACGCGTCGCAAGGGTATCCTCGGTTCTTTCGCGAGGTGGTTGAATACCAAACCGCGGGTTTCCGCCTGTCGGTAATGTACGTCGCTCGTCGCGTGCCTGATTATGACCGGTACCAGGGCGGGAGGCTGGAGTAGGATTTGCGCGTAAATCCAAAGCGGCTAATTCGGTCGAAATACCCGTGATCGCGGTACTCTGTCTCGGGTAATCGAGTGGTTCATTTCGGAAAGGATTTCGTTAAGGGACCTCCTCTGATCGAGCTTCTCCGTCAGTCGCGTGCTCGGAATGGCCATAACACGCGGGGGTTTCATATGCCTGGTCCTCGAGTGATATAAGTGTTCATAAGTGTTCGAATGCAGGTTAAATAATCCGCGACTGATTCGCTTGTACCTTGGGTACGTCGTTGAATCTCCTCCCGGAGGGTGTATTGAAAATCGGGATCGCTAAACCTCTGCTGCCAATCGTGTTCGAAGTCTCGAAAGTTTCTCCAATCATTCCGGGAAGCCCGGAACCACTGGAGCGCTACGCCTTCCAGGAAGAAGGGCAAGCAACCGAGTAACGCTTCGTCCGGAATAGAGACAATCTCGTGACCTTCGTTTAACCTAGTCAGAAACGCAATTCCATCTTCACCCGCACGACCCGAAAATCTCATTCCCCAACGTCGCATTACATTAAAAGCGGTTTGTACCATCGCGGAGCGATCCCGCCCTTCATTATGCGCCTGAGCCTGAGCTCTGGATCCGCATGGTCCATGGCCACGGCCGCCTACTTCCGGACACTGATTGTCATCGTGATACTCAACGTAGCTCCTAGGAGCGCTCGGGTTGCCGCCTCGAAATCGATACTGATCACCCCGAGGTCGGTAACCATTTTCGCAATCACCGTGAAAAGGTTCAAAATTGTAACGTCGGTAACCGTCGGTTCTCTTGTTGATTACAACGTCCATCATGTACCCCGTTGACATCCTCATTTTCAATAGAGCGGATATTTCCTAATGGTTCGGCTGGCATAAAATGTCGATGCCGTGCCTCCCTTTCAATCTCGAAATCCTGGCGTTCACCGTAATAATCATTGCCATCGTTCTAGGTGGCCTTGCGCCCGAGATTACTAATATCGCGTCTGCGTTCATTACCCTCCACCATGTTACCGCCGGCACTTATGTCCTGATCAGGGTTACCGTGACAATATTGCGCGTGTATATGCTGATTCACCGATCGAGGTACCTGAGTACTATTAGCGTTCGGAGCGTTCAAACCGCAGGCCTCCATCTCCATCAGGGTATCCAGGTCGGGTAACGTGTGAGAGGGCACGGGCGGAAACGTGAGGATCTCTCTTGTTTCCAGGTGGATCGTGGTAAGTAACCGGGAGCGCAGGTCACTCAACGCACCATCTCGCACTCCAACGCACCGTCACTTCCGAGGACCCCACTTTATGGGTATCTATAACCCTCCAAAAAGCTTACGCGAGTCCATCCACGGGCCCGTAAGGTTCTCAAGAAACTTGATAGCTAAATAATAAAAAAAATCATACTTGAATGATAAGGAAATGAAATATGGTTTTCCCTAAAACAAATAGTGATTGTAAGTCGTGGCATGTTACGACTTAGAAAGTGGCACGCTCATCGCGTCAAAGGTCGCCGGATGACTCGCATCTTAATTATTGGTGTCTGTCCGTTTTATCATTATTAATAAATTTACTTTTTTTTCATTTTTCACAAAGTACCAAACTAAACTAGACTTTCCCCTCAGAGCTATAGAAACTGCTAATTATTCATTCATTACTACAATTCGCTCTAAACTAAATCACTAAAATCCCTAAGAACTGGCCAGTCATTATTCAACTAGCCATACGCAACAATAAAAATCAATATGAAACGAACCTAAAAATTCCGAATGTCGAATAAAATTAATATACTAAACCACATTTTTATGTGTATTTTAACATTTTTGTTACTGCGCTGCTCCACGTTGGGCGCCAAATTGTGACCTCCCAAAAAAACGAATCCCAAAATTTCGAAACAAAATTAAAATCCGAATCGAACCAGAAAATGCCCAATCCGTCGTAGCCGTTCGTAACCGCCCGCAACCGCAGTGCCAACCGATAAAACGTCAACGAACCAAATCCCTGGGGTTACAAAACCTCACGACGCGCAAGAATAAGGCATGCCGAAGAATACCGAATTTATAGGCGCGCCGCAAGGCGATGGTTTGCCCGCTATGCTCAGCCCCGAGATCCCCTTGGCACGGGAGAGGGCGGTATTCGTGCGCAGTCAAAACCGACACCAAAACTCGACGATATAAGATGGCGGTCACGACCAACGAGGAGGGGGTTTAAAACTACGACTACGTCATCCGAGGTCCCAGACGTTGTCCCTCGGCAGAGGTACGGCAAGGACTTCCTAATCGCGGTGCCTTGCGACGGACTCAACCAGGACTTTTCGGACGCGGCGCCTGGCGACGAACTCGACAAGGACTTTTCGCCAATCCGGTGCCAGGGGACGACCTCCCCGGGACTTTCTAAGACGCCTTACCCGTCGACGAACTCAGCGAGGACTTCCAAAAGACGCATTGCCTCGTGACGGACTCGTGCGGGACTTTGGTAGGGACCGAGAGCCTTCGAAATAAAAGATACAAATAGCGCGCCACACCTCCACAATAGGTGTTCTTAGCCGCCATGGCCGATAACCCAAACATAAGGAAAAATAATAATTCAACAGTCCGGTGCACCCTCGCCGGTGTCGGTAACCCCAATTCCTACCCGATCCTATCATGTCGGAACCACTGCGAAAGAGACGTAACGCGTCCTCTCAGGACCGACTAGTCGACCCAACTCTCCCTGTTTGTCCCTTTTATGTACACCTCTGGTGTTCTCGGTTAATTTTTCGAAGGCACTGCTTGGACATGCCTCCACGGAACCACGCTCACCCGCACATAAACACTTACCCGTAGGTGATCCTTTTCTCACAAATTCAACGCCACCTTCCGAATTGTTATTGTTAGGGTTGCGAATTCTCGATTGCGAGTTACCGACTGCGGTTACATAGTAAATTATAAGTTATCGACTGTGACTATATTTAAGTTAGTTTATGCGTTATCAGCGCCTACGGAAGTCAAGTTCTATATAGATGGTACTTCGATTGCGTTAAATTTCCGTTTTTCTTCGAATACGTAGTTCAGTTCGATGATGTCACTAGAACGAAGTAGATCGCGCTTGATTATTGAAAATAAAACGACACGACCGACATCCAAAGTAATTATAAAAGATTTTCTGACTTTTGTGAATTAAAGCCTTATGAGGAAGGGAGTTAAGTGACTTTGTTTTTATTAAAACTCCAATTCTTATCACTACTCTATTTCAAGAAAGAGGAAAGGGCGGATGCCTCGCCTATATCAGCAATTCATTCAAGAAAACAATTTGGACTCTACATCGTGAAAAGTGCCTTCAAAGTGCGCGTGTTCCAAAACCCACGTGTTCAGTTCGAAGCGCGCGTTACGGCATTTTACGGCGTATTAGTATTTCGTGTCGTTTATTAGAGCGTCGATCATTCATTGTGAACACTTCATCATCCCTAAGTGGAGAAAATTTATGTGTTCACAATTTATATTTGCATTTAGCCATTGTAATTCTCGCTTAGTCGAGTATTGGCTTTATATCGCACTTACGGCGCCATTATTGGCGAACTCAAGAAGCTTCGTCGCGCGGTTAGTTAGTGAAGTGATCACTTTGGCGCGTCGCTTGCGCTAGTCAGTCGCTCTTAGAGAACTCTTGGGCGTGTTCAAGTTCCTGCGATTTGGAACAAAATCGAACTCGGTTACGAACATATGTAATTTGCATATGTTGTTTTAGTACGTGCGTGAATAACGACAACGAGAATTATCGAATCGTCGCGTCGTCATAGTGCATTTCCTGCACATTGCATGTCCCTCATTTTTGGACAAGCTCGTCGTGGCACGCGACGTCGCTAGTGCGTTCTCTGTCGCACATTTTACCTAAAAGGAGTTCGAAGTGACACGCCGTGTCCATAGTGTGTTTTCTCACACGGCTTTTCGTTTTTACCGTGATTGTGATTTGTGGCAGCGTAGTGCGTTCTCTCTCGCACAAGGCAAATTCGCATTTCGGAAGTGATTCGCGGCGTCATAGTGTGTTCTCTCTCGCACACCGCATTTTCGCATTCAGCGTGGACATTTTCGCGGCATCTTAGTGCGGTCTCACTCGCACCCGGCACTTTCGTATTGAGAGTCCAGCGTGATTCGAGGCGTCATAGTGCGTTCTCTCTTGCACACCGCACTTTAGCATTTAGCGTGGGCATTTTCGCGGCATCGTAGTGCGTTCTCTCTCGCACACCGCACTTTAGCATTTAGCGTGGACATTTTTACGGCATCGTAGTGCGTTCTCTCTCGCACACGGCATTTCCGTATTTGAGTTCGGCGTGACACGCGGCGTCCCTGGCGCGCTCTCTCTCTCTCATCTTACTTTCGCCAAGAACGAGCACCTGTTTAGCGGCGACATAGTGCGTTCTCCCTCGTACTCAAAATTATCATATTTGAAGTGCCACGGAACCTCGGCGTCCCTAGTGCGCTCTCTCGCACACGGCATTTAGCCCTTCTGTGTTTATTATTCCAGCTGGACTTTTCGTCGAAAGGACAATTAATAGTGTTTTTCACTATCCAAAAAGTGAATATCATCAAGATACGAAATTGCGTACAAGCCTTTGTGATTTATTTCTACAGTTTACATTCTTTGTGAATTGTGGCATATTATTTCTCACAATTGTGCATATCGATGCAGGTATTCAGCTAGTTATTGCTGACATTACTCGTGGTGAGTTTCTGACTGAGGACAGACAGAGGTCAGGACGACTTCCAGCTTCTGACTTATTACTGCAACAACGAGAGATGATGTGCTCACTCGTTGACCAATGTACACGAGGAAGTCGACACGTTGAGAAGTTTCAGAAGCCAAATAGCACAATAGGGTTACGATCACTACAAGGAAAGATTGCTGCAATTGACAAGTTTTGGACTAAATGCGAGGAAATGCATCAAGAATTACTACTGCAATCAGATTCACCTGACGTGTCAGCATATATAAAGAATAAGGAATTCTCTGAAGTACGTCAACGCTATTTTGACGTAATGGAGGGACTAACAGAAGCTCAAGATCAAGTTCGAGCTCCAGCAGCACCATCCACTTCTGCAGCAGTGACACGAGGTTCTACGCTTGAAAGAATTGCTGTACCTCAGTTTTCTGGTGATTACAAGGACTGGCCATACTTCAAGGATTTGTTTGCTTCACTAGTGGTCGAGGATGTTACACTGAGTAATGTACAAAAGTTTTATTATTTAAAACATAGTCTATCCGGTACTGCGTTATCATTAATTAAAAATATTCCGGTAGACAATAATAATTTGGAAGCAACGTGGAAACTCGTTTGTAACAATCCTCAAGATACAACGGTTCTCATTTTTACACAAACTGTTCGTTTAATTAAATTAGAGCCAGTTCGTAGTGGTCAATATGCAATTGAACGATCTTGTCATTCAGACACGCGAAATGTTAACTTTGTTAGAAGCTCTCGGTGAACCAGTAGATCATTGGGATTCGTTTCTCATTGTATTAACATTCTTAGGTTTAAATTCTCAATTACGTCTTCTCGATTGGGAGTTGTTCGTAGGTAAATGTGCTACATTTCCAAAATATGAGAGGTTAGAGACATTTTTAAAAGGTCGAATTCATGCTGCTTCGGTTGCAGCTATAAAACCTGGCGTTTCAACATATGATGGAACTGTCAAAACAAATAAAACGACTTCCAAATCTACTGATCGTTCGAAAATTAGTGCTCATGTTTCAAATTGAGGCTCAGGGAAGAAGAACCGGTTAAGCGCTCGAAGCCAGTAGCAACAGACAGGAGTCAGACAAAAAAATTCGACTGAGAAAAATCGAATTGAAAAAAATACCACTATATAGAGAATTTCAAGCGGAACAATGTTTACATTTAACATTTTTTAATTCGACTTCAACTTTTTTAGGAAATAATTAAAAAGTGAAAAATGTCACCGGCCGCTAATTCACAACTTTTTAATTATATATCACGATATCTCGTGAACTATCAAACGAAACGACTTGAAATGAGAAAGAGTTAAAGAAGTTTTCTGCGAAAACAGAATTGGGAAAAATGTACACAGTAAAAAACGACGAACGTTAATTTAGCGCTAGAATTTTCGAGAGCGCGGTCGGCGTTTCCCTCTCGACCCGGGTATACAGCGAGCCGGACGGAGAAACAAAGACGGGCGCTCTCGAAAATTCTAGCGCTAAATTAACATTCATAGTTTTTTATTGTGTACATTTATCCAAATTCTGTTTTCGCAGAAAACTTCTTTAACTCTTTCTCTACAATGCTACAATTTGAGTTTTTCATTTCCGAAAACTTCGCTCGGCTCCCCAAGCGTTTGAAAAAAAAATTGTCATGAATACCGTTGCATCGTGTTTACATATGCCTGTATTAAGAAAAAAAGAAATTGAAATTGTTTAATCTTCTATTTGTTTTTATATTACTATATTGTATACGTAGTTAAAATTTCAAGTCGTTTCGTTTGATAGTTCACGAGATATCGTGATATATAATTAAAAAGTTGTGAATTAGCGGTGACATTTTTCACTTTTTAATTATTTCCTAAAAAAGTTGAAGTCGAATTAAAAAATGTTAAATGTAAACATTGTTCCGCTTGAAATTCTCTATATAGTGGTATTTTTTTCAATTCGATTTTTCTAAGTCGAATTTTTTTGTCTGACTCCTGTCTGTTGCTACTTGCTTCGACCGCTTAACCGGTTCTTCTTCCCTGAGCCTCAATTCGTCTGAAAAATTATTGAAATGTGTTCTTTGTAGTTCTGCTCATGTACTTAGTGCATGTGACAAATTTGTAAAATTGCCTCTCGAGGCATGACTGGAAACTGTGCAGTCACACAGATTATGTTATAAATGTCTGTGCTCTGGCCATATACCACGTTATTGTAAAGCAAAGGCCTGTGTGACATGCAAACGTCGCCATCACATTCTTCTTCACGAGTTATTATTTGCACAAAATAATCGTAATAAAGTGAGTATTAGCAACTCAGAGGGTAGTACCATGGACACGCTTCATGATATTTCTGTGCATACGATTGCTCAAAAGAATCCTTCAGATTCAGTATCGGTTTTACTCGCTACAGGTTGGGTGCAGGTAATGACTTCGTCAGGAAGAATTGGCAAACTTCGTGCGTTATTTGATCAGGGTTCTGAGCGATCGTTCATTCGGAGGCTGCATCTCAGGCTCTGCGTACCGAACGCAAATCATTTAGTGCTCGAATAGATGGGGTCGGTGGTATGAGGTCTGGCTATGTTAAACAGGTAACAGATTTAAATCTAAAATCAATTCATGATGACAATATGTCAATAATGGTTAATTTATTAATTTTACCAAAATTAACCTCGTATATTCCTAAACGTGGTTCTTACGATGTGACGCAATGTCCATTAATTAAATCTTTAGCATTGGCAGACCCTGACCCTTCTAGTCGACATTCGATAGATTTAATTTTAAGCGTAGATGTCTATAGCGAGGTGATGCTTGATGGAGTGCTTAAGATCCCTTCTGGACCATTAGCCCAAAAAACGATTTTTGGGTGGATTTTGTCTGGCTCTTCCGGTAATCCTACTAGTGATTTAAACGCATCTAGTATTCGTACCTTTCACATTGTAACTAATCAGAGCTTGAATGACTCAATCCAAAGATTTTGGGAATTAGAAGAAGTTCCAAAAGGTTCCCCTTTTTCTGAGGATGAGCAATTTTGTGAAGATTTGTTTCATGAGACTACTATCCATGATAGTAAAGGAAGGTATCAAGTTCACCTTCCATTTAAGCATCATTTCCCTGTCGATATAGGCGATCCTATTTTATAGCGTCTAAGTGTTATGAGCGTTTCGAGCGACGTCTTACTAGTGACCTGGGGTTAGCTGAGAATTATCATGGGTTCCTTAAACAGTATCGGGACTTAGGACATATGATACCGTATGTTCCGTCAGTAGAAGGGGAACAACATTGTTTCTTGCCTCATCACCCTGTGTTTAAAGCAGATAGCTCAACTTCCAAAGTACGAGTCGTTTTTGATGCGTCAAGGAAGGCATCAAATGGTAAATCATTAAATGATAATTTGCATATTGGTCCTAAATTACAATTAGATTTATCAGCCATCCTGTTACGTTATCGGTTACATCGTGTTGTCATGTCTACAGACATTGAAAAAATGTTTCGACAAAATCTAGTTCTACCTAACCATTCAAGATTTCAATTGATTCTCTGGCGTCCCCCTGAGAGCTCAGAAATCGAAAGTGTTAGACTCAAAACTGTGACATATGGTACCGCACCAGCATCATATTTAGCTTTAAAGGTGTTGCAACAATTACCTTTAGATGAAAGGTCCAAGTATCCCCTTGGCACTGCACAACATCAGTCTAACACTTATGTTGATGATGTACTTTTCGGTGCAGATTCAGTAGAGGATGTTCGTGTTATCCGTAATGAGCTTTTGGCAATAACCGATTCTGCAAATTTAGCATTAAGGAAATGGGGCTCAAATCTTCCAGAACTTCTGAACGATCTTCCCGAAGATCGTTGTGAAGAGTCAAGTTTTAAGGAATTGTTCTCTGATAAGTTTCTTAAAATTTTAGGGTTACATTGGCAAATACCTTAGGATTGTTTCAGGTACCGCATTCCAGCTCCTACTCCCGTAGATTGTACGAAGCGTTGTTTATTGTCATTTATCTCAAAATTATTCGATCCGTTAGGGTGGATAACACCAATTATCATTACTGCGAAGATATTCCTTCAGCAGCTTTGGTTAGTTTCCTTAGACTGGGACACTCCCCTCCCAAATGATTTAGAATATCGTTGGCGTAATTATTGCATCAATTTGGCAGAGATAGATAACATACGAATCCCTCGTTGGCTATGTGTCGTATCAACTGATCAAATTGAATTGCATGCATTTTGTGATGCATCAAAGGATGCATATGCTGCTGCAGTTTATCTAAGAATCAGTTCAGGCAATGAGACTACAGTGAATCTCATTGCTCCCAAATCGAAAATAGCTCCAATTAAGACGTTGACCATACCTCGATTAGAGCTTTGCGCTGCAGAGTTGTTGACTCGTCTGTTTCAGTGGGTACGTGAGAGTATGAATTTTGAAAACGCTCCTTCTTACGCTTGGTCGGATTCATCTGTGGCCTTAAGCTGGAATACAAATAGTCCGTCCAGATGGAAGGTTTTCGTGGCGAACAGAGTGGCTCGAATTCAAACTCGCTGCCTCAACCTCACTTGGCGTTATGTGCCAACGACCGACAATCCTGCAGATCTGGCCTCTCGAGGCTACAGTAGCGAAGAGCTCGTTAATAGTTCATTATGGTGGCACGGTCCTACTTGGTTTTGCGACTCACGTGAAAACTGGCCTTCAGCGATGCCTGGCATGAATTCCGAAGCGGATTTCGAAGAGCGTCTAGTTGTTTTACAGACTTGCCAAACTAATGAGTGGGATTTGAGTACTCGATTCTCTGATTGGGTTAAATTACTCAGAGTTACAGCGTATATTTATAAGTTTATTTTCACTTTGCGTGATAAAGGTCAAATAAAGACCTCTGGTGTTAGTAATAATGTACAGTCACTTGACTTCGTTTCATTAATCGATAAGGCTAGAGTCTTTTGGCTTAAGTTCATTCAGAAGCATAAATTTCCAGAAGAGCTTGGAGCATTGCATAGTGGCAATGCTGTGTCTAAAAATAGCAACCTTTATTCACTAGATCCCTATATTGATAACGATGGTCTCATTCGAGTTCATGGACGATTACGCAGAGCTCCTTTGACTTTCGATGGACGTCATCCTATAATTTTGGAGACCCTTTGTCTAACTAATTTAATAATTAGACATGCTCATCTGAGAACACTTCATGGTGGAAATTCTCTCACCATACGTACACTATTTGAAACCTATTGGATACTGCGTGCGAAGGTTCTTTTGCGTTCCATCATTTCTCATTGCATACCGTGTGCTCGTCAACGAGAAAATGACTGATCTGCCAAGGCGACGAATCAGCACAACTCGTGCTTTTCACTGCGTGAGTGTAGATTATGCTGGCCCTGTATTAATTCGAGCATATTCGGGACGTGGGCATAAGTCGCATAAAGCTTACATTTCAGTCTTTGTTTGCTTAGCAACGCGGGCAGCACATTTAGAATTAGTATACGATTATACAGCTAAGGCTTTCATAGCCGCCCTTCGTAGGTTTTGTGCTCATCGAGGTATTCCCGAGCAAATATATAGTGATAATGGAAAAAATTTCCAAGGAGCCAATAAAGAATTGGCATCCCAGTTTCGTTCTGTAATGAAAGAAAAACGTTCAGTAGCTTCTTAGCAGAAGATGGAATCAAGTGGGACTTTATACCTCCTTGCTCACCTCACTTTGGAGGTATGTGGGAAGCGGGCGTAAAAAGTTAAATACCACATAAAACGAGTTATCGGCGATCACATGTTGACTGGGGAAGAATTCAGCACATTATTATGCCAAATTGAGGCATCTCTTAATTCGAGACCTATTAGCGGGTTTTCAGATGACCCAGACGATCTTTCTTACCTCACCCCGGGTCACTTTTTGATCGGCGCCCCTCTGGTGGCGTTACCCGAGCCTAAAGTAACTGATACCTGCGAAAATCGTTTAGAACGTTGGAAGCTAGTTCAATTAATGATTGAGCGATTTTGGACTTTATGGTCAGCGGACTATCTAAGAACGTTACAACGTAGATATAAGTGGCGAAAGGAATGTTCCAACTTGAAAATTGGTGATATAGTGTTAATTCAAGATGAAACTCTCCCACCGACAAATTGGGAGCTCGGTCGGATTTTGAAATGTTACGCGGGCATTAATGGTTTAGTTCGCTCGTGCGATATTAAAGTTCAGAGTGGTCAGCGTACTCGGCCAATACATAAATTGTGTATTCTTCCCGTATCCGAGAACTTTCATCAACCTGTAAAATAAGTTTGTAATATTAGTACCAAATGGCAAGCGGTCGGTACTTTATGGAGAGCGGAACTTCCATTGATTTGGGGCGTTCTTTTTTTAGATTCATTTGAATAGCAATTCGAAAAGATTCGTTTGGAAACAACATTTGCTATTTTCGATGAGCATTTATCATCGAGGCGAGCGGTATATTAGGGTTGCGAATTCTCGATTGCGAGTTACCGACTGCGGTTATATAGTAAATTATAAGTTATCGACTGTGACTATATTTAAGTTAGTTTATGCGTTATCAGCGCCTACGGAAGTCAAGTTCTATATAGATGGTACTTTGATTGCGATAAATTTCCGGTTTTCTTCGAATACGTAGTTCAGTTCGATGATGTCACTAGAACGAAGTACATCGCGCTTGATTCTTAAAAATAAAACGACACGACCGACATCCAAAGTAATTATAAAAGATTTTCTGAGTTTTGTGAATTAAAGCCTTATGAGGAAGGGAGTTAAGTGATTTTGTTTTTATTAAAACTCCAATTCTTATCACTACTCCATTTCAAGAAAGGGGAAAGGGCGGATGCCTCGCCTATATCAGCAATTCATTCAAGAAAACAATTTGGACTCTACATCGTGAAAAGTGCCTTCAAAGTGCGCCATTTTAAGGATCACTTCAGCCGACAACGCGAACGAGAAATTATGTACGAATTCCGGAAGGCTCTTATCGAAACGCACTATAAGAGAACGCGGAGCCTTCCGAAATTCGTCGTACCTGGACCTTCATCGATGTCCACCTGCCAAAGTCCAGAGATCCTGCCGCTGCTGCAGACTGCAATGACCGTTCCTCGGCCGCCATCGACGATCATGCGGTGTCGCCCATCCCACGGTCCTCGAACGGCGCTCGCTAATTGGCTGTCGCGGCCGCGTGGGTGTTCCGCGCTCTAGCCTCCGCTCGCTCCTTCCGCGTCTTTCCCATACTACAAGTTTCCCTCACGCCTTGTGGAACCTCCGCGAAAATTCCAGAAGCGATATCCCTCGTAAACACCCATTGTGTTGATGCGTTTATCAATACTATAAATGACTGTTTATTCCGTAACCGACCTACAAGGTGACGAAACCCGTCTAGAACGTAAGCTCTGTTTAGAATTATTGCCGAGAAATGAAAGTAGATAATATTATTTGCACTCAGAAACACAATATATTTACGAAATTACCAGAACGAGAACCTTCTAAGAAAACAAATAATGTGCGTAAAATATCCTTTATCGGTGTTCTAACTTCTTTAATTAATTAAGCCAAATACGAAAACCGTTTCAAAATACAAAACTAAATAAATAAATAATACTTCGTATTGAATCAATGTTCGATAAATGAAAGTATGCACAGGGAATTTAATTAATGAAAGCTACTTTTGAATCTCTCTAATTAGTCAATCATTTGATAGCCGGTCTAGTGTTACCCCTTTTCCCCAAAAAGATGTTTACTTAATTTAACTTACTTTTACTTACTTTAACTTAATTTAACTTTTTTAACTTACTCTAATTTACCCAAACTTAATTTAACTTAATTTAACTCATTAACGTCAAAAAGGACACTTTTCAGGATCCAATTTCAATAGAGAATTTCGTAATAAAACCGAAGTTTAAAAAAATTGAAAGAAACATATCCTACTATTTCCGGTGTTTCACTTTTTCAATGGTTTCAGTCCAAATATGTCTAAAATTTCAATTTATTTATAATTTTAGCATAAATAAATAAAAAATACAATTTTTTCAGGGAAACTTTTTTTTTAAATTCAACTTCTGTCCCGGATGTCGGGCTTCAAATGACTTAAAATGTATCAGAATCGTGGATGCGATAGTTGTACTTAAACGTTATGCTGGTGGATTTTTTAAATTTGCGGTTCCGCGACCCAGATTGCGGCCTAATCGAGAATATTCTTAACAGATATTCGCGTATGCAAATATAGCATGTTTTGAAGAAGAATCTATGCGAGACAAAAACGTGTTATTACATTTTTAAGGTCGTTGATCACGAATCTGAAGTCAGAATTTTGACATTCAAAATGGCGGATCCAATATGGCGGGCTAAAATTCGTTAAGCGCCTCTACTTTGATGAGACTTAGTACTAGGGGGTAATTGAGGTCGCTGATCAAAAATCTGGAGTCAGAATTTTGAAATTCAAAATGGCGGATCCAATATGGCGGGCGAAAATTTTTTAATCACCTGTATTTTGATGAAACTTAATACTAGGAGGTAATTGAGGTCGCCGATCACAAATCTGAAGTCAGAATTTTGAGATTCAAAATGGCAGATATAATACGCCGGAAGAAAATGAGAATCGTATAAAACTATGTACTAAGAGTCACAGTTGATTTCTTACGAAAATAGTCTTCGAACTCAAAACAACATGCATGTCGGATGATAATAGGTATTGCATATCAGTTTTACACACAGTTATGAATAGTTTGAAATTGCATTATATTTTTCATTGAAAATAGTTAACATTTTCCGAACCCGCCAACCCTTATCACAGATTTTCCTTATAAAAAAAATATTTGAAAGGTCTGAAGAATACCCACGTCCATTTCGTGAAGTAGCATCAATTACACATTTTTAAAATTATTTGAAAAAAATAATTCAACCATTTGGTACGAAAAACACAATATGATTTTATTTTTATCATCTCTACTAACAATATAGTAAAATATCATATAATAACACATATATTTTTTCATCATTTACCCAATTATATAATGAACTTGTATTTTTTTTTTGTTTTGAGACGTAATTCTTTAAAACATTTTTATAGGACATAGAAGGATAAGGTACATGAAGTTTTGAATCACTTTCATCAGTAAATAAATCTTTATCAGATTCGTCTTTATTAGTGATATCGGATTCATCGGAGCATTCGGCATTAGGAATATATACTGCTCCGATATAATCATCTACTTCGGCTGTTTCTATACGACCATTGAATTATATTTTAGTAATTCCTTGTCTCTTATGCATAACATTTGAGAAGAAAAACTTTTAAAAAATATCTAGGACTATATAAATCGTGTATCTATATTTTATAAAATGTTAAGTAAATGATGCGAGAAGGCGCATAGGTATGAAGAAAAAGAATTCCTGGTAAAAGGAAATCTTAAATGGGCTAATGACACCTTAGGAAAACTGTCAGTGTCTTTACCCCTGCGTACTTAGCCTTTCCGGCGAGACACTTCTCTTGCGAGAAACTCGACGTTCGAAAAAGATAGTTTTATACGATTCTCATTTTCTTCTGGCGAATTGAGCCTGCTATTTAGAATTACAAAATTCTGACTTCAGATTTGTGATCAGTGACCTCAATTACCCCCTAGTACAAAGTGTCATCAAAATGGAGGCATTTAACGAATTTTCGCCGGCCAGATTTGATCCGCCATTTTGAATTTCAAAATTCTGACTTGACATTTGTGATCAGCGACCTCAATTACACCCTAGTACTAAGTTTCATCAAAATGGAGGCAATTAACGAATTTTCGCCCGCCATATTGGATCTGCCATTTTCAATTTCAAATTCTGACTTCAGATTCGTGATCAGCGAACTCAAAAACGTAATATCACGTTTTTGTTTCACATAGATTCTTTTTCAAAACATGCTATATTTGCATGCGCGAATATCTGGAAAGAATATTCTCGATTAGGCCGCCATCTTGGTCGCGGAACCGTAAATTTAAAAAATCCACCAGCATACATTTTAAGTACAACTATCGCGTCCACGATTCTGATACATTTTAAGTCGTTTAAAACCAGATACCCCGAACAGAAGTTGAATTTAAAAAAAGTTTCCCTGAAAAAATCGTTTTTTTTTATTTATTTATGCCAAAATTATAAATAAATTGAAATTTTAGACATATTTGGACTGCACCGTTGAAAAGAGCGACGTCGAAAATAGTAGAATATGTTTCTTTCAAATTTTGATGAAAAATGTCCTTTTTGACGTTAATGGGTTAACTTAATGTAACTTAATTTAACTTAATTTAACTTACTCTACCTTACCCTAACTTAATTTAACTTAATTTTACTTAATTTAACTTACTTTTTACGACCTCGGAATCTCAACACTTGCAACGCAATGTAGGATATCTAAAAAATTAGCGCCTTCGCAGCAGTCCCCCCTTTATATCAAAGAATATCCTTATTCCCCGGTAAAGCGTCCCGGCAAGAAAAAGTCTATCATTTCTACGGCACCCGGCCGCCATTGTTCAAAATCGCAAAATCAAAACTCAAAAAACCATACGAAACGTCACTGTAAAATTAGCGCTTCGAACAGCAGTCCCCCCATATAGTGATCTTTATCGTTCCCCAGATGAAGCCTCCCGGCAAGACAAAGTCCATATCGGTACGGAGCGGTAATCCGTCGCCACGGGTCAGTACAGTCCCTTACAAAAATTAGCGTCACGAACCACAGTCCCCCTATTATGGAACTATACCTACCCATGGTTTGGAGCCATAATCATATCATATTTCTGAAAAATCTCCTTCTATCATCCCCACCCCTTATAAACAGAAAATATCGATTTTTTCGCATTTTGACAAACTACACCTGCAAAATATTTATTTCAAATGTACCTAAAATAAACTTTATAGAATAATACACAAACTGCGACCGGTAAGAGGTTTCGGAAAAACATTCCGTCATCCCCACCCCTTATAAACTGAAAATATCGATTTTTTCGAATTTTCACAAACTACGCCGGCAAAATATTTATTTCAAATGTACCTAAAATAAACTTTATACAAAAATACACAAACTGCGACCAGTAAGAGATTTCGGAAAAACCTCCTTCTGTCATCCCCACCCCTTGTAAACTGAAAATATCGATTTTTTCGCATTTTGACAAACTACAATGGCAAAATGATTATTTCAAATGTACCTAAAATAAACTTTATACAAAAATACACAAACTACGACCGGTAAGAGATTTCGGAAAAACCTCCTTCTGTCATCCCCACCCCTTATAAACTGAAAATATCGATTTTTTGGCATTTTGACAAACTACACCCGCAAAATATTTATTTCAAATGTACCTAAAATAAACTTTATACAATAATACACAAACTGCGACCGGTAAGAGATTTCGGAAAAACCTTCCGTCATCCCCACCCCTTATAAACTGAAAAAATCGATTTTTTCGCATTTTGACAAACTACGCCGGCAAAATGATTATTTCAAATGTACCTAAGATAAACTTTATACAAAAATACACAAACTGCGACCAGTAAGAGATTTCGGAAAAACCTCCTTCTGTCATCCCCACCCCTTGTAAACTGAAAATATCGATTTTTTCGCATTTTGACAAACTACAATGGCAAAATGATTATTTCAAATGTACCTAAAATAAACTTTATACAAAAATACACAAACTACGGTCAATAACATATTTCCGAAAAATCTCCTTCTGTCATCCCCACCCCTTGTAAACTGAAAATATCGATTTTTTCGCATTTTGACAAACTACAATGGCAAAATGATTATTTCAAATGTACCTAAAATAAACTTTATACAAAAATACACAAACTACGACCGGTAAGAGATTTCGGAAAAACCTCCTTCTGTCATCCCCACCCCTTATAAACAGAAAATATCGATTTTTTCGCATTTTGACAAACTACGCCAGAAAAGTATTTATTTCAAATGTACCTAAAATAAATTTTATACAAAAGTATACAAACTACGGCCAGTAAGAGATTTCGGAAAAACCTCCTTCTGTCATGCCCACCCCTTATAAAATGAAAATATCGATTTTTTCGAATTTTCACAAACTACGCAGGCAAAATATTTATTTCAAATGTACCTAAAATAAACTTTATACAAAAATACACAAACTGCGACCAGTAAGAGATTTCGGAAAAACCTCCTTCTGTCATCCCCACCCCTTGTAAACTGAAAATATCGATTTTTTCGCATTTTGACAAACTACAATGGCAAAATGATTATTTCAAATGTACCTAAAATAAACTTTATACAAAAATACACAAACTACGGTCAATAACATATTTCCGAAAAATCTCCTTCTGTCATCCCCACCCCTTATAAACAGAAAATATCGATTTTTTCGCATTTTGACAAACTACGCCGGCAAAATATTTATTTCAAATGTACCTAAAATAAATTTTATACAAAAGTATACAAACTACGGCCAGTAAGAGATTTCGGAAAAACCTCCTTCTGTCATGCCCACCCCTTATAAAATGAAAATATCGATTTTTTCGCATTTTCACAAACTACGCCGGCAAAATATTTATTTCAAATGTACCTAAAATAAACTTTATACAAAAATACACAAACTGCGACCAGTAAGAGATTTCGGAAAACCCTCCTTCTGTCATCCCCACCCCTTGTAAACTGAAAATATCGATTTTTTCGCATTTTGACAAACTACACCGGCAAAATGATTATTTCAAATGTACCTAAAATAAACTTTATACAAAAATACACAAACTACGGTCAATAACATATTTCTGAAAAATCTCCTTCTGTCATTCCCACCCCTTATAAACAGAAAATATCGATTTTTTCGCATTTTGACAAACTACACCAGCAAAATATTTATTTCAAATGTACCTAAAATAAACTTTATATAATAATACACAAACTGCGACCGGTAAGAGGTTTCGGAAAAACCTTCCGTCATCCCCACCCCTTATAAACTGAAAAAATCGATTTTTTGGCATTTTGACAAACTACACCCGCAAAATATTTATTTCAAATGTACCTAAAATAAACTTTATACAATAATACACAAACTGCGACCGGTAAGAGATTTCGGAAAAACCTTCCGTCATCCCCACCCCTTATAAACTGAAAAAATCGATTTTTTCGCATTTTGACAAACTACGCCGGCAAAATGATTATTTCAAATGTACCTAAGATAAACTTTATACAAAAATGCACAAAGTACAGCCAGTAAGAGATATCGGAAAAACCTCCTTCTGTCATCCCCACCCCTTATAAAATGAAAATATCGATTTTTTCGAATTTTCACAAACTACGCCGGCAAAATATTTATTTCAAATGTACCTAAAATAAACTTTATACAAAAATACACAAACTGCGACCAGTAAGAGATTTCGGAAAAACCTCCTTCTGTCATCCCCACCCCTTGTAAACTGAAAATATCGATTTTTTCGCATTTTGACAAACTACAATGGCAAAATGATTATTTCAAATGTACCTAAAATAAACTTTATACAAAAATACACAAACTACGACCGGTAAGAGATTTCGGAAAAACCTCCTTCTGTCATCCCCACCCCTTATAAACAGAAAATATCGATTTTTTCGCATTTTGACAAACTACGCCAGAAAAGTATTTATTTCAAATGTACCTAAAATAAATTTTATACAAAAGTATACAAACTACGGCCAGTAAGAGATTTCGGAAAAACCTCCTTCTGTCATGCCCACCCCTTATAAAATGAAAATATCGATTTTTTCGAATTTTCACAAACTACGCAGGCAAAATATTTATTTCAAATGTACCTAAAATAAACTTTATACAAAAATACACAAACTGCGACCAGTAAGAGATTTCGGAAAAACCTCCTTCTGTCATCCCCACCCCTTGTAAACTGAAAATATCGATTTTTTCGCATTTTGACAAACTACGCCGGCAAAATGATTATTTCAAATGTACCTAAGATAAACTTTATACAAAAATGCACAAAGTACAGCCAGTAAGAGATATCGGAAAAACCTCCTTCTGTCATCCCCACCCCTTATAAAATGAAAATATCGATTTTTTCGAATTTTCACAAACTACGCCGGCAAAATATTTATTTCAAATGTACCTAAAATAAACTTTATACAAAAATACACAAACTGCGACCAGTAAGAGATTTCGGAAAAACCTCCTTCTGTCATCCCCACCCCTTGTAAACTGAAAATATCGATTTTTTCGCATTTTGACAAACTACAATGGCAAAATGATTATTTCAAATGTACCTAAAATAAACTTTATACAAAAATACACAAACTACGACCGGTAAGAGATTTCGGAAAAACCTCCTTCTGTCATCCCCACCCCTTATAAACAGAAAATATCGATTTTTTCGCATTTTGACAAACTACGCCAGAAAAGTATTTATTTCAAATGTACCTAAAATAAATTTTATACAAAAGTATACAAACTACGGCCAGTAAGAGATTTCGGAAAAACCTCCTTCTGTCATGCCCACCCCTTATAAAATGAAAATATCGATTTTTTCGCATTTTCACAAACTAAGCCGGCAAAATATTTATTTCAAATGTACCTAAAATAAACTTTATACAAAAATACACAAACTGCGACCAGTAAGAGATTTCGCAAAACCCTCCTTCTGTCATCCCCACCCCTTGTAAACTGAAAATATCGATTTTTTCGCATTTTGACAAACTACACCGGCAAAATGATTATTTCAAATGTACCTAAAATAAACTTTATACAAAAATACACAAACTACGGTCAATAACATATTTCCGAAAAATCTCCTTCTGTCATCCCCACCCCTTGTAAACTGAAAATATCGATTTTTTCGCATTTTGACAAACTACACCGGCAAAATGATTATTTCAAATGTACCGTAAATAAACTTTATACAAAAATACACAAACTACGGTCAATAACATATTTCCGAAAAATCTCCTTCTGTCATCCCCACCCCTTATAAACAGAAAATATCGATTTTTCGCATTTTGACAAACTACGCCGGCAAAATGGTTATTTCAAATGTACCTAAGATAAACTTTATACAAAAATACACAAACTGCGACCAGTAAGAGATTTCGGAAAAACCACCTTCTGTCATCCCCACCCCTTGTAAACTGAAAATATCGATTCTTTCGCATTTTGACAAACTACACCCGCAAAATATTTATTTCAAATGTACCTAAAATAAACTTTATACAAAAATACACAAACTACGGTCAATAACATATTTCTGAAAAATCTCCTTCTATCATCCCCACCCCTTATAAACAGAAAATATCGATTTTTTCGCATTTTGACAAACTACGCCGGCAAAATGATTATTTCAAATGTACCTAAGATAAACTTTATACAAAAATACACAAACTGCGACCAGTAAGAGATTTCGGAAAAACCACCTTCTGTCATCCCCACCCCTTGTAAACTGAAAATATCGATTCTTTCGCATTTTGACAAACTACAATGGCAAAATGATTATTTCAAATGTACCTAAAATAAACTTTATACAAAAATACACAAACTACGGTCAATAACATATTTCTGAAAAATCTCCTTCTATCATCCCCACCCCTTATAAACAGAAAATATCGATTTTTTCGCATTTTGACAAACTACACCAGCAAAATATTTATTTCAAATGTACCTAAAATAAACTTTATACAATAATACACAAACTGCGACCGGTAAGAGATTTCGGAAAAACCTTCCGTCATCCCCACCCCTTATAAACTGAAAAAATCGATTTTTTCGCATTTTGACAAACTACGCCGGCAAAATGATTATTTCAAATGTACCTAAGATAAACTTTATACAAAAATGCACAAAGTACAGCCAGTAAGAGATATCGGAAAAACCTCCTTCTGTCATCCCCACCCCTTATAAAATGAAAATATCGATTTTTTCGAATTTTCACAAACTACGCCGGCAAAATATTTATTTCAAACGTACCTAAAATAAACTTTATACAAAAATACACAAACTGCGACCAGTAAGAGATTTCGGAAAAACCTCCTTCTGTCATCCCCACCCCTTGTAAACTGAAAATATCGATTTTTTCGCATTTTGACAAACTACAATGGCAAAATGATTATTTCAAATGTACCTAAAATAAACTTTATACAAAAATACACAAACTACGACCGGTAAGAGATTTCGGAAAAACCTCCTTCTGTCATCCCCACCCCTTATAAACAGAAAATATCGATTTTTTCGCATTTTGACAAACTACGCCAGAAAAGTATTTATTTCAAATGTACCTAAAATAAATTTTATACAAAAGTATACAAACTACGGCCAGTAAGAGATTTCGGAAAAACCTCCTTCTGTCATGCCCACCCCTTATAAAATGAAAATATCGATTTTTTCGCATTTTCACAAACTAAGCCGGCAAAATATTTATTTCAAATGTACCTAAAATAAACTTTATACAAAAATACACAAACTGCGACCAGTAAGAGATTTCGCAAAACCCTCCTTCTGTCATCCCCACCCCTTGTAAACTGAAAATATCGATTTTTTCGCATTTTGACAAACTACACCGGCAAAATGATTATTTCAAATGTACCGTAAATAAACTTTATACAAAAATACACAAACTACGGTCAATAACATATTTCCGAAAAATCTCCTTCTGTCATCCCCACCCCTTATAAACAGGAAATATCGATTTTTCGCATTTTGACAAACTACGCCGGCAAAATGATTATTTCAAATGTACCTAAGATAAACTTTATACAAAAATGCACAAAGTACAGCCAGTAAGAGATATCGGAAAAACCTCCTTCTGTCATCCCCACCCTTTATAAAATGAAAATATCGATTTTTTCGAATTTTCACAAACTACGCCGGCAAAATATTTATTTCAAATGTACCTAAAATAAACTTTATACAAAAATACACAAACTGCGACCAGTAAGAGATTTCGGAAAAACCTCCTTCTGTCATCCCCACCCCTTGTAAACTGAAAATATCGATTTTTTCGCATTTTGACAAACTACAATGGCAAAATGATTATTTCAAATGTACCTAAAATAAACTTTATACAAAAATACACAAACTACGACCGGTAAGAGATTTCGGAAAAACCTCCTTCTGTCATCCCCACCCCTTATAAACAGAAAATATCGATTTTTTCGCATTTTGACAAACTACGCCAGAAAAGTATTTATTTCAAATGTACCTAAAATAAATTTTATACAAAAGTATACAAACTACGGCCAGTAAGAGATTTCGGAAAAACCTCCTTCTGTCATACCCACCCCTTATAAAATGAAAATATCGATTTTTTCGAATTTTCACAAACTACGCAGGCAAAATATTTATTTCAAATGTACCTAAAATAAACTTTATACAAAAATACACAAACTGCGACCAGTAAGAGATTTCGGAAAAACCTCCTTCTGTCATCCCCACCCCTTGTAAACTGAAAATATCGATTTTTTCGCATTTTGACAAACTACAATGGCAAAATGATTATTTCAAATGTACCTAAAATAAACTTTATACAAAAATACACAAACTACGGTCAATAACATATTTCCGAAAAATCTCCTTCTGTCATCCCCACCCCTTGTAAACTGAAAATATCGATTTTTTCGCATTTTGACAAACTACACCGGCAAAATGATTATTTCAAATGTACCGTAAATAAACTTTATACAAAAATACACAAACTACGGTCAATAACATATTTCCGAAAAATCTCCTTCTGTCATCCCCACCCCTTATAAACAGAAAATATCGATTTTTCGCATTTTGACAAACTACGCCGGCAAAATGGTTATTTCAAATGTACCTAAGATAAACTTTATACAAAAATACACAAACTGCGACCAGTAAGAGATTTCGGAAAAACCACCTTCTGTCATCCCCACCCCTTGTAAACTGAAAATATCGATTCTTTCGCATTTTGACAAACTACAATGGCAAAATGATTATTTCAAATGTACCTAAGATAAACTTTATACAAAAATACACAAACTGCGACCAGTAAGAGATTTCGGAAAAACCACCTTCTGTCATCCCCACCCCTTGTAAACTGAAAATATCGATTCTTTCGCATTTTGACAAACTACAATGGCAAAATGATTATTTCAAATGTACCTAAAATAAACTTTATACAAAAATACACAAACTACGGTCAATAACATATTTCTGAAAAATCTCCTTCTATCATCCCCACCCCTTATAAACAGAAAATATCGATTTTTTCGCATTTTGACAAACTACACCAGCAAAATATTTATTTCAAATGTACCTAAAATAAACTTTATACAATAATACACAAACTGCGACCGGTAAGAGATTTCGGAAAAACCTTCCGTCATCCCCACCCCTTATAAACTGAAAAAATCGATTTTTTCGCATTTTGACAAACTACGCCGGCAAAATGATTATTTCAAATGTACCTAAGATAAACTTTATACAAAAATGCACAAAGTACAGCCAGTAAGAGATATCGGAAAAACCTCCTTCTGTCATCCCCACCCCTTATAAAATGAAAATATCGATTTTTTCGAATTTTCACAAACTACGCCGGCAAAATATTTATTTCAAACGTACCTAAAATAAACTTTATACAAAAATACACAAACTGCGACCAGTAAGAGATTTCGGAAAAACCTCCTTCTGTCATCCCCACCCCTTGTAAACTGAAAATATCGATTTTTTCGCATTTTGACAAACTACAATGGCAAAATGATTATTTCAAATGTACCTAAAATAAACTTTATACAAAAATACACAAACTACGACCGGTAAGAGATTTCGGAAAAACCTCCTTCTGTCATCCCCACCCCTTATAAACAGAAAATATCGATTTTTTCGCATTTTGACAAACTACGCCAGAAAAGTATTTATTTCAAATGTACCTAAAATAAATTTTATACAAAAGTATACAAACTGCGACCAGTAAGAGATTTCGGAAAACCCTCCTTCTGTCATCCCCACCCCTTGTAAACTGAAAATATCGATTTTTTGGCATTTTGACAAACTAGACCG
Organism: Trichopria drosophilae; assembly: GCA_030407085.1. NCBI lineage: Eukaryota > Metazoa > Arthropoda > Insecta > Hymenoptera > Diapriidae > Trichopria > Trichopria drosophilae. The sequence goes on from CM059583.1 coordinate 115,258,132, forward strand.
GAAAATATTTATTTCAAATGTACCTAAAATAAACTTTATATAATAATACACAAACTGCGACCGGTAAGAGGTTTCGGAAAAACCTCCTTCTGTCATCCCCACCCCTAATAAACTGACAATATCGATTTTTTGGCATTTTGACAAACTACACCCGCAAAATATTTATTTCAAATGTACCTAAAATAAACTTTTTACAAAAATACACAAACTGCGACCGGTAAGAGATTTCGGAAAAACCTCCTTCACTCATCCCCACCCCTTATAAACTGAAAATATCGATTTTTTGGCATTTTGACAAACTACACCCGCAAAATATTTATTTCAAATGTACCTAAAATAAACTTTATACAATAATACACAAACTGCGACCGGTAAGAGATTTCGGAAAAACCTTCCGTCATCCCCACCCCTTATAAACTGAAAAAATCGATTCTTTCGCATTTTGACAAACTACAATGGCAAAATGATTATTTCAAATGTACCTAAAATAAACTTTATACAAAAATACACAAACTACGGTCAATAACATATTTCTGAAAAATCTCCTTCTATCATCCCCACCCCTTATAAACAGAAAATATCGATTTTTTCGCATTTTGACAAACTACACCAGCAAAATATTTATTTCAAATGTACCTAAAATAAACTTTATACAATAATACACAAACTGCGACCGGTAAGAGATTTCGGAAAAACCTTCCGTCATCCCCACCCCTTATAAACTGAAAAAATCGATTTTTTCGCATTTTGACAAACTACGCCGGCAAAATGATTATTTCAAATGTACCTAAGATAAACTTTATACAAAAATGCACAAAGTACAGCCAGTAAGAGATATCGGAAAAACCTCCTTCTGTCATCCCCACCCCTTATAAAATGAAAATATCGATTTTTTCGAATTTTCACAAACTACGCCGGCAAAATATTTATTTCAAACGTACCTAAAATAAACTTTATACAAAAATACACAAACTGCGACCAGTAAGAGATTTCGGAAAAACCTCCTTCTGTCATCCCCACCCCTTGTAAACTGAAAATATCGATTTTTTCGCATTTTGACAAACTACAATGGCAAAATGATTATTTCAAATGTACCTAAAATAAACTTTATACAAAAATACACAAACTACGACCGGTAAGAGATTTCGGAAAAACCTCCTTCTGTCATCCCCACCCCTTATAAACAGAAAATATCGATTTTTTCGCATTTTGACAAACTACGCCAGAAAAGTATTTATTTCAAATGTACCTAAAATAAATTTTATACAAAAGTATACAAACTACGGCCAGTAAGAGATTTCGGAAAAACCTCCTTCTGTCATGCCCACCCCTTATAAAATGAAAATATCGATTTTTTCGCATTTTCACAAACTAAACCGGCAAAATATTTATTTCAAATGTACCTAAAATAAACTTTATACAAAAATACACAAACTGCGACCAGTAAGAGATTTCGGAAAACCCTCCTTCTGTCATCCCCACCCCTTGTAAACTGAAAATATCGATTTTTTCGCATTTTGACAAACTACACCGGCAAAATGATTATTTCAAATGTACCGTAAATAAACTTTATACAAAAATACACAAACTACGGTCAATAACATATTTCCGAAAAATCTCCTTCTGTCATCCCCACCCCTTATAAACAGAAAATATCGATTTTTCGCATTTTGACAAACTACGCCGGCAAAATGATTATTTCAAATGTACCTAAGATAAACTTTATACAAAAATGCACAAAGTACAGCCAGTAAGAGATATCGGAAAAACCTCCTTCTGTCATCCCCACCCCTTATAAAATGAAAATATCGATTTTTTCGAATTTTCACAAACTACGCCGGCAAAATATTTATTTCAAATGTACCTAAAATAAACTTTATACAAAAATACACAAACTGCGACCAGTAAGAGATTTCGGAAAAACCTCCTTCTGTCATGCCCACCCCTTATAAAATGAAAATATCGATTTTTTCGCATTTTCACAAACTAAACCGGCAAAATATTTATTTCAAATGTACCTAAAATAAACTTTATACAAAAATACACAAACTGCGACCAGTAAGAGATTTCGGAAAACCCTCCTTCTGTCATCCCCACCCCTTGTAAACTGAAAATATCGATTTTTTCGCATTTTGACAAACTACACCGGCAAAATGATTATTTCAAATGTACCGTAAATAAACTTTATACAAAAATACACAAACTACGGTCAATAACATATTTCCGAAAAATCTCCTTCTGTCATCCCCACCCCTTATAAACAGGAAATATCGATTTTTCGCATTTTGACAAACTACGCCGGCAAAATGATTATTTCAAATGTACCTAAGATAAACTTTATACAAAAATGCACAAAGTACAGCCAGTAAAAGATATCGGAAAAACCTCCTTCTGTCATCCCCACCCCTTATAAAATGAAAATATCGATTTTTTCGAATTTTCACAAACTACGCAGGCAAAATATTTATTTCAAATGTACCTAAAATAAACTTTATACAAAAATACACAAACTGCGACCAGTAAGAGATTTCGGAAAAACCTCCTTCTGTCATCCCCACCCCTTGTAAACTGAAAATATCGATTTTTTCGCATTTTGACAAACTACAATGGCAAAATGATTATTTCAAATGTACCTAAAATAAACTTTATACAAAAATACACAAACTACGGTCAATAACATATTTCCGAAAAATCTCCTTCTGTCATCCCCACCCCTTGTAAACTGAAAATATCGATTTTTTCGCATTTTGACAAACTACACCGGCAAAATGATTATTTCAAATGTACCGTAAATAAACTTTATACAAAAATACACAAACTACGGTCAATAACATATTTCCGAAAAATCTCCTTCTGTCATCCCCACCCCTTATAAACAGAAAATATCGATTTTTCGCATTTTGACAAACTACGCCGGCAAAATGGTTATTTCAAATGTACCTAAGATAAACTTTATACAAAAATACACAAACTGCGACCAGTAAGAGATTTCGGAAAAACCACCTTCTGTCATCCCCACCCCTTGTAAACTGAAAATATCGATTCTTTCGCATTTTGACAAACTACAATGGCAAAATGATTATTTCAAATGTACCTAAAATAAACTTTATACAAAAATACACAAATTACGGTCAATAACATATTTCTGAAAAATCTCCTTCTATCATCCCCACCCCTTATAAACTGAAAATATCGATTTTTTCGCATTTTGACAAACTACGCCGGCAAAATGATTATTTCAAATGTACCTAAGATAAACTTTATACAAAAACGCACAAACTGCGACCAGTAAGAGATTTCGGAAAAACCTCCTTCTGTCATCCCCACCCCTTGTAAACTGAAAATATCGATTTTTTCGCATTTTGACAAACTACACCAGCAAAATGATTATTTCAAATGTACCGTAAATAAACTTTTTACAAAAATACACAAACTGCGACCGGTAAGAGATTTCGGAAAAACCTACTTCTGTCATCCCCACCCCTTATAAACAGAAAATATCGATTTTTTCGCATTTTGACAAACTACGCCAGAAAAGTATTTATTTCAAATGTACCTAAAATAAACTTTATACAAAAGTATACAAACTGCGACCAGTAAGAGATTTCGGAAAACCCTCCTTCTGTCATCCCCACCCCTTGTAAACTGAAAATATCGATTTTTTGGCATTTTGACAAACTAGACCGGAAAATATTTATTTCAAATGTACCTAAAATAAACTTTATATAATAATACACAAACTGCGACCGGTAAGAGGTTTCGGAAAAACCTCCTTCTGTCATCCCCACCCCTAATAAACTGAAAATATCGATTTTTTGGCATTTTGACAAACTACACCCGCAAAATATTTATTTCAAATGTACCTAAAATAAACTTTTTACAAAAATACACAAACTGCGACCGGTAAGAGATTTCGGAAAAACCTCCTTCACTCATCCCCACCCCTTATAAACTGAAAATATCGATTTTTTGGCATTTTGACAAACTACACCCGCAAAATATTTATTTCAAATGTACCTAAAATAAACTTTATACAATAATACACAAACTGCGACCGGTAAGAGATTTCGGAAAAACCTTCCGTCATCCCCACCCCTTATAAACTGAAAAAATCGATTTTTTCGCATTTTGACAAACTACGCCGGCAAAATGATTATTTCAAATGTACCTAAGATAAACTTTATATAAAAATGCACAAAGTACAGCCAGTAAGAGATATCGGAAAAACCTCCTTCTGTCATCCCCACCCCTAATAAACTGAAAATATCGATTTTTTGGCATTTTGACAAACTAGACCGGCAAAATATTTATTTCAAATGTACCTAAAATAAACTTTATACAAAAGTACACAAACTGCGACCGATAAGAGATTTCGGAAAAACCTACTTCTGTCATCCCCACCCCTTATAAACAGAAAATATCGATTTTTTCGCATTTTGACAAACTACGCCAGAAAAGTATTTATTTCAAATGTACCTAAAATAAATTTTATACAAAAGTATACAAACTACGGCCAGTAAGAGATTTCGGAAAAACCTCCTTCTGTCATGCCCACCCCTTATAAAATGAAAATATCGATTTTTTCGCATTTTCACAAACTACGCCGGCAAAATATTTATTTCAAATGTACCTAAAATAAACTTTAAACAAAAATACACAAACTGCGACCGGTAAGAGATTTCGGAAATACCTCCTTCTGTCATCCCCACCCCTTATAAACTGAAAATATCGATTTTTTCGCATTTTGGCAAACTACGCCGGGCAAATATTTATTTCAAATGTACCTAAAATAAATTTTATACAAAAGTACACAAACTACGGCCAGTAAGAGATTTCGGAAAAACCTCCTTCTGTCATCCCCACCCCATATAAACTGAAAATATCGATTTTTTCGCATTTTGACAAACTACACCGGAAAAATATTTATTTCAAATGTACCTTAAATAAACCTTATACAAAAATACACAAACTACGGGCAATAACATGTTTCCGAAAAATCTCCTTCTGTCATCTCCACCCCTTATAAACAGAAAACATCGATTTTTTCGCATTTTGACATACTACGACAGAAAAATATTTATTTCAAATGTACCTAAAATAAATTTTATACAAAAGTACACAAACTACGGCCAGTAAGAGATTTCGGAAAAACCTCCTTCTGTCATCCCCACCCCATATAAACTGTAAATATCGATTTTTTCGCATTTTGACAAACTACACCGGAAAAATATTTATTTCAAATGTACCTTAAATAAACCTTATACAAAAATACACAAACTACGGGCAATAACATGTTTCCGAAAAATCTCCTTCTGTTATCTCCACCCCTTATAAACAGAAAACATCGATTTTTTCGCATTTTGACATACTACGACAGAAAAATATTTATTTCAAATGTACCTAAAATAAATTTTATACAAAAGTACACAAACTACGGCCAGTAAGAGATTTCGGAAAAACCTCCTTCTGTCATCCCCACCCCATATAAACTGTAAATATCGATTTTTTCGCATTTTGACAAACTACGCCAGAAAAGTATTTATTTCAAATGTACCTAAAATAAATTTTATACAAAAGTATACAAACTGCGACCAGTAAGAGATTTCGGAAAACCCTCCTTCTGTCATCCCCACCCCTTGTAAACTGAAAATATCGATTTTTTCGCATTTTGACAAACTACACCGGCAAAATGATTATTTCAAATGTACCTAAAATAAACTTTTTACAAAAATACACAAACTGCGACCGGTAAGAGATTTCGGAAAAACCTCCTTCACTCATCCCCACCCCTTATAAACTGAAAATATCGATTTTTTGGCATTTTGACAAACTACACCCGCAAAATATTTATTTCAAATGTACCTAAAATAAACTTTATACAATAATACACAAACTGCGACCGGTAAGAGATTTCGGAAAAACCTTCCGTCATCCCCACCCCTTATAAACTGAAAAAATCGATTTTTTCGCATTTTGACAAACTACGCCGGCAAAATGATTATTTCAAATGTACCTAAGATAAACTTTATATAAAAATGCACAAAGTACAGCCAGTAAGAGATATCGGAAAAACCTCCTTCTGTCATCCCCACCCCTAATAAACTGAAAATATCGATTTTTTGGCATTTTGACAAACTAGACCGGCAAAATATTTATTTCAAATGTACCTAAAATAAACTTTATACAAAAGTACACAAACTGCGACCGATAAGAGATTTCGGAAAAACCTACTTCTGTCATCCCCACCCCTTATAAACAGAAAATATCGATTTTTTCGCATTTTGACAAACTACGCCAGAAAAGTATTTATTTCAAATGTACCTAAAATAAATTTTATACAAAAGTATACAAACTACGGCCAGTAAGAGATTTCGGAAAAACCTCCTTCTGTCATGCCCACCCCTTATAAAATGAAAATATCGATTTTTTCGCATTTTCACAAACTACGCCGGCAAAATATTTATTTCAAATGTACCTAAAATAAACTTTAAACAAAAATACACAAACTGCGACCGGTAAGAGATTTCGGAAATACCTCCTTCTGTCATCCCCACCCCTTATAAACTGAAAATATCGATTTTTTCGCATTTTGGCAAACTACGCCGGGCAAATATTTATTTCAAATGTACCTAAAATAAATTTTATACAAAAGTACACAAACTACGGCCAGTAAGAGATTTCGGAAAAACCTCCTTCTGTCATCCCCACCCCATATAAACTGAAAATATCGATTTTTTCGCATTTTGACAAACTACACCGGAAAAATATTTATTTCAAATGTACCTTAAATAAACCTTATACAAAAATACACAAACTACGGGCAATAACATGTTTCCGAAAAATCTCCTTCTGTCATCTCCACCCCTTATAAACAGAAAACATCGATTTTTTCGCATTTTGACATACTACGACAGAAAAATATTTATTTCAAATGTACCTAAAATAAATTTTATACAAAAGTACACAAACTACGGCCAGTAAGAGATTTCGGAAAAACCTCCTTCTGTCATCCCCACCCCATATAAACTGTAAATATCGATTTTTTCGCATTTTGACAAACTACACCGGAAAAATATTTATTTCAAATGTACCTTAAATAAACCTTATACAAAAATACACAAACTACGGGCAATAACATGTTTCCGAAAAATCTCCTTCTGTTATCTCCACCCCTTATAAACAGAAAACATCGATTTTTTCGCATTTTGACATACTACGACAGAAAAATATTTATTTCAAATGTACCTAAAATAAATTTTATACAAAAGTACACAAACTACGGCCAGTAAGAGATTTCGGAAAAACCTCCTTCTGTCATCCCCACCCCATATAAACTGTAAATATCGATTTTTTCGCATTTTGACAAACTACGCCGGCAAAATATGTATTTCGAATATGCCTAAAATAAACTTTATACAAAAATACACAAACTACGGCCAGTAACATAATTCGGAAAAATCTCCTTCTGTCACCCCACCCCTTATAAACTGTAAATATCGATTTTTTCGCATTTTGACAAACTACGCCGGCAAAATATTTATTTCAAATATACATAAAATAAACTTTATACAAAAATGCACAAACTGCGACCGGTAAGAGATTTCGGAAAAACCTCCTTCTGTCATCCCCACTCCGTATAAACTGAAAATATCGATTTTTTCGCATTTTGCCCAACTACGACGTAAAAATATTTATTTCAAATGTACCTAAAATAAACTTTACAGAAAGAGAAACAACCTACGACCAGTAAGAGGTTTCGGGAAAACCTCTTTCTGTCATCCCCACCCCTTATAAACGGAAAATATCGATTTTTTCGCATTTGGACAAACTACGCCGGTAAAACATATTTCTAATGCACCTAATATAAACATCCATAAGTTGCGTAAAGTGCAATGTTAGCTCGTAAATTATGTGTAATAATAATTATCTCACTTATTGCGCAATTGAATTTACCAGAATATTAGTTCTGTGGCGATTCATTTACTTCCGTGATATTATCATATGCCATCGCAACGTCGTGTATATAACCTACTCTACCGTCTAATCTTTGATCTTCCAAAACTCCATTAGCACTGCATTGATCATTTCATTTATATTCCATGAGCAATTTCGAATAGGTTATTCAGGTGCGTAGAATAAAGTCTTTTCTTCTCTTCGTTACACACTTTTCCCGCGTTTTTTTGTAGACCGCCCCATTCGTCATACAATTTCTCAACTTTTAATACACAACGAATTTCTTGCTGTATTGGTTACCCAACCTTTTCTCAAAAGACTTCTTGAACGACTAAACTTGCACTTTCTCGTAAAACTAAATTCACTTTTCTAATATTGTAAAATAATGCTTTATAAACATGTCCTCTTAAAGGTATTTATTTCCGCAAATTTGCGTTTCAATATCTCGAATTAAAAAGTTATTTTGGCGTAAATTTGACCTTGAAAACATCGTTGATTTGTGTTGAAATCTAATCAATCTTTTATACTTTGCAGTAAATTCAATTCAGTATAAGAAGATACGGGAGAATCGTATACAAATAATCTGGTATCACGCCACACCGAAATCGAATGAAGGTAAGGAAGTACGGCGACTAGTGAGCGGGGCGAAGTGTCCCTATAGCATTTACATATAGTGCGAACGTCATTGTTGCTCTAAAATAAATAAACATTGATATGAATGATATCGATTTCTACGTCTAATGTACCCAAATTTTCTGCCGTTGCTATATTGACATTGAGTTTTCTGCTGAGGCTATTATTTCGAACATTTTTACGGGTAAATTTAATATTAAGGGTATGCCGTCGACTGAAAGAAAGTTTGATGCGTCATCAGCGCCACTCGCGTCGACAGCGGTTTAAGACAACAGAACACAAAAGAAGCAAACATTTACGGAAAAATGTGGAAAGGATACACTGGTACAATCGAAATGAAATTGGTAAAAAATGTTTCGTATTCTTAGAACCTCCGTGCAGGTCGCTCAAGTCTTATTTTTAAAAATAACGATAGAAATTAATTGAAAAAAAGTTTTTGAACGACGATTTTATACGTTTGATGGCTGATTACACTTTCTTTTGTTTTTTGACGATCAATATCGCTAAATACGATATAGCATTTTCAGCAAGCTACGTCTATATAAATTATTTTTTCTAACAAAATTACGGACACCGCTGTTCTTTTATTTTTTGCGTGAATTGGCAGTATATTCACAAATAGTAATAATTCTAAAGACTCTCACTGTTTTTTCCGCCGGTAATGTAGAAGAAAGGTTCGTCATATCCTTAACTCTAAACGTGTACTGTAAATTGTAAGGCCTTTCTCGTGAGTAGTTGTAACCCTCTAATAAGTATAATATTTAAATATCATTTAACTCTCACGGTGTGCTTCGTTTAGATTTACCCCAAAGGTGCTCTGCCTTCAAATTTTCTTCTAAATTCTTGTTCTACTATCAAAATGGAACAATTTGATTATAATATTTATTCGAAAGCTTATGAAATTCTCGATAAAATGGCTTGTCTATAAATTCTTTATCTCTTGTTAGTAAGGAGATATCGCCATAAGAACTTCAGAAAATTAGATAAGAAAATGTTGTCCTTGCAATATGTGCACTATAACTTTTACAGGCTTGAAAAATTTGAAAATTTTTAAGAATACTTTTTCTTAAATTGAATTGATTAATTTTTAACATTGTCCATAACTGTGCTACATTCTCAAAATTCTCTTGGGATCCCTGTGCTAACGGTAATATAAGTAATTTATTAACGCCCCTGTCTTTGAATTTTTTCGCACATATTCCGTCACTAATCTTTTGACGTCCATTTCCACACGGTGTTTCAACATTGGACTGTATCGATAAACATATCTTCAAGAAATCTCCACCTCCGTCTATTCCAAATTTAAGGTGAACATCAGAATCTTTGCGTTTTTCGGATACATATTGGATTAGTGAGCAATTGCTCACTAATTATTTACGAATAAGTAATTTGTGAATGAGTACTTTGTGAGTATAATACTCAAAAGGTTTATGTACACTTGATATCCCTGTTCTGCAGACACGTCTTCGAGTGTAAAATAAAAAAATTATAAGTATACATATTTTGCAATAAAGCTACAACAACAGTGTAGAATCAATGAATGTTACTAGGAACGAAATATCAATTTGGAATTATGTAATTTGTGAATTACCATCATATTTATGAAATTTGACCCTAATGCTGTGACAACTTTGCAATGCTTTAAGAAAGTTTATGTTATTTTGATCTCAAAATGGTGCCTATTATGGATTGTTATTGAATAAATTTTGTGATTCTTACAACTTTTTAGTGTTATGAATATAGGTATTTTATTTAATATGATAGAGGGGTTTAAACTTATCGTTGTATTTTAGAGATGATATAAATCGTGTATGTAGACTTAAACGAAACAAATATTGATGATTTAATTTCCATAGTATAATTTCCAAGTTTGTTGTTTTTCAGTACAATTATTTCAATATATGATATATCATATATTGAAAACTAACATAATTTTCTGAAGTATTTTTATGAGAAGAGAAGACTTATGAGAAATAAATGCGAGTTGAATAATATCATGTGAAATGCAAGGAATTTTTTTTTTGTTTTCATCTGACAGTGCAAAATAGTGAGAAATCTATTTTATTAAAATTAAATCTATTAATTATTCTATATATTGAAATTAGTGTACGTTAATATTTTATTTGCAGAATTTTCTATATCCGAGTGATATTTATTTAACTTAAACATTATATCCCGAATTATGGAGGGGTTAATAAATAAATTGTAAAAGACAAAATATAAAACATCACAAACATATATTAATAAAAATTACAAATAATAAATAACAATAAAATAACGATAAAATAAATGGACACGCAAAGGGAAAAATGTATTTAGGGGTTCGAAATTCGACGCGAAGGTGAAATTACTTTTAAAATGACCGAAATAACACTACAGTAAAAAAAAAAAAGAAAAGGTGAAGGAAAAGGGAAAATATGGATACGCAATTTCAATCTACTTACATAATCTAATCTATTTAATCCTTAAATATTCGCCAGATCTGGAACGCACTAACGCAATTATTCGCAAACAAAAAGATCAAAGAAATAAATACGCAAAAAGAACTAAAAACGCAAAAGTATAAAATGTAAATAAAAATCGCAAAGGAGAAACGCAAATGAAGGGACGCAAAATTGGAGAGAGTGTAAAATGCCGTTGACATTTCGCACTTCAAATAGGAAAATTACCCCTTCTCCCTAAAATTCATTACATTTTCGGAGCCGGAAATACATTTCGCGGGTATCGGTACGCAATTCGAGGGAAAGGGGCAGACGGTAAAACATATAGGGAAGTACATGTGGAGAGATAAGGGGCAACGCAATGGAATAGAAAGGGACAAGCAATCATGTATGGAAGGGGAACACTAATATTATATGCTGTTAATAAGTATACGGTTGGTATGCCGACTGTACTATACGCACCGAGTTTTCCATGTGTCCAGCACTGAACTGAACGGAATAACTATGTGTGAGTCCAGTGACGTCACGAGAAGGTGCGAGCAGTATCGACTACCCTGGCAGATAGAGACCGCAAGAAAACAATAAATTACATAACTTGTAATTTGGGAAATTATTATTCGGGAATGAAAAGGACAACGTTATAGGGAAGAAAAGGAAAGATGGACTATTTTAATTTACCGATACCGCGATGGAAATAGCTAAACTGCAATCTTAAGATTGAGATATATATGTAATTATTTTATGACATTTCAGGACAGAGGCGGGATTGACGATATTTCGTCACAAACCCCCCTGCCTGACTTGAGTACTTCGGGGTCGAAGTACGAAACGTCAAACGACACATGCGCAAATGTTTTCTAAATTTAAGAAAAAGAAATGAAACGAAATATACATGATGGCGAACAATCTGGATGTCTGGAACAATAATCTTGCTGAACACTGCTGCTTATAACTCTAACCTACGCAAATTACAATCTAAATATTATTAAACCGCAACAATCGACTCCATTTTCGCAATTTTACCTAATGAATGGGTCAAACAAACGAAAAATTATACGCTATTGGGACAATTCAGGAGGATGGGACTCTTGGGACAAACTGGAAGGAAAGAAAGACAATAAAAGAAACGAAAATATAAATATGAACATTAATAAAATGAGACAGATGCAGATGTCAGTGCGGCTGCGGTTGTCCGGATCTTGACGTCAAAAAAAAAAAAACTTTCCGGGACGTTTATGCGACCGACCGACATTTTGTGTTAGGGGGACCGATAAACCGATTTCGTCACTTCTTGCTGGGGTGGTTTTCTAGGCCACCCTAGGAGTGACGTGGTTCTCCAAATTTGTAATTAGCAAACGTAAATCGAATAAAAAAAAAAGAAACTCAAATCTAAATTTGGGGTGCTCCAAGGTCAAACGCAATTATAATAGGGCAGTACTATCTTTGGGAGGTAGGGGGGAGGGAAAAATCTAAAATAAATAAAGACAATAGGGAGAGGTACTTATGGGAGGAGTTTTAAGTCTTCCTCGTGGACGTCGGAGTACCTTGATTTTGGGAACCGCAAAAGTGGCGAAGTCTCTTATTTTGGAAACTAAAGGCCTCATGTTATACGTAACGATGTTGCCTTTAAACGCTGTATTAGAAAACGAATTACATGTATGGTGGTCAGCTAAGTGGTAATTATAATAGGGCGCTACAATAGGGCTGGGAAGGTCATCGGTGGTTTGCAAAGGCGTTGGAATAAGGTTGGAGTTTCGGGCGATAGGGATATCATGTAAAGGGGATTGCGGTACTGGGAAATTGGGAGAAGGACATGATTCCAACGGAAGCTCAGTGTCCTCATCTTGGGCATCCAAAGGGCTATTTACTCCTATTGGGTTCTGTTCTGCAGATGTTTTGGGATTCGGTTGGGCTAGTAATGGGATGAGCAAAGGCGGAGTTTGGGTACTACTTGACTCAAAAATAGGACTATCAAGTAGATGATGAGAAATAGGACTGCGAGTAGGGCATTCTGATAAAGTTGGAAATGAATTTAGAGGATTATCAAACTTTGAAGATTCGGAACAGGAAACGTTATCATCCTGAAGATTTATAAGGTCAATAATGGGTAATGCGGGTTGATCAAATTCTAATGAAATGGGAGGAACGCAAATAGAATCAGACGAAACAATGGAGGGGGAAGGATAAACTTCTTGAGGAGAGGTAGGTAAAATTGCTACATTTCTAAGGGTCAATTCGAAATCATTATTTTTAACTGGGGCTGTTGGAAGTTGATGAGATGAAAATGGTAATGGTTCCCTTTTATCATCAACACCATGTACCCAATTAATATTGGTATCAGGATAGTCACGTCGAATTAAATAACGCGTGATACGATCCTGGATATCGCATAGTGTTCCGCTCGAACTAATCTTAAAATGTTCACACAAAAACATTAATTTGTGAACCTCCAAAATGGACGAAATTGTAGCTTGTTTGGCTTCATATTGGGCCTGGGTAGAAATCTTAGGGACATAACTACGCAAAGGAAATGTGGTATCTGGGAAACATATCGAAGGGGTAGGGGTAGGGTATGGCATAGGGTGGGGGGTAGGCACACTTAGGTTTGGGATTCGAGAGGAAACGCAAGTATGACGGGGAGACTCAAAATAATAATTAGAAGCCATTTCTTTTTATAACCAAATACTTAAGGGTGAAAATAATTTAAAAATAATTTAAAAAAAAGAAAATTAAGAAAATGATAAAATCCACTACTATCCCAATATAAAAAAATGTAATTAGCAACTCAAAATTATGACTAAATATAAACGCAAAGGGAACACACGCAAATCAAAATCTAAAATCAAACTCAAAGGGGGAAACGCAAATGAAACTCAAACTCAAATTAAATCGAAAACGCAAAGGGGGATTAAAAAAAATAATTAAGAGTGCTAATCAAATATTTAAAATGGGAGTAAGATGAGGGATTCTACATAAAAAAATAAAAACAAAAATAAATTAAAATTAATCTCCAATTATATTTGAACTGAAATTAAATAAAATTTGATAAAAGAAAAGAAAATGGGTATCGAAAACTTAAAAATGAAATAGACATGGAAGCAATGAGATATACATGTGACAAATGAAGTGTAGAGGGAGCTATGAGGTATCGAAAATGGACTAGTTTATAAACGTATATTCTACTGATAATAATAAATTCGGAATGGGTAAAAGGGCTCAAATCTACGAGAAATATTAATAACAACTACGAACAACAAAAAAAATAAAACGAAAAATCTAATTTTTACAACTCATAAATTGATTGAATTCGAAAAGGGACAAACGCAATTTTAAAATAACAGGGCTTAGACGGAGGAAGGGTAAAATGACAAAAGTAGGAAAACGCAAAATATTAAACAAAAATTTACTCTAAATAAAATTAAAAATGACTAAAAATTACTAAAGTATCGCAATAATCAAAAAGGCCAATATGAAAATACGAAAAATTAAACTATCAAAAATCAAAATCTCAAAAATCAAAATATTAAAAATCAAAATATTAAAAATCAAAATATCAAAAATTAAAATATCAAAAATCAAATAAAAAAAAATAGAGGGAAGAAAAAAAGACATAACAAAAAGTATGAAAATCAAAAGAAAATGGAAATCCAAAATAAAGAATCAAAATTCTAAAAGCAAAAATCAAAGACAAAATTCAAAATCAAACATTCAAAATTGGGGGACGAGAAAATCGAAATTGGGTTCGCAAACTAACTATTCTGGGAATAGGATGGCAACACTAAACAAAAATCAAAATCGAAAAAGAAACACAATTGAAATTAAAAATAAAATTCAAAATTCACAATTTTAACTGAAATAGCGGGGAGTTACGCAAAACATAAAATAATCGAAAAGGCGGGAAAGGACATCAAACGAAACTCGAAAAATCAAATATTGGAAAAACTTTCCGCAAATTGCGGAATGCAAAATTTGAAAATTTAAATGGATGGGGGGGGGGGAGGCAATTCGCAAAACGTAAAATAAATGAAAGTTTAGGAAGGACACTCAAATAAAACTCAAACGAAAAGTAAAAACCGAAAAATTATTAGCCGAAAGGGGAAACCGAAAATTATTCAACTACACGTAAAATTTAAAATCAAAGCCCAAAACGAAAAACACTCGCGCACTCAAAAAATCGAAATTGTTCGAAAAGACGAAACCGCACTGACACCTAAAAAAGACTTACGAAAAATAACATCTATAATAAATATATAATAATCAAAAATATGAAATATATAAAAAATATAACAAATCTTAAAAATATCAAAAATTGCAAAAAATATCAAATAATTATGAATTAAGGAATCAAGGGACATCAAGGGAAAAATCAAATTAAGTTGGAACAGTTGGCGTTTAATTTCAAAATTTATCAACTGTCAAGTTATTCCGGCGAATTTCACCCGTTACTATAATTGAAATTTTTAAAGTTATTATTTTTGAAAATTCTTTCGAATCCCCACCAGGGATGCCAATTTATAACCCGAATTATGGAGGGGTTAATAAATAAATTGTAAAAGACAAAATATAAAACATCACAAACATATATTAATAAAAATTACAAATAATAAATAACAATAAAATAACGATAAAATAAATGGACACGCAAAGGGAAAAATGTATTTAGGGGTTCGAAATTCGACGCGAAGGTGAAATTACTTTTAAAATGACCGAAATAACACTACAGTAAAAAAAAAAAAGAAAATGTGAAGGAAAAGGGAAAATATGGATACGCAATTTCAATCTACTTACATAATCTAATCTATTTAATCCTTAAATATTCGCCAGATCTGGAACGCACTATGTAACGTATAAAATGTAAATAAAAATCGCAAAGGAGAAACGCAAATGAAGGGACGCAAAATTGGAGTGAGTGTAAAATGCCGTTGACATTTCGCACTTCAAATCGGAAAATTACCCCTTCTCCCTAAAACTCATTACATTTTCGGAGCCGGAAATACATTTCGCGGGTTTCGGTACGCAATTCGAGGGAAAGGGACAGACGGTAAAACATATAGGGAAGTACATGGGCAGAGATAAGGGGCAACGCAATGGAATAGAAAGGGACAAGCAATCATGTATGGAAGGGGAACACTAATATTATATGCTGTTAATAAGTATACGGTTGGTATGCCGACTGTACTATACGCACCGAGTTTTCCATGTGTCCAGCACTGAACTGAACAGAATAACTATGTGTGAGTCCAGTGACGTCACGAGAAGGTGCGAGCAGTATCGACTACCCTGGCAGATAGAGACCGCAAGACAACAATAAATTACATAACTTGTAATTTGGGAAATTATTATTCGGGAATGAAAAGGACAACGTTATAGGGAAGAAAAGGAAAGATGGACTATTTTAATTTACCGATACCGCGATGGAAATAGCTAAACTGCAATCTTAAGATTGAGATATATATGTAATTATTTTATGACATTTCAGGACAGAGGCGGGATTAGTGTTATGAATATAGGTATTTTATTTAATATGATAGAGGGGTTTAAACTTATCGTTGTATTTTAGAGATGATATAAATCGTGTATGTAGACTTAAACGAAACAAATATTGATGATTTAATTTCCATAGTATAATTGCCAAGTTTGTTGTTTTTCAGTACAATTATTTCAATATATGATATATCATATATTGAAAACTAACATCATTTTCTGAAGTATTTTTATGAGAAGAGAAGACTTATGAGAAATAAATGCGAGTTGAATAATATCATGTGAAATGCAAGGAATTTTTTTTTTGTTTCAATCTGACAGTGCAAAATATTGAGAAATCTATTTTATTAAAATTAAATCTATTAATTATTCTATATATTGAAATTAGTGTACGTTAATATTTTATTTGCAGAATTTTCTATATCCGAGTGATATTTATTTAACTTAAACATGTCGAAAGAAATCAAATTTCAAGAAAAGTGGATCAATTTAAAAGACGGCAACGATACTCTTGTATCCGACTGGGTGAAAAAAGTGCCGGATAATGTATATGCAAGTTCTTGTAATGTCTGCAACGTAACATTTTCGACGGCTAAGGGATTTGAAAAAATTATTCAACATGCTAATACAAAAAGGGATATTGATAATTTAAGTAAAATCAGCAAAACGCAATTAAAAATTATTCCAGAACCTCAATCATCATCTTCAAGTATTCAAATACCTAAAATTACTCTTTTTAATGGAAGAGACGCAACTATGAAAGCAGAATTACTTTGGTGTATCGAAAATGTTGTATCAGGAAATTCTGTCAATTCGTGTAATAGAAAAAAAGTAGTATTTCTGAACATTTCACTTTATCACGTAGTAAAGCTAAATATTTGATCAATGAAGCTCTTGGCCCTTATTTTCAAGATTTATTGTTAAGTGAGCTCCAAAAACCAAATGTTTATTTTACATTATCATTCGATGAAATGAGTAATGTAAAAAACAAAAAAGAATTGCAAATTAGTGTGAGGTATCGGTCAGAGATGGAAAGCAAAGTTGTAAGTAGACATCTATGCACTTACTTCATTGGTCACTCAACAGGAGAAATCTTGCTTGAACATTAAAAAAAAGATTTAGACACAAGTAAATTGCTTTTAAAGCAAGTAATTTCTTTAGATAGAGATGGACCAAATGTTAATAAGAAAGTTATGAGATTATTTGAAGCGGAACTTAAAAGTCTAAGTCTGAAGCCTCTCATCGATACAGGATCATGTAAAATTCATATTGCACATAATAGTTTTTTGAAAGGGTTAAATTGTTTATCTTCTGATATCTCGGATTTTATCATCAAGGTATATTATTTTTTCCATAACCGGGACAAAAGGTGCGAAGATTTAAAAAAAATTCAGAAAAAGCTAAATTTACCTCAGCATAAATTTCTTAAACATGTTGAAAGTAGGTGGCGTTCTGTAGAGTCAGCAGCTCAGAGAATTTTAGAACAATTCAGTGAGTTAAAGGAGTATTTTTTAAAATTTATACCAAAATTTGAAAATTCCACTGTGAAGAAAGTAAATTACTTGGATATAAAAAGTTACTTAAATAATAATGAACTCCAACTTTACTTGCAGTTTACTGTATATTTTAATGAAGAATGATGAACCTCTCATTCATGTTTTACATATTCCATGATTTGCTTTTAATTTTACTGTCCCACGTGTTAAAGCCTACTGTGTTGATTAAAAAATCATTCGAAAAAGATTACATGAATTCTGTATTACAAGATTTTTCTAACCTTTTTGATCAGAAGAACATTGACTGCGGAGAAACTGTTCGAGATCGTCAGAGAAGGACAAATTGTAGTTCAAAAGCGATGTTAAAAATTTCTTTATTTCATCAGCTAAGCACTTAATTGATTATACAAAGGATCTAAAAGAGTTAAAGTATTTTCAATGTCTCAAACCAGAAAATATTAAGAAATCGGAAAGTTGTCGTTTTATTCAGAAAATAACTAAGTTAATGCCACTTAACAATGTAGACATTGACACTCTTTTATGCGAATGGAAATTGCTACAAATAGATAAAGACGTTATATTTTCTCTGGAGGATCAGAGACTAGATACTTATTGGAGCAATACTTTTTCATTAAAGTCGTCATCGATGGTAAAGTATTCATTAATTACACATGTTTTGAAGGCAGCGTTGTCATTAAGCCATGGAAGTGCTGACGTCGAAAGGGGATTTTCCAAATCAGCAAGATTATTAACCGGTGAAAGGCCAAATATGGATGAGCGAACTCTAAACGCAAAACTATTTATTGTGAATGGTTTAAAATTTTATGACGATAAAACGCATCGAGTTCCTATCACTAATAAACCTTTAAAATTTCAAAAGGAGCGTATAGGTCCTATTCATTGTACTTGGAAGAGAAAACAAGTCTTGCAGAAGAGGAAATTCAACGAAAAAGAAAAGAAACCGAACGTAGAGCTGAAGAAGATGCTGCATTAGTGAGAATGGAAAAAGGAAATGAAAATGTAAAAAAACTAGAATCTAAACTAAAAGCCACACAGGTATCCTACAATAAAGCTGTTGAAGCTTCCGAGTCAATGCAGGAACAAATAAATAAAGCTTTACGAGATGCTGTTAAAATAAAGAATATTGCCAAAACTACAGTTAGCAGGAAATGTATAAAGGATTAGAAAGACTTCGAAAAGAAGAAAATGAAAACAGAGATGTTTTGGATAAATTACGTAGAAATATTGCCAAAAGAAAATCTGAAATAATTAATAAGATGTTGATTAAAAAGTCAAAACTTTAATTGAAACGTGAACGCAGTGTTGTTTCTTTTTTATCTTTAAATGATATAAAGTTTACTGTAAATCGGTGTACTAAAAGTATGAGATTTTGATCAAGTATGAGCTTTTATAAGTATTAATATAGGAATGTAATAATGTAGGAACTGATCTCAGTTCAATTATTTGTTGAATGTAAACAATTTTAAAGAATGTTGACTAGATATAAATTAGAATTCTTTTAAAGATTTAAATGTTAATTGATGTTATATTTAATTAATATGTCAAACGAATTAAAAACAATAAACAAGTATTAAATTTATGGTGTTCCAAATAAATGATACATTTATCATTAGGTACTTACGTAATTTTTAAAGTACCCTAAAAGTGCCCTATTTTTATATTTTTAGTACCCTACTTCCCCTAAAATTTTCTCTAAAATCACTGCGAAGCCTGTCTATTACTTCTCATAATATTACTTAATTTTCGATTCCTGAGAATCAACTAACATTCGGATGAAATTTAGTAATTTCTATTCGTTACAATTTCCCCTAAATATATTATTTATTTTTAATTAATGTATTGTTAACTATCTACTGTTACCTATTTGAATGAAAAGAATAGTATTAAAATGAAGAAACTAGTAGCTTCGACCCTGCGGACTTTGGCTGAGTTCTTTTCTAATGCGCTTATACCGACTTGCAAATATACACATATCCATGTTTGGCTCGGTATATCTCTGGTTTGGAACATGCGATAATGATGATATTAAAACCAGTTTATTGACCCTCTTTGAAAAAGTATTGTTGACAATTTTCAAAATTTTCAAGTCTGTAAAAGTTATAGTGCAAATATTGCAAGGACAACATTTTGTTATTTCATTTTCTGAAGTTCTGCTGGTGATATCTCCTCACTAACAAGAGATAAAGAATTGATAGAAAAGCCATTTTGTTGAGAATATCATAAGCTTTCGAATAAATATTATAATCTTTGTATTCAAAATGTTAGGAATAGTGATTCTTCTGAAAAAACACCAAAAAACATGGATTGTCGCCGGTTTTACGCCCGTAAAATTAATATTATATGTTTTTTGCCATATAATTCTATAAATATTGTTTGCGGGGATCGTATAAACGTTTTGCCTTAAGCATTTTTTCCGTGGGATGGCTTTGGGCTTCGTTAGAACAATTAACCTACAAAAAATTTAGAAAAATAGAGTTTTTTTCATTCCTTCCATAGATGATTTTCGTTTTCGGTCCAAATTGTTCCATTTTGATAGTAGAACAAGAATTGAGAAAAAAATTTGAAGGGAGAGCATGTTTGGGTTAAACCTAAACGAAGCACACCGTGTTCTCTTTGCTCAGATTTGAGATATAAAATTTACACACTTTTACGAAATTTTACACACATGTTCAGAGTAACTTCGTATGTGAATACTAAAATTTTCGAATTATTCTCTTTGGATGAGCTGTATACCCCGTACATCCTTAAACAGAGTAAATGCAATTGGATTCGATCTGAAGTGGAAAAGGCAAACGGTCTCAATCGGACCTCTCATTCGGAACGAATCGGATTTAATGCAAAGCATATATTTCTAACGGTTTCAATCGGAATGATTCGGAATCATTCCGAGGTAGAAAACTCAAACGGATTCAATCCGAACTATCAATCGGAAATAATCAGATCTGAAGTGGAGAAGTTGTGAAATGCATTGGAGTTCGAATATTCCAATTTGAAATTTGAATATTTCCCCGCAATAACTTTTGAATTGTGAATATTGTAAAATGGGAATATGGGCGTAGATACGAGGACACCTTCGAAAAACTGTCACGGGGTATATAGCGGCGAAATTTGCGAACCATAACGATGCGTGTGGAATGTCGATATTCGCAAATCTGCTCCATATTGTATCGACTTATCCAGATGCCCAGAGCCGTGCCAAGATTGAAAGAAGCTATTGAGGTCGAAAATCTTAAATAGCAACATAAGCCAAGTGGGAGCTCATTTGAAAGGTCTGCTCGAGTCGAATTCAAAATACTACTCATAAAAAGCGATGCGTTCACTTTTGGCGGGAAATTTCAATTTTGAAGCTTTTGAATCAAAAACATTAAAAAAGGTGTTTCGATAACCACCGAAACATATGAAGCGATTTTTTTAAAAAGCCTGACTTTTGAGAGGGGTTAGATCCCACTGGGGCCCGTGGAGTTCGACGGGGGTTAGAAATTTTAAATAAC
The DNA here is from genome assembly GCA_030407085.1 of Trichopria drosophilae. NCBI lineage: Eukaryota > Metazoa > Arthropoda > Insecta > Hymenoptera > Diapriidae > Trichopria > Trichopria drosophilae. The sequence goes on from CM059583.1 coordinate 115,279,651, forward strand.
AATATAGGTTAAGTGGGGGCTTATTTGAAAGGTCTTCTTGAGACGAATCCAAGACACACCACATAGGGGACGCTGCGATCATATTGAGCGGATTAAAGATATGCGTGTTCTCTTCTCTCGGTATCACTCAGGATCAACGACGTGGCCGTAGGAGGAAACTGATCCCTTCGGGGCGAGTGATCTTTCAAAAGCATCGCTCTCTTCCACAAGTCCCCTGCGGGGAGGAACAGGTACGGCGGGAAAATAGGAGAATACTGCATTTGGACATATTAATATGTAGCCCATTTTGAAGGGACCAGAGGTGAAGAGAGTAAGGCCCTACTGTAGAGCAAAAAGGAATGAGAAAAAAGATAGTTTAGAGGGAATATTCATCAAAATCTTGCCTGAATTACCGTTAAATGACGGACTTCCATGAGCTACGTCTCGTTGGACTTTACAATCCTCAATATTTGCTGCATAACAAGTACACGGGAAAACGCACCGTTTGGTAAATTAGTAAGACAGCTTACCGTTCTATTCTCATGATAATAGATTTGTTTAGAGTGGCTGTATAAAACTAGAATCTTTGTCAGAAACATATGGGTTTTGAAAATTGCACCCAATTCTTTAACTTGCCTTGCGTATTATGACTTTGCTTTTTATCTTTCCGGAAATAACATAGCTAACTAATCATGTGGCTGCATAAGACCATGGGTAAAGCCAGCAGGTACACAGGGCTAATCTAGACTAAAGGAAAATCTTTCTGCATTTTCCGAATTGAGTCGGATACCGTTTTCAAGATCTTTGGGTTTGCATTTTAATAATGCTTTAGATCGTGCACACAATTTAAAAATTAACCTGTACTCCGCAGGATAACTGGGACTGACGACCTTATTGAGTACAATAAGGAGGAATTTTTCCAAAGTGCTGGAAATATAGATGTTTGTGGGATATAATGGGGAGATAAGAAAAATGTCTGGAAACGCCTGCCTCAAGAAACTAAACGAGAACTCGTCAACTCCCTTAGCATCAGACTGAGCACAGTTTAAGTGGCAATAAAATACTTTAGCAGCGATAAATGAAAAAAGAAGCGATTACTATTGAGATGTCTGTGAAAAAGTTCAGACGGCAAGTTATATAGAGAATAACAGACGGGATAGGAAATGGTTAATGAAGCTAATTCTTCAACCAAGCAGCACAAATGAGCTTTTGTTACTGATGGTCAAAGTAAGCCCATTTTTCTTAACACTTTGAAGCATGATGTACCATATGCGCTACACCTTTTTGTAATTCATTATTTACATATTTAAGGTAATTATTAATTCATTTTGCTGCAATTTTTGCTTCCTTACTTCAAAACACGTTAGGAAACTTAAATAAATCAATATTTTTAATTAATTATCATATTGTATTGTTTACAAAAATTAAACAATGTGTAAAAATAGTGGATATTTACAGAAAATATATGTGGAGAAGAACACATCACTCAAATATGACGAGACTGGGTACTCGGGGGTTGTAGGGGTCGCTGATTACGAATCTAATCCCACATTATCGAAATTCAAAATGGCGGATCCAATGTGGCCGACTGAAATCTAGGGTGAATCTGACTTCTGTTTACATTTTGGTCGGCCATTTTGGATCCGCCATTTTGAATTTTGAAAATATGAGGTCAGATTCGTAATCAACGACCCCGAAAACTCCCGAGTATCAAATTTCAGCTATTTTTTTTTTCTAATTATTAATTAACGGGCGGAATCGCCCTTTTTTTACTCCATTGTTGCCGTATTTTAAATTGTAAAATTTTTCGAGAGCTGCAGATCGACTTAGACAGATGGCGCCATACTTCACATTTGTGTATGAAATGTAGGACTGCAGAAACCTACACCAAGTACAGCGGTGGTCATGAGTCGATTTCCGCCAGATAAACAATACTTTCGAAACGTAAACACAAACAACGTGGCTCGCCTTATCAACAGCGAACTGCTGCTTGTAAACGAAATCGAAAAATTGTTCACCAGACGGGGATCGAACTCACGACCTACGACTTCGTAGTCCAGTGCGTTGACCGCCTGAGCCACGGAGCCGATCATTTTCAGCGTAAGGAAAAATGTATGCTCCAATGTTAACTCGTTCCGAAATAACTTACCATTTTTAGTCGATTTACGTTTATTAAAATAAAATGCTTCATGATTTACTGTGAATTGGGGTTTATATGCTTGACGAGCAGCTTTTATTTGATTTTTTAATTCAGACATACGTGTTCTGCTGTAATTTCGTACAAAGGAATCGCGTTTAGATTATAACTCACGAAGTACGGGAGTATTCCAAGGAATAGGGAGTTTTGTAGATGTACATGAACGTTCAGGTGTGTGTCTGTTAAGAACTTCTAATAATTCACTAACAAAAAATCTACACATGGCATCGATGCATCCCGAATCCTCTATGTTCGCCAAGTTTAAGTTGTCAATGTCAGTTAAAAGATCGTTAATATTAATCTTCGATAAGTTTCTATATTTAATTATGTTAGGTGACTGTTAAGGAGTCACGCACTTATATTTGATTAGCTCGAGAACCGAAACAAATGGTGTTAGTGTTTGGTCAAATGAAACGACTTTGTCAATAATCAAAACCAAATAATGGTGGATCCAGGTGTCTGAAATCGCGTTGAAACTCATTACTCGAGTGTTTTTAGGGTCGCTGATCACGAATTGCTTGTCAGATTTTCGAAATATAAAATGGCAGATCCAATACTCGAGGGAGTTTGGGGCAGCTGATTACGAATCCGTAATCAGATCTACGAAATTCACTATGACGAATCCAACATGCTCTATGAAAATGCATAAAGTTGTTAAAACTGCCTTTTTTTGTAATAATTTTATATATATTTAATTTATCTTCCGGTACGTATTCTACTGGGAATCATTTTGTAGTAAAAATGAATAGTATTTCTTGACATTTGGAGGATATCGCCGCAAAATTTTTAATTTTACGGCTCCAATTAGTATACTTTATAATAATCATTTCACTATCCTCAGTAGTAAATTTTATTCCTGCAAGTAGAAATTTTTATTGAACAAATAACGTATACTTTTTATCTTCTTATTTCGAATAACATAATTTTCTGAGAACTGCTGTCAATTTATATTCTCCTATAATATTGTTTCATTACTTTATTATTTATTAAGCCCTTGTTTTGTGAAAATGTCATATAAAAAGAGAAGTTCTGATAATGAACTTTCTGATAGCCAATATGAAGATTACGCATATTTGATAGACGAACCTGATTCTTTAAATTATAACGAAAATCATTATTCTCATAAATCCATTCCGAATCGGTCGGATGAATCTGATCATTAATCGAGCGATAGTGAAGTAATACTCGTAAAACGTATCGAAAAATTCCAAAATGACGTTACATGGACTAAGAATAGTTCTTTTATAAAAAAAAGCAGAAAAAAAGAAAAAAATAGAAAATTAAAAAATACTGAAAACAGGAAGTTGTGAATTTTGTGATAGTTTTCTAGCAAATTACGGAGCTAAGAAATTGGTAACATACGATGTAATATCAATTTCAAAATTATTCTTCATGGATTTATAATCCAAAGACCAAATTTAAATACATATGTAAATATCTAACTTCCATTTTGATATCTACCATTTTGATTTTCGAAAATCTGACAACGGATTCGTGATCAGCAACTAAAATAACAGTAATATACGATGGCTTATGAAATTTTGTTGGCCTGATCCCTCTCGGCACTTTTGGTCCACTTTCTGATTTTAGTTATCCTGATTAAAATAGCGTGTCTTGGTAGTATTGTTTTTGCATAGGGATTTAATGTTTTTTAAACAGATCAAACGTATCAGGCGACAGTAGCTCGTTGATGTAAATACGAGAATTGGGAAGGAAGCTGCTTATTGTCGATGAAAAAAGAGATTTCGAAGTCTTCATTCCGGTGATAATAGCGGAACGTAAACATGACGAAGATAAACGTACGAAGATGGTACGCTGCCGGATATCGGCACGTCTTTAAGCGCTTCAACAATTTATCTCAAGATGACATCTCGAATCCCAATTTCGGGTTCATGTCAAGTTTGGAATTCGTTTCCGCCGACGTTTTTCGATATTCAAGATAGAAGTTTTAGTCTTATAGGCAGTTAAAATATGTAAAAAAAACATATGTTGGGGGGAAAATGCTGCCAAAAAATGAATCTACAAAGTTTTTACAAATTTTTGTTTGTCTTCCGGTCGCTAGTTAAATATAGACTTATTTCTATACATATTCTAAGGCAAAAATATAAGAGCGTTTAGACGAACTTGAATTTGTTCTCATAAAAAGGCAAAAAAAACGTGCTGATGAAAAGTACAAATTATTACCAAATCTTTAATACTTAAAATATATGGCTATGTATAAAAGTGAGTTTATAGGGTTTTTTTCTTTTTTTTTTGCATTTTACCGCTTTTCTTGAGCCTGCTTGAGTTTCCTAATCGTCGTTTCCGATGCTACCTTTTCGGGTTATCCGGGTCTTGAAGCACAAACAAAGACTTATTTTCGTGCATTTTTAAAAAAAATCTTACGGTAATTTTGCAAATGTCGTTTATTGTACATTAATATATAAGGTTTGAACTACAATGTGAAAAATTTGTAAAAAAAAAAATATTTAAAAATTAGCCGTTAAGAAAATAAAGAAAACAATTTTGTCTTACTTGCATGGCATAATCGATTCCAAATCCATAAAGGGAAGGTTCTGATGTAGCTACAAGGTCCAGGGCGTCATTCCTCTCTTGCCGAAGCTTCATTCTCGCTTCTCGGGTTTGAGCCTCCGCTTTTTCTCGGCCGCGAGAATGCGATGGTTGTCATCATTTCGCGAATTTCGTGATCACCGATCAGACATTGAGGGCTTCGTAAATGGGCTTTATGGATAATAACATAGTCGTGCTTAAATGACGATAAAGAATTTGTAGTCGACGCATGTTGCCAAGCGCACATTGAATTAGCACCGCCTTGGCATTTTTCATGCTGCGGATTTTCGACCGCTGATCCGTAATGATAATACGTTGCCCATATAGCGTTTTTAATATCTTCCACTGAATTACTAGGTCTTCTTATTGCCAGTCTATAGTATATTGTTTGTTACCTTGTCAATTAGTTTTGCTGCAAGTTTTCTTTTCCCGTTAACAATTGTTTCTTAGACAGTTTTTTACTAATTCCCTACTTAATTCCCTTACTAAGTAACGAATACCCATTCTCTTATGAACATGTCTTACACATTCTTTTTTTATTATCACAATATCTTCACCGTAAGGTTTTGAATGCACAATTGTATTAAGTATTTTAAAGTCTCCATCACCACTGTAGCTTGCGTATCTTAGGCCGTATTTTTCGAAAGATCATTGAAAGATTTCATGAATACATGATGCTTCCATGTTACCCACTGCCCCTTGGTGATTTACTCTGCATTCATCTTCTACATGCTTCGGATGCCATTTCGTAATATTCATTCATATCATAATAAAGAATTAAGAAAAAAAGAACAGGATAGTGAAAAAAACTCACAGTAATAGAAAATAAAATAGGATTGTCAACATCACCAGGAATACAAATCATTCTGGAACAAATGCAGCAAATCGAAAATGAAGTAAAGGACCATGATCACCGCATCAATCAATTAATGGATAATTTGGTAGTAATGGCCGACGATATACGTCAGATTTTCACACACTCGCGCGCACACACACACACACACACACACACACACACACACTATATACACACCTATGCATTTATTTCGTAGTTTTAAATAAAGATTTATTCTATTAAAATATTAAAGTTAGAGTGGCAAATAGGGAAACAAATACACGTTAAGAAAAATCGATTCGGAGAACAACATAACTTTAAATTTATTCAAATTAAAGAACGGTTGGTACAATCAATATAGTACTAGTACGAAAGTCCAATGCCGGTTAAGAATTATGTTCATTTATATTCGTGCTGCTAGTTCATTCGGGTTATTGTGTCCCAGTGAGAAGATTCAGACAGAATTGGTGCAAGAAACGCAATTTCTTGGGGGGAGGGGGGGGGGGGGCTATGTAACGGTAAGCAGCGACAACAAGCCCGCTCCAACACGACCAAGCGGACAGTCGAACCTGGACTACGCACACACGCGTACACTATACTACGCACACACGCGTTCTCTATAAATTGGGAGGTACACGCACGACCAGACACTCAGTCTCCGCAGTGGGTTCGATTGAATCATACTCCGATAGCGAGCAGGTCGGCAGTGAAGGAAGTTTCCTTTTGCTCCTTATGCAACCGCGGCTACTCCGGGCTAAAATTAGCGAAAGAATAGTCCGCTAAAAAAAGAGTGGACAATAATCGACCACAAAAAAAAGAAAGAAATTCTCCTTTGTAATTACTAGTTTTCGTGATCGACTCGACCGGCGAATTCCGTGTCAACTCGTATCAAGACAATCAATAAATCAGAGCCATTTAAATTAAATTGCAGGGTTGTTATGCGCATACCGTTGTAAACCGAGCGATGCACTACGTATATAAATAAATAAATATATAGCGAGAAGCCGTATTGTATTGTATATATTGGAATTATATCAATAAAGGTTATATGTCTCACCTTATCTCTCTGAAGTGGCTTCTTTCTCTTTCTTTGTAAGTTACACAATGTTGACAAACCGTATAACGATGCATATCCGCAACGTATGTTTCTTTTTTTCTTTTCTTTTTCTGCAGCTAGGGAGAAAAGCTTCTCGGCAACGATTTTTACGCATTCGTGTATTTTCGTCACATAGTAGTCATACGATGATTGATGAAAGAAAGAAAAAGCCAAATCCATCAAACCACAAAATTCGTTGCACCCGGCTATACCTCATCCTAAGTTCCTCATAACAAAGTTAAATCTGCAATTTATTGCAAACGCTTGACCAATTCGTTCAGATGGTACAATATATCGAGGATCACAGTTTTCATACTCAAGTATGATTTTAAAACTGAGACCTAATTTTGAATATTGTTTAAATTGAACTTGTTGGCCACACACTTTTCCATTTACAACATTAGAGCACTGCACAAAAGTCGACAAAGTTGAAAATACTATTAAAAAATCTACAATTGAATAGTGTACTTTATTAATCACTGACACTTCAATTTCTTCTCGAGTCAATTCAAAAATCGCAGCGCATCCGTATAAACGCTCAACTCAGCAAGTAATGCTATATTGAAGCAACGTACGAAATTGTTCCACTTATAACGGTCAAAACGTATATCAACGTGTATCTTAAACACGCCCTTCAAATACTCGGAAAAGGAACAAACACAAAAGGGTCGTCGTTTTCCTGTTTCAGCGTACCGCGTCTGCTCGACGCCCGAGGCCGAATTTCCGATTGTAACTCTTTCAACGCACTGGGATTTCAATTTCTCCCATTCCTACAGTTTTACTCCGATCGGCTTGAAATTTTCGGACATTTCTTATACTTTGTACTATTATATAAAAAAAAGTTTGAAAAAAAATGAATGTTTGTGAGTGTTTAGACCCGGATAATCCCTAAGAATAATATGATTTTGCCTGGCGCGCAACCTTCTACTGTTTAGATAAGATTACTTGTATTAGTGGCTTCTAATATAGCCAATTGGATGGTGTTTAATCACGTTCGTAGTTTTCGCATTAAGAAACGAAGATCAGTCGCGGATCGTCGGGGGATACGCCGGAGTGTTGTGACGGAGAGATGTATGACTGGAGATGTTGGAAGTATTCCGGATCTATTCGTTTTATCATTCGTGGAAGTACGTTGTGCATAATATAAAAATCGGCCAAGGGCTCTGTAGGTAATGTAATATGAAAGGTGAAGTGGTACGCTCTCTTTTGCTAATTAGTATAGATTGTAGCAGTTAATTGTAATGAAAAATAATATGGTGTAAGAAACAGGCAAAGCGACAGTGACAGTGGAACCTGTATTGTGAGATCAGAAACTGAGAGCGAAAATGGAAGTAAGGTAATTAGACTCCAAGCAACCGAAAGAACGCGCATGTGGTACATTCCACACGAAACGGGACACTTTTTTCGACAAATTTTGTTACTCCAATTTTACCTATTTATACTTGAGCAGACTTACAAATGTAACATATTTGCTCATTAAAAGCTTGAAAATCCCGATTTTTCAAAAAGTTGCAGTACATTGATTGTTTTTAATTTTAAACGTAGCCACTGTTTCTCATTATTTTTACACAAAAGGAAATGCATACAAAAAAATGTGATTTTTGTACATTTTTCACATGCTTTCCATTAAAAATGTTTATTTTCATTTATATGAATAAATGAAGGGGGAAAAATGCAATTGAAGTTGAAACGAAGTTTCATTTTTCTAAATCGGCGACGCGGATCATAGATGGCGGGCGCGGCGTATCCGATTCGGCGCGCGCAACTTCAAGTGACGCGCGCATCATGCCGACCGGGGATATAAGCAGGCGCGCAACGGCGAATCTTCACTTCTTCCCGGCCCGTGTCTCGCGGGCTACCTCTCCTAGCACGGTGACTCGCGGTGCTTCCTTATCCTACTCTGATGCACGGTGACTCGCGGTGCATCGGATCTTATACCGTCCGCAAGATTACGGGTTTATAGCCCGTATCTTACCCCTCCTACCCGGCACGGTGTCTCGCGGTGCCTTCTTATCCCATTCTGGTGCACGGTGACTCGCGGTGCATTGGATCTATTACCACCCCCAAGGTTACGGGTTTATAGCCCTGATCTTGTCTCTCACCCGGCACGGTGACTCGCGGTGCCTCCTACTCCTACTCTGGTGCACGGTGACTCGCGGTGCATTGGATCCTATTACCGTCCGAAAGTCCGTACCCGGTGCCCTTCATTCATATACGCGGCACTCTAGGTATCCTTTCTTTTGCTAGGTTAATCTTCCGTTACGGGGGGAGAAAGTTCCCCACCTATCTTGTCGTCGGTCGTGCGCTTTACTTTGTCGGGTTAGTTTTTTTTTTCCTCCAGCTAAGCGTGGCTGGCTACATAAGCAACCTAGGGCTTAGAAAACTATACTTTCAATACTCCACGGCTGAGCGGGAGCCGCACATTTCACGCACACTACTACCACTTGTATAAATTAGGAGGTACTGATAATACATTTATGTTGTGTTCTATTTTCCAAATCTCTGTTTTTATTTACCTTCCATCTCATCTTTTCTAAAAAACTGCCGTCAACGAAGGTATCCCTGCTCGTACCGAACCCTGGCGTACCGACTGAGTTAGGCACGAGCAGTCCGGGAGGAAACTCCGTTACAAAGTTTTAAAAGAATTTTTTCGACTAGTATGTGGCCTTCAAAAATTCCCGCAAAAATATAGAAAAATATAATTTTCATATACGAAATCACCCGTAAGTGCGACATTATGGAACGAGCACTTATCAAAAAATCGGACATCAGATTCATAATCAGTGACCCCGAAAACAGTCCTATAAGTTTAGCCATTAAATTTCGTTGCCTGGATCCCATTCCGCACTATGAGTCCACTTTCTGATTTTAGTCCGACAGTGCGAAAGGGTTAAATAGCAGTTTTCTGACAGTTTTCGGCGTAATCTTTGGCTTTATTCATTTCTGACTATATTATTAAACATTATGTTTAATGTAATAGTATAAATTTGTTATTATTCAGTACATAATGTAGAAAATCGCTTTAATAAAAATGCCAATTAATTAAGTTAATATGGCGCATTTGGAAAACATGTTCGTAATGGTCATAATCAATGATACTAAGGCATTTAACACCCTTTGAAGTGATTCTACATTAAATGGGAATTTAGGTATCAAAAAATTAACTATTGTCAAATGTCATATCTGTAATTCAATATCATTTTCATAATCATATTCGTAATAAGCGACCTCAAAAGCTTTTATAAACCCATTGTTAAACCAAGTGAGACCAATTATATTGATAAAATTACAACTAATGAAACTTAAGATTTTTCCGACTTTTCTTTTCGATCCGTGAAAAAGAAAATCAACTTCTTGAAATCTTATTAAAAAATTTAAATACGTATTCGGTAATATCAGATTTACTGAAGAATAAAAAATACTATCAAGGTGGCCGGTTTATAGTCTCGGAGTAACTCATTTTATTAGTGAGAAATCGATAAGATGTTACAGCGCCGCAATGCGGAGAGTAATGAACTTCGAAAAGCACATGGAGCAATTCAAATGCCGGCGGTAGCTGATATTGTAAGTAGAAACGTTGCCCACAGTTTTCGGTCGTTTTTTATAGTCAGGTATTGAAAATTCATTATTTCGTTCAATGCACCTGGTAGAGCATTAAATTATCTTTAAAATGAAAAAAAAAAATTATTTCGACCAAAATTGAGTGAGATAATCGATGTTGAATTTGAAAAAATAAGTCCCCTGCATCATACGTTTTACACGTTAAACAGCGGACTTCTATTTATTTACAATTTTTTAACTCGATTTTTTATTTGTAAACCGATCCACAGCCAAAATTTTAACTATACTGCCATGGAGACAATATATTGAACCGTTTTTCTGAATTTTTTTTAGAATTTTAAAAAGTGCCCTTCCTTTGAAAAATGTAAGTTAAATGCTTTAAACCCATTTTTTAACCTCATCCTATAACAATACGTGAAAGTGAATATTTTCACAAGAAAGCCCATTAAAAAAACTGCAAAAAACACGTGTTACATTAATTTTTAGACCTGATACTTTTGCGCTTAAATAAACTAAACCTTGCAAGAACAAAAAATGACATATTTCTAAATATCTTTACAACTTTCACTACAGTCAATTTTAAAATGTTTTATATGGCCAACAATACATCTTTTGCATGTATTAACGGTATACAAGTGATAAAAAGTTGCCGATTTGACGTGGAATGCCCCACATGTTACTTTTCAAACGGTCATAACTTAACAACATAACCTGCGTCATGGTACACCCGTTTCAGAAAAATAATAAGTATACATATACATGTATGATTATTTTGCACCATGACTTATGAGTGACGAACTGTGGGGTTTATGGTTATTCTGTTTTGTTTCGTAACAGTTTTTATTAACGAATTAAAAAAAAAATCTTACTTTTGACACTCAAATAGTTTTCTATGAAATTATGATAAGCTTAATAGAACTATGCCCTGTTGAAAATAGAGTTAAATTAATTTGCTAATTACTTCTTTTTTTGGTTACAATTTAAATTTATCGTCCTCTGGCAGATGCACTTCTATCACCAGTTCACAAGTGTACATAAGACGGATTGAACATGTGTATACTGAAATCGTCCGAGCCTGGTACCAAAATCGGGCTAGTCTTGCACGAATTGAGGGCGGCGGAGTAGGGACGATTTCGGCATAGAGTATGCACGAATAACACGCGCGCCTTTTTCCATTCGGAGACCTCGGTACCGCGATCTTACAACTTCGGCCGTTTTCGGTCAAACGTGGCGCGTTTCGAGTTTCCCTTCTTCCGCACGTTAACTGTTCCGAGAGGGTATTACGGGAATCGTGCCTTTGGCCTATCCGTGTAGTAATAAGTACTAGAAAATTAGTAATAAATACTAGAAAAGAGATAATTTTACTACTTTGATATATTTTACTACTTTGACTAGCAAAATGACATATTGGGGCAGAAATTGCAATTTTTCTTATTTTCAAGTTTCACTTTTCAAATCTGCTGCTATTAATATTTGAGAAAAATTGCATAAAAAATTTGACAAATATATTCATTTTTCCCAGTTTAGGTTGCTAAATGAGGATCAGTTGCTAAGTGAGACTTTTAGAATATTGAAATTTGCTATTACAGAGTTGTAAAAATTCATTACCTTAAAAATTAAATTTTTTTTCAGAATAATATAATATACAAGTTAATATTTTTCTGAGAAAATTTATTTCAATTATTTTTTAAAATTTCATCGGAAAACAACATTGAAAGTCATCAAATACAGACTATAGAAAAAAGTGTGATAAATCGACAAATAACAACATCGATATCACATCAGCCTTTTACTGCAATCTGACAAAACGATCTATATGTGAAAAATATAATTGTTAAAGTCGCTACAATATTCAAATATTGTTCCGCGCCAAATATATTCTCCGCCGTTTCAAAAGAGACGAATATGTTTAATGTAGCGCCATATAGTTTTAAGTTTGCGAAGCTTGGTCAACGTGATTGTCGAATCCCGACCAAAAGTGCACCAGATCAGCGTTACGCTTCACGCGCATCGGTTGTAGATATATACAAATTACTGTCGAATTTCTATAAGAATCCAAATCTTGTATGCAGTTATTTTTCATTTTACGTGATTTGTGTTATATCACACTAAATTTAGTGTTTTTGTTGAATTGTGGAGTTTTTCCTTTCATATTCCTACGTGCCCGAGTCACGAAACGCCTCGTAGTTAAGCGGTGGAGAAACGCATCCTGCAAGTGTGGCGTTACCGGCATTTGCGAGTGTCTGCGATCTATTTATTTAATTTTTTTAAATAAAACTCGCTTTCAGATTCGTTTCATGGTCCTTCGAGCCGGATATTTGTGCATTCGACGAAAGATTGCAACGCATATTTGCAGAAACTACGAACATTGCGGGAATTTTGTGCTAAGTGCGTTTCGTTTCGGACTTTTTAGAATAGTGATTCAGCGCAGTGCAATTGAATTAGATTATAATATATTCCAGTGTTATTTATTTCCGCAAATTTCCAATGAAACTACAAGATTGGCCGAATCGTGAAATTAGCATTTTTACATTTTCACCATTTTTGGAAACTTCGTCTCCAGCATCGGCCATTTTGGATCATTTTCTTGTTCGACAGTCAGCGCCACCTTTTTCCCGGTGAATATTTTCGGAATTTTCATAGTGACGCTTTTCACGCTTTCGTGAGCTCATGCCGATTCTGATGGCCACAACCGTTTGTTTACAACGCATAACCGTAACAGTGTTAGTGACCTTTAGCGATGGATATTTATCTTAGTATTAGAGCGTCTAATTAAAATATTTCAGACTTTCTTTCATTGTTTATTTTCAATATATTATGCACGTGAAGAATAATTACTTAATGAATGAATATACTTTTCGAATCTGTCAATTAACTTTTCGATACATTGTTTTGACACAAGTTTATGTGTCTGCGGTATTTATTTTGCCATTATCTCTGTGTCTGTAATATTTTTTAATTTTCTTGTACCGAATTAACGAAAACAAGTTATGCAATTCATGTTTTATTTTGGGAATTCTAGCGTCGCATATGTGAGATAAATTCGATTTCGTGTATCTCTTGTACCCATTTTTCGTGTGAATAGGCCTTTGATAAAGTATCTGTCAGCAAATCCACTTTTTAGTTTTCAAGATGCCCGAGGCTCGAAGTCAGGGTCCAGTGTTGGACGCAATGATTCGGCAATTAAGTAATTTTCAATCATTAGAACGAATGTACAATAAGGTTACTCGTCTTACTCAAGAAACTGCAACGGTTGGTGTAATTGACTCTAGGAGGACATTCGGGACGGATTTGTCGATCAATATCCAATCGACGCACTGGGAGATCATGGCCGCCTTTACTGAGAAGGAAAAAGAGCAATCCTTATATGTAAAAAATGATGAATTCGCTAAAAACGAATATGTCTATCTACGAATAATGGATCAACTCTCGACATTCGCTGCAAGATTACTACCACCAAAATTTGAACGTCAATGAATTAAAGGCTCCTAATTTTAGTTCAACATCGAAAACTACAGCAACACTCAGCTTCCAATAAGAGTCGCGTTGGGTCACATGTGTCAAATACGGTTTTTTGCATAATGTGTAATTCGGATAATTCGCTATCCAGTTGCGAGCTTTTTAAGAAAATGAATGGCGTCGAGCGGCTGAAAATTATTCAAGCTAAACGTTATTGTTACAATTGTTTAAAGGGTGGCCATACACCTTCACGATGCATGCGCAAGTCTAGTTGTCCAACATGTCGTAAGAAGCATCATGCATTACTGCACGAAGGACTGGCAAAAAGTAAAGTTCCCGATGAAAAGGTCGTCACGAAAGAGATCACAATTCAAACCGAAACTCGTGAACTGTCGCCTTCAGTGACAACGCATTTAGCAACTCCGCGAACCGGTGAGCTTAATAGCTCAATAATATTATCGACAACTCTCATTCACGTTACGACCATGCAGGGCCGTACTGGGCTTTTTAGGGCCCTTCTAGACCAAGGATCTGAGCGATCCTTTATTTCGGAAAATGCTGCACAAAGTTTGCGAGTCGAGCGGCAAAGATTTACTGCGACTATCACCGGAATAGGTGATTTGACCGTAGGTCATGTTCAACAATGTACACGAGTAATGTTAAATTCGCGATTTAGTGCAGCGCAAGTTCCGCGCGATGCTTTAATTAAAAATATAACGTCGTATGTACCGCGGAGCTTCCTTTCGAATTCCTGGCCGCATTTGGAGGGCCTTCAACTCGCTGATGATGTGTTTGATCTGTCTCGTCCTATTGAAATGATTATCGGTGCCGATCTCTATGGATTTATTTTGTGCAACGGCTTGCGACAGGTTAGAAATAGGCCTACTGCCCAAAATACCATATTCGGCTGGATTATTTCGGGAATTGTTAACGAGTGCTCAAATCCAGGCGAAATGGTTCGTAGCATGCATATTGTGTCAAATGAATCATTACTTGATTCTTTGGAGCGGTTTTGGACTATCGAAGAGTTACCGAAACAAACGTTTAAAAGTGCAGATGATAATTTCTGCGAAGAGTTATTCCGAAAAACTACTGTTCGTGACTCCGTTGAGATTGAAAGTCGTTGTGCTTATTTCCAATGAACAGTGCCCTCTTTCTAAATGACCGTTAGGACGAGTGTTAGAGTGTCACTATGGTACCGATGACCTGGTCCGCGTATGTAGGGTTAAGACAGGTCAATCAGAGTACCTTCGACCGATCCATAAACTTTGTAAACTACCGATCGACTCCATATGAAATGTTTACGTGCATCTTATGCACTTTAGTTATGTTTTAGTTCTAAGCGATTTTATTGCGTTACCAATGTAATACAGTGGGCGGTATGTTAAAGTCGCTACAATATTCAAATTTTGTTCCGCGCCAAATATATTCTCCGCCGTTTCAAAAGAAACGAATATGTTTAATGTAGCGCCATATAGTATCGTAGTTCAGCGGTGGAGAAACGCATCCTGCAAGTGCGGCGTGACCGGCATTTGCGAGTGTCTGCGATCTATTTATTTAATTTTTTTTAAATAAAACTCGCTTTCAGATATAATATGAATTAATATTTCGCGCCCATCCGTGCTGGGAAGCTCCCGTATGTATCAAATGGAAACTCACTTCGGTAACGGGCGCGTTCCGCATGGTCTTGAGAGTCACGATGTTCACCATCACCACCTAGCAGCAGCAGAAGTGGCTAATCTGCAGAATACACTGAATGCCAGTGAAAAATGAGAATATGGAAGCGTGGTGCGTGCATGCCGAGTGTAGGTACTTATGCTACCGCTAGGTGGTGGCGGGGAACACCACGACTATCGTAGCCGCGTGGAACGAACCCGTCATCGAAATGGATTTCCGTTTGATACATATGAAAGCTTTCCATCAGTTATCGCCGCGAAGGATTACGTTTTATTATTTGGAAACATGCTGATACGATATTTTAATACTCCTTTACTTTCTTCTGAAGCGTGAAATGAAATAGTTGCTTAACCTGGTACTTTTTCGTTTGTAAATTACCTGAAATAATAATTTATCCTAGAGATCACATCAACTTCATACACGATTACCCATTGTGGCTAGCCGAAGTTGTATAGAATAGTCTGTTTTTTTTTTTGTCAAGAAAAGATTTTTGTAGCTTTGGCTATATTTTCTGTGTTTGTTTCGCTCGCAAAGTTGTTTGTTATGCCGCATTATAATGAATGCATTAATTCCTTTAAGGAGTTAGGCGTGAAGGGTCATAACGGAGGAGATCTTTGGCATCCGTCTGCAAAATGTCGGCTAAGGGCTTTTAAACAACTTACTTCCTCTCAACCTACAATGTCTCACCTGTCTCCTCAGTTGTTGCAACTCGATGATGATGATGTTGTAATGGAAGATGTTTTATGTGATAATTATGAAGATAACGACGACATTTTCGATGATGACGATTTCGTACCTCCAGATGACAAATCCGCGTCAACGAAGCCACTTTCAAGAGAAACACAATTAGAAGAAATGATGGAGAATTTGAAATTTAAATTCGCAGATAGTAATACTACCCATGCTGATTGAATTTGCATCTTGATAATCGCTCCAAAGTCATTTAGTGAACGTCAACTCGTTGAGGAATTCAGTACGTCTAGGCGAATGGCGAAAGCAGCTAAAACACTTGTATCTGCACGAGGCGTATTTTCATTTCCAGCACCTCGTCCGGGTCGTGCCGTCGGGCAACGGCACAGGCTGTGCGTAGCTGCTACGAAGACGATGAAAATAGTCGTATGATGCCTGGTATGAAAGATATTGTGTTCATTAGAGATGTTAATGGTGAGAAAATTAAACTGCAAAAACGGTTGGTTCTATGTAACTTAAAAGAACTACATTGTTTATATGTTGAAAAACACCTAGATAGATAATCACATTGGTTTTAGTAAGTTTGCTGCCCTTCGACCTCCAAACTGGGTTCTCGCCGGCGCAAGCGGTACGCACAGCGTATGCTGTTTGTACGTATCACCAGAATTGTACGTTAATGGTAGATGCTGCGCACTTATCGGAGCTGACATCGGATTCTGATGAACCTTTGCGAACATACAAAGATTAGAATGCTAGCATTGTTTACCTCAATCCCACGGATAAATGTTACTTCGATGAATGTAAGTCATGTCCTGGTGTGGAGTTGCTTGTCGCGCGGCTCGCAGATTGTTGATAGATCAACGTTGGTGATGCAAACAGTGAATGTACATGAATTCGTAGACGAATTCTCTAAGTGCCTGTCAATTCTAAAATCGCACCATTTCATTGCCAAGCAACAAGGAGCCTACGTGTCAAACAAATAGGAACCATTGCAAAGCCGAAGAGCTTGTTAATATGGACTTCTCTGAGAATTACGCCTTTGTTGCTCAAGATGCTGCTCAGTCATTCCACATCAATAATAATCAGTGCAGTGTTCATCCGCTCATATATTACTACCCTGATCAACTAATGCAGTTGAAGCACAAAAGCCTGGTAGTATTGTCTGATTGTCTTCATCATGATACAACAGCAGTGCATCTTGCTCAAAAAATCATAATTGATCATATAAAGTCTACTTCTTTTGTACAGAAAGCGATTTATGTAACTTATGGAGCGGCACAGCAGTACAAAAATCGTTTTCAGTTTATGAACTTGATACATCATGAAGAAGACTTCGGACTTAAAGCGGAGTGGCATTTTTACGCCACAGCACATGGAAAGGGTGCTTGTGATGGCATTGAAGCCGTATTAAAAAGAGGAGCCCATCGTGCGATTTTGCAAATAACATCTGGGGAACCAATTCTCACACCTCATGCTCTCTTTCAATGGGCCAGAAGAAATCTAAAACAAACGGACGTGTTTTTTGTAAACCAAAGCGAATACAATGTAATGAAACAAAGTTTTCAGATGAGATTTGCTAAAGCTAAACCAGTACCGGCGACGCTAAAATGCCATGATTTCATACCAATTACTGCGGTAAATGGAGAGAAAGCGTTAATGATAAAAAGAATTTCAAACAGTGAAACTTATTTCTCTTTTCCTCGCGAAAAGCTGAAAAAAGGTCGAAAATCAAAATCGGCATGAGCATTCCATGCATATGCAAATGAAGTGAGAGGCAATGGGACTCACGATAATCTAGCACCCCGAAGAGATGTAAATCCGATTGCGCGGCCTCCACGCGGTACATCTTACTACCTCCGACGGTAACATAATCTTATAATTTTTATGATATACTGAATGCACTAAATATTGGAAAATATAAACATAAACTATTATATTATTAACAATGTGCAATAACAACGTCAGAAATGGATAAAGCCAAAGATTACGCCGAAAACTGCCGGAAAACTGCGATTTAATGTTTTTATATATTTTGGCATAGTTCGACACTACTAATCATAATTTTCACATATTTATGTGAAAGAGAGAGAAATTATTTTAAAAAAATGTACGGTACGTTTGTGTGGAGGGAGATACACGCAACCAATTGTGCGAGATAAATGGCCCCTGTATTATATGCGTTTACGTGTAATCCAGGGGCCTTCTCGTTTAGTCCGTTTTAAATTGATTTTTCGTATGTAATAAGTGCTCGTTCCATAATTTCGCACTTACGGGTGATTTCGTATATGAAAATGATATTTTTCTATATTTTTGCGGGATTTTTTGAAGGCCACATAAAAGTCGAAAAAATAAAACTTCTAAAACTTCAATTGCATTTTCCCCCTTCATTTATTCATATAAATGAAAATAAACATTTTTAATGGAAAGCTTGTGCAAAAATGTACAAAAATCATGTTGCACATTTTTTTGTATGCATTTCCTTTTGCGTAAAAATAATGAGAAACAGTGGCTACGTTTAAAATTAAAAACAACGAATGTGCTGCAACTTTTTAAAAAATCGGGATTTTCAAGCTTTCAATGAGCAAATATGTTACATTTGTAAGTCTGTCCAAGTATAAATAGGTAAAATTGGAATACAAAAATTTGTAAAAAAAAAGTTTTCGCCGGAAATGTACCATATATTCGGAGATGCGTCAGACAACAGACCGCTTGCTATGTCTAGGGCTTCTCTATTTTGAGTGACAGACCTGCTACCAAATGGCGGTGTTGGATAGGTCTTCGTACTCATCCATACCCAAAGATCTCACAGAAAACTCCCGATGGGTCGGTGTCGACTTTCGTTTCGAGTCTTACTAATTACGATTCACTTTTCAATGTGAATCTTATGATGGTAATCTACGGTAAATATTCACAAAAATGAAACTAGGTGCGTGTCCTTGAAAAGGGATATTCGTATGTTACTTTCCATATATCTGTTCTCCAATAAGTCGTACTAAGTACGAGCCTGTCATCGATTACTTAACATCCATCGTTTGGTGTGATTGTAGCTATACGTTATAAATCAATTAATGAACATTAAAGTTCTTATCTATGGCAGAAATTTGCCCGCTGAAATGATTGTATGCGCAATGTGCTATTCATAATTTTGTAAATTCATACAAATATATATAGTAATTAAATATAACATATATTTTATTTATGGAGATTCATGTAATATTAATGGATTACTAAATATCTAATGTTTTTGTTGTAAATATTAGTAAATTAATTATTGAACTCATATTATGCAGGATGTCACCGGTGAAATAAATTCTATCCCTGAAAAAGCGTCTAAAGAAGAATTCGATATTGCAAAATGGATTCGTGACAATGTTCCATCTAAGAAAACGAAATTCGATAGAAATCATATAGTTGAGTACTTTACAGGCTCCCGAGCTGTTGATGCTTTACTACAAAATTCACCTTGGAGCAAAACAAAATTTGAATCTCGTCAACAAGTGATTGATATATTAGAGATAATGTTAAGACACAAGTTTTTTCATAGAGCCAAAAAAGTTATTATTACAGAAAATGAGCTCTCAAAAGTCAGAGCAACGAAGAAAAAAAGCAAAGAAATGAAAATGGATGCAAAAATATTTCAAAAAGATGAAAATAAGGACAAACCAATTAGCAAAGGTCAGAACGACTTAATTATTAATGGATCTGCTCAAGAAAGAGTTATTGAAAATAAGGAATATAAAAAAAAACCGAAAGTACGTTAATGAAATTTTCTAATTGGCTAATTTTTTAAAAATATATACATATGTAACATTAAGAGTTGATTATCAGACATTATAAAAACCCTAATCTAATCATATCCAGTGGGCACTGAACGATTGATCTGGGGCGTCTGAAGTTCACAACCATTGCCCCGCCCTTATAAATATTGATAATTGCATTATTTTAATTTAATAGTCTAATATATATATAATTGTATTTGCCCTGATTCGGGCACTGTGACCGTGTACAGGTACAATAGTTCATTTTCGTCCTTGATACGAAAAACATTATTCGTCAAAGCGGGTGCATAATTTGAGTTCATACCTTAAATTTACCTGTCCTAATTTTCAGCATTTCGAATGGGCTACCTGGTTTATGTAGGTAACATTTTTCCAAACAATGCAATCCCGTAGACGTTGAACTGCAGATCTTTGTCAAGGTCTGGCGTGCAATTTTCCACACTTTCCAAATTTGGGATAAAAAATAGTGGTTCCCATTTAAAAAGAAATTCACAATCAAGGTCAAATTCAATATCACCGCTAAATACCCCGGGAAAAATACTAAAACTTATGTCTGAAACTTTTTGTCAGAAAATGCTTTCCTTGCAAGATAATCAGACGGGGAAGTTAAAAAGGGTCACCCTGTATTAATATTGTAACACAACGTAGACTCCTATCCTACTTGTATTACGAACTCAAGATGCTTTTAATATTGAATCACCGTCATACCCACAAGTCCGAAGAAACTGCCTGCTCAAGAGTGAAGAACTTCTATATTGGTGTAGCATCCAGAACTCTCCTTACCCGTTGCCGTCAAGACGTGGATTCCACTGGCCCTTCCTTGACAAACTTTCTGTTTCCCTGTGTTCACTTCATTAATCACACTTTGTTTAAGAACGCTGATCTACACGACATACCCGAAAACCGATACGACTTGTCTTCTGATTAAGATTTTCTCGTCCACATTCTCCTTTCGTTGATCCGATCGCGATATTTCCCTCTCGTCCCCCATTTTCCGTCGTGGATTTTTCATTCCCTCGGTAATTTATTAATGTCGTTATAGTTGTAATTTAAATCAGTATCACTTTTGAATATTATTGAAAACTAAAATATATAGTTTGTAATTGATTGATTGAATGTTTAAGTTAATTTTATTTGCGATACTATTTACTATAACGAATCCTTTTTTGAAGTTCTATCAGGGTTCACGTGTCGTCGGAACTCAACGCTTACAATATATACATTGTAACGGGACATTACGTTTGCCCACGAATCGTGCCGGGGTGCGAGAGCGCGGAGTGATATTATAGTTTGAACCGATCAATAGCAGGATCGATGCAGATACGAACGGCCCCGAAGGAGCCCGAACGCCTCCGGCAACGGCATACGGAGATGCGAGGTAGAAGCGAGCGCCGCGAAATAGTCAGTCATTTTAGAGCGTTCAAGAAGGAAGGACCGCGAGTATAGAGTAAGTCTTCAAGAAGGTTGAACCGCGAGAGAGTATCGAGGGAGCCTTCAAAAAGGAAGAACCAATAGTGTAATCGAGTTTAGTCGAGTCTAGTCGACTCCGAGTCATGAAAAGGGGGAATTGCCACGAGATTACGCGAGGAAGCAACCGCACCTGCCGTCAATACGAGAGGACGAGACGCCAAGTCAGAGGACGAAGCCAGACGCTACACGCGAGGACGCGTGGAATCGCCGTCCTACCCGACGAGGACGGATTGTACGTGAGCGGGCGAAACAAATTGTAAGAAGTAAAATTAGATGTAAGTAGGCGTTGGGCCAATTGTGTTGGAAGTATTGTAATAAAATTGAGAGGGGCATTAGGCTCAATATCCTTTTTTTAATAAAATAAGATTATTATTTGTGTCCTGCTACACTCCTACCGTAGCTTATGCGGGCGGCGTGCGGGGCCGCCCTAGGATTTTCCTGGTATCCGTATTGTCAGGCGCGGAAGGAGGCAGGAGCCGGGCTGAATAACGCCTGGCACGGAGTTTTCACGTCTTCCACCTGGCACGGAGTTTTCGCCGAAAAAACTATAAAGCCCGCTTCACGGGCGGTGGACGACACCGTGAAATGCCGGTCGCGTAAAAACGAGCGTTATAAATGGCGCCCAACTTGGGGCTTGCTAAAGTGTCTAGATTAGGCACCGAGAAAAAGTGCGTGAAAAGAAAAAAAATTAAGAAAAAAATTTCGGCGTCTCGGCCACGAGGCAGCTTGCCATTTTTCCGGCGAACGCGAGTGAAATCCGCCATCTTGGACAAGCACTGTGCTTGTCCGAAGGGACGCGCCGCGTGGGGATTTCCGTTGCGCGGAAACGGTGCTCGTCGGGCGGGAGAGAAGTTCCCCCGGCAGGGAACAGGCGACGGGTCGCGTAAAGTGGGGACGGGATTTCCCTGGTTGCAGAGAGGCAGCGCGACGGGCCTAGTGGGAGTATCCCCCACCGGAGTAGGGGGCCGCGAAATGCATGGAGGAATTGAGTGGCCGTCGGGAGAACCGTTGCGTCGCAGCGGCGCGAGTGTTTGACAGGAGCGCGTCGGTAAATCCGTACGGTGCACTTCTCCCGCGGATTTCAAACTCCCAATTTCCCCATTAGGGAAATTCCGCGTGGAATACTCAGAAAAATTTTCTGAGACGGATGGCCGCGTAATTTCCACGAGCGCGGATATTAATTTTGGAAATCGTATCGAGTTGTTTAGAAATAAGATAATATAGATAATATAAAAATTAGGAAATAATAATTAGACATTTTCTAATTAGTTTATTGTGAAAAAAAAGGAAATATACATAACCCTTTCCTTAGGTTAAGTGAGTTAGGCTGAGTGAACGCAAAGAATGGCTTCTTTGTGTACTGGTACGAAGCGAGTGATAATCGAGTGTCACCAGGCTGTTCGACAACCACCGCGATTCGCGAGGTGCAACGCGAAACTGCGCGCGCACGTCAGTCGACTGTCAAACCAGTTAAACCGCGAGCTTGTCCGTTTCTCCGTAGGGCGCGTGAGCGACGAGAGAAATAGTTTAGGAAAATCGCGCGACCAATCGTAGAGGTCTAGTCGTCGGATTAGGTCATCTCCAGTGCGGCCTACGTTTAGGAGGAGTATCCGCGTGCGAGAGTAGATAACTCCAGGTGTACAGGAGAGCAGCGTGCACAGTGCAGAGAGCACACGAATTTTTGTAAAGAGTAGCGGGAGAGAAACGTAAGTGCATAATAATAATAAAAAATAAAATAACACAAAAAAAAAGAAAGAAAAGCGACTTGACGTGGTGGTCAGTGGAAAGTGGAGTGACCTTACGTAGCCCGCGATCGCGAGAGGCCGCACTAGGCGAAATTAAGAGTAGGGCATCGCGATGACTAGAAAGAGGACCGCCTACTCGAAGAAACTTTTGAGTGAGGTCTCACAAGGCGCGGAGGATCCATTTGGGTTGACCGGCAGAGAGGTCATTGAACGACTCAGAGCAGTAGGCCTTAGTACTGTTGGACATGAGGAGTTCCTACGCGCCCGACTTGTGAGAGCTCAATAGGAAGAACTCTCTAAAGGAGAGACTGAGAACGATGAAATCCGGCGCTCCCGAAACCAGTGTTCACGTCCAGATCTCGGAGGGACGAACACCAGCGAGGGACGTCGAGGGATAAGTGGAGTTTTAGACCAGGATCGTCACTTGCGAAGCCGTGATGAAGGACACGAGGTCGTCGACGACTACGAGTCGAGCCACCTCGACATACACGCCACTATATGTGAGCAGCTAGCCAATCTAGACCACAACGGATACGAGAATGTCACCCGGAATTGTGGACATCACCAGGCCAGGGTTCGACCATCCAATGGGAACGATGACATACGCCGTGCCAACGACATATGTCACTTTGAGCAGCGGGTTGTGGCATCACCCGCAAGGGACAACGGTGATCCACAGACCGCTGGCGGCTCCGAACCCAGTACACCAGGGAGCCATTCCCCGCCGATACTGTCCGGAATTCACGGAGAGAGCGCTCACAGTGCCTGTAGAAATAGACCGAGTACGGTCGCCGGAGAAAAATTGAACGAACACGAGAGAGGGAGGAGAATGAGGTTCGACCACCGAGGGACCAACGAGGAAGCCGCGCAGATGCGAGAATCAGGCAAGAGATTCGTGCTAAGGAAACGCGGCTAACAAGAAGCCCACAGGAGGATTATGAGGAAGTAGCCTCGGATGAACGAGAACTCCATAGGGTGACAGAACGGCCGTTATGGACGTTATCCGAGCACGGTCATTATACTGCTCCGCCTGAGGAACCAAGAAGACATTCTCAGAGAGGATGGACCCTGAAACAGCTGCGATCATGGGGTCTGAAGTTTGGCTGGTCCAACGTCGAAGAATTCTTAGCCGGATTGCACGAATGCATGGATTGCCTCGAGCTACCAGAGGGAGACGTGCTACGTGTCTTGCCGGGCCTATTCGAGTGGAAGGTAAGACTCGGGGCGAGCCCACTTTACTGAGAATGTGAAGAACGTTCGAAAGAGGGATGAAGCGCCGGTTCGGCGTGGAAATCGAGAACACCGAGATTCTTCTGTCGATCTATGAACGGATTCAAGGTACCACAGAAGAGATGGAGGATTTCCTGCACGAATTGCAGCGACGATTCCGGAAAATGAGAATGCCACCACCAGAGGAGAGCCAAGTTAGGATGACGAAACGAAACTTATGGCCGGATTACCGTAAGTCCACGAGTGTCCGAGATTGCGCGACATTCGCCGAGCTGTTCGAGACTAGTCGAGAACTCCCAGAAGGGATGCACGGTACCGGCAATTCACGATGACAGCCCGCAAAGAGGGCGGAAACAGTGTCGTCCAGGAACAACAGAGTGGCCACCGGGAAAGAAGTGTCAGATTTTGCGTCGTCAACGTCGTCGTCATCTGTAAGCGATCGAGAAGAAGGAACAGTCATCGAAAGCGCAGTGTGACCCCCAAAAAATGAATCCCAACATTTCGAAACAAAATTAAAATCCGAATCGAACCAGAAAATGCTCAAACCGTCGTCGCCGTTCGTAACCGCCCGCAACCGCAAACCCAACTAATAAACCGTCAACCACCCGAATCCCTGGGGTCACAAAACCTTACGACGCGCAGGATGTTAATCGGGTGCCAGGCATACAGAAGCATGCCGAATTTATAGGCGCCGCAAGGGGATGGTGTTCCGCTATGCTCAGCCCCGAGATCCCCTCGGCACGGGAGAAGGCGGTATTCGTGCGCAGTCAAAACCGAAACCAAAACTCAGCGATATAAAATGGCGGTCACGGCCAACGAGGACGGGGTTTAAAACTACGACTACGACATTCGAGATCCCAGACGTTGTCCCTCGGCAGAGGCGCAGCAGGGACTTCCCAATCGCGGTGCCTTGCGACGGACTCAACCAGGATTTTTCGGACGCGGCGCCTGGAGAGGAACTCGACAAGGACTTTTCGCAAATCCGGTACCAGGGGACGACCTCCCCGGGACTTTCTTAAGCGCCTTGCCCGTCAACGAACTCAGCGAGGACTTTCAAGACGCATTCCCTCGTGATGGACTCAAGCGGGACTTTATACGCGGTGCCCTAGGAAAACCCTGCCAAGGAACGACTAATCCACCGTCCTACTAAAACTCAATATTCAAACCTCACGACTCCATCATGGCGATAACGAACAAAAAAAACCTAAGCGGAACTGAAACACCCATAAACTCCACGAATATATTGAATAGTGTGGATCGATATTAAACCTAGAAAACGCGCCGCCTTTCTGACGAAGCATTAAACAAAATGTGGGTTGCCCCTTAAAGGCCGGAAGCCTTCGACGTAAAAGAATGCAAAAAATGATCACGGGACGCACCTCCACGGCGAGTGCCCGTAGCATATGCCAAGTAATGGGCGAGAATACCCTTATAAAACAAATAAGATTCACGAGTTTACGCGTTCGCACCAAATAGATGCCCGTAACCGTAATTATCACATACGGGTAAATGTGCGACGTAACCGAAACTGGCAGACGAAAAAGAGATGATTAAACGACAAAATTTTTGGTTGCCCCGTAGCGACCGAGAGCCTTCGAAATAAAAGATACAAAACGCGCGTCACACATCCACAATCGGTGTCCTTAGCCGCCATGGCCGATAACCCAAGGAAAAACACAAGGAAAAATAATAATTCACCAGTTCTGTGCACCCTCGCAGGTATCGGTAACCCAGATTCCTACTCGATCCTATCATGCCAGGACCACCGCGAAAAGGACGTAACGCGTCCACTCGATCCGGTATCGACTGGTCGGACCACGTCACCCTGTTTGTCGCTTCATTCGATCTTCCCTTTTATGTAAACCTCTGGTCATCTCAATGAATTTTCGAACACGCAATGCTTGGACTTGCCTCCTTGTCTCGCAAATTCAACGCCACATTTCGAGTGGTTATTATTTAGATCCCTGGTGAATTCACGGTATTAATCTCCTTTAAGCAGTTTCAACGATGTGAACAGTTAAGTCTATTTTCTATTAAATAACGTTATTCCCTCTGAGCGAATCAAAGGCGGTAGCAATGTTACTGTTGGTTAAATTGTTTATCAATCTCCTTGAAGAAGTTTAAACGACGTGAACAGTTAAGTTTATTTTTAATTAAGTGACAGTATTCCCTCTGAGCGAATTAAAGGCGGTAGCAATGTTACTTTTGTTTAAATTATTTATTAATCTCTTTGAAGAAGTTTCAAGGTCGTGAACAGTTAAATTTATTTTTAATTAAGTAAAATTATTCCCTCTGAGCGAATCAAAGGCGGTAGCAATGTTACTTTTGTTTAAATTATTTATTAATCTTTTTGGAGTATTATCAAAGACGAGAGCAGTTAAATTCAATTTGATTAATTAACAATATTATTTTCTTTGAATAAGTCACGGACGGTAGCAATTTTATGTTTAAAATGATCAAGGCGTATTTTGTTCGACAAAGAACCGCTACCACGGGACAAGTCCGAAAAAACGAATCTTTTATTAATGTTTATCTATTCATTTGATGACGATACCCTCACTTTGTCCACCGAAAGTTAGACTCGCGACAGGAAACAACAATGCTAATGAATTTGCGAAGAAACTAAGTTTTACGGAAGAAAACGATATTTATAACGTCGCTATCACGTTGCGAGAAACTATTTACGAATTCCGGAAGGCTGTTATCGAAACGCATTATAAGAGACCGCGAAGCATTCCGAAATTCGTCGTACCTGGAACTCCAACGATGCGCACGTGCCAAAGTCTAGAGATCCTGCAAGCTCTCCAGATAAAGCCTCCCGGCAAGACAAGGTCTATGATGCAAAAAGCTTACCGCCATCGAATTTCCTTGATAGTCACAATTTTCTTACAACAAAAAAAAAACAATTATATTAAAAGTTTGGCGCCATCATAGCAGTCCTCCCATAAAAATATCATTGACCCCCAGATAAAGCCTCCCTGCAAGACAAAGCCTGTACCGGTACGGAGCGGTAATGCCTTGCCACGTTACAGCAGAAAGAGGGGTAGAGGTGCGAAATTAAGGAGAAGCAGCAGCGAAGAATATGAGGCCATTCTGGGGATAGATTTCCTCAGATCGGTGGGAATCACCGGCGACTGGCAAGAAGAGTAGTGGAGAAGTGGCAACGGTCCATGGAAGCGCTTCGCTGTTGCGGAAGAAGCAACTATCCACGCGGAGTGTGCGGGGTTGGCAGAGGTCACGGTCGATCAGGAGGGACAGCTGACCAGATTGTTGGACAAACTGCTATCCGCACCTCCAGCTACGCTAGGTACGACCACGCTGGTAGAGCAAGTCATAGACGTGGGAGACACGCGACCGGTGCAACACCGTGTTCGCCGTGTGTCGCCTGCCGTCTTGGAGGCCGCCCAAGCCGAGGTCCATTCAATGATAAGAAACGACATCATTGATCCATCCACCAGGGCAAGATCAGGTTCGCCAGTCATGGTGCGGAAGCCGAATAAGTCCTACCGCTTCTGAGTCGATTATCGCGACGTGAACGCCGTCACGAGGAAGGATGAGTATCCGCTACCGAACATTGACGGTATCCTGGATAAAATTTGCCGAGCGAGTTTTATCAGTAAATTAGACATTAGCCAGGCCTACTTCCAAATGATGCTAGAAACTAGAAGCCGAGAGATTATGGCATTCTCTGTGATCGGTAGAGAGGGCTGTTTCAATTTAAAAGGATGCCACACGGCCTTACGAATGCTCCCGCCACATTCCAGCGGCTGATGGATTCACTCTTCGGACCAGAGTATGAACCGAGGGTGTTCGTCTACCTAGACCACATAATCATTGTCAACGAGTCTTTCGAGAAACATATGGTCTGGGTCCGTGGAGTATTGTAGACCATTGTACGAGCCGGTCTCCAAATAAACCGAGAGAATTCGGAATTCTGCTGCGAGAGTGCAGTTTATCTAGGATACCGGATTGTGCGTGCGCGCGTGCACCCACACACACACACACACACACGCCCGAATGCATATTCAATAAATATACACAGGGAATGAATTGACAAATGGGGGGAGGGGGGGATGCCAAATGTACAAGAACGATATGTATACAGTATACATATATAGATATACATTTTACGCTCCCCACCCCCCACCCCCATGGAAGAACGGAAAATGTAGTAACTTTATTTTTTATTTTTTTTCTCTTGTATGCCCGAGGCATTTTCCTTGCATTCAGAAAAAATTCGGCCAAATCGGCCATGTATTGCCGCCGTCACGCCGCCTCCTGCCTCTCCCGCACCCATCGGGTGACCCTAAAACAATACAAACATATTATAAGTAAAATACACGACAATAGACAGTTATAGAAATAAAATATTTAATCTCACAAAACAATAAACATGTTACATCTAAATTTTCGGAGGAAATGTGTCATCGCTTTTAAAAACAAAATGACGGTTATATAATTAAAAATCTGCAATAAATGGAATGCATAGTCTGCAACTATTTGTGCGATGAAAGAAATAGCAGAATTTATTGTAGATATGTACTATCGTATTTTGGTAGTTCAATTTTTAACAGTAATCTACACACTGACAGAACAAAATAGTAAAATGTAATAATCCTAGATAAAATAATTATTCGACTAGTCGAAATTACTTTTGCTTGTAGTATACACGTAGTCTAAATAACTTTGACAGCTTCGTTTAAACTGTAACTTTTATCAACGTATCTACTTACAGGTACTACACGTAGGATCAGTATATTGTACTATTTCTCCCAGTGTGTTGCTTGCCATTCAAAATTCAACTACAAACGCGATCCTAAATATCTACCAATCGACTTCTACCATTTATTGCATCTCGTAAATAGTTTCAGACTATTTATAGAAATTTTCAAGCGTATAACCGTCATCTTATTATTTTTCTGCGTAATCTATATAGATGCAATATTTTATCATCGTGCATTACTCTGCGTAATGAAAAATCATTCTGCAACTATTTTTGCTATTAAATCAATGGCAGAAGTTGTTTGCTAGATATTTACTATCGTATTTGTAGTTGAACTTTGAATGGTAAGCAACAGTGGGTCATTCAAGTATTACGTAAGCATGTTAGGGAGGGAGGGGATGGAGAATCATGACACGTGCTGATATTGGGGGGGGGGGGGGAGAGGACGACGAAATCTTACGTCAGCATGTATACAATATATTATTACTTTGCCATTAGTAACCTATTTTTTCCGCCTTATTGCGATGGTACTCTTGAGTTATCAATAGAGTATTCACCTTGTTCAGGAGGTCCTTAATGCTGATAAGGTAGGAATTTTCAATAAAAACCATTAATTAAAGATGACTGAATAAATTTTTCGAAAATCGGGCATTGTATACTCAATTCTAATTACTATATACTACAATTTGAAGACACCCAGAATTTTCGGAAATAAATGATTTTTCTTTATTTTTGAAAAGACTTGGTCAATTGACAATCAATTTATTTGGTATTTTTTAGGGGTTCTTATGTAATTAGAATTGTCCTTACAGAGCCTCAATCTTAAATAATTGATTCACTTATTTTTAATTTACCGATTTTAGCATAACTTCCTACTTTATCGGCATACCACTTTAAAACACCCTTAATTCCGCTGCGTGCGACGCTATCGTGGAAATAGAGGAATTTGGTTATTAATAAAATGGAATAACGGATATACTTTTTGAACATGTTCACAAAAACACATTTTTCCATAATGCAAATGTTCAGAAAATATTTATAATTTTTTAAAGGTTCTAAAATTCTCAATAGCATAATTCATATTTCAACACGTAGGTATTATTGTTTCATTATGCAGCGGTTAAGAAAATTAATAAATTATTAAAGTGTCATTTCGTAGAAAAATATGGATAAACGAAGGTATTTGAAAAATCCTAATATGATTAGTCCAAAATGACCCAAGTCCTTTGTGCGCCGCTAGGATCGCATGCTGCCGAATGAATAGATCGAATAGAACTGAATGCCATCTATGTACACCCAAGCGCGTTAATTCGCATTGTCACTAGGCCGGTCAAAACTTTAAAGTGCACAGAAATCTAGTGGAATTTGTATGATTCATGACCGAATGAAGGTTTTGATTCGATGACAGTTTTGGTTCGATCATGAACCATACAAATTCAACTAGATTTCTGAGCACTTCAAAGTTTGATCGGCCTAGTGAGAACGCGAACGACAACGCGTTTATTCCTCTCTCTTCATTCTAGTCTGACAGTATCTCGGTATTTTAATAAGTTTTCAAAACTTTAAACCGTTGACTTTTTGACATAATGTAAGAGCAGCGAATTTATTGCGTGTTGAGACATGT
Organism: Trichopria drosophilae; assembly: GCA_030407085.1. Taxonomy (NCBI): domain Eukaryota; kingdom Metazoa; phylum Arthropoda; class Insecta; order Hymenoptera; family Diapriidae; genus Trichopria; species Trichopria drosophilae. The sequence continues at coordinate 115,310,266 of CM059583.1, forward strand.
TAAGTTGTGTGTTTTTTTTACCAAATAAAATTAATGCTGCATTTAAAAAATGCTACCCCGATAAACAAGCAGTATTATCGCAGAAATCGGTGAACTTAAGCTGGAAGACATTAAAACCTGTACACACAGAAGTTAAAGTGTTTGAAGAACAAGTCCGAGAAAAAATCAACCAACTTTTAGTAGATGCAACAAAGAAGAAAACAAATCGTATGATTTTTTTTTGTGAAGGTAAACAAACATCTGTTAATGCTTCTCGATTATTCCATTATTCTTGCCAAATATATATTTGTAGCGAGAAATAGTAGTTTTCGATACACGTGGGTAAACGTTTTTTCTGCGAATGTGAGAGAAGCGGACTGAGGCCTAGGCGAGGTCCGCATTCACATTCGTTGTAGAAACATTTTGCCACCTATACTGAAATATATTTTTCGACATGAGCGTGAGGAAAGTGCGCCCGAAAAAAGTCAAAACTGTGGAAAATAGCATTATCCTCACACGATGTTGAAAAAAATGATAAATAAACCGTGAAGAAAAAAAATTGATCGGCCAAAATTAAATTTTCAAAGTTCAAGTCATGCAAAACTATAAAGCACATGGTTTTCAAAAAATAAAATGAAAACCGATAAAAATGCCAGAATTTTCATATTCACCAATTACACGCGATTTGTAAATTTACATTGTAACACAGGTATTTTTACTACTTGAAACGTGAATTGATTTATTTCTAACGCGACACATAATAAAAATACACTGATTTTGTTTACAGTGTAGCAATTTCACTATCTAGAAATATTTAAAGTGGCTACCTTAAGGGATTCTAAAATGCTTCGCCGGTAAGGTAGACATTTTCTCTAGAAATTGTAAATTAAAAATGACTAAATGAACTTTTCAAAATTCTGGTTCTGTAAAGGTAATTCTAATTATTACAAGCAGTCTCAAACTTAGTCTATGGTTGGCGGAGAACACAAAACGCTTTCAACCTCATTCGTCAACCACGAACTACGCAATTCTATGTAGAAAGAATGCCGTTTACTTAACATTCGCGGGGAAGCCCCGATGTGAATTAATGGCGTTGGGTGTACGATTTTTACGCATTCTTTTACTTTTCCTATGCACTTTATACAAAGTTGTAACAAAAAATATTGTTTGGAACATGATCAAAAATGTTTTTATGCACTTGTATCGACAACTACTTTATTTTAACACGACATTCGTGGAGATCGACTTCAGGCGTCCAAAAATCTCGTCCTAGTGCGCGAATAGAGATTTAGGCACGGTGTGTTAAAATGTACTGCTTTTCTCTTTGTAATTCATTTCAAGACAAAGTACCCTAGCGCGAAATCGAGCTTTACGCACTGGTGTCAGTGCGCGAAGTGCCAAATTTGCTCACTGAAATGAGTCGCGAAATTGGATTTCGCGACCCGAGTTGAAAAAATGAATATATTCTAGATAGGCATTTTAGGTCATTCAAATTATATTTCGCTATGCACTTTTCTTCATGCAGGCTTCTAATCATCGAGTAAGAAGAGCTCTACCTTGTCCAAATCTATAGATTCTGTACCAATTACGAAGAAGTCATCTCCTGTAGCAAAAAACAGTAACGAATCTAGCACATCACAAAGTACTTTCAGAAAGGATGTTTAATAAGCCTGTACAAGCAGCTAATAGACAGAAAATTAACGAATTAGAGAAACAGCTAGTAGGATTGCACTTCGCTCAGGATACTATGCCAAACTTTCGAATTTCGAAAAAAACGGAAGGAAAAGACGAAGGAATTAGATGCACTTAAGAAGAACCTGAAACGACAAGTGGAAAACTGTGAATATCAAAAAAAATCAAGAGATGAAAAGAAAAAGAGACTTAATGAAGTAATTTGCAAATAGCCAGATGTAACAACGGTTTTAAAGCCTCGACAAACTACCGGAAGACCACGTATTGAGTTAGGTCTGCTTCCTTTACTCCACAAAACCATCTTAGATATTGTGATGTTTGGATGTGTAACAGACGAAAGGCGAAGGGCTGAGATCGTACGCAGCACCAAAACTCTTGATGATTTCCATTTGGCGCTATCGGAACATCGATTTCGTGTAAATTGAAGTTCAACTTACCTGCGTTTGTTACCAAGAAATATGAGATCTGAAGAAAGAAAACAACACGTTCATGCCGTTCCAGTGAAACTGATTCGTGCTCAAACCGATCAGCATAAAATGCACATTGACTCTGCGTTTGCTACAGCTTCTATAAGGTATGTGGAATTTCTTGCCTCTTTACTAGGTCTCAAGGAGGTATTTTTCTTATCGGTGTGAAGTTGGCCCCCCACTTGATTAAACAAAAAAAAAAAATAACAACAGTTCTATATGCCCCCCACATAGTATTGAAGTTCTTTATACATTTTGAAAATAGTTCTGTTGATTTTACCAAAAAATTGCATTTGGTAATATCGGGGGGCCAACTTCACAAATTACAAAATTTAAAGACCCGTAACTCTCCCATTTGTCATCATATCAAAAACTTTCATAAGGCAAAGTTGTAGAACTCTTTGGGGGGCAAAAGGAACTCCAGAGAAAAGACCGAGTTTTAGAAATTTTTGGATTTTTGGATTTTTGGAAAAAACAGACTACTTGTAATTCTCCCATTTGTCATCGGGTCAAAAACTTTCATAATGAAAAGTTGTATAACTCTTTGGGGGGCAAAAGGAACTCCAGAGAAAAAACCGAGTTTTTAAATTGTTTTGATTTTTTAAAGTTTTTTATTTTTGGAAAAAAACAGACTGCCGGCAATTCTCCCATTTGTCATAAGATCAAAAACTTTCATAAGGCAAAGTTGTAGAACTCTTTAGGGGGCACAAGGAACTCCAAAGAAAAAATCGATTTTTTAAATTTTTTGGATTTTTGGAAAAACGGACTACCTGTAATTCTCCAATTTGTCATCGGATCAAAAACTTTCATGATGAAAAGTTGTGGAACTCTTTGGGGGGCGAAAGGAACTCCAGAGAAAAACCGAGTTTTTGAATTTTTTTGATTTTTTGATTTTTGGAAAAACAAACCACCTGTAATTCTCCCATTTGTCATCGGATCAAAAACTTTTATAATGAAAAGTTGTAGAAATCTTTGGGGGGCAAAAGTAACTCCAGAGAAAAAACCGATTTTTTGAAATTTTTTTGATTTTTGGATTTATGGAAAAAACAGACTGCCTGTAATTCTCCCATTTGTCATAAGATCAAAAACTTTCATAAGGCAAGGTGTAGAACTCTTTGGGTTGCAAAAGGAACTGCAGGGAAAAAACCGAGTTTTTGAATTGTTTTGATTTTTTGAAATTTTTTTATTTTTGGAAAAAACAGACTGCCTGTAATTCTCCCATTTGTCATCAGATCAAAAACATTCATAATGAAAAGTTGTAGAACTCTTTGGGGGACAAAAGCAGCTCCAGAGAAAAAACCGAGTTTTTGAAATTTTTTTCTTTTTGGACTTTTGGAATAACAGACTACCTATAATTCTCCCATTTGTCATAAGATCAAAAACTTTCATAAGGCAAAGTTGTAGAACTCTTTAGGGGCACAAGGAACTCCAAAGAAAAAATCGATTTTTTAAATTTTTTGGATTTTTGGAAAAAACGGACTACCTGTAATTCTCCAATTTGTCATCGGATCAAAAACTTTCATGATGAAAAGTTGTGGAACTCTTTGGGGGGCGAAAGGAACTCCAGAGAAAAACCGAGTTTTTGAATTTTTTTGATTTTTTGATTTTTGGAAAAACAAACTACCTGTAATTCTCCCATTTGTCATCAGATCAAAAACATTCATAATGAAAAGTTGTAGAACTCTTTGGGGGACAAAAGCAGCTCCAGAGAAAAAACCGAGTTTTTGAAATTTTTTTCTTTTTGGACTTTTGGAATAACAGACTACCTGTAATTCTCCCATTTGTCATCGGATCAAAAACTTTCATAATGAAAAGTAGTAGAACTCTTTGGGGGGCAAAATGAACTCCAGAGAAAAAACCGAGGTTTTGAATTTTTTTGATTTTTTTATTTTTGGAAAAACAAACTACCTATAATTCTCCCATTTGTCATCGGATCAAAAACTTTCAGGATGAAAAGTTGTAGAACTCTTTGGGGGGCAAAAGGAAGTCCAGAGAAAAAACCGAGTTTTAGAAATTTTTGGATTTTTGGAAAAAACAGACTACCTGTAATTCTGATATTTGTCATCGGGTCAAAAACTTTCATAATGAAAAGTTGTAAAACTCTTTGGGGGGCAATAGGAACTCCAGGGAAAAAACCGAGTTTTTGAATTGTTTTGATTTTTTGATTTTTTGATTTTTCGAAAAACAGACTACCTGTCATTCTCCCATTTGTCATCGGATCAAAAACTTTCATAATGAAAAGTTGTAGAACTCTTTGAGGGGCAAAAGGAACTGCAGAGAAAAATTTGATGTTTCGAAATTTTTTTATTTTTGGAAAAAACAGACTGCCTGTAATTCCCCCATTTGTCATAAGATCAAAAACTTGTATAAGGCAAAGTTGTAGAACTCTTTAGGGGGCAAAAGGAACTCCAGGGAAAAAACCGAGTTTTTGAATTTTTTTGATTTTTTGATTTTTGGAAAAACAAACTACCTGTAATTCTCCCATTTGTCATCGGATCAAAAACTTTCATAATGAAAAGTTGTAGAACTCTTTGGGGGGCAAAAGTAACTCCAGTGAAAAAACCGAGTTTTTGAAATTTTTTTCTTTTTGGATTTTTGGAAAAACAGACTACCTGTAATTCTCCTATTTGTCATCAGATCAAAAACTTTCATAATGAAAAGTAGTAGAACTCTTTGGGGGGCGAAAGGAACTCCAGAGAAAAAACCGAGTTTTTGAATTTTTTTGATTTTTTGATTTTTGGAAAAACAAACTACCTGTAATTCTCCCATTTGTCATCGGATCAAAAACTTTTATAATGAAAAGTTGTAGAACTCATTGGGGGGCAAAGGAACTCCAGAGAAAAATTTGATTTTTTGAAATTTTTTTATTTTTGGAAAAAACAGACTGCCTGTAATTCTCGCATTTGTCATGAGATCAAAAACGTTCATAAGGCAAAGTTGTAGAAGTCCTTGGGGGGCAAAACGAACTCCAGAGAAAAAACCGAGTTTTTTTAATTTTTGGCAGAGATCTTGAGAAGGTTTTTTTTATTTTTTTTTTATTTTTTTTTTTGTGAAATTTTTTTTTAAATTTTTTGTTAATGGTTTAAAATTTTTTTTTCTTTCGTACTTTTTTTCTAAATATTTTCAAATTTGTCTTTTTTTTTTAATTTGCTAAAATTTTTATAGGAGAACATGTTTTCTTATTTAACTAATAAAATTTGTTATTGTTGAGAGTGATTTTTTTAAATTTTTTATTGGTGTCTCTCATACAACATTTTAATATATTTTAATTTACGTAGGTGATTAAATGCGGAAGAATTTCTTCTTTTGATGTAGCTACTTTGCGCTTGGACGTGAGATCATCATATATATACCACGATAATCCGTTGTACGTAATGGCAACGTAATGTTCATAGGCTTGAATATACGAAGAAAACCCTGATAAGTAATAATTTTCATTATTTATTCTCACTGTTTTCAGAATTGACTCGATTGTATGAGACGTTTGTACGTTGTATGACTTCGTATAATGTGGATCAGTAACTATACTTGTATCGATGAGAATCATTGATCCATACTCCCTCTTTTCAAGTGCTTCTTGTTTGCAATTCACACACGTCGTTTTTGGAGATAACAAGTTCGATTCAATTGCTTCCTGTAATTTTTGGAATCCACGGTTTAAAATGATTCCTACATCGATTGTCAAAAACGTAAGATTTTTTATATTCCTATTTAAACAGGTTGGGCAGGACACCGTAACAATTACACTCGGCATAGATGTAAATATATATTGAGCAAGATGTGCCACATTACATTTTACATCCAGTTGATCAATGTAGCGCGTGTGTTTGGCCGTCTTGAAGATCGAGATTTCTGATAAATACTTAGCACTAGTTTTATAGTCTTTTGCATTGACTTTACCCTTCTCCGATATCGCCAATGCTAGTTTTGTCACTGGCAGTGATTAGTCAATATTATCTTTGAATGACTGATAGGTACTTAACGCATTCATGTGAATCTGAATTATAGAATCAAATGCACATGTATTTTTTACCTTTAATCCGCGTTTATTTGAAATAATCGGCTCGAGCATATTACCATTTTTCAGCAATGGCGTTCCGTAACAAATATTGCGAGATTTCACAACATCCCAATCAGGGCATTTGTCCAAATATGTTGCTTTTTGCTTTTTGCTTTTTACTGGAAACTTTTTTATCTAATTGTATCGTCTCAATTCCATCTACCTTCCCGTCATTTTTTATTATACTAATGGAATCACAAAGTTTAGAGGTTACATTGAATTCTTCAGTGTCCATCAAAGCATTTATATCACTGTTATTTAGGGGTTCGCTACATTTTACTCCTTCGACATCTGACAAGATTGAATGAATCGTTGTATTCACTATAAAGATTAAAGATTAAGGAATACACATATATATATTTATTATATTATGTGTGTTTAGAATATTAATACTAAATACTTTTTGTGTCAAATTGAATTTTTATTTTTCATTGTGACATGTTTAGATATTTATACTTTATGTAATAGAATTAATGTATAGTATTTTAATAATAGAACGTAACTTATGATTTCATCAGTTGCATAAACAAATATTGTAGAAATGTCATAGATCTAAGGATATGGAACACTCAAAAATCTAAAACAATGAATTTTTAATATAAAATTATTCAATACCTTATTATAATTGCGGCAAAGTTACGTGAAAATGTATAAAAACTAGACGATATTCGTGCGTCATGTTATATCGACACGTTTGAATATCAACCAAATCGCGCGTATATCGTTGACCAACCGCAGCGAAGTGAAAGTGCACCTTCTACGCCAATACGGAAGGCGATGGGCGGAGCCCGGGAGACGGGCGGCGCGCGTATATAGAAGGTAACTACTTTTCGTCGCGTTCTGGCAGCATTTGTTTGGTGTGATCTCACAGTACGCGGAGTTGCTTTCGTTCGATGAATCTTTGTTTTAGTATATACGCGGTAGTCCTTCATTTATCGATTACATTACTATTAGTCGTTTATATCTTTCAAAATGTTACTTCATTTTTCATCTCATTTTGACATATTTTTAGTTTCAAATCTTTTTATGATACCCTGATTTTGAACAATTTGCCTTTTTACTAAGTTTCATTTTTTTTTGTTTGTAATAGTAGCGTTTCACATTAACGATGTACGATAAACAGATGCTATTTGATATTTTATTACAAGATGAGTATAAAACTCTCGATTGTTCAGGAAATACATTGCCACCTACGAATGACATTTATGTAGCGATTTCAGATTCCATGTCTCTTCGCGGTTCTAAAATTTCAGCAAAGCACGTTCATACTATTGTCAATAACAATCGACATGGAATTCGCGATGAGTTATTGAAAAAATTTTCATTGACAGAGGAGAAAAACGACATACCTAAAAATCAAAAAATAATAAACTTCAGCCTTGATTCAACGACAAGCAGGAATTCGGAATCACTTGATCCGCACTTGAATTTTAAACTTGTCATTGACGCGAATAATTGGTTGTTAATTGCACCAAAGCCGATAAAGTACAAAGACCGAACATATTTGGCAATGGAACCAGGTGAATGGACCGATTTATTTGCTAGAGAAATTTGGGACCAAACAAAAATTACTTTCAAGCGTCACAAAGTTCACAAACATAACGACGCGGAATATTATTGTCAATTTGAAGCAACTTGCAACCAATGTGCTTCTAAGTTGATTGGATTACTTTACACGAAACCTGCTAAGAAGGCAGATGTTGTGTTCAACTGTACTGTAAAAGGACACTTTGCAAACATTGATCACAAAAAGAAACGGCATTTGACTGGAAGATGTCGTCGTGAAGTTGCAAGTGTCCTTTTAGACGGACGTACTGACGCCAGCACATGGCGCTGTGAAGAAAGCAAGTCGCTTATGGCATTTGGTGACACGGAACCCCCTATATTATATAACGCTAATGTCTTGCGTAAAGCAAAGGAAGAGGAAGCATCGAAGAGGTTAAAACTGCCAACAAATGACCCGATTGAAAATTTGCGCCAAGCTAAGTATTCAATAGTTCCACGCTCAACTCACGAAATTGGCATTGACTCTTTCTTTGTGATGTACTGGACTGAGGAACAAATGGAAATTTATAAATTGGCATTAAAAAATGACAATACTGCATACCTGGTTATCGATGCTTCAGGGGGAATATGCCACAAGTTGAAATTTCCAAATGGATGCAAATCGCCTCACATATTTCTGTACCAGACAATATGTGTTACCAAGCATGGAAGTTTCCCGGGTTTCCAAATGCTATCAGCTCGACAAGATGATGCAAAAATAACGAGCTTCCTCACCGATATTTTAAAAGAAGGAGCACCAAAACCTCCGCTTGTTGTTTGCGATTTTGGACGAGCTATATTAATAGCGGTGGCAAGGGCATTTGCAGACTGCAGCAATTTAAATGATTATATGCATGTTTGTTACGATCTAGCTGTGTTGCAAATCAATTCGAAATTACCTTCCTGCTATATCCGCTTAGATGTTAGTCATTTTATTGGGATGATTGCAAGATGGCCTTGCTTAAAAAGAAAAATGACTAAAGTTCGGCAATTTTATATTCGATGCATGGCACAAGGATATCTTATGCAAGAAATAAAAGAAGTCGAGGAATTTCTTATATCAGTTATTGTGATACCTCTGAGTGAAACGACGGGTATTAATGAAAATGGAATATCAGTCCCATCGCAGAACCATCTTAATCAAGTATTATCCGTTATAAGGGGTAGAACAGAAGATGGTCTTGAAGCACATAATGTCGATAATTCAGATGCAACTGAGCACGCAAATGCAGATTCAACATCGGACAAAGTTGATTCACCGGATGACTCAAGCCTCGCAGAAGACATTTCTGAAGACGTCGGCAATAATTGGATGGAATGGTGCAATCGCATTTTAACCAAAGCGAAAAAGATAGCGAATTTCTCCAGGGATGGTGAAACAGTCAATGCATATTTCTGTCCAGAAGTCGCTAGCAGAATTGTTAAATTATTGCCATACGTTGCACTGTGGACTGGAATTGAAGGGCAGTACTTCAACCGCCAGGTAACTGTGGCAACATCTGCAGCCGTGGAAGCAGAATTTTCCAATATAAAATGCAGAGTTTTTAAAAGTGAACTTCCTCTTCGCGTTGACAAATTTGTGTTTCGTCACCTGAATTTTATCGAAGGAAAATTACTCCTTACTAGAAATTTTCAACTAGACAATCATTCACCTTCGGTTAGCAATGCAGTCCAATCACTGGTCTGTCCAGACGAATGGAATGAATGTAAAAACTGGCGAGGCTTGGGTAAATCCACTAAAGAAAATGAAAATTTTTTAACAAAAGTTGACTTCGATGAAGAAGAACATGACAATCATTCAATCTTGTCAGATGTCGAAGGAGTAAAATGTAGCAAACCCCTAAATAACAGTGATACAAATGCTTTGATGGACACTGAAGAATTCAATGTAACCTCTAAACTTTGTGATTCCATTAGTATAATAAAAAATGACGGGAAGGTAGATGGAATTGAGACGATACAATTAGATAAAAAAGTTTCCAGTAAAAAGCAAAAAGCAACATATTTGGACAAATGCCCTGATTGGGATGTTGTGAAATCTAGCAAGATTTGTTGTGGAACGCCATTGCTGAAAAATGGTAATATGCTCGAGCCGATTATTTCAAATAAACGCGGATTAAAGGTAAAAAATACATGTGCATTTGATTCTATAATTCAGATTCACATGAATGCGTTAAGTACCTATCAGTCATTCAAAGATAATATTGACGAATCACGTACGAATAATGAAAATTGGCATTGGCGATATTGGAGAAGGGTAAAGTCAATGCAAAAGACTATAAAACTAGAGCTAAGTATTTATCACAAATCTCGATCTTCAAGACGGCCAAACACACGCGCTACATTGATCAACTGGATGTAAAATGTAATGTGGCACATCTTGCTCAATATATATTTACATCTATGCCGAGCGTAATTGTTACGGTGTCCTGCCCAACCTGTTTAAATAGGAATATAAAAAATCTTACGTTTTTGACAATCGATGTAGGAATCATTTTAAACCATGGATTCAAAAAATTACAGGAAGCAATTGAATCGAACTTGTTATCTCCAAAAACGACGTGTGTGAATTGCAAACAAGAAGCACTTGAAAAGAGGGAGTATGGATCAATGATTCTCATCGATACAAGTATAGTTACTGATCCACATTATACGAAGTCATACAACGAACAAACGTCTCATACAATCGAGTCAATTGCGAAAACAATGAGAATAAATAATGAAAATTATTACTTAGCAGGTTTTTCTTCGTATATTCAAGCCTATGAACATTACGTTGCCATTACGTACAACGGATTATCGTGGTATATATATGATGATCTCACGTCCAAGCGCAAAGTAGCTACATCAAAAGAAGAAATTCTTCCGCATTTAATCACCTACGTAAAATAAAATATATAAAAATGTTGCATGAGAGAGACCAATAAAAAATTTTAAAAAATCACTCTCAACAATAACAAATTTTATTAGTTAAATAAGAAAACATGTTCTCCAACAAAAATTTAAGCAAATTTAAAAAAAAAAAGACAAATTTGAAAATATTTAGAAAAAAAGTACGAAAGAAAAAAAAATTTTAAACCATTAACAAAAAATTTAAAAAAAAATTTCACAAAAAAAAAAATAAAAAAAAAATAAAAAAAAACCTTCTTAAGATCTCTGCCGTGACGAAGGCATATTTAGGCCGCGCGAGAAGGCTTGCGTGTTTTGTAGAAACCAGACTAAAGAGATCAACCAGGGCTGCCCTTCTTAATACTAACCCTATATTACGAATGGCAAATATTTTTAATTCACAAAAAAAGTTCATTTTTTCTGGGGACTTTCTATAGCCCCCAAAGAGTTCTACAATTTTGCCTTATGAAAGTTTTTGATTCGATGACAACTGGCTGAGTTACTGGCACTCTGTTTTTCAAAAAATAAAAAATTTCAAAAAATCAAATTTTTCTCTGCAGTTTCTTTTGCCCCCCAAAGAGTTCTACAACTTTTCATTATGAAAATTTTTTATCCGATGACAAATATGAGAATTACAGGTAGTCTGTTTTTTCCAAAAATCCAAAAATAAAAAAATTTCAAAACTCGGTTTTTTCTCTGGACTTCCTTTTGCCCCTCGAAGAGTTTTACAACTTTTCATTGTGAAAGTTTTTGATCTGATGACAAATGGGAGAATTACAGGCAGTCTGTTTTTTCAAAAAAAAAAAAAATTTCGAAAAATCAAATTTTTCACTGCAGTTCCTTTTGCCCCTCAAAGAGTTCTACAACTTTTCATTATGAAAGTTTTTGAACCGATGACAAATGGGAGAATGACAGGTAGTCTGTTTTTCCAAAAATCCAAAAAGAAAAAAATTTCAAAAACGCGGTTTTTTCTCTGGAGTTGCATTTGTACCCCAAAGAGTTCTACAACTTTTCATCATGAAAGTTTTTGATCCGATGACAAATGGGAGAATTACAGGTAGTCTGTTTTTCCAAAATTCAAAAAATCAAAACAATTAAAAAACTCGGTTTTTTCCCTGGAGTTCCTTTTGCCCCCCAAAGAGTTCTACAACTTTTCATTATGAAAGTTTTTGACCCGATGACAAATAGGAGAATTACAGGTAGTCTGTTTTTCCCAAAGTCAAAAAAATTCAAAAACTCGGTTTTTTCTCTGGAGTTCCTTTTGCCCCCCAAAAAGTTCTACAACTTTTCATTATGAAAGTTTTTGATGTTATGATAAATGGGAGAATTACAGGTAGTCTGTTTTTTCCAAAAATCCAAAAATAAAAAAATTTCAAAAACTCGGTTTTTTCTCTGGACTTCCTTTTGCCCCTCGAAGAGTTTTACAACTTGACAAATGGGAGAATGACAGGCAGTCTGTTTTTTCCAAAAATCAAAAAATCAAAACAATTCAAAAACTCGGTTTTTTCCCTGGAGTTCCTTTTGCCCCCCAAAGAGTTCTACAACTTTTTATTATGAAAGTTTTTGACCCGATGACAAATAGGAGAATTACAGGTAGTCTGTTTTTCCCAAAGTCAAAAAAATTCAAAAACTCGGTTTTTTCTCTGCAGTTCCTTTTGCCCCCCAAAGAGTTCTACAACTTTTCATCATGAAAGTTTTTGATCCGATGACAAATGGGAGAATTACAGGTAGTTTGTTTTTCCAAAAATCAAAAAATCACAAAAATTCAAAACCTCGGTTTTTTCTCTGGAGTTCCTTTTGCCCCCCAAAGAGTTCTACAACTTTGCCTCATGAAAGTTTTTGATCTTATGATAAATGGGAGAATTACAGGCAGTCTGTTTTTTCCAAAAATAAAAAAATTGCAAAAAATCAAATTTTTCTCTGGAGTTCCTTTGGCTCCCCAAAGAGTTTTACAACTTTTCATTATGAAAGTTTTTGATCTGATAACAAATGGGAGAATTACAGGCAGTCTGTTTGTTCCAAAAATAAAAAAATTTCAATAACTCGGTTTTTTATCTGGAGTTCCTTTTGCCCCCTAAAGATTTCTACAACTTTGCTTTATGAAAGGTTTTGATCTGATGATATATGGGAGAATTACAGGCAGTCTGTTTTTTCCAAAAATAAAAAAATTTCAAAAAATCAAATTTTTCTCTGCAGTTCCTTTTGCCCCCCAAAGAGTTCTACAACTTTTCATCATGAAAGTTTTTGATCCGATGACAAATGGGAGACTTACTGGTAGTCCGTTTTTTCCAAAAATCCAAAAAAATTTAAAAAATCGATTTTTTCCCTGGAGTGCCTTGTGCCCCCTAAAGAGTTCTACAACTTTTCATCATGAAAGTTTTTGATCCGATGACAAATGGGAGAATTACAGGTAGTCTGTTTTCCCAAAATTCAAAAAATCAAAATAATTCAAAAACTCGGTTTTTTCTCTGGAGTTCCTTTGCCCCCCAGAGAGTTCTACAACTTTTCATTATGAAAGTTTTTGATCCGATGACAAATGGGAGAATTACAGGTAGTCTGTTTTTCCCAAAGTCAAAAAAATTCAAAAACTCGGTTTTTTCTCTGGAGTTCCTTTTGCCCCCCAACGAGTTCTACAACTTTTCATTATGAAAGTTTTTGATCTTATGATAAATGGGAGAATTACAGGCAGTCTGTTTTTTCCAAAAATAAAAAAATTTCAAAAAATCAAATTTTTCTCTGCAGTTCTTTTTGCCCCCCAAGGAGTTCTACAACTTTTCATCATGAAAGTTTTTGATCCGATGACAAATGGGAGAATTACAGGTAGTTTGTTTTTCCAAAAATCAAAAAAATTCAAAACCTCGGTTTTTTCTCTGGAGTTCCTTTTGCCCTCCAAAGAGTTCTACAACTTTGCCTCATGAAAGTTTTTGATCATATGACAAATGGGAGAATTACAGGTAGTCCGTTTTTTCCAAAAATCCAAAAATTTTAAAAAATCGATTTTTTCTCTGGAGTTCCTTGTGCCCCATAAAGAGTTCTACAACTTTGCCTTATGAACGTTTTTGATCTGATGACAAATAGGAGAATTATAGGCAGTCTGTTTTTTCCAAAAATAAAAAAATTTCAAAAAATCAAATTTTTCTCTGCGGTTCCTTTTGCCCCACAAAGAGTTCTACAACTTTTCATCATGAAAGTTTTTGATCCGATGAAAAATGGGAGAACTACAGGTAGTCCGTTTTTTCCAAAAATCCAAAAAAATTTTAAAAATCGATTTTTTCCCTGGAGTTCCTTGTGCCTCCTAAAGAGTTCTACAACTTTTCATTATGAAAGTTTTTGATGTTATGATAAATGGGAGAATTACAGGTAGTCTGTTTTTCCAAAAATCCAAAAAGAAAAAAATTTCAAAAACTCGGTTTTTTCTCTGGAGTTGCATTTGTACCCCAAAGAGTTCTACAACTTTTCATCATGAAAGTTTTTGATCCGATGACAAATGGGGAATTACAGGTAGTCTGTTTTTCCAAAATTCAAAAATCAAAACAATTCAAAAACTCGGATTTTTCTCTGCAGTTCCTTTTGCCCCCCAAAGAGTTCTACAACTTTTCATCATGAAAGTTTTTGATCCGATGACAAATGGGAGAATTACAGGTAGTTTGTTTTTCCAAAAATCAAAAAATCAAAAAAATTCAAAACCTCGGTTTTTTCTCTGGAGTTCCTTTTGCCCCCCAAAGAGTTCTACAACTTTGCCTCATGAAAGTTTTTGATCTTATGATAAATGGGAGAATTACAGGCAGTCTGTTTTTTCCAAAAATAAAAAAATTTCAAAAAATCAAATTTTTCTCTGGAGTTCCTTGTGCCCCCTAAAGAGTTCTACAACTTTGCCTTATGAACGTTTTTGATCTGATGACAAATAGGAGAATTACAGGCAGTCTGTTTTTCCCAACAATAAAAAAATTTCAAAAAATCAAATTTTTCTCTGGAGTTCCTTTGGCTCCCCAAAGAGTTCTACAACTTTTTATTATGAAAGTTTTTGATCCGATGACAAATATGAGAATTACAGGTAGTCTGTTTTTTCCAAAAATCCAAAAATAAAAAAATTTCAAAAACTCGGTTTTTTCTCTGGACTTCCTTTTGCCCCTCAAAGAGTTTTACAACTTTTCATTATGAAAGTTTTTGATCTGATGACAAATGGGAGAATTACAGGCAGTCTGTTTTTTCCAAAAATAAAAAAATTTCAATAACTCGGTTTTTTATCTGGAGTTCCTTTTGCCCCCTAAAGATTTCTACAACCTTGCTTTATGAAAGGTTTTGATCTGATGATATATGGGAGAATTACAGGCAGTCTGTTTTTTCCAAAAATAAAAAAATTTCAAAAAATCAAATTTTTCTCTGCAGTTCCTTTTGCCCCCTAAAGAGTTCTACAACTTTTCATCATGAAAGTTTTTGATCCGATGACAAATGGGAGAATTACAGGTAGTCCGTTTTTTCCAAAATTCCAAAAAAATTTAAAAAATCGATTTTTTCCCTGGAGTTCCTTGTGCCCCCTAAAGAGTTCTACAACTTTTCATCATGAAAGTTTTTGATCCGATGACAAATGGGAGAATTACAGGTAGTCTGTTTTTCCAAAATTCAAAAAATCAAAATAATTCAAAAACTCGGTTTTTTCCCTGGAGTTCCTTTTGCCCCTCAAAGAGTTCTACAACTTTTCATTATGAAAGTTTTTGACCCGATGACAAATAGGAGAATTACAGGTAGTCTGTTTTTCCCAAAGTCAAAAAAATTCAAAAACTCGGTTTTTTCTCTGGAGTTCCTTTTGCCCCCCAACGAGTTCTACAACTTTTCATCATGAAAGTTTTTGATCTGACGATATATGGGAGAATTACAGGCAGTCTGTTTTTTCCAAAAATAAAAAAATGTCAAAAAATCAAATTTTTCTCTGCAGTTCCTTTTGCCCCCCAAAGAGTTCTACAACTTTTCATTATGAAAGTTTTTGATCCGATGACAAATGGGAGAATGACAGAAAAATTAAAAAATTTCAAAAACTCGGTTTTTTTTCTGGAGTTGCATTTGTACCCCAAAGAGTTCTACAACTTTTCATCATGAAAGTTTTTGATCCGATGACAAATGGGAGAATTACAGGTAGTGTGTTTTTCCAAAATTCAAAAAATCAAAACAATTCAAAAACTCGGTTTTTTCCCTGGAGTTCCTTTTGCCCCTCAAAGAGTTCTACAACTTTTTATTATGAAAGTTTTTGACCCGATGACAAATAGGAGAATTACAGGTAGTCTGTTTTTCCCAAAGTCAAAAAAATTCAAAAACTCGGTTTTTTCTCTGCAGTTCCTTTTGCCCCCCAAAGAGTTCTACAACTTTTCATCATGAAAGTTTTTGATCCGATGACAAATGGGAGAATTACAGGTAGTTTGTTTTTCCAAAAATAAAAAAATCACAAAAATTCAAAACCTCGGTTTTTTCTCTGGAGTTCCTTTTGCCCCCCAAAGAGTTCTACAACTTTGCCTCATGAAAGTTTTTGATCTTATGATAAATGGGAGAATTACAGGCAGTCTGTTTTTTCCAAAAATAAAAAAATTGCAAAAAATCAAATTTTTCTCTGGAGTTCCTTTGGCTCCCCAAAGAGTTCTACAACTTTTTATTATGAAAGTTTTTGATCCGATGACAAATATGAGAATTACAGGTAGTCTGTTTTTTCCAAAAATCCAAAAATAAAAAAATTTCAAAAACTCGGTTTTTTCTCTGGACTTCCTTTTGCCCCTCGAAGAGTTTTACAACTTGACAAATGGGAGAATGACAGGCAGTCTGTTTTTTCCAAAAATCAAAAAATCAAAACAATTCAAAAACTCGGTTTTTTCCCTGGAGTTCCTTTTGCCCCCCAAAGAGTTCTACAACTTTTTATTATGAAAGTTTTTGACCCGATGACAAATAGGAGAATTACAGGTAGTCTGTTTTTCCCAAAGTCAAAAAAATTCAAAAACTCGGTTTTTTCTCTGCAGTTCCTTTTGCCCCCCAAAGAGTTCTACAACTTTTCATCATGAAAGTTTTTGATCCGATGACAAATGGGAGAATTACAGGTAGTTTGTTTTTCCAAAAATAAAAAAATCACAAAAATTCAAAACCTCGGTTTTTTCTCTGGAGTTCCTTTTGCCCCCCAAAGAGTTCTACAACTTTGCCTCATGAAAGTTTTTGATCTTATGATAAATGGGAGAATTACAGGCAGTCTGTTTTTTCCAAAAATAAAAAAATTGCAAAAAATCAAATTTTTCTCTGGAGTTCCTTTGGCTCCCCAAAGAGTTCTACAACTTTTTATTATGAAAGTTTTTGATCCGATGACAAATATGAGAATTACAGGTAGTCTGTTTTTTCCAAAAATCCAAAAATAAAAAAATTTCAAAAACTCGGTTTTTTCTCTGGACTTCCTTTTGCCCCTCAAAGAGTTTTACAACTTTTCATTATGAAAGTTTTTGATCTGATGACAAATGGGAGAATTACAGGCAGTCTGTTTTTTCCAAAAATAAAAAAATTTCAATAACTCGGTTTTTTATCTGGAGTTCCTTTTGCCCCCTAAAGATTTCTACAACTTTGCTTTATGAAAGGTTTTGATCTGATGATATATGGGAGAATTACAGGCAGTCTGTTTTTTCCAAAAATAAAAAAATTTCAAAAAATCAAATTTTTCTCTGCAGTTCCTTTTGCCCCCTAAAGAGTTCTACAACTTTTCATCATGAAAGTTTTTGATCCGATGACAAATGGGAGAATTACAGGTAGTCTGTTTTTCCAAAATTCAAAAAATCAAAATAATTCAAAAACTCGGTTTTTTCCCTGGAGTTCCTTTTGCCCCTCAAAGAGTTCTACAACTTTTCATTATGAAAGTTTTTGACCCGATGACAAATAGGAGAATTACAGGTAGTCTGTTTTTCCCAAAGTCAAAAAAATTCAAAAACTCGGTTTTTTCTCTGGAGTTCCTTTTGCCCCCCAACGAGTTCTACAACTTTTCATCATGAAAGTTTTTGATCTGACGATATATGGGAGAATTACAGGCAGTCTGTTTTTTCCAAAAATAAAAAAATGTCAAAAAATCAAATTTTTCTCTGCAGTTCCTTTTGCCCCCCAAAGAGTTCTACAACTTTTCATTATGAAAGTTTTTGATCCGATGACAAATGGGAGAATGACAGAAAAATTAAAAAATTTCAAAAACTCGGTTTTTTTTCTGGAGTTGCATTTGTACCCCAAAGAGTTCTACAACTTTTCATCATGAAAGTTTTTGATCCGATGACAAATGGGAGAATTACAGGTAGTGTGTTTTTCCAAAATTCAAAAAATCAAAACAATTCAAAAACTCGGTTTTTTCCCTGGAGTTCCTTTTGCCCCTCAAAGAGTTCTACAACTTTTCATTATGAAAGTTTTTGACCCGATGACAAATAGGAGAATTACAGGCAGTCTGTTTTTTCCAAAAATAGAAAAATTTCAAAAAATCAAATTTTTCTCTGCAGTTCCTTTTGCCCCCCAAAGAGTTCTACAACTTTTCATCATGAAAGTTTTTGATCCGATGACAAATGGGAGAATTACAGGTAGTTTGTTTTTCCAAAAATCAAAAAATCAAAAAAATTCAAAACCTCGGTTTTTTCTCTGGAGTTCCTTTTGCCCTCCAAAGAGTTCTACAACTTTGCCTCATGAAAGTTTTTGATCTTATGACAAATGGGAGAATTACAGGTAGTCCGTTTTTTCCAAAAATCCAAAAATTTTAAAAAATCGATTTTTTCTCTGGAGTTCCTTGTGCCCCCTAAAGATTTCTACAACTTTGCTTTATGAAAGTTTTTGATCTGATGATATATGGGAGAATTACAGGCAGTCTGTTTTTTCCAAAAATAAAAAAATTTCAAAAAATCAAATTTTTCTCTGCAGTTCCTTTTGCCCCCCAAAGAGTTCTACAACTTTTCATCATGAAAGTTTTTGATCCGATGAAAAATGGGAGAATTACAGGTAGTCTGTTTTTCCAAAATTCAAAAATCAAAACAATTAAAAAACTCGGTTTTTTCCCTGGAGTTCCTTTTGCCCCCCAAAGAGTTCTACAAATTTTCATTATGAAAGTTTTTGACCCGATGACAAATAGGAGAATTACAGGTAGTCTGTTTTTCCCAAAGTCAAAAAAATTCAAAAACTCGGTTTTTTCTCTGGAGTTCCTTTTGCCCCCCAAAAAGTTCTACAACTTTTCATTATGAAAGTTTTTGATGTTATGATAAATGGGAGAATTACAGGTAGTCTGTTTTTTCCAAAAATCCAAAAATAAAAAAATTTCAAAAACTCGGTTTTTTCTCTGGACTTCCTTTTGCCCCTCGAAGAGTTTTACAACTTGACAAATGGGAGAATGACAGGCAGTCTGTTTTTTCCAAAAATCAAAAAATCAAAACAATTCAAAAACTCGGTTTTTTCCCTGGAGTTCCTTTTGCCCCCCAAAGAGTTCTACAACTTTTTATTATGAAAGTTTTTGACCCGATGACAAATAGGAGGATTACAGGTAGTCTGTTTTTCCCAAAGTCAAAAAAATTCAAAAATTCGGTTTTTTCTCTGGAGTTCCTTCTGCCCCTCAAAGAGTTCTACAACTTTTCATTATGAAAGTTTTTTTCTGATGACAAATGGGAGAATTACAGGTAGTCTGTTTTTCCAAAAATCAAAAAATCACAAAAATTCAAAAACTCGGTTGTCTCTCTGGAGTTCCTTTTGCCCCCTAATGAGTTCTACAACTCTGCCTTATGAATGTTTTTGATCTGATGAAAAATGGGAGAATTACAGGCAGTCTGTTTTTTCCAAAAATACAAAAATTTCAAAATACAAATTTTTCTCTAGAGTTCCTTTTGTGCCCCAAAGAGTTCTATAGCTTTTCATTATGAAAGTTTTTCATCCGATGACAAATGGGAGAATTACAGGTAGTCTGTTTTTTCCAAAAATCCAAAAATTTCAAAAATCGGTTTTTTATCTGGAGTTCCTTTTGCCCCCTAAAGATTTCTACAACTTTGCTTTATGAAAGGTTTTGATCTGATGATATATGGGAGAATTACAGGCAGTCTGTTTTTTCCAAAAATAAAAAAATATCAAAAAATCAAATTTTTCACTGCAGTTCCTGTTGCCGCCCCAAAAGTTCTTCTACTTTTCATCATGAAAGTTTTTGATCCGATGACAAATGGGAGAATTACAGGTAGTCCGTTTTTTCCAAAATTCCAAAAAAATTTAAAAAATCGATTTTTTCCCTGGAGTTCCTTGTGCCCCCTAAAGAGTTCTACATTTCATCATGAAAGTTTTTGATCCGATGACAAATGGGAGAATTACAGGTAGTCTGTTTTTCCAAAATTCAAAAAATCAAAAAAATTCAAAAACTCGGTTTTTTCTCTGGAGTTCCTTTTGCCCCCCAAAGAGTTCTACAACTTTTCATTATGAAAGTTTTTGATCCGATGACAAATGGGAGAATTACAGGTAGTCTGTTTTTTCCAAAAATAGAAAAATTTCAAAAAATCGGTTTTTTCTCTGGAGTTCCTTTTGCCCCCCAACGAGTTCTACAACTTTTCATTATGAAAGTTTTTGATCTTATGATAAATGGGAGAATTACAGGCAGTCTGTTTTTTCCAAAAATAAAAAAATTTCAAAAAATCAAATTTTTCTCTGCAGTTCTTTTTGCCCCCCAAGGAGTTCTACAACTTTTCATCATGAAAGTTTTTGATCCGATGACAAATGGGAGAATTACAGGTAGTTTGTTTTTCCAAAAATCAAAAAAATTCAAAACCTCGGTTTTTTCTCTGGAGTTCCTTTTGCCCTCCAAAGAGTTCTACAACTTTGCCTCATGAAAGTTTTTGATCATATGACAAATGGGAGAATTACAGGTAGTCCGTTTTTTCCAAAAATCCAAAAATTTTAAAAAATCGATTTTTTCTCTGGAGTTCCTTGTGCCCCATAAAGAGTTCTACAACTTTGCCTTATGAACGTTTTTGATCTGATGACAAATAGGAGAATTATAGGCAGTCTGTTTTTTCCAAAAATAAAAAAATTTCAAAAAATCAAATTTTTCTCTGCGGTTCCTTTTGCCCCACAAAGAGTTCTACAACTTTTCATCATGAAAGTTTTTGATCCGATGAAAAATGGGAGAACTACAGGTAGTCCGTTTTTTCCAAAAATCCAAAAAAATTTTAAAAATCGATTTTTTCCCTGGAGTTCCTTGTGCCTCCTAAAGAGTTCTACAACTTTTCATTATGAAAGTTTTTGATGTTATGATAAATGGGAGAATTACAGGTAGTCTGTTTTTCCAAAAATCCAAAAAGAAAAAAATTTCAAAAACTCGGTTTTTTCTCTGGAGTTGCATTTGTACCCCAAAGAGTTCTACAACTTTTCATCATGAAAGTTTTTGATCCGATGACAAATGGGGAATTACAGGTAGTCTGTTTTTCCAAAATTCAAAAATCAAAAAAATTCAAAAACTCGGATTTTTCTCTGCAGTTCCTTTTGCCCCCCAAAGAGTTCTACAACTTTTCATCATGAAAGTTTTTGATCCGATGACAAATGGGAGAATTACAGGTAGTTTGTTTTTCCAAAAATCAAAAAATCAAAAAAATTCAAAACCTCGGTTTTTTCTCTGGAGTTCCTTTTGCCCCCCAAAGAGTTCTACAACTTTGCCTCATGAAAGTTTTTGATCTTATGATAAATGGGAGAATTACAGGCAGTCTGTTTTTTCCAAAAATAAAAAAATTTCAAAAAATCAAATTTTTCTCTGGAGTTCCTTGTGCCCCCTAAAGAGTTCTACAACTTTGCCTTATGAACGTTTTTGATCTGATGACAAATAGGAGAATTACAGGCAGTCTGTTTTTTCCAACAATAAAAAAATTTCAAAAAATCAAATTTTTCTCTGGAGTTCCTTTGGCTCCCCAAAGAGTTCTACGACTTTTTATTATGAAAGTTTTTGATCCGATGACAAATATGAGAATTACAGGTAGTCTGTTTTTTCCAAAAATCCAAAAATAAAAAAATTTCAAAAACTCGGTTTTTTCTCTGGACTTCCTTTTGCCCCTCAAAGAGTTTTACAACTTTTCATTATGAAAGTTTTTGATCTGATGACAAATGGGAGAATTACAGGCAGTCTGTTTTTTCCAAAAATAAAAAAATTTCAATAACTCGGTTTTTTATCTGGAGTTCCTTTTGCCCCCTAAAGATTTCTACAACTTTGCTTTATGAAAGGTTTTGATCTGATGATATATGGGAGAATTACAGGCAGTCTGTTTTTTCCAAAAATAAAAAAATTTCAAAAAATCAAATTTTTCTCTGCAGTTCCTTTTGCCCCCTAAAGAGTTCTACAACTTTTCATCATGAAAGTTTTTGATCCGATGACAAATGGGAGAATTACAGGTAGTCCGTTTTTTCCAAAATTCCAAAAAAATTTAAAAAATCGATTTTTTCCCTGGAGTTCCTTGTGCCCCCTAAAGAGTTCTACAACTTTTCATCATGAAAGTTTTTGATCCGATGACAAATGGGAGAATTACAGGTAGTCTGTTTTTCCAAAATTCAAAAAATCAAAATAATTCAAAAACTCGGTTTTTTCCCTGGAGTTCCTTTTG